>CM076686.1:6938314-8138314 GCA_038501925.1 Xenopus petersii | reverse complement strand
TTTTAATCTTTCATTATGATGGTTACATCTAGAAAATGGATTGTTTGTCATGAAGAAAGAGATACAGTAAATGAGCAAATAAATGGCAGATTGCATCTAAAATATACCCAAAATCCCCATGCCACCAATTAAAAACATTGACAGTGAATTGTTTTACTTTAACAGACACCAGTCTATTCAAGTGATGATTCAAACAAACTATTTTGAGCAAAGGTGGACTGAGGTACCTGAGACCCACTGGAGAACCTGACCTCAAGGGACTAACCTTCAAAGACCAACAGAACGTTAGAAAGCATTCGTTTGTGGGCCACTGTTTAGAAGAGTAAAGGTTTTGCTTACCATGTGCTCAGACACTTTTGGGCTGCTCACCTGCTGGAGAAAGTACTGTGGTGCTCCATAGATCCCAGAACAAAGAAATGTGAAGTGCAAGGACAGTTCTGTTATAGTCACTCTAGAAGTGAATGACATGATCAGGAGTTATTTATAGAGCAGCCAGAGGCTCCAACAAGGCAACCAGGGTTAGTACCCTCGAGTGAAAAAGGCCACCATCAAGTGTTCAGGCTCAGGGATAGAGAGCTCCTCGGAATGTGGGACCCCTGTGAGATTCACCTTCAGTGGGGATTGTGCACTAAAGGCAGGCAATGCTACCTCTGGGGTGATGGGAACACTCATTCTGAAAGTTGTGAGTATAAACTGGATGATTATTTGTGGGAAGCACCTACAGCAATGTTTCGAGAGAAAAGGTGCCCCAGAATATATTGTAAATATCTCATCGATTAGTAGATGTGGTCCAGGTGCACCAGCCCCAGACCCCCAGCTGTAGGGAGCAGCACGCCAGAAAAATCAAAGAAAGAACAGGGCTGCCCAGCACTCAAACGGATCCACAGGACAAGAAAAGGTTCAAGTTAAAAAATATATCTTTATTTTACAAAGTTAAAAATGTATATTTGCATCTCCATCCTCCCTACGCGTTTCGTATCCACCAGGGCACTTAATCATGTAGGTGCCAAATCACCTACAGCACCCATCAAAGATAAACTGTAAAGAGATCCATAGTCTGCATGTGATTTAAAGATACAGTGTTCTGCAAATAAAACTTTCAACTTTATCCCTGTGTGTGGATCATAGAAGTTCCCAGGGAGGGGTGTTACAGCTCGGTCTGTCCTGACCCCGGGTGGAGGCACGCCGTTTTATACTGTACCTGAGCTCCCATATAGCGGAGGCACAGGACTCCTATAGCAAGAAAATCAATGCTAGAGGTCTTGCAGCAGCAGAAGAGGGCTACAATTGTATAAAACGCTTTGGCAAATTGCAAATAGATCACAGCTACTTCTCTCCCACTGTCCAGCTTCCTACTTATCTCATCATGAAAAGCAGTGACATTTGTCAAGATCTGCCCATCATTAAACCATACTGATTCCTACTCATAGGGGCCCATTTACTTAGCTCGAGTGAAGGAATAGAGGAAAAAAAACTCAGAATTTCGTATGTTTTTTTGGCTACTTCGACCATCGAATGGGCTACTTCGACCTTCGACTACGACTTTGAATCGAACGATTTGAACTAAAAATCGTTCGACTATTCGACCATTCGATAGTACTGTCTCTTTAAGAAAAAACTTTGACCCCCTAGTTGGCACCTAAAACCTACCGAAGTCAATGTTAGCCTATGGGGAAAGGTCCCCATAGGCTTAGCAATCTTTTTTTGGTTGAACAAAAATCGTTCGATCGATGGATTAAAATCCTTCGGTTCGAACGATTCGAAGGATTTAATCGTTAGATCGAACGATTTTCGCTAAATCCTTCGACTTCGATATTCGAAGTCGAAGGATTTAACTTCGACAGTCGAATATCGAGGGTTAATTAACCCTCGATATTCGACCTTAAGTAAATTTGCCCCATAATGTCACTGTCCAGAACATACCCTTAAATGTGATATTTTACAAAACTTTTAAATAACTTGCCCAACACAGATGTCAGCTGTACAGGCCTATAATTGTTTTAAATATAATCCCTTTTTTTAATATAGGATTACTGTACATCAACTTTTAATGCATAGGTTCAATAACAGAAGAGTCTGAGAAAATCATAAATAAAGGTCTGTCTGGAACTGATCTAGCGTGTTCCATCTGGTCCCGCTGCCTTGTTCACATTAACTTCTAAGTGAACTTTTTGGTACCATATACAGTGTCAGTTGCTGATTGGATTGAGCAGAGCCATCTGTGTCTTTACCAAGTGGGTTTTGAAACTCTGACACCAAAGAGCTGATTAAAGGGATACTGTCATGGGACAACATGTTTTTTTTTTTTTTCAAAATGCATCAGTTAATAGTTTATTCTATACTGAAATTTATTTTTCAAAAGAGTAAACAGATTATTTTATATTTAATTTTAAAATCTGACTTGTGCTCTGATAAACTTCAGTCACTCTTTACTGCTGCGCTGCAAGTTGGAATGATATTACCCCTTCCCCCAGCAGCCTAACAACAGAACAATGGGAAGGTAACCAGATAGCAGCTCCCTAACACAAGATAACAGCTGCCTGGTAGATCTAAGAACAGCACTCAACAGTAAAATCCAGGTCCCACTGAGACACATTCAGTTACATTGAGTAGGAGAAACAACAGCCTGCCAGAAAGCAGTTCCATCCTAAAGTGCTGGCAGTGTCGGACTGGCCCACAGGGATACCAGGAAAAGTCCCGGTGGGCCAAGGTGTCAGTGGGCCCTAATGCTGCTAGACATTTCATTCCCTATTTCTATGAGAACAAAGTGGTTAAATAGATGGAATAATAGATTATAGTATGTAAAGAAAAGGAGAATAGATGAGTGAGGAAAGGAAGAATAATAGTACTAAGAGTGGGCCCCTGGTCTAAGATTAATTGGTGGGCCCCTAGTCGAAGGTTTTTGGGTGGGCCCCTGGTGTCCCAGTCCGGCACTGAGTGCTGGCTCTTTCTGAAAGCACATGACCAGGCAAAATGAGCTGAGATGCACCTACACACCAATATTACAACTAAAAAATACACTTGCTGGTTCAGGAATGAAATTTTATATTGTAGAGTGAATTATTTGAGGTATAAACAGTATAATTTAGAAATAAATACTACACCATAAAAATGACAACAGTATCACTTTAAGGACATTTGCTTTTTCTGAATCATTTGTAGGGATGTAGCGAACTGCCGTTAATGTGTTCGCGAACGCCGTTCGCGAACACCGGCAAAAAAGCGAACAGTTCGCGAACAGTTCGCGAACTTCGAACGCTCGATAAAATCGTTCGATCGAAGGATTTTACTCGTACGATCGAAGGATTTTCGTTCGAATCGAACGATCGAAGCTATTCGATCGAATGATTTTAATTCAATCGAATGCTTATAATCGTTCGAACGAATGGAAATCGTTCGATTTTAGCGATCGAACGGTCGAATGGTCGAATGGTCGAACGAAATTTTACCTCGAATCGAACGCGAACACCAATTGGCGAACGTCGCGCGACGTTCGCGAACATTCGGCGGACGCGAACAGTCGAAGTTCGCGCGAACTAGTTCGCCGGCGAACAGTTCGCTACATCCCTAATCATTTGTAACCAGATAGTTTTAGCCAGCATCTTTTCACTACTGAAAAAAGTTTTGGGATAAGTCTTTGCCTGTGAAGTAATAAGTTCTTCATTTTTTATTTTTGCCTTCCTGATTGCTGTTTTACAACACTTTCCTACTAGAGGCCACTTTTAGCACCAGCCTACAAGTAAATGATACATAATCCAACAACTCCCAGGTAGTGAACTATGAAAACATCTCATCCCTTCAAGAGCCTGAATAATGATCCCAGATTTTTAATAATCCCAGACCATTCTCTTTGCAACACGTTCTTACCTGGTAATTTCTTTACAAAAATGTCTACAAAATAGTACTTATTTTTTATGTTTACATCTACAAGAAAGAAAGTTAAACCCCTAAGCACCCAAAGACTAATTCACTTATTGAAAGTCACAGATGAACCAAACAGTAGAGCCATTTAATGTGCAACTCATTTGCAATTATTATAATACTGTTATAAAATACCTGATTAAATTAAATTGCTCTTTGCAAGAGGTTATATCCACAAGTAATTAATATTTGGTGAAAAAGAAACAACTTTACCATTGGTGACAGTCCAGTATGGCCACAGGATATGGAGCATAGTATATGGGTCAATCATATCTTATTATAGAAAATGTATTTTATAATTTTTAATAGGTGGATATGTGTTTAGATTTTATCAGGACAATGTCTAGTATGGAGCAAAACCATTATTTGGTGCACTAGTCTGAAATAAAAACAGACTGGTATAAAGTTCCTTGGAAAAATAGTTTTCAACCACTAGAGGTCACTAAGGGACAACAGACCCAGAAAGTATCTGAATCTAAATAATCAATTGTTAATGATACGTGGTACAATCACAAACCGCATTAGAGATCATAAGGAGTATTTGAAGTTAATATTCTCATTAGCCATATTTAATTTTATAATCCAATATAACTCCCTCTGTAATAACTTACATGTGTTATCACCTGTTTGCCACCGTATTTGACTCACATTATGTATGTCTGCGTTCAATAAAGTAGATCAAGTTCTTCAAAAGCCAAGTGAAATATTCTTTTATTTCAATACGAAAGCTTTGTGGACAAGTGGATGTATTGTGCCTTTAAAGGAAAACGATACCACCGAACAATGTAGGTCTCTATAAAAAGATATCACATAAAACAGCTCATGTGTAAAATTCTGCTTCATGTAAATAAATCATTTCATAATAATATACTTATTTAGTAGTATGTGCCATTGGGTAATTCTAAATAGAAAATTTAAAAAAATAAGGACCGCCCCCTGGGATCGTATAATTCACAGTGCACACAAACAAACTATACATGTTAGGTCACATGAGCCAATTAAAGAGATACTGACACCTGAAATTAAACTTTTTTTTACATCTATTATAATATTGGCTTTGCAAGCTACTTCTAACTTTGCCATAAAGTATTTGCATGATGCTTTTACATTACCTGTCTGATCCCCCCATGTTCCTGTATGAGGGGGCTGCCATATTTGTGCAGCAGGAGTCCGTTAGCATTAGAAACTGTAACTAACAGGCTGAGATGGGACAGTCAGGTTGGCAAAGTCAGAGAGTCAGAGAGTCAGGCTTAGGAACTTCAACTAACAATTATATACAAAAACAAACCTCTCAGCAAAAAATGATCAACATAACCTATAGGTAACATTTAATGTACATTCATATGTTAAAATTTATTTTTTAGTGTCAGTATCACTTTAACAGACAGAGTTGTGTCTTTTGCTTCCACACTTCTTCCTGTTACAGTTAGAGCTGCAGTATTTCTGGTCAGGTGATCTCTGAGGCAGCACACAGACCATCACCAAATGGTGGCTCAATACAAGAGATGTAAAAGGGCAAGATTTACTTAAATATATATTCCAGTTTGGTAAGATTCTTTAATATGCCACTTAATATTATATAAATGTGTTTCTTAAAGGAACAGTAACATCAAAAAATAAAAGTGTTTTAAAGTAATGAAAATATAATGCAGTGTTGCCCTGTACTGATAAAACTGGTGTGTTTGCTTAAGAAACACTACTATTGTTTATATAAATAAGCTGCTGTGTAGCACTGGGGGCAGCCATTCAAATGAGAAAAGGCTCAGGTTACACGGCAGATAGCAAATAAGCTCTATCTGTCTAATGGTGTTATCTGTTATCCATTAGTTAACCTGCGCCATATAGCCATTTTTCAATTTCCGCCATTGCTCCACAGCAGCTTGTTTATATGAACTATAGTAGTGTTTCTGAAGCAAACACATCAGTTTTACCAGTGCAAGGCAACAGTACATGATATTTTCATTATTTTAAAACACTTACATTTTTTGGTGTTACTGTTCCTTTAAGTATTTATTTTGGGGGTAAATTGTGGTTACAATTTTGGCAAGATAGGCAAGTAAATGTACCATGCTGCGAAGTTCCCAACAATCATTGTATGGGAGCTGATGGGGTTCTGGTATCAGTAAATATAAGTAGTTATGAGTGAATCTGTCCCATTTCGCTTGGCAGAAAAAAAAATAAAACGTCTGCTGAAAGGCAGAAAGGTGTGTTATGTTATGTTATATTAGACATTCAGTCACTCCAGCCTTTATACATTACATTTTTGGCTAACTTACTATATTAGAAACATTTTTGTTTTTGCACAGCCTACTTACCCAGTTTCTATTTTTACATTAAACTGTTCCTTTAAGTCATTTCTCAACTCCTCCCCACAAGTCTTATCTGAAGAGACAGAGAGAAGAGACTGACGTATGCTTCTGTGGGGGAGAGCCGTTAACTTGCATACTAAATAATGTCGCTCTGAAGGAAACAGTAATATGAGGCTCCTCTTATACCAGGGTCTGATGCTCCTCTCCTGCTACAAATGTGAGTGTCTCTTTTATTCATATATGAAATCAGTGTATAGAAAAGGTGGTTCATATGCAGTGTTCTACATTTTGTTGAACAAAGTTAAAGGGACTCTAGTAAAAAGTGACTGAAGTTTATCACAGCACAAGTTACATGACTGGGGGCAGCTGGGAAACTGACAATATGTTGAGCCCAATGTCAGATTTCAAAATTAAATATAAAAAAATTAGCTTGCTCTTTTGAAAAAACGGATTTCAGTGCAGAAGTCTACTGGAACAGCAGTATTAACTGATGCATTTTGAAAAAAATGTTTTTCCATGACAGTATCCTGTCATCAGAAAACATGTTTTTTTTCCAAAATGAATCAGTTACTAGTGCTACTCCAGCAGAATTCTCCACTGAAATCCATTTCTCAAAAGAGCAAACAGATTTTTTTATATTCAATTTTGAAATCTGATATGGGGCTAGACATTTCGTCAATTTCCCAGCTGCCCCCAGTCATGTGACTTGTGCCTGCACTTTAGGAGAGAAACGCTTTCTGGAAGGCTGCTGTTTTTCCTTCTCAATGTAACTGAATGTGTCTCAGTGGGACATGGGTTTTTACTATTGAGTGTTGTTCTTAGATCTACCAGGCAGCTGTTATCTTGTGTTAGGGAGCTGCTATCTGGTTACCTTCCCATTGTTCTTTTGTTTGGCTGCTGGGGGGGGAAGGGAGGGGGTGATATCACTCCAACTTGCAGTACAGCAGTAAAGAGTGATTGAAGTTTATCAGAGCACAAGTCACATCACTTGGGGCAGCTGGGAAATTGACAACATGTCTAGCCCCATGTCAGATTTCAAAATTGAATCTAAAAAAATCTGGTTGCTCTTTTGAGAAATGGATTTCAGTGCAGAATTCTGCTGGAGCAGCACTATTAACTGATTCATTTTGAAAAGATTTTTTTTACCCATGACAGTATCCCTTTAACTTGGGTTGCACTGGGGGTGGATGGTCTCTGGGGATACTGTTTACTTTCAGAGAATGTGAAATGTTGTTGTACTTTTGGTCAGATGTTTTACCTTGTGTTTTAAACTGTACCGGCTTGCCCCTATTAGATGTCCCTTACCCCTCCAATTGAAGTCCATACCTCCCAACTGTCCCGTTTTTCACGGGACAGTCCCAATCTTGACAGCTCAGCCCACAGTCCCTGATTGTTACTGAAATGCCCCGACTTTCTCTTTGATCTCCTGCACTGAACAGACAGAAAAAGATACAAAACAACGTAGCAAATCAAAGAAGCAACTGTAAAAATTTAAGATAAGCAGGTCTCTTGGGGAAACTGTAACTTGCAGCTTAAAGGATAATGCACCTTCATCAGTACAACTGTAATAACTAGAGATGGCGCGAACTGTTCGCCGGCGAACTTGTTCGCGCGAACATCGGGTGTTCGCGCTCGCCGGAAGTTCGCGAACGTCGCGCGACGTTCGCCATTTTGGGTTCGCCATTGTTGGCGCTTTTTTTTGCCCTCTCACCCCAGACCAGCAGGTACATGCCAGCCAATCAGGAAGCTCTCCCCTGGACCACTCCCCTTCCCTATAAAAACCGAAGCCCTGCAGCGTTTTTTCACTCTGCCTGTGTGTGCTGAAGAGATAGTGTAGGGAGAGAGCTGCTGCCTGTTAGTGATTTCAGGGACAGTTGAAAGTTTGCTGGCTAGTAATCGTTTTGATACTGCTCTGTTATTGGAGGGACAGAAGTCTGCAGGGGTTTGAGGGACATTTAAGCTTAGGTAGCTTTGCTGGCTAGTAATCTACCTTCTACTGCAGTGCTCTGTATGTAGCTGCAGTGGGCAGCTGTCCTGCTTCTGATCTCATCTGCTGACTGCTGCAATAACAGTAGTCCTTGTAAGAACTGCTTTTATTTATTTTTTTGTTGTTTTACTACTACTACTACTACTACTACTACTATAAGAGCCCAGTGCTATTAGTCTAGCAGTGTTGGGGAGTGGGACTGGTGTGCTAATCTGCTGCTCCTAGTAGTTCAGCAGCACCAACTTTAATTTTTTTTTTTTTAATATTCATTTTTTTTTTATTTTACTTTTTTTTATTTTACTACCGCTGTAGTAGTGTATAAGTTGACCTTTTAGGCATTATTTGCCCTGTAGGCATTTTTTGCCCAGTGTGTTATTCAACCAACTGCCATCTAGCTGTGTGACCTTGTTCACATTCTGTCTAAATATCCATAATATTACCGTCTCCAGAAAAAACACCGGAGTGACTTTTTTCAAGCAGCCATAATATATTTTACGTAATCCGTATCCATCGCTGTAGTAGTGTATAAGTTGACCTTTTAGGCATTATTTGCCCTGTAGGCATTTTTTGCCCAGTGTGTTATTCAACCAACTGCCATCTAGCTGTGTGACCTTGTTCACATTCTGTCTAAATATCCATAATATTACCGTCTCCAGAAAAAACACCGGAGTGACTTTTTTCAAGCAGCCATAATATATTTTACGTAATCCGTATCCATCGCTGTAGTAGTGTATAAGTTGACCTTTTAGGCATTATTTGCCCTGTAGGCATTTTTTGCCCAGTGTGTTATTCAACCAACTGCCATCTAGCTGTGTGACCTTGTTCACATTCTGTCTAAATATCCATAATATTACCGTCTCCAGAAAAAACACCGGAGTGACTTTTTTCAAGCAGCCATAATATATTTTACGTAATCCGTATCCATCGCTGTAGTAGTGTATAAGTTGACCTTTTAGGCATTATTTGCCCTGTAGGCATTTTTTGCCCAGTGTGTTATTCAACCAACTGCCATCTAGCTGTGTGACCTTGTTCACATTCTGTCTAAATATCCATAATATTACCGTCTCCAGAAAAAACACCGGAGTGACTTTTTTCAAGCAGCCATAATAAATTTTACGAGATCCGTATCCACCGCTGTAGTAGTGTATACGTTGATCTTGTGGGCAGTATTTGCACAGTGTTTTCTTCAAACCGCCATCTAGCTGTGTGAGCTTGTTCACATTTTGTCTAAATATTGATAATATTATCGTCTCTAGAAAAACCACTTGAGTTACTTTTTTTCAAGCAGCATTCATATATTTTACGTAATCCGTATCCACCGCTGTGTATACGTTGACCTTGTAGGCATTATTTGCACAGTGTTTTCTTCAAACCGCCATCTAGCTGTGTGAGCTTGTTCACATTTTGTCTAAATATTGATAATATTATTGTCTCTAGAAAAACCACTTGAGTTACTTTTTTTCAAGCAGCATTCATATATTTTACGTAATCCGTATCCACCGCTGTGTATACGTTGACCTTGTAGGCATTATTTGCACAGTGTTTTCTTCAAACCGCCATCTAGCTGTGTGAGCTTGTTCACATTTTGTCTAAATATTGATAATATTATCGTCTCTAGAAAAACCACTTGAGTTACTTTTTTTCAAGCAGCATTCATATATTTTACGTAATCCGTATCCACCGCTGTGTATACGTTGACCTTGTAGGCATTATTTGCACAGTGTTTTCTTCAAACCGCCATCTAGCTGTGTGAGCTTGTTCACATTTTGTCTAAATATTGATAATATTATCGTCTCTAGAAAAACCACTTGAGTTACTTTTTTTCAAGCAGCATTCATATATTTTACGTAATCCGTATCCACCGCTGTAGTAGTGTATACGTTGATCTTGTAGGCATTATTTGCACACTGTTTTCTTCAAACTGCCATCTAGCTGTGTGTATTATCGTTTCCAGAAAAAACAACTGAGTTTTTGTTGTTGTTGTTTTTTTAAAAATAATGCCAGGCAAAGGCAGGCCGCCACGCAGAGGCCGTGCTAGGGGCCGTGCTGCTATGCAATCCTGTGGCCCTAGCAAATTGCCCAGTTTTAAAAAGCCAATGACCCTGAACTCCCAAAATGCTGAAGAGGTAGTTGACTGGCTTACACAGCACACCCCATCCTCTACCGTTTCTAACTTTACCACAACATCCTCCTCATCCTCCACTGCTATGGCCACCCCACGTAACACTTCCTCCACCACCGGTGCCCCTTCTTCACTGGAGTCAGAGGAGTTATTTTCCCATGAGTTTCTTGAACTGAGTAATGCGCAACCATTATTGCCAGAAGAAGATGAAGGAGATGAGGACGTTACACCAGATTTAATTCTGGCAGAGAACACGACAGAGATGGACATAATGATGAGTGATGAGGAGGAGGTCCCCGCTGCTGCTTCCTTCTGTGATGTGTCAGAAGAAATTGATGCATCTGAGGAGAATGATGATGAGGAGATTGATGTTTTGTGGGTGCCTAGTAGAAGAGAGCAAGAGGAGGGTAGTTCAGATGGAGAGACGGAGAGTCAGAGAGGCAGTAGGAGAATAAGACTTAGAAGAAGCAGGGAGGACAGCCCGCAGGGATCAGTAGGGCAACAACATGTATTGGCACCTGTGTTCAGCCGGCCAACGCACCCGCCATTGCCGCCAATGCCGCCAACTTCTACTGTTACCGCCAGATCGCACACTTCCAAAAAGTCAGCAGTGTGGGATTTTTTTAATGTGTGTGCCTCTGACAAAAGCATTGTAATTTGCAATGAGTGCAGTCAGAAACTGAGCCTTGGTAAGCCCAACAGCCACATAGGTACAACTTCTATGCGAAGGCACATGAGCGGCAAGCACAAAGCACTTTGGGAGCAACACCTCAAAGGCAACAGGCAAACTAAAAGCCACACTCCTTCTGGTCCAGCATCTTACTGCTCTACCTCTGCTCTCCTTGACCCGTCTGAACCACCCTCCACTCCGCCTTCCACCTTGACCACCTGTTCCCATTCCCAGTCATCTGCCACCAGCCAAGTTTCTGTGAAGGCCATGTTTGAGCGTAAGAAGCCAATGTCTGACTGTCACCCCCTTGCCCGGCGTCTGACAGCTGGCTTGTCTGCACTCTTAGCCCGCCAGCTTTTACCATACCAGCTGGTGGACTCTGAGGCCTTCCGCAAATTTGTAGCAATTGGGACACCGCAGTGGAAGGTACCCAGCCGCAATTTTTTTTCTAAAAAGGGAATACCACACCTGTACCAACATGTGCAGAGCCAAGTTACCGCATCTCTGTCACTTAGTGTTGGGCCAAAGGTCCATATGACTACTGACGCATGGTCCTCCAAGCATGGTCAGGGCAGGTATGTCACCTACACTGCCCACTGGGTGAACTTGGTAATGGCTGGGAAGCAGGGAATGGGTAGCTCAACAACAACAACAGTGGAGTTGGTGTCACCGCCACGGATTGCACGCGGTTCTGCCACCACCTCTACTCCTCCATCGCTCTCTACCTCGTCTTCTTCCTCTTCTTCTTCTTACTCTGCTGCTGGGTCCTCCTTCTCCTCCTCCACACCTGTGCACCCCCAGCTCCCCCTAGGCTATTCGACGTGCCAGGTACACCGTTGTCACGCTGTCTTGGGGATGACGTGCCTGGAAAGCAAAAACCATACCGGATCTGTACTCCTGTCATCTCTGCAGTCACAGGCCGATCGGTGGCTGACCCCACACCAACTGCAGATCGGAAAAGTGGTGTGTGACAATGGAAGCAATCTGTTGGCAGCGTTGAGACTGGGCAATTTAACACATGTGCCCTGCATGGCACATGTGTTAAATTTAATAGTCCAACGTTTTGTCTCCAAGTACCCAGGATTCCAGGACGTTCTCACCCAGTCCAGAAAGGTGTCGGCCCATTTCAGACGTTCCTACACAGCCATGGCACGCCTTGCTGACATTCAGCAGCGCTACAACATGCCAGTCAGGCGTTTGATTTCTGACAGCCAGACTCGCTGGAATTCAACGCTCCTTATGTTGGAACGTCTGCTGCAACAACAAAGGGCCGTCAACGAGTACCTTTTTGAACTGGGTGGTAGGACTGGATCTGCAGAGCTGGGGATTTTTTTCCCCCGTTACTGGGTGCTTATGCGCGATGCCTGCAGGCTCATGCGACCTTTTGAAGAGGTGACAAATATGGTCAGTCGCACCGAAGGCACCATCAGCGACCTAATACCCTTCGCTTTCTTCCTGGAGCGTGCCGTGCGACGAGTGACAGATGAGGCTGTAGACCAGTGTGACGAGGAGCTGGAAGCGCATGATTTCTGGTCGGAATCACCAGAACGAACCCAGGCACCTGCTGCAACGCAGGGAGAGGTGCCAGAAGTGGAGTCAGAGGAGGAAGGTGGCTTTGTGGAGGAGTAGGAGGAGGACCAACAGGAGCAGGCTTCCCAGGGGGCTAGTGGTGACCTTTTGGGGACCCCTGGTCTTGTACGTGGCTGGGGGGAGGAGACCGTGGATGATGCAGTCCTTGATAATGAGGAAGCGGAGATGGATAGCTCTGCATCCAACCTTGTGAGAATGGGGTCTTTCATGCTGTCATGCCTGTTGAAGGACCCCCGTATCAAGAGGCTTAAGGAGAAGGACCTGTACTGGGTCGCAACGCTACTAGACCCTCGGTACAAGCATAAAGTGTCAGAAATGTTACCAACATACCACAAGTCCGAAAAGATGCGGCATTTACAAACCAGCCTGCAAAACATGTTGTACAATGCTTTTAAGGGTGATGTCACTTCAGGAACTCATCAACATTCCAGGGGCAGAGGTGCCAGTAATCCTGCCACGAGCACACCTGCAAGGACAAAGCCCTTTGGCCAGTCTGTAACGTCAGACATGCAAATGTTTTTCTGTCCAAGGCAGCGCCACAACCCTTCTGGATCCACCCTCAAAGAACGCCTCGACCGGCAGGTAGCGGACTACCTGGCATTAACTGCAGATATCGACACTCTGAGGAGCGATGAACCCCTGGACTACTGGGTGCGCAGGCTTGATCTGTGGCCAGAGCTGTCACAATTTGCCATGAACCTCTTGTCTTGCCCAGCCTCAAGTGTGCTCTCAGAAAGGACCTTCAGTGCAGCAGGAGGGATTGTAACTGAGAAGAGAACTCGCCTAGGTCACAAAAGTGTCGATTACCTGACCTTTATTAAAATGAATGAGGGGTGGATCTCGGAGGGTTACTGCACGCCGGAAGACTTGTTCTGACTTCTATGCAGCTGTCCTTCTCTTCAAGCCTCATGACTCCACACACAGCTGTCCTTTAGCGTCCTCCTCCCTCCGCCACCGTTACAAACTAGGGTGCAAACCCTACTGGTTTAATTTTTTCTGGCCTCTGTGCTTCAGTGGCTGCAACCAAAAAAACTGGGCAAACAATGTCTACAAGGTCAACGTATGGCGAAAAATGACTATTTTCAGCATTTATATGGCATATTTTTTCTGGCAACTGTGCTTCAGTGGCTGCGTCCAAAAAAATGCATATTTTCTGCATTTATATGGCATAATTTTTCTGGCCTCTGTGCTTCAGTGGCTGCAACCAAAAAAATGCATATTTTCTGCATTTATATGGCATAATTTTTCTGGCCTCTGTGCTTCAGTGGCTGCAACCAAAAAAATGCATATTTTCTGCATTTATATGGCATAATTTTTCTGGCCTCTGTGCTTCAGTGGCTGCAACCAAAAAAATGTATATTTTCAGCATTTATATGGCATAATTTTTCTGTCAACTGTGCTTCAGTGGCTGCGACCAAAAAAATGCATATTTTCTGCATTTATATGGCATAATTTTTCTGGCCTCTGTGCTTCAGTGGCTGCAACCAAAAAAATTTATATTTTCAGCATTTATATGGCATAATTTTTCTGTCAACTGTGCTTCAGTGGCTGCGACCAAAAAAATGCATATTTTCTGCATTTATATGGAATAATTTTTCTGGCCTCTGTGCTTCAGTGGCTGCAACCAAAAAAATTTATATTTTCAGCATTTATATGGCATAATTTTTCTGTCAACTGTGCTTCAGTGGCTGCGACCAAAAAAATGCATATTTTCTGCATTTATATGGCATAATTTTTCTGGCCTCTGTGCTTCAGTGGCTGCAACCAAAAAAATTTATATTTTCAGCATTTATATGGCATAATTTTTCTGTCAACTGTGCTTCAGTGGCTGCGACCAAAAAAATGCATATTTTCTGCATTTATATGGCATAATTTTTCTGGCCTCTGTGCTTCAGTGGCTGCAACCAAAAAAATTTATATTTTCAGCATTTATATGGCATAATTTTTCTGGCAACTGTGCTTCAGTGGCTGCGACCAAAAAAATGACTATTTTCAGCATTTATATGGCATATTTTTTCTGGCCTCTGTGCTTCAGTGGCTGCGGCCAAAAAAACTGGGCAAACAATGTCTACAAGGTCAACGTATGGCGAAAAATTACTATTTTCAGCATTTATATGGCATATTTTTTCTGGCAACTGTGCTTCAGTGGCTGCGTCCAAAAAAACTGGGCAAACAATGTCTACAAGGTCAACGTATGGCGAAAAATTACTATTTTCAGCATTTATATGGCATATTTTTTCTGGCAACTGTGCTTCAGTGGCTGCGTCCAAAAAAACTGGGCAAACAATGTCTACAAGGTCAACGTATGGCGAAAAATTACTATTTTCAGCATTTATATGGCATATTTTTTCTGGCAACTGTGCTTCAGTGGCTGCGTCCAAAAAAACTGGGCAAACAATGCCTACAAGGTCAACGTATGGCAGTTGTTTATAGAGAACAGTAGATTACTAGCCAGCAAAGCTACCTAAGCTAAAATGTCCCTCAAATCCCTGCAGACTTCTGTCCCTCCAATACAGAGCAATATCAAGCAGATTACTAGCCAGCAAACTTACTATCATCTGTCCCTGAAATCACTAACAGCTCTCCCCCTACACTATCTCTTCCAAGCACACACAGGCAGATTTTTCAGATACATTTTTGCCCTTGATCCCCCTCTGGCATGCCACTGTCCAGGTCGTTGCACCCTTTAAACAACTTTAAAATCATTTTTCTGGCCAGAAATGTCTTTTTTAGATGTTAAAGTTCGCCTTCCCATTGAAGTCTATGGGGTTCGCGAACCGTTCGCGAACCGCTCGCATTTTTGCGCAAGTTCGCGAATATGTTCGCGAACTTTTTTTCCGACGTTCGCTACATCCCTAGTAATAACACATAAAACCTCACCCTAAAACACTGAGAAATGTGTTCAGACTTTCCAGACCTGCTATATCTTGTAAAATGGATGTGGTATTTAGGAGGTGTGGCCATAAAATGGGAATGGTCAAAAAAAACTGCTGCACTACAAGTGGCAAATCTTTTTGTCCCTCTTTCTATTTTCCAAATGTTTGGAGGTATGAAGTACACCAGTGAGACTTTAAACCCCATTTCTTAATCCTATCTTCCAGTTTATTATTTTTTGTTCTCCCTTGACCCCACACCGGCCCACCTACCTCCACACCTGCCATGGTACGACCTGAGCTTGCTTCCCAGGGTCCCCTTTCTTGCACTACCAATGTACATCAAGGTCTTATATCGTAGGCTCTGAATGCACATCTTTATTTTCTGAGGGGAGATCACCAAGAGGCCATTTGTGACCAAGGGGCATGTTTACTAACATTGGAGATAAATATCTGGAGAGATTTCTGGAGATGTTGCCCATGGCAACCAATCAGCAATTAGATTTAAACAGCCACAGCCAAGTTATAAAACAAAAGCAAAGATCTGATTGGTTGCTATGGGCAACATCTCCAGAAATCTCTCCAGATATTTATCTCCAATGTTAGTAAACATGCCCCCAATTCTCTATATTTTATGCAGAAAATAGAAGGGTCGTTGATAACAGTTTTATTTGTGGGTCTGTCTTCATGCTGAAACTCTTCCGCCCCCAGGAAACACTCACTGACAGGAAGGTTCCACATACCCTTCTCCATATATGGAACAAAGTTAGGATAAATTAAAATCAAAGTAAAAATTTCTGTTTTTGCCTCATTAGATATTTCATGTAACAATACATGTGGCCCCAGGATAAATGTGACTGGAGCAGAAGGGGGAGGAGCTACTCTACCAGTGAGGATACAGGGGCAGATAAAAGACATCTCTTGGGTTATAAGTGACAGTGGGAGACTGAATCATTTTGCTACAACAAAACCCAATGAGCCTGTTGATATCCGGGATAATCAGTATGAGGGGAGACTGCGCAGTGAGACAGACGCCTCCTTAACCCTCACTGATCTGACCAATCAGGACCAGAGAATCTACTCAGCAGATATTCGTCTGCAATCAAATCAGCGCTGTGACCAACTGTATCATCTCCAAGTCTATAGTAAGTACATACATTATACTCCTGTTTACATTATTAAAAGACAAGAAAAGACTAATACACTGGAGGATACCAATTTGTCAGGCACTATTTTCCCATGGGCCATTTCGTCTATCTCAGCACTGTGCAACTTGAGCTGCAGTGAACGTGCATAATATAATGTATTGTAGTGCAAACAAGGGAAAGTTGTGCTCACCACTATTCTTTAAAACCATTAGGCGGAGGTGCAATGAGGGTGTGACCACAAAATACATATAGTCAAATACAAGAGTCCTCTGCACTCAACCCATTATCAATATATTTAAGACAGAGACATTTTGTGCATACTGCTACTGAAAAATGCCTTACCCTTTAAACACAACAGGGATTGTTTGTCCATATATTGCAATATATTTAAGCTGAACAACTACGTCAAAGTCATCCCATATCTGGCCAGTCCTACACTCAATTTTCATCTGATTCATTAAGAATTCAATTGCTTCATTATACATTTTACACAGGGACTAAGTTTTACCTGCAACTTACTTGCTGCTTTCAAAGTAAAACTCCCAAACTTGGCTGCCCTTTTATTAGACACCAGTGGGATCACCTGACTATAGCTGGGAAGGGTGGGAGCTACAACATGGAGCTGGTCACTGCTCATGTATAAAGTATAACAAACAAGGGGTGCAATAAAGGGGCAACCAAGTTTCTTGAAGCACAAGAAAAAATGCAATCGAATATTTGTGGTCATGTTTTTTCACGGTCAAAAACTTGCACATCCGTATATTGCTCCACTCATGTTCAAAGAGTCTAACAAATCTTCAATGTTTTAATAGAGTGGGGGAACAAAGTTGTTAGAGACAATTCCCATTGACTACTATAGCATTTTTGATAAATCTATAGGTAAACCCCTATGGGTAAACCAATGTGTAACCTTTTTTATTCATTTGTAGCACTTGTCCATAGTTATTTTTAAGAAGGGTAAGAATAAAAATGCTTATTGCTTGTAAAAAAGGACAGAAGTGCTTTCATATTAAACAATTTATTTTCTATGAAGAATTGTATGAATGTTTTCTCCTGTATGATTTGCTTCAGAGTTTAATTATTTGTATAGTTAGTAATTATACCTGCTGAGCTCTACCATCCTACTGAAATTGATAAATGTTTAAATTTTTCTGAATGTCAGCAACTGAAAGAGAAAGGCCCATCCTTAAAGGAGAAGGAAACCCCCTGGGCGCCGCAAAAACTCTCCCCCTCCCCTGTGTTGCTCCCCCTCCCTCCTCCCCCCTGGCCTACCATCTTCTTCCAAGCGATCTTCTTCCTGCTTTGACCGGCGTTTTGGTGCAAGCGCAGTAGGAGCATTTCGCCGGTACGGATCTACTGTGCATGCGCCAAAAGTCACGAAGTTTCTTTGTGACTTTTGGCGCATGCGCAGTAGATCGTGACTTTTGGCGCATGCACAGTAGATCCGTACCGGTGAAATGCTCCTACTGTGCTTGCGCCAAAACGCCGGTCAAAGCAGGAAGAAGATCGCTTGGGAGAAGATGGCGTCTGTGAACTCCGTGGACTGGACCTGCGCAGAAGGGTAAGTAACAAGTTAAGGGCATTTGCCCAGCGGGACAGGTAGGGCAGGGGGGATGAGGGAGCAACACAGGGGAGGGGGAGGGTTTTTGCGCCCAGGGGGTTTCCTTCTCCTTTAACCAAACACTATATTAAAATGTGTCAGAAAGTGATCATAAGCCTATGGGCCGATGATCACAGACATGTAAATGAATAAATGGATACATGGACTTTTGACCAGGAACTTGAGAAATGAGGAAGCATATGGATTTTTAAGCTATAGGGGCTTACTCAACCTATGGGTCCCTACACTAATTTAACTTGTTTTTTATTCAATTACATATTTTCCCTTTGTCTTCAATATAATTTTTACATTATAAACCATGGGTTGAGTACTATTCATCAAACTGAACCTGGGTCATTGCCAACACTAAACTTCGGGAAATGTTACATTCTAAAGAACACAGATAGGAATGATACCTTCTTATATAGTTGGTGTCTTTTAAAAACAATATTAAACTATAAGTACAGTGAATTAACAGATCTAAATTGTTTAAGTTGTAAAATGATGAAGTCCTAGCCTAACACAGTTTAGCATGAATAGAAGCAATGAGACTGGGGAAAAGGCATTAAACAGTCTTAATTATTCCTGTGTCTTATATCAGCCTTGATGCTCCAGTTGTATACACTGTATAAGAGGGTTAGTGTAATGGTTCCTGATCTATACTATACTAAACTCCAAATTTATCTTGTCTGGCTTTTTGGGGAAAAACTCCCATTTTTTTTTTTTTTTTACAAACTCAAATCTTTCAAGATTGATTAAATCCAGATGCTGCAAAAAGCCTGAATGCAAAAATCCGCTATCTCAGACCTGCCAAGGTTGTGTATACAGTAAGTCAGTGGCAGATATCCCTATCCTATTGGGAAGTTTCTGTGGTCTGCCCCAGCTTTTCGGGCAAAAATCTTAAAAAATTGAGCAATTCCAGAAAAAAACACATATTATATGGGTTTTCATTCGATTTCATCAGGTTTTTACCCAAACCTATTAAATCTAGCTTTTTTTTTTATAATAAATACGGTAAAATCAGGTATGGGAGTTTGGTCTGTGTTTTTTTATTTATATAATGAGATAAATTCGGATTTTAGTAAATATCCCCCTAAATGTGTTGTCTGTGGTTTTCTTTATATAGTCTGTATAGGATGGGCAGTTTAATGGCTCCTACTATATATGTTATACTGTATGTTATTAAAGCTTTGTGAATTCTGGGGCATATGATATATAGTTTCATGTGTCCTGCAATGCCTACTGTGCATTCTAGTAAGTCTATTTTGTTCACATACTTTGTGAATGAATATTCTAATTCTGTTGCTTATATTCATCTGTATATATACGCAGTATATACATCTGAAAATGTTACAGTATTTATTATAAATAAGTGTAATGCCCAGTCATTGCACAACTGAAATATGGAAAATGTTAAGAATAGTTCTTTTGCCTTCGTAAAGACACTGCAGCCTTACAGATAAAGTTCAAGCAGTCTCTGTAGCAGACAGATAAGCAACTTATTTACAACACTTTTTCAACTTCCGCTGTATCATATTGCATTTAAGAAACTGTAGAGAAGCTATGGCTGACTTTAATTTCTGACATAGTAGGGTCATTTATTATCTCTAGGTGATAAAATAGGCGCAGACTTTTTTAAAAGATATTGAAGATATAATGAATAGGCTCTAGGGTTGCCACCTGTCTGGATTTCACACGGACAGCCGGGTTTATGGAAGGGTTGCCCGGCTGAAAAGTTTATGACATGACATTGAAGGGAATGATATGATTATTAGCCAATTGCTGATTGCCATATCATCAGTCCCGCCCCTGATGTCGCCCACCCTGCCTCCCTACGTCAGCCGCCCAGCCCCCAATGTCACCGCCCCCCCACATCACTGGCCCGCCCCCTGCCCATTTTCACAAAACAAAAATAGGCCCATCCATACCAATTTGCCAGTTGTACGTGTGTCTGGGTTTCCATTATTCCTCAATAAAGCCATAAAAGAAGCAGAATAAACCCAAAACACCTTTGCTAAAATTAGCACAATAATTTTATTATAAAAATACATATGTGCTTTTCTACTTTTTCTTTAGCAGTTTTAGGGTGGTGGCACACACAGTGATTAGTCGCCAAGCGATAAAACTACTGTGGCCGATTCATTTCCCCGAAATGCCTTCCCGTCGGCAATTTGCATACTTGTCTGCGGGAAAAGGCATTTCATAGAGGCCACTAGCTAACCAGTGAATTTTCACTTGTGTTACTTCAGCAATGCGAGCGAATCAAATCGAAGATGCGCCAGCGTTCAATTGTGCTTAGCGCAACTTCGTTAGAGGTCTTCACTCAGGCTAATTTGCATACAGTGGGAAATTTAAAGTTGAATGGACGTATATGTTGCTGTAAATTTAAGGACTTTTGTAGGTTATCACTCTGAAAAAAGGAAAAGACGCCAGCGTTTTTTTTGGGACTTAGAAACTTTTTGCACTAAAAATAGGGTGTAAGTAACAGAAGATTGAGGAAGATCTATGCACTCCAGTGCACTTCACCTGGTCTGTGCTGGCAAAGGCAAATCTGGCGAAAATTCTCCTGGCGAATGACCGCTAGCAGGGTCGAATTTACATAGTGGGCGCCCCTAGACCCACTGCTATTCGTCGTCCCTGGTCCCTCCCCTTTATTCGTGCAAATTTTCATCATCTGGACAGGAGCAATGGGGATTATTGCACATGAAAAATGATTGTATCTCCAGAGCATCCCTAGTGTTTTTCAACCAATGTGGGTGTGGTTGGGCAGCATGCCGCCCCTTTATAATCCTAACGAAGTTACGCCTGTGCCCGTTAGTAAATTGGCATAGTGCCTGAAAGCAGTAACGATTGCGAATGATTTCCAGCGTTAGTCACTTCACCCTTTAGTATATCTGCCCCTTCGGGTTTCACTTCTGGCTCCTCCATTTATAGATTTGTGCCTTCCCCGAACTGCTCCTTTCATGAGGTCACTGTGGGGTGAGTCTTTAAATGCAGGAGCCGGGCCAGGCCGGGTTGGGTGAGGGCGGGTTAGCGTCGGGTGTGGGTCCAGAAAATCTTGTTTGTCTGCCAAATATAATTTTGGGAATTTACTCAAATAGTAGCCATAGTAATAACTCCTCATGGCAGAAAGGCAACAACATCAAGGTAACTTTAACAAAAATCCATATGTTTTATTCACAACTAAGTTTTCCAAAGAACAGCACTTGCAACACAAGTAAAGTTAACATACAATTCTTGTTTATAGAACCACCTGTTCCTCAGGCAGCTGCCCACAGAGGACTTGCTCTTTACAGCAAAGTTTATCGTCACTTAGGGTGAGACAATACCTCAGTTTAGCACGGAAGTATTTCCCATCACAACAGTCTCTCAGTCACACACAGACTTCCTGCTTCCTGTGGTACAGCTCCCCTCCCCCAGAGTATCACATCACCTGTTATTCAATTCAGAGGAGGGCCAAGCCGACCAGGCGCCATAGGCATTGTTTATGGCGAACCACCCCTTTAAGTTATTTTCATTTTAAATGTTGCATAATAAAAAAATCACTTTTCTTTACATGTAGAAAATCTATCCACAGAAGATATCCAGATTCATGCAAATATCACCCAAAATGAGACCTGTAACATTACTGTGACCTTGTCCTGTGCTGTGATTGGATCAGATGTGACTATCACCTGGAATAACACAAACAGCCCTGGTACAGAAGTGACCAATCACACGCTCCGTGTCTATAATGCTTATTCTGATGTCACATACAGTTGTACTGCCCGGAATCCAGTCAGCAAAGCTTCCAGAACTGCACATATTCCTGTCATTTGTAATCAAGGTGGGTTTTATATAGGAGACTCCTAGAATTTATATGGGACACTGGGAAGGTGGGGAGTGACAGGAATTTTGCCAGTGATCCACAGTAACCAAGCAGCGGATTCGTACGATTTTCGGACCGTGTGTGGAGAGTGCTGACATTTTTTGTCCGGTGGAGATCGGTCGTTTGGTCGATCGGACAGGTTTGATTTTGTCCCAACCGATCCCGCCGGAGCCCATTGCGCATCGTAATCAGATCGGCCATAGGGCCGAACGTTCAGATTACCCCCGATATAGCCATGCCTGTTAGTGGCATATCGGAGAAAGATCCACTCGTTTGGCAATGTCGCCAAACGAGCGGATCCTTGCGTCTATGGCCACCTTTAGAAGAAGAAACCCATATAAAATAACAGTGTCTTGGGCTGTGGGCATGTGAAATATTTACTAAACAAACAAGCAAAGTGCTAAATATTGGCACAAATCAGAATTTGTGTCTTTTCACATCCATGTTTATTGTTTTATTGCTGCCTTTCTTTGGGGCTACAATCTACAGCAGGTTTAAATGGATTGGGCACCTTTAATTATCTTCTAATATCATGTAGAGAGTGGTATTTTTTATCATTTGTGGTTTTTGAGTTATTTGGCCATTTCAGCAAAACTGGAGAGCTGCTGGAATTTATGGCGAAAATTTTAATTCAAGCATTGTTAAATCAGCCCCTGAATTTACAATGTCGTTTTCGTATAGTATATGGGGTTTCTAATATACCTAGGTTTCGGTAAAATTAGTCACAATTAGAATATTGTTGTCTCTGGTCCCAAGAGTATGTGCAAGTTAAAAATGAAATACTTAAACGTGTAACTTTTAATCCAATCATTGAAAAATATCGCAAAAGCTGCTACTTTGGGAAATCGTTTGCATGATTATATTTTTGAGTACAAAGATGTGACTTAAGAAATTATGAATCATTTAGGTGTTCTTTCTAATTATTTATATATGATACCCATGGGCATATCATCAATCTTAACACAAGCTAACCGTTTCTTATTTAATGCTTGACTTTTCATCAGTTTTTTTATTAATCTTCACAGCTTCAACAGCAGGAAATATATCCCTATGGTGTATCATTCTGATTTTAGTTCTGATTTTAGCAGCAGTTGGGATTTCTATGGCTGTTTTTTATTACCGATTTAAAAGGAAGAAGAGGGGTGAGTGTTATTTCCTAATGATATCATGCTAGTGTGAGACTCTTATACCCTTTATTCAACTGTAATTGTGTTCCTTTATCTTTATGACAGGGCTTGGCTAAGCAGTGTCTAAGGGGCAGATTTATCAATGGTCGAGGTGAATTTTCTAAAGAAAAAAAATTGCATTTTGAGCTATTTTTGTGTACTTCAACTAGGGAATAGTCCATATTCGATTCGAATTTGAAAAAAAAATTCAAAAATTCAAATATCGAAATTTAAATGTAAAAATTCAACTTCAACCCTTCGCCTTCTAAAACCTGCCAAATTGCTGTTTTAGCCTGAGGGGGACCTCCTAGAACCCATGTGGAGTCAATTGGTGGACTTTGATTGGTGGACTTTGACTTTTTTGGGAAAAACTTCTAATCGAATTCGCTATTCCTTCACCGAATACGGACCTATTTGATCGAAAACTCACCTATTCGACCAAAAATAAAATTTGACTTAATTTTCGGTTGGTCTTTTTGAACTCAAATTTCGAAGTTTTTTCATTCCAAATTCGACCCTTAGGGGCAGATATATTAAGGGTCGAATATCGAGGATTAATTAACCCTCAATATTCGACTGGCGAATTAAAATCCTTCGACTTCGCATAGTCGAAGGATTTTGCGCAATTCGTTCGTTCGAACGATCGAAGGAATAATCGTTCGATTGAAGGATTTTAATCCATCGATCGAAGGATTATCCTTCGATCAGAGAAAACTTGGAAAGCCTATGGAGACCTTCCCTGACTTCGGTAGCTTTTAGGTGGCGAACTAGGGGGTCAAAGTATTTTCTTAAAGAGACAGTACTTCGACTATCAAATGGTCGAATAGTCGAGCGATTTTTAGTTCGAATCATTCGATTCAAAGTCGTAGTCGAGGGTCGAAGTAGCTTATTCAATGGTCGAAGTAGCCAAAAAAACACTTCGAAATGCGAAGTATTTTTTATTCTATTCCTTCACTCGAACTTAGTGAATGGGCCCCTTAATAAAAATGCCCCTTAGTGTTGAACATAATATCCCTACATATGTTCTCCCACTGCAGTGTATGGTTTTTTTTTTATTTCCCCTTGTTTGTCTAATGGGAATATTGAGTTGTAAATGTATTTCCTTCTACTTTTTTGCCTAGATTTTATAAAGGTGTTAATGGGGTCACAGGTTTCGCCATAGGACACCATTGTTGGAAAACATGGCTAAAAAAGAAGATCGTGTAGATATTCAGTGATTTGGAGTTACTTTATGTTATGCTCTGGGTTTAACCAGAAAATCGGACTTTTTCGGGTTTTCAGGCAAAACTCTAAAAATGTGAGCACATTGAGAAAAAAAAGCAGAAGCAATTCAAGAATTCATTTCCTGATTTTATTGTGTTTTTCCATGATCCCATTTAATTGTTTTAATCAATAAATAAGCTATGGGAGTTTGGTCGTGTTTTTTTTTAAAAAGAATATGGGATAAATTCAGATTTTAATAAATAACCCCTTAGGGGCCGATTCACTAACTTCGAGTGAAGGATTCAAAGTAAAAAAACTTCGAATTTCGAAGTGTTTTTTGGGCTACTTCGACCATCGAATGGGCTACTTCGACCTTCGACTACGACTTCGAATTGAGGATTCAAACTAAAAATTGTTCGACTATTCGACCATTCGATAGTCGAAGTACTGTCTCTTTAAAAAAACCTTCGACCCCCTAGTTCGCAATCTAAAACCTACCGAACTCAATGTTAGCCTATGGGGAAGGTCCCCATAGGCTTTCCTAAGTTTTTTTGATTGAAGGATATTCCTTCGATCGTTGGATTTAACGATTCGAAGGATTTTATCGTTTGATCGAAGGAATAATCACTATTTACGCTAAAATCCTTCGACTTCGATATTCGAAGTCGAAGGCTTTTAATTCCCATTCGAATATCGAGGGTTAATTAACCCTCGATATTCGACCCTTTGTGAATCGGCCCCATAGTGTTTAATGACGCCATAAGGATCAAGAAAAGGATTACATATTTTCCAGAATATGAACAGTAGCAACTATTACTGGAGGCATATTTTCTAAAGTCCAAATGTTCTCCTTGTCTAATGCACTGTCGAATATTCATTCAACATTGCATATTTTCTTGAAATGGTCATCATGGCATTGTGTGCATTATGTGCTAAAATTAACGGGTTTGCTGTGAAATTATGCAACTTTTTCCCCATACAATTGTAATGGGAAAATACCCTGTCAAATTAACCCCATAAAGCAATGATACATGTGAAATATTACCATGGAGGATACAACATAGATATTGAGCTGCAGTATCTTTATGACAGCCCACATAGTGTATATTTGATTGTTTCCTGCTATTTCTTCACTAACTTTGACAAAGGTTTAAAGGGGATCTAAACTCTCCATAGAATTGCCCCACTGGAGCTCACTAAAAAAGTTGACCAAAAAAAAAAGGGAAATCGCCAATGAAAATGCTGCTTCACAGCACTATGTCAGCCACCTCGCATACAATCTTACATACCGTGATTGTTGTGTTATTTTGTCTCATTATATTACACAGAAATTAAAAATGGGGAACACATTTGTTCAGTGCCTAGAAAATGTGCTTAAAGGAGAAGGAAAGCTACCAAGGCAGTTTATTGTCAATAGATTAGCCACAACAGTGCTAACAAAAGTAGAATGTCATTTGTATTCTTTAGAATGCTTTCCGTACCTGAGTAAACAGCTCTAGACACTGTTAGTTTAGGATAGCAGCTGCCATATTAGCTTGCTGTCACATCACTTCCTGCCTGAGTCTCTCCCTCCTCGCTCATAGTTCTGTGCTCAGATTACAGCAGGAAGGGGAGGAGGGAGATAGGAGCAAACTGAGCATGCTCAAGCCCTAGCCCTGGAGGTTTAAGCTGAAAACAGGAAGTCTGATACAGAAGCCCATGAGTACACAATATAAATAAATGCTGTGTTTTTTTGACAGAGGACTCAGAGCAGCATTACTTTGAGGATTTGCCTTGTCAGATTGGTTGGCCACAGGCTTACAAATCATTTCCAATACCCCTTCTATAGTATGTTTGTCTAAAGCTGCGTTCAGAATGTCTCAATATACACTATTGTGCTTTCATTTTATAACACTTGGTGCTTGCTATTACTGTACATCTGCCCTAAAGTCATCTTTTCAATTTCCTTCTAGATCAGCATATTGTACAAGTAATAAAAGGACAGACTATCTATGCTCAGGTAAATTGCACATTATTTTTATATGGAGAGGAAGCAGGAGTGGAATGTATGTAATGAGCTACGGAGAAGGGATTTGGAAGCAGTGGGTGTTTATAAGACAAAGAAGTAAAAAGTGGCTTGTATTGTGGTTGCGTAAAAAAGCACAATAAACACATTGTTTATTATATTTATCTGTGTATATTAAGCAGAGAATTTTTCAATGGCGAGGATTCTGCAATATACAGGTATGTTATCCAGAATGCTCAGGATCTGGGGTTTTCCAGATAACGGATCTTTCTGTAATTAGGATCTTCATACCTTAAAGGAGAAGGAAACCCCCTGGGCGCAAAAAATTAAATCCCCCTTTGCCCTTGGGGAACTGATATAAGCCTTTTTCTAATTGCAATCAATTATTTTTTATTAGCGGTTTTCATTTGCGCTTCAGTTTAGTTGACCAATGAAGAACGAGTAGCCAGTCAAGCAACGGTGGGAGTGATGGTGACGTTCTGCAAGCAATACTGCCTACTCGTTCTTCATTGGTAGGTGGGCGGGAACAGCAGAAGAGGCAGACGGATCAAACAGCAAAGATGGCCACGGGCCGTAAATGGTTTTGCTCGCAGCTGAAAGAACGAACTGCACTCAACTTTAAACTGAAGAGCAAATGAAAAACGCTTATAAAAAATAATTGATTGCAATTAGAAAAAGGCTTATATCGGTTCCCCAAGGGCAAAGGGGGATTTTAATTTTTGACAATACATCCCCTTTAAATCTGGGGCGATGTGTAAGGCTGGGAGTAGACAAGAGGCTATAAAGGCTTCTGTAAGAGTTCATAATATGATAAATACGCTTCTTAAAATTCAACAGGAATGAATAGAAAGTGGAATGATTTTTCAGTGGTTAGCTCTAATCTCATTTTGATAAATCTGCCCCATATATATATCTGACCAAGGCAATACCTACAAAATATGTCAAAGCTTCCAAAATTCAGAACTGGCCAGTTTAATTTCCCATGAATCGTGTTTCACAGAAGTCTAACTCATAAATACAGGATAAATACAGATGTGGTTACATGGGGCGTGTGAATGAGAAATTGTAGAGAATCTCCATAAAATTTAAACAGAAAAACTATTATGCGGAAGTTACAAATGTCCATAAGTATGTATGTAACATAAGTTAATATCCCATTATTTATGTTTTCAGGTCCAGAAACGAAAAAGAGAGACTGTACCTGGTTCAGGCACAGAAGAAGCAACAGCTGACAGTTCAGTAACTGTGTATAGTGAAGTGCAACTACCGAAGGGAATACAGCAGAATATTAAAGTAAATATATTTGCTTTTTAGCCATTTCAGCTTGAAAACAGTTTGTACAAATATAACTATACAATTCTTCTTGCTTAATTCAGCCCAGTAGTTCAGCCCCTCAGTGTGGATTATTCAGACTAATGCCAGCTAGACATGAAGCAGGAGGACCATGGATATTTTCATTTATTAAAAGAAATTCTAAATAGCACAGGTGTCCTGCAGTTATTTGTTTCTGAAGGCGACACAAAGAGGGTGCAAGATTGTATATAGGTCTAGTTATATATAGCAACCAATCAGCATTTAGAATATACTTGTGTAAAAGTAACAGCTGATTGGTGGCTATGGGGTAACCACACCTGGGCAAACGTTTTACTTTTTATTGGATGCCAAGATGTTGAAAAACTTTTGAATAAATTAGGTGACAATGGACAAACACTTGAGGATGGTGAGGACGTTCTCAAGGCCCAACAAAATGATTTACATTAATATTTTCATTACCTCTTTGTGAATGATAAAGTATAAAACAGCTAATTGAACCTTTCCTTTTAACAGGGAGGCAAAGCTACAAATGAAAAGTCTACACAAGGAAAAGCAGAGACTGTGTATAGTGAGGTGAATCAACCAGTTCAGGTACCAATGTTAAAACTTTGCTAAAATTCCCCGTCCCCTTAAACCTACACCATTGGCATCACATGAAGCCTTTACCCCATTTCTATCATTCTATCCCTCTCTTATTTTCTGTCCCCTCATATTAAATATCACTTTCATTGGCTCTTGCTTCCTCTCCCCAAAACTTTTATTGTACTCCTGACTCTAGATTTTTGGTTGGTGCTTGTTTGTTTATTAGATAACTCAGTATGACTTGTCTATTAAGCAAAGGGGCTAGTTTATAAAGGGGACAGCACTATACTAAAGCCTCAGTTATTTAGTTTTTTTTTGGGCAGCAGGTCTAATAGGGGCACATGCCAAAGCATAAATGATCATGGGTGCAGGTAAGCAGAGCACAAACAACTCTTAACTTAGCCGATGATAAAAGGATCATTGACCTTTGGCTAAACTTTGTCGAGCTAAATTGGTGACGCCTAAATTAAAAAAAAAAAAAGATGGACAACAAAGTTTTTTTTACTGCTGTACTTATATAAGCCCTAATTTGTTTCAAGGGAAGAATCTTGAAATTAGCACATATTTACGTGATGGTCTTTTACCATTAAAGGGCAATGGAGCTGGAATTCGGAAGGAGAACACATATACCGAGGACCAGACCGTTGAATCATGTTATGATTCGGTGAAGAACATCCAGGTGATTCAACTTTACTGCTCTTTGTTCCTTTTTCAGGCTAAATATAGTCAAAGGTATATGCAGGGATTTATAGAAAGATACTGTGTAGTTGTGTCCCATTACCCAACTATTTTCATGACTTGCCAATCTGGGTTTCCTAAAACCTATCAGTTAGGAAAACAAAGGGATATTTTGTTTGCTTCCAGTTTCTTTGTGATACAAGAATGACCATCTTCTAAGTATTTTTGATGAGTTAAATCAAGGGATAGCGAGTCAGCCTGAAGACCCATTAAGCTAAAATATGGGTTGATTGAATATTTGCTCTCCTTTATGCCCAGTGGGGTAAATAGTGATGAGCAAATTTCTTTGCTAGCCATGGAATTGTGGTGAAATTCTGCATTTCGCCATCTGTAAATCTTTTCATGAAACTGTGGCATTGAAAAATTCGCCACAACAAAAATGTCGCTGAAACAAAAAAAGTCGCCATTGACTTTAATGCATTTGGACAAAAAAGTCGCCATAAGAAAAAAACCCTTTGACTTTAATGCATTTGGGCAAAAAAGTCGCCATAACAAAAAACACCCATTGACTTTAATGCATTTGGACAAAAAAGTCGCCATAAGAAAAAAAACCCTTTGACTTTAATGCATTTGTGCAGAAAATTCGCCATAAGAAAAAACATCCTTTGACTTAATGCATTTGTACAAAAAAGTCGCCATAAGAAAAAAACCCTTTGACTTTAATGTATTTGGGCAAAAAAGTCGCCATAAGAAAAAAACCCTTTGACAATGCATTTGGACAAAAAAGTTGCGATAAGAAAAAACACCCATTGACTTTAATGCATTTGGACAAAAAAGTTGCCATAAGAAAAAACTGCCATTGATTTTAATGTATTTGAACAAAAAAGCTGCTGAAAAAAAAGCTGCTGAAAAAAAAGCTGCTTCAGGAAAAAACCTCCTTTGATTCTAATGCAATTGGAGCCAGAAAAATTTTGCGTGGAAAAAGAATTTTGTCGCCTATTGAATTTTTTTAGCAGTTTCGTGAATATTTGGGTGAATATATTTCGCTCATCACCAGGGGTAAACAATATAAATCACATGCTATTCTTTGATAGAAGTCAAGATAAACAGTAGAACAAATCTTGGGTAGGTAATCAGTTAGGAAGGGAGGTCCAAGTGCACCGCCCTGAACCCTCAGCTTAGGGAGTGGACCACCGTACAGAGAAAAGGGGGCAGGCACTCACAGAGACCAGAGTTTTGACAAACATGCCTTGGAGACTGGTCTCTGCGAGTGCCTGCCCCCTTTTCTCTGTACAGGGGTAAACAATAACTGCTATTCACAACATTCTTGGATATCTAGCAGGATGGCTTCAACTATGATCTTTATATATATTTTTGTAACCTTGTAAAGGGGATTCCGACGAAATTTTGGACCATATAATATCTGAACACAGTTGGCTTAGGTAGTCATATACAAAAAGTTCCAACTCAAGATGAAGGTTCTACAGTCAGTCCTGACTCAAGACATTTACTAACAAGACTAGAAAGATCTGCTGGAGTGGAGGAAACCTTAATTCAGTCAGGTGGAATAATTAAAAGTTACTGGGCACCACCAACCTTTCTGAATAACACCTTAAATAAATATATATATTAAAACTGCTTATCGGTCAGTGTCCCCTTAGCTTTCCCAGACATCCCTTGGCACACTGTGAATCCTCGATTTTTTTCTGGTTGAGTTTTGCAGGGGGAAAAATAAAATTTTTAGAGGAAAACAAAAAACAAGAACATTTAAAATGTATTATGCGCCAAACCTTTTTAAAATCTGAATCCAAAAATACTCCTGCTAAAACCTGTCAAAGTCACGTAAAAGTCAATGGCAAATGTGCCTTTTACAATTTGAAAATGTTTCTTACCTTCATGATCATCGAGGGTTTCAGGCTGGTTTTTGATCTGAAAAACTCGGCGTCAAAACGAAAAAAGTCTCACGATTCAAGAGTCAAATTAAAAAAGTTGCATCATAATTTTGTTGCATCGACTTTTATGATGTGATTTTTTGTTAAATTATGTAAATTAGTGTGTGGGAGTTTGGTCGACTTTGTTTTATTAAAAAAATAGGCCTAATATATACCCCCATAGACTTAGGGGCAGATTTATCAAAGGTCAAGGTGAATTTTAGAAGTTAAAAAGCTATTTTTTGTTTATTTCGACTAGGGAATCAGTGGCGTAACTACCAGGGGAGCAGGGGGTGCAATTGGGCCAGGGCCCAGCTCGCAATCCGCTGATTCTGGGAGGATTCTGGGCATACGGAGGGGGGCAGGGGCCCGCCTGCACGTCCTGCGCCATGGCCCGCCCCTCTCTAGTTACGTTGCTGTAGGGAATAGTACAACTTTTATTCGAATTTGAAAAAACTTCAAAATTTGAATATCGAAATTTATCATGTACTGTCTCTTTAAATCTTTGACTTCGACCATTCGCCATCTAAAACCTGCCGAAGTGCTGTTTTAGCCTATGGGGGACCTCCTAGAACCCATATGGAGTCAATTGGTGGACTTTGAGAAATAAAAGTTTTTTGGGGGGGAAACTTTGAATCGAATTCTATCGAATGTGCTATTCCTTTGATCGTATGATTCGAATACAGCCGAAAACTGACCTCTTCGACGCAAAAAACCTTCGATTTCACTTTGGTTGGTCTTTTTGAATTCGGATTTCAAAGTATTTTCCATTCAAAACTCGACCCTTGATAAATATGCCCCTTAGTATAATTAGTAACATTTTGCAATTCCTGGGAAGGCTGAGTAAGATGCTCAACTTTTCTCTCCCAGTTAAGTGTATTTTTTGTTCCTAAAAGAACCGCTGGCTTGGGGAGAAAAGTTGATTTATGGAGTGCCTCAGATATTGATTCGTAGATCAGGTTGCTCATATGATCATGTTTCTCCCCAAGAAGACCCACAAGCAGTAAATTATTATCTTACATCCCTTTTATCTTCAAAAGAAAAACCACTTCCTGTTATGAAAAACCCATGAAAAAATATAATTTATTTTGAGCACATTGCACCTTTCTTGGGTTTTCTTAGACCTTTTAAAGTTAAGCCTTAATAGTATTCAACGCTGGACATAGCGGATAATGTAATAATTCTAATAAAGTTAGCTTTATTTATTATTATTTAGCTAGTAGTAACCCATAGCAGCCAGCAAATAGCAGACATCTTTTTGAAAGGAAACACCCAATTATTGGCTATTGGTTTTGGGACACGGCACAAACGTTGTGACATTTATAACCAAAAGTAAACTAGAAAGACAAATACAGTCAAATTTCAATTTTTAAGTTCACACATTCTACATTTTCTCTCATCTTTTTGCAGTGCTCATAAACATGAATGCATTTCAGTGTATGTATTTCACCCCACGTCTTCACACATACAGAAACCTCCCCATAACTTTGCCAGTTTCCTTAAGTGAATGTTGTATTTTGTGAAAACATTTTCATACAATACAAATCTTGATTTTATTTCCCCAAATTTTACATTTTCCTATATCCCCCCCCCCATTTTTTCCTCTTTCCCCTGAAAACCACAAATGAGGGTTTTACAGTAATTCCTTGCCCAACTACCACATGGGAAACATAAAGTGCTAAATGTGTATATGAATGTCCCACACAACTTGTTATGATGTTGAAGACAAGTAACAATGATTTGAGGAGCATAAATAAATCCTCAGGGAGAGCATTTCTCATACCTCAGGCAAAGGTAACAAATATTAAGCCTTTTATTGAGAACGAGAATCCAATGATCTGCAAAAGAACAGGGCAGTGTAGTTCCCACATGCTACTCGCTTCTCACATTGACACTATATTGTGTGTCTTTTTTTTTTTTTAGGCAGTCAATAATACAATGGACCCATTAAGCAATGTGAAGAACATCCTATGACCAAGAGATGTAAAGTCTCCCTTGATACAGATGCTCGGGACAGAAGAATGGGAATCCTTCCCCTACACGTAGGTGGTGGGAGAATAATGAAGATTAAGGGAAGTTTGGCTTCAAACTCCAGCTGGGGCATTAGACTCAAAGTGGCAACAGAACCTGGGGCTGAATTGCTTCTCTAAGGCAACTAAGTACTGTGATACAGCAGAGATGGTTTTCTATCTCTTGCTGCTCACATAGTCAGAATTTTATTTATAGGTTTTTATACATTTCAATTTGTACCAAGAAGTATTTTGTTTTTTGTCTATAAGATAATTTTTACTGAAGGACTCAACATGTTGTCCAACAACGTTATCCATTAAAGACCCTGTCATCCACCTTTTTCTTGGCTTCCATTTTGGATCTGTTCAAGTGACCAAGTGATGTAAAGTCTCTCATGATACTGATGCTCGGGATGGAAGAGTGGGAATTCTTTCCGATACACGTAGGTGGAGAATAATGACGTTTGGCCCCTCTGAAAAAAGATCTCCAGCTGGGCCATTAGACTGAAAGTGACAACAGACCCTGGGGCTAAATGGCTTCCCTAAAACAAACATTCAGTACTATGATACAGCAGAGATATGTTTCTATTCTCTTGCTGCTATTTCTTAGCCAGAATTTTATTTATAGGTTTTTATACGTTTCAATTTGTACCAAGAAGTATTATGTTCTTTGCCTGTAAGATCATTTTTACTGAAGGACCCAACTTGATGTCCAACAACGTTATCCATATTTACCCAGACCAGCACAAACTGCCAGTAAAAAGGAAAGACCCTGTCATCCACCTTTTTCTTGGCTTCCATTTTGGATTTTTTCAAGTGAATATACAGGGCCATATTCTCCCCGACCCTTCTACTGGGATGTCTGAGCCCTCTAGACCCAAACCAGAGATGACATCTACTGAGCATGCTCTCTACTGGAGTCATCCAGAAGGTGAAGAAGTGGATATTCAGAGTTTATGTGACTCTACTGGAATAATACAATGACTTGGACCAGGTGTCGCAAGGATCTTGTGTTGAATGGTGCATTGTATTGCTGGGGAAAAGGATTGTTACCCTTGAGCAGGGGTCCCCAACCTTTTTTACCCGTGAGCCACATACAAATGTAAAAAGAGTTGGGGAGCAACACAAGCATGAAAAGGTCCCTGGAGATGCCAAATTAGGACTGTGATTGGCTATTGGTAGTCCCTATGTGGACTGGCAGCCTACATGAGGCTCTACTTAGCACTATACTTTGTTTTCATGCAATTAAAACTCCACCCAAGCCTGGAATTCAAAAATAAGCCCCTGCTTTGAGGACACTGGGAGCAACATCCAAGAGGTTGGAGAGCAACATGTTGCTCACGAGCTACTGGTTGGGGATCACTGCCCTTGAGTATTTCAGAAGAGAGAGTTGCCATACTCTCCCAGCCTACTCGTAGCACATTCATGGCATCAGGTACAGCTTTGAGATGAGATGGATCACATGGAGGTACAACTGCCCAACATATTAAATCATGTGTGATAAAAATCTGATGGAATTCAGGGAAGCTCTTTGGAAATGATCTTGTACTCAAAGAACAAGTGTTGTAGTGATACAACCCTCAGTCATGGAGCAGGACAGGATGGCTACTAACAGTGATATAAAATAACAGAACCACAATTATCACAGTATTAATGTAACAGAGAATCTGTTCAGAACACAATGATTTCAGGGATTGTTAATCTTTATTATGATAAACATTGATATTCTGAAATAATTTGCAGTTGGCCTTCCTTATTTATATTCAGAATTTTTCTTAATCGTGTACTTTTTTTTTTAGTAGTCAACCTCTTTCTCTAACCTCTAAGTCGCCACGACATACAGCAAGTCAATTGGTTCTTTGTGTTTGTCGTTTAACCACATACCCTCGTCTCACTTAAAAAATAGGACAGTCCCCAAAAAAAAAACATATTTTCTAAGCAGACATAAGGCAAACAAAAATAATCTACACATTAACGTCAAATAAAGGTGATACCAAAAATGAAAGGAATGATAATATAATGTTACCTTTATTGCACTTTACATAGATATATAAAGAAGAGTAGAGGGCTACACAAACTTTTATCTTTTATATATATATATAAAGCATAAAGAACCGCAAGCTTCTCAGCTTTAGTCATATTGCAACAGAATGTGTGACAGTCGCTTAGGGGAATTTACTACCACTTCCTCTCAACTGTCTTTTTCTTGTCAGTTTTTGTCTATCAGTTTTAAGGCAGCTATTGGGGGAAAGCCCATAGTATTAATTCTGATAGTATAAGCCTCGGTGTGCCAGGCACAAGAGCACAGATATGCAGTTATTCCCATACTGGAAACTCTGGAAAACACATACGTTTTGTTGGGGGGCCCTGGCAGAAGGGCAGCTAGGGTGAGATTTGGTGAAAATGCCTAATTTATGTCTGTGAGGCTCCAGGGAGTGTAACATGATGACCGATTAAAGTGGATTTTGGAGCAAACTAATTTGTTGTTCTACATATGGTGGGAACTATAGTTGAATGGCTGATACAGGACTGGTCTCATATACATAAGGGGGCCCAGAACAAATGTTGCACCTCAAAGGGGGGTTTATTTAAACAATCTGGCAATCGGTGCACTACCGGAATAAATCCCTTAATCTACCGTGGGAATGCTTGCCTCGTTTGTGAGTTTAAACGGATTCTTTCTTGGGAAAATGGATGAGTTAATTTCACTCCTCCAGCAGAATTCTGCATTGAAATCCTTTTTCTAAAACGCAAACAGATTTTTTTTTAAATCTAATTTTGAAATCTGACATGGGAATAGACATGTCAGTTTCCCAGGTGTCATGCACCAGGGCCCGCCCCCCTCTAGTGACGCTACTGCACAAGATAACAGCTCCCTTATACAGTAGATACAAGAACAGCACTCAATAGTAAAAATCCAAGTCCCTCTGTGACACCTTCAGTTACATTTAGTAGGAAAAACAATAGTCTATCTGAAAGCAGTTACATCATGTAGTGCTGGCTCTTTCTGAAAGCACATGACCAGGTAAAATGACCTTAAATGGCTAGCTACACACCAATATTACAGCTAAAAAACATATTCATTGGTTCAAAAATAAATGGTAGAATGAATTGCTTGCAACACGCACAGTACAATTCAGTAATTAAAACTATACCATAAAAATCATGACATATCCCATTAAAATGACCCAACTGATAGAAGGTAAGTAGTGCCCAGCTACTGATATTTATTCTATGGTGGATGTGACCACTGATGATTGCTTGCACTCAGAACCCTGCCCATACATGAAAACATCCACTTGTCTAACAAGAATTCCCAGCAAGCAGAGAAAGCTGAAAATCTTCTTATCCAAGCACTGCCAAATAGGTTGGAAATTTGTAAATATATTGCAATAGGCAGACAAATGTGGACCAGTCAAAGCCCGGGTGCCACCTTTGAGCAGCTCATTATCAGGGGCTTCTCGGTGAAGAAAGCAAAACAAGCTTCACTTCACTTGTTTATTGCTAATTTTTCTCAATCAAAACAATAGGCAAAAAAACACAAACCCTATGCATTCAGTTCATGTTGGAAAGAGGTGTATATTGTCCCTTCAGTAGTGATGGGCCGTATATTGTCTCTTCCTGATTGTGTACAACCAACAGTAGCAGGACATCTTACTTAGCACTTTCATGAAGGAAGACTCTCTCCAACAGCCAAATGGATTCCCCAATAGAATCCTAGAGCAACTCCACAGGCACATTGTTAGATGCTGCTAATCATCTAGTGGATTGCCTAAAGGGAATCTGTATGTTGTCTCTAGCCTGGGTGTAAAGGGTCATCCCAGTGGTCTAGGGAGTTGGCAGGGAATCCAGTCGCCTTCCCAGATCTGGTTCCTCCAGGTGACTGTCTTCCTATGGTACGCGTGGCATGCACTTCTCCGGGTTTTACGCGCCGAACGTATGACGTCATCATGTTATTGGTGCAAAAGTTTCAATATTTAATGGGGCCTTTGGGTCAAACTCATTGCCCATTGTTAGGTTTAATTTGATAAGTTCCTGGGTGTGCTTTTGTCTAATATTCTCTGGTTTGATCCCTGCCTGTCTTACTTTGCTGAACTCTGCTTCTACCGACCTCTGCCTGCCTGACTATTCTGGAAATCTGCCTGTACTGACCCCTGCCTGCCTGACCCCGCTTTCTCATCTACTCTTTGTGACATTGGTGTTGCTTTCCTTCCTAAAAACCTTCCTAAAAACTTGGTCACAACTGCCCCTTTGCTTGTCCAGAACACTTGCTTTGCTCCTCTCAAATTAAGACCTGGTGGCATCTGAGTAGCTGAGGGCTCCTCCCGAAGCCAAAGACGGCTGCTAAAGGTAGAAGACTGAGCTGTGACCAGGAGCCTAGCACTTAGGGAGTTGATTGTGACCGTACAATGAACTACAAAAGGTCATGCTGCCGCTGCTCCTCTTGCCACTGAAATGCTCCTCTCTACCCTTCTATAGCGCTTGTAGTAACAAGAGAGGAAACAAGACTTTATGGTTCAAGGGCTGTATAAACTCTCTGCCGAGTTGGACGCTGTGGGAACAGGAGTTTTTTGTTTTTCAAGATGCATGCAAATTGTACCTCAATTTTTTCCCTCTCTCCTTTACCACTGGTGAGGATAAAGTAAGGTTTGCTATGACTTTACTACAAGGTAACCCACAAATATAGGCACTAAGGTTACCCCCTCTGACCCTGCTCAGGCTCAGGCTATGAAAGATTATATTAAAGAAAATCTGAAATGAGGTTTTATTAGACGCTCCAATTCCCCTGCAGGTGCTGGATTCTGTTTTTGTGGGCAAAAAGGGTGGGGGCCTTCACTAATATATTGATTATCGTGGCCTTAACAAAATCACAATCAAAAACCACTATCCCTTTTGCTAATTTCTGAATTGTTTGATTAGGTAAAAAAATTGGTTTGATTTGGTTGGTGGTTGATCGATTCAGCAAGATGAGTCATTTTATTCAACTATCAAATCTTCCTTAGCCTAAAGTGTTGGCTGAATTGTCTATCTCGAAAATTTTCAAATTTCATGGTTTTCCTGAAAATAACAATCGTGCCCCTTTGCTTGTCCAGAACACTTGCTTTGCTCCTCTTAAATTAAGACCTGAGTAGCTGAGGGCTCCTCCCGAAGCCAAAGACGGCTGCTAAAGGCAGAAGACTGAGCCGTGAACAGGAGCCTAGCACTTATTCTGAACTTAAGGGAGCCATTCGTGACACTGGGACGGCTTGAAGAGGGTTCTGTATTGTTTGCTTGAGGTTTGGCACATGCTGCCATGCTAGTGGATTATGCCATGATTTGGGATTATTTAAAGGAAAATAGTGTTGGTAAATCCATCTGCATCACCATATATACAGATTTCCTTAAAGGAATTGTTCAGTGTAAAAATAAAAACTGGGTAAATAAATAGGCTGTGCAAAATAAAAAATGTTTCTGATATAGTTAGTTAGCCAAAAATGTAATATATAAAGGCTGGAGTGATTTGATGTATAACAAGTCAGTCAGACACTGTTTGGTTACCCTGGTTACCAGGCAGTAACCAATCAGAGACTTGAGGGCGGGCCACATGGGTCATATCTGTTGCTTTTGAATCTGAGCTGAATGCTGAGGATCAATTACAAACTCACTGAACAGTTATGTCCCATGTGGCCCCCCTTCAAGTCACTGACTAACTCAGAGTTATAGAGCTGAAAAGCAGGAAGTAGTGTTCTGGCTATTGTGTTACACATCCAGTCACTCCAGCCTTTATACATTACATTTTTGGCTAACTAACTATATTAGATACATTTTTTATTTTGCACAGCCTGTCTATTTACCCAGTTTTTATTGTACACTGAACTATTCCTTTAAAGGGACTGGGCTACTGTACATTGAGAATAACCTGAAATGGGTAATTGGTTGGTTGTGAGGGGGTCTCAAGTTTGCCTCTTGTATTCTGTAGGGTACCACAGGTGGTTACCCCTATATTCCCGACCCACATGCAACATAATAATGACCCAATTTAATTTCTTTATAAAGAAATTGAACTGGCTATTTACTGGAAAAGAACGCCCAAGTCGCAGCAAGGCAGTGGCTGTTTTCTTGTTGATAGACTGAAACAAATTACAAAGAAACTTCTCCTTTTTTAGTTGCATAAAGGGAAGTTCTGAACTGTAAAAAAGAAACTGAGAGGAAGTTGCTGATGATCTATACGTTTCACATATCCTCAACCACATCTGCTGCATCACAGGCATCTTTCTTCAGTAACACAGCCACACAATTTTTGTACTTAGGGTTGGTCTACCCTGAATTCATAAGGAGGCTCTTTATTAATAAAGAAAAGTGCTCAAGTGGTGGCTGTTGTAAGTAAATACTCAGTTTACTGACAGATGCTCCTTCCATAGATTCCTTTAGGTTAAATTCAGACCTTAAAGGAACAGTAACACTAACAAATAAACACATTTTAAAGTAATTAAAATATGATATACAGTTGCCCTGCATTCGTAAAAGCTATGTGTTTGCTTAAAGGAAAACTATACCCCCCAAACAATATAGGTCTCTATAAAAAATATAATGCATAAATAGCTCATATGTAAAATCCTGCTTCATGTAAATAAACCATTTTTATAATAATATACTTTTTTAGTAGTAGTACTTATCTGTTATCTAATGTGTATCCTGTGCTTGAATGGCTGCCCCCATGGCTACACAGCAGCTTGTTTATATAAACTATAGTAGTGCTTATCTGTTATCTACTGTGTATCCTGTGCTTGAATGGCTGCCCCCATGGCTACACAGCAGCTTGTTTATATAAACTATAGTAGTACTTATCTGTTATCTACTGTGTATCCTGTGCTTGAATGGCTGCCCCCATGGCTACACAGCAGCTTGTTTATATAAACTATAGTAGTACTTATCTGTTATCTACTGTGTATCCTGTGCTTGAATGGCTGCCCCCATGGCTACACTGCAGCTTGTTTATATAAACTATAGTAGTACTTATCTGTTATCTACTGTGTATCCTGTGCTTGAATGGCTGCCCCCATGGCTACACAGCAGCTTGTTTATATAAACTATAGTAGTACTTATCTGTTATCTACTGTGTATCCTGTGCTTGAATGGCTGCCCCCATGGCTACACAGCAGCTTGTTTATATAAACTATAGTAGTACTTATCTGTTATCTACTGTGTATCCTGTGCTTGAATGGCTGCCCCCATGGCTACACTGCAGCTTGTTTATATAAACTATAGTAGTACTTATCTGTTATCTACTGTGTATCCTGTGCTTGAATGGCTGCCCCCATGGCTACACAGCAGCTTGTTTATATAAACTATAGTAGTACTTATCTGTTATCTACTGTGTATCCTGTGCTTGAATGGCTGCCCCCATGGCTACACAGCAGCTTGTTTATATAAACTATAGTAGTACTTATCTGTTATCTACTGTGTATCCTGTGCTTGAATGGCTGCCCCCATGGCTACACTGCAGCTTGTTTATATAAACTATAGTAGTACTTATCTGTTATCTACTGTGTATCCTGTGCTTGAATGGCTGCCCCCATGGCTACACAGCAGCTTGTTTATATAAACTATAGTAGTACTTATCTGTTATCTACTGTGTATCCTGTGCTTGAATGGCTGCCCCCATGGCTACACAGCAGCTTGTTTATATAAACTATAGTAGCACTTTTTTGTCACTATGTCCCATATAAAATGAAGTAAAAGTATTGATTTTTGCAGTGCCTGAAATAACAGAAATGATAGATCATATGCGTATCTTCATATTTGGGCCCCTACATGCCCCATACTTAGGTTAACCTATGCACAATGGGCACCCAAACTGGTACATTCATATTTAATATGTTTTGTGTTGGTACTTAATGACCAATGGGAAAGCACATTCTGAAAACTGGAAGTTTTGTGATTTTTCAAAAAATTCAGAAATAACGTTTGGAAAGAATTGCAACTGGGTAGTCCAGAGTAGGAAGATACATTTAACCATTTATTTAATATCTGGAATGTGTTCTTCCAAAAGTGTATGGTGTGCTAGTGTAAAGCTACTGGAGTTTTTAGCCTTGGAATCTGAGCTATGCTGATTTCTGGACAGGACTGGCAATTTGTGGGTTCTGATGCCAGAGGGGCTTCTATAAGGTCCATAGAAAGTCAGTATTTAGTGGGCTGGTGGGAGCCGTTTGGGCCTCTGTGTGCCTGAAATCCCAGGGCCTATTTTAATTCTCAGTCCAGATCTGTTTCTGGAGTGGTGCTTTGGAAATTTAGTAGAGAACTGCTGGGAGGTTCTGACCAAAACAAGTCAAAACTCTCCATGAAACTGGATGATTATGAAGATTTTCCTTCTTTCTCCATTTTTCTAAAATTTTCTCCATTTCCTTCAAATACATGGTTGGTATTTCAGCACTAGTAAACTGTGTAGGTGACTATAGCAATAAAGTTATTAACCAAGACTCTGAGAATCTCCATCTTCTTCCTGAAATGACTTTTCACATCCACCAGCCTGACTCCCCCACATGGTCTGTGGTCACCTCTTCTCATACCTTCCCTTCTGACACAGTTTTCCACTCGGCTACGTTGACCTTTTTAACACAATTACTCCTGTTGTTTATTTCCATTTTACCTTTTTCATACATATATGATCTCTCACATTCATTAAATACATATATGATGTTATAATAATCCGTCCGTTGTATATTGTGGAGCATAGGATCCCAAACTGTGTACTGTAGGTCTCTCTCTCTCTCTGGTCTTGAAGGTCTTGTCTGAAGGCCATTAAGGCTTAGATGGGATTGAACCTAAAGAGTACACACTGTTGCTGTTCCTTTGTTACAAGGTTGCGAAGAGAAATGTATGATAATAGGTTTGGGAATTTTTAAATATATTGGCATATCTCAATCCTTAAAAAAATAAGGATGCCCAGACTTAACCTATGCTGGGTCTACTTTTACTGAAGTTTACACTGTCTACCGCCCAAAGTGACAAACTTACCATCTACTGGTCGATTACACTGTCTGACTGATGGACAATCCTGCCCTTTCCTACATGAAAAAGTAATTTTCAATTGTAAATTGTATTTTGATTCCAATACCACTGGGGAAAAGGTAATTAAAGGAAAACCAAACCCTCAATTAAAAAACCGTACCCCTGTACCCTACATAGACCCGCCTCCCTGCTCCCCTCCTCAGCCTAGGTGGTACCCTTGGTAAATGCCCCTAACGCTTTACTTACCCCTCTGTGCTGATTGTGTGCAGAGGAGTTCACAGGCGCAAACTTCCGGCACTTCGGAAATCTTCGGGTCTTCTTCTGGTGCTTCAGCGATTTCTGTCACTTTTGGCGCATGCGCAGTTGGAGCAATCTTCTGTTTCAAGTCAACTGCGCATGCGCCCAAAGCGACGAAAATTGCCGAAACACCAGAAGAAGAGTTAGGGGCATTTACCAAGGGTACCACCTAGGCTGAGGGGGAGCAGGGAGGGGGGTCTATGTAGGGTAGGGGGGTAGGGTTTTTTTTCATTAAGGGTTTGGTTCTCCTTTAAACTGCCATGGGTTGAGCAAAGCTGCCTTATCATTGTGGAAATTATGAGGTTGGGTGGGAATTTTTGTTTGCAGAGACATATAATATGCACACATTTCCATGGAGTTTTGCTTTAACTAAGGAATGAAGTTTCAAACATATTCTAAATAAGTCACAAGACTTAAGCAGTTTTGTGGTATTGGACATGAAGCAAAGCCGTGTGATGTTTACTCCCCTTTCACATGTCTAGGACAATGGTTTTGCTGTTTGACCTACAGCTGGCTTAAATAATAATCTTTGGTTTCTATTGGTTACTACCCAGGTGCAAATTTGTTTATAAATGAGCCCCACTGTGTTTTTGAACTGGTCCAATCATAACCCTACACTGATAAGAAAGTTATATTTGTAGCTAGAACTTACCCGTATCACAAATGCTCTAACCCAAACAGAAGCCATTCAGCTCCCAAGCTGGGGGCTGTTGTAGACGTCAGACTCTCTACAGATATAAATAGAGTCATTTCATGTAACTGCAGATATAGAGCAAATGAGGCATTTCTGGAACACGAGTCTAACAGCTGAATATGACATTTACTATACAAATGTGGTTTGTGTTTAACCCGACAGAGAAGACTCCCAGCATAGAAGGTGTCTGGGCCAAGAATATTTATGTGCACACAATCCTTATATAAAGTAAGTGGGGGAGCTTCTACTAATCCATATAAAATCTTGTTAGCAGGGCCGGATTTACTTAGCTGGCACCCCTAGGCCCTCTGTCTTTCGTTCCCCCCCAATCCCTTTCTTTTAATCGCTCAAATTTTACTTATCAGGAACAGTGGGGATTGGCGCATGGAAAATTAAAAAAACTATGATATCTCCTGCACATCCCCCAGTGTTTCTGAACTAGGGTTGCCACCTTTTATAAAAAAATGTACCGGCTGCTGGGGCGGGGCCTCAAAGGGGCGGGACGTGACATCAAAACGGGTGGGGCCACGGACGATAGAAGAGGCAAAAGAAAAGGTAAGTTGGGGGCGATTGGGGCAGGTCGAGGGCTTCTTTTGATCGTATTACAAATTTACCGGCAGTAACTGCCAGTAAATTTGTAATACCGGCCCCGGCCTTGGCAGGTATTTTATCGGCTAGGCCGGTAAAATTCCGGCCGGGTGGCAACCCTATTCTGAACCAATGTGGGTGTAGTTGGGCAACATGCTGCCCCCTAAAATCCTGCCGCCCTAAGCCCGGGCCTTGTTGGCCTTTCCACAAATCTGGGCCTGCAAATAGGTCGTAGGCAGGAGGCTCTGTGCTGCCTGGGCTCCTTGGAAGATTTTTTGCAGGGTGGGGGGCAAAAAGCCGATAGTAATGCATTAACAGCAGAAGTCACGCAACTTTGTCCTGCTTATCACGTGCCTCTACTTGCACTTTGTATGGATCGTCCCTGCACTCACATCCCTCACCCCATCCAACTGTACCTTTCTTTCTCCTTCCTTTAATCCAATTAGCCTCTACCCGTTTCACCTTGCTGCTCCCAGATATTAACAAGCATTCTGTGTGTGATACACGGCTCCCCATCCCCACAATACACCTAATACTGAGCGGCGGATTTTGTGGCCCGGCGCCCAGAGGCCGCGTGGTCTTAGCACCTACTGACACAATCCTTCCCTACGAGTGCACATGTGTGCCTGAACTGGAGTGTTCCCCAGTGCTTCACAGACAGCGGCCACTCCTAATTTTTTGCCGCCCTAGGCCCGGGCCTATGTGGCCTCACCACAAATCCGGGCCTGGCCGCATGAGGGAGCACCTTATAACTGGTGCCATGAAGCCAATAATAAGTAACCTGCAGAATATTTGTGAGTTATGGCATTTTATTTGAGAAAGAAGCAAATAGCGGAGCACTGAGGAGACCAGTGTAAGGATAAAAACTAGAAATGTATTCAATGGGTATAAAACCTCCCATTACAGCAGCATAGTACAGGTCATGGCTGCCCTCTTAAGGGTAAGGCCACACAAGGAGATTTGGGAAGATTTTGTCGTCTGCCTCCGGAGGCAACTTTGGGCGACTATTGAAAACGCATTGCCGCGTGTGCATTAACGCAGGCGACTTTTCATTGTAGCCTATGGGAAAACACACTGAGGCAGTTCAGGGAGATAGACGCTCAAAAGACGAGGCGATTAGTGCGACAAAATCTCCCCGAATCTCCTCGTTTGGACTAAGCCTAATGCATTTCGTGGCTCCCCGCTACTTCATCAGAAGCTGTCGCCAGCCTACCTCCACCTTCCTTAAAAGCATACAGACACGCCCACACTAATTGTTAACCCCATAAACTATACACCATAATAAACATCTAATCACCAAACATGATGTGGGAAACTAATACAAATACATCATGTTTGGTGAATTGATGTTTAATATGGTGTATAGTGCATGGGGTTAACAATTAGTGTGGGTGTGTCTATATGCTTTTAAGTCCAGTTATTATAAGGGTGAATATATATATATATACTGTATATATTGAGCCCTTGTGTAGGAAGTGGTGTCAGCACCGATTATCTGGTAACACTGCTTGCCGGCAGCTTCCCATAGATTGCACGCATATGTTATAACTGTAAGAAGGCGGATTTCATTGGGAATTAGTGTTGCAAAATGTGTGTGATGAAACTATCTTAAAAACTAACTTAAAGCCTTGTCTTATTTCTGCACTTCTTCTCTGCACACGGAAAGATGCTGAGACCACACAAACCAAAATTATCACTCCCCGGCCCACACACTAACACTGCTACTAACTCTTCCTGCTGCTCATCTGCAATGTACGTGTGGGACATTCAATTCCCCTTCATCTTTATTGCACTTTCTACACATCAAATCTACTGCCTTACAGGGGCATGAACTGAAAATACAGACACAGTCAGCTGAACAAGGCCATAAATGAAAAATCATAGGAATGGGGCTAGACATATTGTCAGTTGCCCAGCTGCCTCCAGTCATGTGACTTATGGGACAATGGGAAGGTACCAGATATAAGAACAACACTCAATAGTAAAAACCAAGTCCCACTAAGACTGATTCAGATATATTAAGTAGGAGAAATAACAGCCTGCCAGAAAGTAGTTCCATCCTAAAGTGCAGGCACAAGTCACATGACTGGGGCAGCTGGGAAACTGACAATATATCTAGCCCCATGTCAGATTTCAAAATTGAATATAAAAAAATCTGTTTGCTCTTTTGAGAAATGGATTTCAGTGCAGAATTCTGCTGGAGCAGCACTATTAACTGATTAATTTTGGAAAAAACATGTTTTCCCATGACAGTATCTGTTTAACACATGATTATATCTCAAACTCAGAAGGGGAATGAGGGGCTTGCCAACTTTTATTTCAGGTCCGTTCTCCAGGTGTTGATGTTCCCCTTTCTAGGTTAAAGTATTTTCCTGGCAGTCAGTATTTGGCTGGGGTGTCAGAGTTCACTAGTTTATATAAGGGGGAGCCACCTCATGTTCTGTCTCTTTGGTCCCCACTTGCAGGAGGAGGTGGTGCGCCCTGAAGGGTCTGTGGTGGAGGGAGGTTCTAGTAGGGTAGTAAGGGCCAGGAAAGATCTGTAATAGTTCAGTCTAGAAGTAAAAGGCAGGATCAGGGTAGTTAGTAGAGAAGTCTGTGGCTCCAATGAGGAGGCTAGGTATGGTTAGTACCCTGCGGCATTTGTGCTGCCAGTATAGGGACTAAGTGGTCAGTCGTGGAGTGGGAAAGAATGACACACCCCTGTGGGCTTGCCTAGTGCTGGGAATTGTTTCACCAAGGCAACAAGAATCCTCTTTGGGGTGCTGTGAAAATTACAGGTAAGAGCAACATTCTTGGGATGAAAGTGTTACAGATGGGTATACCTTTAACCAACCAAATTGGTCTCAACCCCTAAGTCTTTATTAAGAAATAACTTACAGAAACTCCGCTTGCGCTCCTCTTCAGAAAAGGCGACAGGGCGGCGATCCATTGTGTGGCGCTCGATTTCTCCTCCCTGGCTATCTCCTATAAGGAAGGCAGGGAGGAGTAATTGAGTGCCGCACGATGGATTGCAAGCAGAGTTTCAGTAAGTTATTGCTTAATAAAGACTTAGCGATTTCAACGTTTAATTTATCTTTGTGGGGGTTTTTTTGTTGTATACTGACGAATTTTTTTTTTAAAAAAAATTCTGTTACTGGTCCTTTAAGTTATAGGCTAGAGGGAAAAGGTGGGTTTAAGTGACTGTTTGAAAACATGGAACTGGCAGCACATTCCAGAGGATGGGCACAGCAAGATTGGTAGATACACACGCAGCACTTTATTAATATGTTCCTATGATTAAGGGTAGGAAGTGCCTGAAACACGTCAGGGTTTTTCAAGCTGTACAAGTTTTAGGAGATATGAATAAAAAAAAATGACAGTTTTTCTATTATTCTTCTTCTAGAACTGATGGTGCTTTATCTGGGTTGGACTGAAATGGCAGGAGACTGGGAGAAACCCCAGTTTGGTTTCTCCCAATCTTTTTGTCTTCAAGACGCCCATTCTACCAGGCCCACATATACGTATTCAGGAGGAGGTTGACTATGGGGCAAGGGGTTGGTCCCTAAGGTGGCCGCCCTGTATGCCCCAGTATGACTTGGTTTCTATCTAACATTTGATGTAAAAACCATGTCTAAACCAACCATACAAATACCAACCATACAAATACCATACCTCCCAACATTTTGGAAGTAAAAAGTGGGACAAAATTTTTTTTCCTGCACGTAGCGCAGCAATTTTTTTGATCACACCCCTTTCTGTGGCCTCACCCCCTAATTACCATGTGTGTTTTACAAAATTTGGCAGGTTATGAAAGTTTGAAAATATTTCTCCTTATCTAAACTGTGTTTTTGTGTCTGAAAATTGTTACAAAAGCAAAGTATCTTATTTGCACCTGTTAGCTGTTCTGGGCTCTCTGCTAAAAGCCAATTAAGTGAGAGACTTTGTTTCTTTTTCTGGCTGTTCAGTGCAGAGAAAAGAGGGACTTTCCAGTACAAATGAGGGACTGCGGTTTGAGCTGTCAAAAGAGGGACTGTCCCCCCAAAAAAGGGACAGTTGGGAGGTATATAATACCACTAAATCACCCCCTAATAAATGAACATGTCCTTCATACTGAAATGCCTACACTCATGATAATGATGGGATACACATACAGTATGTCCAGTTCCAAAATTATGGAAGGAAACCAGCGCTCATCCAGCACGAGGTGTAGACGGAAACAGGGGCAAAAAGATAATTCACATATAGTGTAGTATTATTCCATAAATTCAATACACCACTTTGTGAAATTAAAGTGCTATTAGAGAGGTGCCCCTTTCTTTTACTTGTACTTTTTTCGTGTCACTTATTTATATCCACACAGTGAAGTAAATCTTATGTGAGGGTACTCACGAACGTTTACATGGAGTTAAAGCGTTTAGAACGATAATTTAGCGATCATCTTCCCCAATCCTCTCCAGACTCTGTGGCTTTAAAACAATGCGCTGACATAGTGTAAAATCATCACTTTTTTAATCCCAAAATAACATTAAAATCACACTCACAATGTTATCATTAAAATTTTCGCATAAAAGAAAGTCACCACTTCGCCGTCTGTTGGAATCACTAGGTAGTCAATGCAGATGGTTTAGCCGGCGTCTCGACCGCCTCGTGTATCCCAGTGCGCTCGTGGATGACGTCACTGCCCGACGCGTTTCGTCTTCTGACTTCCTCAAGGGCTTCAAAGTTGTCAATGCGCATGTCATATTTTAAAGGGACGGCAGATCCAATTGCGTACTCCTCACTTCCGCTTCCCCCGTTCCACTTGTTGACACGTTACCATAGTAACGTTTTCCTACTCAAATGTTTTGTACGTTGCCTTGGCACCCAGCGGATTTTGTCTGTCGTAGAGGAGAGTTTTAATTCCCCTCACTGACGGATCAGTATGTCGCTATAACACATATCTTTCACTTGTTTCGAAATACAAATATATATAAAAAACATTTTCATATATGAACAGCATATCTATAACTTTAGGATATTTCAGCCATCTTATTATAGTACACATTTTTCTACAGATTTTTCATTTAGATTTTGTGTACGCAATCTCTATTTTCATTAGATTATAGAAAGGCTCTCAGGTTAATATCGACATTAAGTCCTTTAGGTGTAAAGGTTTCTAAGCTGTAAATCCAGCAGCTTTCACATTGTAGGGTGGTTTTTACTAAATCTCCCCCTCTCCATCTATTTCTCACTTCCTCCACCCCCCAATATTGTAAACAGGCAGGAAATGTTTTGAAACACTGTGTTTCTCATTCCCTTTTTTTAAATTATTCACGTGTTCCCTAATCCTGTCTTGTGTTTTAAAGCCACAGAGTCTGGAGAGGATTGGGGAAGATGATCGCTAAATTATCGTTCTAAACGCTTTAACTCCATGTAAACGTTCGTGAGTACCCTCACATAAGATTTACTTCACTGTGTGGATATAAATAAGTGACACGAAAAAAGTACAAGTAAAAGAAAGGGGCACCTCTCTAATAGCACTTTAATTTCACAAAGTGGTGTATTGAATTTATGGAATAATACTACACTATATGCGAATTATCTTTTTGCCCCTGTTTCTGTCTACACCTCGTGCTGGATGAGCGCTGGTTTCCTTCCATAATTTTGCATTGGATTTCTGTACAAGTCTGACGGAGAACAGACACTTCTGGGAACCGGCAGAGGGAGCGAACTTCCGGAACCTTTAATATCCTTTATTATTACATATGTCTAGTTATCAAACCCACATTTCAAGTCCTTTATGAAGCTGCTAAACGTTACAATCATCCCACCTTTATAAGCATCCCTGCAATGCCATCTACTGGTGAGCCACAGAGTAAAAATACAGTTATTGTGTTATTTATACACAGCACTGACACACACATCATTCCCAGCAGTCCTTGATCCAGAGGAGCTTACAGTCTAATGTCCCTATCACAGTCACACACACTAGGAGCAGTCAGGAGCCAATTAAGCTGCCTGTATATATTGGAGGGAGGTAATAGGATTTAACAACTGTTTGTGAAGGAGGCAAGATGGACTAACAGTTGTGATATAGATATATTGCTTTATGTATGGTTTCAGCATATTAAATTATTTTTTTTGCTTTTGCTTATACCCTGGTGTGCTAATATAATTGGGCTGTTTTAGAAATTATGTTTTTTCCATTTTGGTCATAATTTATTATTAACATGTATTTATATAGCGCCAACATATTGCATAGCATTGTACAAACACAGGCACATGAACAGCAGCATCTCCTCCTTCTCCAACCCAGGGAAGAGCAATGATGGGAGATCACACCCCAACCCAACAAACCCCTTGTACCCAATCAAATATTTGCTTTCAGTACTCAAACTGCACAGGGTCGACTAAAGGGGTTCTTCACCTTTAAATTCACTGTTAGTATGATATAGAGAGTGATATTCTGAGACAATTTGCAATTGGTTTCCATTTTTTTATTATTTGTGGTTTTTGACTTGTTTAGCTTTTTATTCAGCAGCTCTCCAGTTTGAAATTAAGCAATTTAGTTGCTAGAGTCCAAATTCCCCTAGCAACCATGCATTGATTTGAATAAGAGACTGGAATATGAACAGGAGAGGTCCGAATAAAAAGATAAGTACTAAAAAGTAGCAATAACAATACACTTGTAGCCTTACAGAGCATTTTTTTTTAGATGGGGTCAGCGACCCTCATTTGAAAGCTGGAAAGTCAGAAGAAGAAGGCAAATAATAAAAAAAGAAAAAATTAAGGCCAAATGAAAAGTTGCTTAAACTTAACTATTCTAAAACATACTAACGGTTAACTTAAAGTTGAACCCCCCCGTCGCTGATTAGGTAAATCCTTAAATAAGTATAAGCCCAGGTTTTCTTATGATTTTCTGTAGGGCCATATGTGCTCACAAAACAGAAGGTGAGTTTTTTTCTTGTTTGTTTGCGATTTAGGGGCAGATTTACTAAGGTTTGAATGGCAAATTTAAGTTTTCGAAACTCAAATTCGAATCCGACATTTATCATCCCCCTACCCTGGAAGGAACTCGAATTTGATAGGTCGCCACCTAAAACCTGATGAATTCATGTAGAAGTCAATGGCAGACGGCCGCTGACTTATTTGAAGAAGTTAATAGCCTTCCTGACATTCTGGATTTTTTTTGGAGAAAAACGTGATTGCATTCGAATTCGAGTTTTCGGGTCGGTAACATTTGTTCTATTTTCAGACGTTCAAGTTTCTTAAGATGCCATTCCAGTTTCGAGGTCAAAAAGTAAAAAAAAAAACTGTAACATTCGACCTTTGATAAATCAGCCTCTTAGCTACAGGTATGGGATCCGTTATCCAGAAAGCTCTGAATTACAAAAAAGCCGTCTCCCATAGATCCAATTTTATCCAAAAATGTTTTAAAAATGATTTCCTTACTGTTAATAAAACAGTAGATTGTACTTGATCCCAACTAAGACATAATTAATCCTTATTGGAAGCAAAACCAGCCTATTGGGTTTATTTAATGTTTACATGATTTTCTAGTAGACTTAAGGTGTGAAGATCCAAATTACGGAAAGATCCTTTATCCGGATTCTGGATAACAGGTCCCATTCCTGTACCCAATTTTGGGTTCCCTTTCTTCGAATGTTTCAGCTATTTAGTTTCATTGGCTTATTTTGTATTTAGGAATCCTGTTGACCATAGAGAATTGACTTTGTGGATCCCCCTAGTGACACCTTGTGGATGGAAACTAGAATGCACTTTGATATTTTGAGATTTGTTTGAAATGTGCCTTTTTTATTTCTTTGCTGGGACTTCAGATCCTAGATAGTTTGTAGTTCTGGTGTTGGTTTTCATAGTACTTTTCACATTCCACACTATGGGAGAGACAGTGAATCATATGTACATCCAACAAGGTGAAGTTTCACTGCCAAAACACCAGACAATGTCATAGAGACAAGGCAACAGTGACATTATATAACTCTTTTAGATTCTTTACTGAAACACTCTCTCAAAGTTATATAGCAAGAAAAACGTCAGATTTATATGACCCATACAGGCCACCGTATGCAGAATATTGACTTATTAAATAATATAGTTTCACCAAAACAACCTTTTAATGAAAACAAATATCTAACATTTGGGACTCCGATTTGGCTTATTTCCTGCAATCTGAATTACAATATATATATCATCCACAAATCTACGACACAATTTTGTTTTAAGCTTAAATTTTAGATGGTCTAGAATGTTGCCGACCTTTTGCATTAAAAGTAATGCATTAGAATACTGGACGTACGGAGTAAAGAGACTGATAGCCGGACACATTAAAGAAACACGACCTTCAGTCCTTTACAAGCAAACTAGTTCGGTCAGCAGCCTCACAAGTGTGAAAGTAATTAATTAAAATATAACTTTTATTGTAATCAGACAGTAAAACACACCCACTGTCTGCCTCCTCTGCTGACCATGTCCATAAAAACATACATAATTGAAAACTGCAAGGAGTGGACCTGTGGTATTAAAGTGCAGATTCTGAGTGTCTGTCTTGGCTAGTAGTAATAGCAGTACACCAGTGTGTATTCAAGCTAACACGCCTTTGCCCGCTCCCTCCCTCCCTTCCAGTAAATCCCTCTGACCCAATTCTGCCGGTCTACGTAGGGACTAGGTGGGAGCTAGGTATCCCACTGTCCACCTATGCCAGCCCGACGCGTTTCGCCGTGTCCACGGCTTCCTCAGGGGCATAAGTGATGAGCCTGCATTTGTTTCAGTTTTAAATAGACTTTCGACGATAATCTGGTGCGTGTTTGCGCTTGGCGCTTCCTGTTACGCGCGGGCGCATTTTCACAACGTCACTTCCGTTTTCTCAGTAGTCCGGTGCATGTTTGCGCCGGCGCTTCCTGTTACGCACGGGCGCATTTTCACAACGTCACTTCAGATTTCGCACTAGTCCGGTGCGTGTTTGCGCTGGCGCTTCATGTGGCGTGCAGCCACATCTTGCAACATCACTTCCGTTTTTGCCAATCCCGGAAGTATGGCAATTTGTGTCTACAGTTGCTTCGCTGCTCTACTGCGCATGTGTTGCCCTTACTGCTGGGTCCATATTGGTACCCCAGCTCTATTACTAAGGTGTTTCAATTTCAAACGGCCAGACGTGCTACTTATCATGGCCACTACAGTTAATGTGCGCTAGTGAGTCATCTAGTAACTAGGTGAATGTGTCCATGGCAACCACGTACGTTACGTTGCCACAAGTCACCGCATTAATTTGCTTACAAAATATTTGAATAATACGTCTTATAGAAAGGGGCAAAAAGTGAATCCTTCATTTAATCCATTCGGGGGTTTAGGCAGTATATCCATTTGGCTTCACTTTGGAGAAGTTTTTTGTCTATATCTCCGATTCTTGTGGTCTGTTGTATGTGTTCTACTGCAAAAAACCCCATGTATGCTGTGTCCCCTTTATGCATATCATTTATATGGTTTGCTACTGTGGTATTTCGCTTGTTTCTCACATCTCCTACATGTTCAAGGATACGCCTCCTAAATTCTCTTCGCGTTTTGCCAACATATAGTAGGTCGCATTTGCATTTCATGACGTATATTACGCCAGTCGTTTTGCAGTTGATAAACTGTTTGATGATGTAATTGGGGAGGTTCCTTCTTCCTGTGACCTCTTTGGTCTTAGGTATGAAGGGGCATTCCATGTAATTACCACATTTATGGCATCCTTGGGTTGTATTGGTGAGCCATGAGGATTTTCGGGGGGGAGTGAGATGACTTCTTATTAACCGGTCTCTTAGGTTTGTGCTTCTCCTAAGAGTGATAAACCGTCCCCAATGAATTAAAACATAACAGTTCCCTACTAGAGAGACTGCTACTTGTAACCTCCAATATTCTGCTACTGGTCCAAAGTCTGGACTCACAACTATAAATTCTCCATTTTACTGTTCAAGATTTTTGCATTAATACTGAGGCCATGTTAAAATTCTAAACTATCTACCCTAGGATTGCACCTTACTCCAGCCACCCCTATGCCTAGTTTAAAATTTCCATGTATTTTCTAGCCATTCATTCCCCAAAAACAGTGCACTATAATAACAGAAGTTCTCCCATCCCCAGCAAAAGTCTAAATCATCCCAGTTTGCTGCAGCCATTTTTAAAGGATAAGTAAACCTTTAAAATAAGTGAATATAAAATTGATGAGAGTGCTATTTTAAGCACATTGTATTTAACTTTTATTTATTTTTTTTAACTCCAAGATATTAAGGGATACATGTACTGTTAACATAAATGAATTTTGTTACAACAGCGCCACCTGCTGGTCAGTTTCCCACCAGTCTGACCACCAAGTAGTCAAAGAAGTTGTCAGGAGGAAGAAAGAGGCTCCTCTGATGTTCTTCTGCTTAGGAAAGATTTCAGAAAGGTTTCTAATTTTATTCCTAAACAGAAGAACATCAGAGCAGCCTCTTTCTTTCTCCTGACAACTTCCTTGACTACTTGGTGGTCAGACTGGTGGGAAACTGACCAGCAGGTGGCGCTGTTGTAACAAAATTCATTCATATTAACAGTACATGTATCCCTTAATATCTTGGAATTTTAAATAAATAAATAAATAAATAAATAATGAATATAAATAATCAATTTTACATTCATTTATTTTAAAGGTTTACTTATACTTTAACTTACTGAAGTAATTTCAGCACAAACGAGTCACTTATTTTATATTTGTATTAGAAAGAAAATTAAAGTACTTTAGTACTTTACAGTTGGTGTAATTTTATTTTTGTGGTTACAAGGTACAGAAATGGGTGTCAATATGGACACAAAATACTCCAGTTGGCAATGCTACATGGGTTAATAATGTCTTTTGGGTTACCAAAGAACATTGTTTTATGCATTTCTCTTCAGATCAATTATTTTTAAAACAATTATAAATTGTTTTAAATAATAGTTTTCACCCACCAGAGGTCACTAGGGGAACCTCTAAATGCAGTTAATCTGTATCATAAGGATATGCTACAAGACCAAACATTAATGTGATTTATAACACAATTCCAAGTAAAGAAAAAAATACAGTAAAAAATGACAGTCATGGACAGAGTGAGGAGGGTCTGATAGAAGAGGGGTTCTTAAAGGTACAAACCAGAAAGAACCAAGAATCAAAGGTAAAGTTAAATACTTGCTGCTGAAAAAGTAGCTGAAACTTTGAAGAGATTAACTATTTTGCAAATGATTTAACAGTTTCTGAAGACAAAATGAGAGAGTTAAATACAAGGAAGAGAGATGAGTTAAAGGGGTGGTTCACCTTTAAGTTAACTTTTAGTATATTATAGAATGGGTAATTCTAAGCCACTTGTCAATTGAACTCTTTCCAGCTTTCATACGGGATTCAATTACCCCATCTACAACAAATGCTCCGTAAGGCTATACATGTATTGTTATTGCTACTTTTTATTACTCATCGTTTTTTTCAGGCCTATCCTATTCATATTCCAGTCTCTTATTCAAATCAGTGCATGGTTGCTAGGGTTTGCTAGCATTTGGACCCTAGCAACAAGACTGCTGAACTGAGAGCTGCTAAATAAAAAAAAAACAAATAACTCAAAAACCACAAATAATAAGAAATGAAAACCAAATGCACTCACTCTCTACATCAGGGGTCCCCAACCTTTTTTACCCGTGTGCCACATTCAAATGTAAAAAGAGTTGGGGAGCATGAAAAAATCCCTTAAGGTGCCAAATAAGGGCTCTGATTGGCTACTTGACAGCCCCTAAATTAACTGGCAGTCTACAGCAGGCTCTAATTGGCACTATACTTAGATTTTATGCAACCAAAACTTGCTTCCAAGCCTGGCATTCAAAAATGAGCACCTGCTTTGAGGACACGGAGAGCAACGTCCAAGGGGTTGGAGAGCAACATGTTACTCACGAGCTACTGGTTGGGGATCACTGTTCTACATCATACTAAAAGTTAATATAAAGGTGAGCAGCCCCTTTAAGGGCTGAACGTGCTGAAATAATGTCCTGCAGAAAGAGAGTGGAGCCAGGAAGAGTGGTTTCAATGAAGTCAACAATATATTTTTGAATAAAGAAACTCCCATAGTTGCTAAGAATTGTACGATGGAGGAAGGTGTGGAAGTAAGGGTTCTACCTGTCTAGGTAGCCTGGTTTTTGGAAGGGCAGTCCAGGGGACAACTGCCTGTCTGGATTTCTAAATAGTTAATGACATTGCAATCAGTCAATTGCTGGTCACCACATTATCAGTCCCACCCCTGATATCAACTTCCCCACCTCTGAGGTCACCCAGTCTGCCTCCTGCCTGGAGTTGACCAAACGAAAATGTGGCAACCCAAAGTTATAGGAAGGAGTCGTAAGAGTGAAAGAGTGGAAGTGCATGGAAATACAGGTAATCAATTAAAGGCAAGTGCAGGGTCGGACTGAGCCGGCGAGGCACCAGGGAAAAATCCGGTGGGCCCCCGGCTCTTTTGGGCCCCACTGGCCCAGATCCGCGATTCGGAGGCTTCTTTTTACAGTTTCTCTTTGGGTGGAAAACTTAATTAAAAACACAACAAGCGGACGCATATGTGCACATGCCCAGTAGCCCCCGGGCTCCCCAGTCCGACCCTGGGCAAGTCCATACAAATAGGCATTGATAGGGAACAAGGAAACCCTGCATCTTTTTTGGGAGAAAAGAAGGTTGTTCCCAGTTCCAGATTTTTCAGATAATGAGCCTTTGAAAAAGAACGAACTGAGTTAAGATTTAGTGGGATGGTAGTAGAGAGGATGAGGATTGTATGAACAATCTTATTAGATGGAATGGGGTCGTCACCATTGTTTATGTACCAAGGAGGTCATCAAAACAGAATACAAAAACTTAACAATAATCATGAAAAATGCTTATCTGCACCAGGATGACATTTTGGTTTGGTTGAGGCGCCAGTGCACTGTTTTGACTTAAAACTTATGATGAAGATGATGTTTAGGCAGGTGTTTGACACACACAGGTTGAGGTAAAAGTCATTAGCAATGTACCCAATCATCTGCCCAATTTATTCTTCATAGGGAAGGAAAAGTTTCATGTTTTTCTATTGGCCAGCCAAGCTGATGATTTGAATGTGAAGCTAGAGATCATCTGGCAAAAGCCTGTAAAGTGTGAATTTAAATATTGCATTCAGGGAGTGCCCATGGGCCTGTCCTACTGATGAGACCCAAGAACATTTTCTTGTGGGTAGTCCTGTGACTAAGACTATGCAATCACGGCTACCAGAGGCTCTCAAAGTGCCCTACAGCAAACAACGGTCCCATACTCATGTAACCTTTGATGTTTTGTCTGTCCCACACCCCCTGAATAGAGGAACCATGTACATGATAATGTCAGTGATGAAGTATCATCTACAGAAATCCATTGTAGAAGGTCCATCAGCTAGGAGGATGTTATTGTTCATCAAATAGTGAATTCTGTGCTGAATGATTTGGTTAAGGAGAGATGTCTGAATGCATTAAAAGTTGCTGGGCACAGGCAATGTATCTAGTTTGGTTCATTAGCATGAGAATATTAGTGGTAGAGAGGCTGATGACTACTTTCTGTCACACATCAGTATAGAGTTGGGCAGAGGGTGGATTTTCCTCTTTGGACTTCCACTTCAGGAGGGAGTGGTTGGTGCTGGAGAGCCTGGGACTTAGGCCCCAGTAAAGAAGTGGCCTCAAGAGTATGGAAGCCCTTGGTGAAATCAGAGAACAGGGACCCCATGAAAGAGGTGAATTCAGGGTAGTTCTCTGTTAAGAATTTTTTAGAAAAGTGATGCAAATTGAACTAGTTGGCAAGAGCAGTCTGTGCCTCATCTGGGAGGGATAGGAAGGGCTTAGCTCTCCCCTCAAGAAAGAATGGCCTAGTGTAGTGTAGTTATGTGATCTCCCTGATCCAACATGTGGAGATGCGATAAAGAGATCCTGAAGGTGTATCTAGAACCCCATAAATTGTCTCCACATGGATGTCACATGGTGTTGGCTCTTAATTGCTATGCTGTGCCTGATACACATTTTATACTGCCTTAAAAGGATGTGAGTAACCCTGTGGATGCTAAATACATTTTCTTTGTTTTAAGGCAGTTATTGAGCTGAGGTTTCATGTATAACCAAGCATTCTGGCACAGATCTTATCTGATACCCATTGTAAGCAGCAGCCCTTTGCCCCATTCCTTGGCTCCACCCCAATTACATGTGATACCACAAGTACTGTGTGTTTTTATATTACTTTGCTTTGCAGAAGTCGGAAGGAAGTGTGAAAAGCAGACATTGACTGTCAGAAGCTGAGTAGAAGTTGACTTGCAGAGAAAAATACATTAAATCTGTAGGTGAAAGAAACATGAAGCTCCTTTTATACCAGTGTCTGTGTCTCCTCTCCTGGTACAAATGTAAGTGTTCCTTTAATTTCTCTCCCTTGTTTTTGTCTACATGATGTTATAGATGATCAAACAGTTGGTGTATGAAAATAGTAGACCTGGGGGCAGCCGTTCAGTCTGTAAGAGGAGAAAAGGCATAGGTTACACAGCAGAAAACAATGGGTTTAGTTCTTTCACAGGAATATAATCAGGGGTTGAAGAAGTTGAATATCATTTGTTGCCAAGAAATGATTTATTTGTAGGTTCTAGGTCAACACATATGAACTTTAAATGTAAAAAAGTATATATTCCTATATTACTACTACCTGGATATAATAATGGTTATCGCTGGGTGGTAGGCAGCCCCCTCCACTCAAAATGCAGCCACTAACCGAAGCTCAAATTGTCGGCTCTTTTGAAGCCCTTAAAAATATGCTTTACTGACGGACTAAAGCCTATAATTCCCCCACCCAATTAATGACAACCACAGTCCAAATATGGAAAGCAGTGCTCCAGCTTTTCCCCAGGGATGTAACACACTACTCAGGCAACTTCACCCTCTGGCACAATCCACAACTTCCACCACTGCGCACCATTCCTGACCCTAAAATATGGGCCCAGTATAACATTAAATACCTTGGGCAAGTTATAACCCAAAGGAACCTAATTACCTTTGATGATTTGAAAGCTACATTTCAACTGCCTAATACTGTGTTCTTTAGGTTCCTGCAACTCCGACAAGCCCTCGAAACAAAATTCGGTCTCATTCACCCAGACGTCTCAACCCCGTGAATAGAAGAGCTAACCTTTACTCCCAATTTAGCCAAACCAATATCACAATTCTGTGCTCTGCTAAATACACCAAAAGTGTACTTAAAGGGATAATGTCATGGGGAAAAACTTTTTTTTCAAAATGAATCAGTTAATAGTGCTGTTCCAGCAGAATTCTGCGCTGAAATCCATTTCTCAAAAGAGCAAACAGATTTATTTATATTTCATTTTAAATTCTGACACGGGGCTAGACATTTTGTCAATTTCGCAGCTGCCCAAAGTCATGTGATGTGTGCCTGCACTTCAGGAGAGAAATGCTTTCTGGCAGGCTGCTGTTTTTCCTTCTCAATGTAACTGAATGTGTCTCAGTGGGACATGGGTTTTTACTATTGAGTGTTGTTCTTAGATCTACCAGGCAGCTGTTATCTTGTGTTAGGGAGCTGCTATCTGGTTACCTTCCCATTGTTCTTTTGTTTGGCTGCTGGGGGGGGGGGGGGCGATATCACTCCAACTTGCAGTACAGCAGTAAAGAGTGATTGAAGTTTATCAGAGCACAAGTTACATGACTTGGGGCAGCTGGGAAATTGACAATATGTCTAGCCCCATGTCAGATTTCAAAATTGAATATAAAAAATCTGTTTGCTCTTTTGAGAAATGGATTTCAGTACAGAATTCTGCTGGAGCAGCACTATTAACTGATTCATTTTGAAAAAAAAAAATTCCCATGACAGTATCCCTTTAAAGGAAAACTATACCCCCAAAATGAACACTTAAGCAACAGATCATTTATATCAAATTTAGTGGCATATTAAAGAATCTTACCAAACTGGAATGTATATTTAAGTAAATATTGTTCTTTTACATCTCTTGCTTTGAACCACCATTTTATGATATTCCCTGTGCTGCCTCAGAGATCACCTGACCAGAAGTGTGGACACAACTCTGTCTGTTAATTGGCTCATGTGACCTAACATGTATGGTTTGTTTGGTATGTTTGTGTGCACCGTGAATCCTACAATCCCAGGGGGCGGCCCCTTATATTATAAAATGGCAGTTTTCTATTTATGATTACCCAATGGCACATACTACTAAAAAAGTATATTATTATGAAAATCTTTTATTTACATGAAGCAGGGTTTTTACACATGAGCTGTTTTATGCAATAACTTTTTATAGAGACCTACATTGTCCGTGGGTATAGTTTTCCTCTAAAAAAAACTGTTTGAGAAATGGCTACAAGATATTGCCCAACTTACTCCACGTGGATGGACATTCTGGAAACACATCGCTCCAGATTAGTCACCTCTAAATATAAAATGATTCAATTCCATTACCTTCATAGAACCTAACACCCCCATAAACTTCATCTGATAAATCCCACTATGCCAGATATTTGCTCTAAATGTTCTCATTCCCCAGCAAATTTCATGCATCTGGTATGGCACTGCCCTGTAATCAAGAGGTTTTGGAAAAAAGAGTCAGAAGAAACTAGCCTCATTCTAGGATTGCAACCCCCCCCACCCCGTAACCCCCCTCCCCCAACCCTTCCCCAGATTGCCAGGGAAACAAAAAAACAAAACATACAAATAGACGGGTATTAAGTTACTTTATTGGTTTGAATGTTATCGTCTCAATTGTCTAAATATCTGTAATTATATGCAAAGGCTAGCCAAATAGTACTGAATTACTAGACTGCATTCTACAGCCCTTGAACATGATACCTTGTACTTGCATTATAACTGAACAGATGCTTTTAAAGTTGTATATTACTTAAGTTGGGACAAGTAAAATGGAAATATCTATAAAAACAAATTTAATATATCTATATATATTTTTTTATTTATTTTTTTCACCTTTTTGACAATACTGGTCTTTTAAGCTTTGATCTTTCCTGCTTGGCTGTGCAGTTACAAAAAAATGATAATTTCATCACCAGTATTGATGTATGCCGCTTAGTCATCGACAAGGTACTGTTTGATTATGACAGTAAAAAAAACATAATAATTATTTATTTGAACTGGACTCAGAAATAGCATTGAGATATTTGCCAGCTTTCTGGATAACAGTATAACGGAGCACACACCTGTGCAGTGATAGCCAAATAGACTTGCCATGGGGCAAGAACTTCAGAGCCATGGATTTGAAGAGTAAAAAAAGGACATTTACTAAGAATACAGCAAGGTGGGCTACAAGCGCAGCATTGGGGCTACACATACTTGTTTACAAACTGATCCAGGTGCCTTTTTTATGGTGATGTTCCCCTGTAACACGCTCATCACAAGTCTAGAGGTCAGTTGACGGAGCCGTAACCCTGTGAATCTTCGTGGCCCAAAATAAAGCATGAAAAAGGGTGACGTTTGCCCACAAAAAAGCAGCAAGATGGTGCTGCCACCTCTTTCAGCTCACAACATAGCAGAGATGCAGCCTTGCCATTTGCAATTGGTCTCTCTGAGCACATATATCTTAAGTGTCAACAGACATCAATTTCTATCTTCGTGGATTTATTCATGGAGGTTATAAAGCATAGAATCATCAAAAATGACTTGAGTGAATCCAAACTGGAATACGCATTCTATACCCTGCTGACTGCTGATGGTACTACCCATTTCTGCTCTTCTCCCCAAGAACTCTGTGCATGGCTAGACTCAAGAAAAGCTCATACACTGTCAACATAGTGATAAGACAGAGCTTTGCTGAAGAGCTTTGGTGAAGAACTGGTGCTTATGTTCAGTGCATTAACTCTCAATAATAACTTTGCAGTCATCAAAGTCCTCTCTATTTTATTTGTGCATTTATGGTGCCAAAGCATCCTGTTGGACAATGCATACCTTCTCACCACCCTCCTTGCTCACCCACTTGTCAACAAAGCCCCTTTTCCATTTGTTATCCTTCCATTCACCTCCCTAGTCCCCTTTGCTCACTCACCCTTGTGCAACTGATGTTCACCCTTTCTAAGCCAAGGCAAACTTAAATAGAGGGAGTGTATTTTGTAGTAATTTCTTTTTGGGTAGTTGTGCCTTCCCCCATTTGTGCCCTTGGGTGCAACCTACTTATAGTCTACCATCCGTTGGAGATGGGATGAAAGTGGATGGCCTTAAGGAAACTTTGTGCTCAGAGAATGGACAATGGGAAAAGTCAGGTTGTTGGCTCAGCTGTTTTATACTTTGTATGTTACTCTTCTATTCTGGTGCTGCAGTCCTAGATCTAGATTACTAGATAAAACGTGCACATCGTAGTATGGAAAATGATGGCAATTATGCATTAAAGTAATTAGAGGGAATCTAATCAAATCCCATCAAAATAAAATTGGTGTAGATTTTGTTTTTACAAAATTTGCAAAAAAACAAAAACCTTTTACTCACTTCTTCTTCTTTAGTTGTATTGTATGCACACTATCCAGAGGAATCTCATATAATAGACCTTTGGAGGTTACACTCCAGTTTGAGACCCCTTCTGGGAGACCAAAGTGGTCCTAAAGTCTGCTATGGCTGAAAGTTAGATAAAGAAGCCTTATTAGGTGCATGCATGGACAAAAATTTACGCTGCACCCTCTATCACTCTTACTTTATTGAATGCTTTTAAAACTTACATAACAGGCCAGGTTATATTTGTTTTATTTTTTATAAAATTTTAGAAAATTAAACTAGATGTGGATCTTTACTTTAAGATGCTGCAGCTCTGAAATTAGTGCCATCTACAGGATACTGGGTCATGAGCATGGTGAGTAACTATGGATGTCCAGGTCCCCCAGCAACCCACACCTGCAGGACTCATGGTCCACCCAGCGTATATGATGCAACACATGAGAGATAGGCGATCACATGACATGTGCGGATAGGCGATCACATGACATGAGCAGGTGGGATGAGGGTTCTTACAGTCCATATAGTTATGATACTGGTCCTGGAGATCCCATTAAGCTGTTCATGATATGGTGAGTCTATGTATAACTCCTGCAGAAACTCAACACAGTATGGTGCCCTAGAAGTTGTACAAGATAAATAGAGGACAATAAATAAAGGGGGGTTAAACTTTTCCATTAAAATGTATTTTTCCTTTATTAGATATTTCATGTATCACTGCATGTGGGCTCAGGATAAATGTGACTGGCGCAAAAGGGGGACGAGCCACTTTACCAGTGAAGTTACTAGAGCAGATAAAGAAAATTACTTGGATTATACTTAACGGAGACAAACCAAATGATTTTGCTATAACAAAACCCAATGAGCCTGTTGATATCTGGGATAATCAGTATGAGGGGAGACTGCGCAGTGAGACAGACGCCTCCTTAACCCTCACTGATCTGACCAATCAGGACCAAGGAATCTACTCAGCAAATATTCATCTGCGATCAAATCAGATCTGTGACCAACTGTATCAACTCCAAGTCTATAGTAAGTTCATTTGTTATATTTATATCCTTATTATATATATCAGGCTTTCAATCACACTGAGAATTCTTTCACAGCTATGATGTCAGTTTGTTCTCTTGGATTTTCTGGTTATTTTCTGTTTTTGTTTTCGTTAGTTGAGCACCTTGTCGGAAAGCTGCTGAAATGTTAAAAACCCAAAACACGTAGCATTGTGTTAGATTTAAAAGTTGTTTGGGTGCAATTGAGTAGCTAAGCGAGTGGGGTGACCTGCATGCGATCATTGCCATTCCAGGGATCATATTAGGGGGTACTGCAAAGTCAAGGAAGGGTAGGGGGGCTCACTGTGAAGGTTAAAATGTATCAAAGTGTATACACGGAGCTGCAAGGCAGATATCACATGTAGTATTTAACAGGAACCATTAGATGACCATCGCATAATTCTATACGGTTTGCAAAACAGATATTGTAAAAATAAAATTTAAAAAAAGGTAGAATATCCAGGTGTAAAGTAGGATATATAGTACGCCTGCACCACTCCAATGTTTTTTACTCGTGAGCCACATACAAATCTACAAGGAGTTGAGCAACAGCAAAAGAATGATAAACGTTCCTCGGGTGCTGAATTAGGGCATGGACTGGCAGCCTACAGAACGTTCTGTTTGGCAGTAAATCTGGCTTTTATACAACCAAAACTTGCCTCCAAGCCTGGAATTCAAAAATAATCACCTGCTTTGAGGCCACTGGGAGCAACATCCAATGGGTTGGAGAGCTACATGTTACTCACAAGCCCTTTCATACCCTTTACCAGTACTTGATTGAAATAAAAAAATGGTGCCAGACATTTTGCATTGCTTTTTTTTGCTTTTTCAAGGACTTTACTAAACCTATAAACACACATAGGGGTTCATGAGACTGACCAACATGTAAACAGGTACTATGAGCATGCTGATACACTTGTAAAGTCAATAGTCAATCTGGGGCTGTTGTAAACCTCATGTTCATTGTTCTTTTATTTTTTTTTCACTTCCAAGAGATAAACTCGAGTTTTAGTAAATAACTTCATTAATACTTAACAAAGACTTATGAAAAGGAGATGTCTATTACAGAAAGATCCCTTATCTGGAAAACTCCAGGTCCAGAGCATTCTGGATAGCAGGTGCCATACCTGTAAAACGTAACTTCATCCTCACTGCTTCTATCTGTATATCGACAAAAATCCATGTCTCCTCCAATGGGTTCCCTTGGTTTGGAACATGGTCCATTGTATAGTTCAAAGCAGGTTCCATCACAATCGCATATTTGTTATGTACTTATATTTATATAATATGATGAGATATTTGTATTTACATTATGTGAGGATATTAATATTGTAAAGTAATGTAAAGTAATGCAATTGAACCTTTTGACAATAAAGAAAGCAAACTATCAAAACTGTCCCCTCTTTGCATATAGGAAATCTCTCATCTGAAGATATCCTGATCCACCCAAATGTCACCCACAATGAGACCTGTAATGTTACTGTGACCTTGTCCTGTGCTGTGATTGGATCAGATGTGACTATCACCTGGAATAACACAAACAGCCCTGGTACAGAAGTGACCAATCACACGCTCCATGTTTATAATGCTTCTTCTGATGTCACATACAGTTGTACCGCCCAGAACCCAATCAGTGAAGCCTCCAGAACTGCACATATTCCTGTCACTTGTCCTACAGGTGGGTTTTATATAGGAGACTCCTAGAATTTATATGGGACACTGGGAAACTTTGGAGAGGAGGGAATGGTGGGGATAATTTATCAACAGGAACATGTTTTGCCTGGTCCCAGAGATCCATAGTAACCCCGCAGCAGTTACCGGTACATTATTACTGTACTTCACATTAATTTATAACTAACAAGGATCTTGTCAAAATTTAACAAACAAAGATTTACAGAGTACAATCGGATAAGAGGGCCCTATTCACAAGAACTTATAGTCTTAGGGTAAGAGCACACCTGGAGATTCGGGGAGATTTAGTCGCCTGGCAACTAATCGCCTCTTCTTTGGGGTGTCTATAAATTAATGTGAAGTACATTTATAATGTATATGTTTGTGTAGAAAAATATAACTATACATTGTTATTTGCTACATAATTAGTTAGAATATGTTCTTTCCTAATATAAATGGGCTCATTTTGACGTTACAGAAGAACTAACTTTATCTTGACTAATGTCTGACTCTAAATGGCATTTATGTTATATTACTGATTTTACAGCTCCGAGCACAGGAAATCTCGCACTCACATGGTTAATCGTTTTAATTGTAGCGACAGTTATTGTTGTGGTTGCAGTTTGTTGCCTATGTAAAAGGAAGAAGAAGGGTGAGTGTATTTCTTGATGATATTATGTTATACTCTTTATTTAGCTGTAATTCTTATCAAGTTTTGTATTAGCTTTGTTACACTGTTTAAATATTTCACATAAAATTCCATCTTGAAAAGCATCGGCTATATAAAAATGGTGTGTGAAAAATGGCAATCACCCAACCCTTTGTATTATGTGTTCTACCAAGAGAATTTGACTTAAGTAGGTTATGGCATAAAATCATTTATTTACAATAATAATAAATAATTCCTCAAACTACACTTATTCAGGACTGGAGTGCCTCGTTTTAGCCCAAACCTTCCCAACTCATGGGTTTTGGACAGGATTGTGCATCAATACGGTGTAGTTACTAAAACAATCTCCTGAAATGTCTTCTGCAGCTCTAGTAAGTAGAAATGATCTTAGTTTCTACTAAGGTATTCTACACGTGGCTAAGCCACCATTTGTTGCTCTGTTGTGGATTTATTTTGGAAAGGAGATTCACCAGAGATACTGATTTTTTTAAAAATCAATCTACAATAAAAAATATTGTATACTATTTTTGGTGGCTCTTCTTGAGTGCCTGGACACCCCCTGTTTTCTGCCATTGGTTTATCTGCTCCCTAAGTTGAGTGTCTGGTGCCACTGCACCTGGACCCCCTGACCTATCAGGTTTAGACACTGAATCCTGTGCCCCTATTTGTTGTTTCATAATGTTAAGCAGATTCACACTCACAAGGTCTGTCAAGCCTTTTTGAACCTGCACCAAAGTAAATTAGTAAGTTCTTGCATTAAGTGCCTTCAACTTGCTGGATGGCTATCTCAGTAAGGACTCAGTAATACTGCAAGTCGTCTTGGAAAACCTTATATTATACATAGTAAGTTAGGTTGAAAAAGACACACATCCATCAAGTTCAACCTTTTTACTTTTTTTTAAACCTGCCTGTCAGTTGATCCAGAGGAAGGCAAAAAAAACCCATCTGAAGTCTCTCCAATTTGCCTCAGAGGGGGAAAAATTCCTTCCTGACTCCAAAATGGCAATGGGACCAGTCCCTGGATCAACTTGTACTATGAGCGCTCTCCCATATCCCTGTATTCCCTCACTTGCTAAACACAATTCTGCCATGAGGTGAGGTAAGAACTTTGCCTCCAGGGGACACCATGTCTCCAAACCATTTCAAATACAGAGATTATAAAGACCCACCCACATGCTCAACCCCACCAATTATCAACTCTCACTCTCTATACACCTTCTATCTATGAGACAAAGATAAGGATGAATTTAAATAAACTGCAGTCACCAAGTCAGACTCAATTGGAAAAAACACCTCTTCCATTTTCACATGAAAACTCAATTCAATGTTTCCCTAGTTGCTGGGCAGAAGCCCATGTATCTAGTTTTGAATATTTGCATATCTGTATTACTGGCAAATGGGCCTATATTCAATATATTATTTGGAATGGGGTGGCCTTCATCTGTTGAACCAGGTGGATGTGTCTTTGAGCCTCGGATAAACAATGTTCTATGTTAATTTTATCCTTTCTATTTATTGTTATTACCTTCATCTTCAAGTATAAATTGTATAAACCTTTAAACTTTTATAAACAAAAGATGGGACGAAGAAAATTCTGCCATAGAAGATTTATTACACACAATTGTATATAATCTGCCTAACTGCCAGTTGATCCAGAGGAAGGCAACAAACCCATCTGAAGTCTCTCCAATTTGCCTCAGAGGGGGAAATTCCTTCCTGACTCCAAAATGGCAATGGGGACCAGTCCCTGGAACAACTTGGAAAGGAAAACTCTGCTAAAATCTTTAACCCTTACACCTCTAAAGCTGTTCTGCCCTAAAGGGACAGACCTTTTAGTGAAAGTCGAGGAACAGGGACGCCGTGAATGAGGTTTAGTCAGTGTACAGGATTAGTGACTGTTATAGTTTTTTCCGCAGAACATGAGATAATAGAGAACTAGTTATAAAGAGCAGTCTATGCACCAACAAGGATTTATAGATGGAGTTAACTTCCCCCTTGTCTAAGTGAAATGAGAGCAGTACTGAAGAAGGATTTGGGCTACATTCTTCTCCCCGATACATTTTTGGTGAAGGGCACCACATTGACTAGAAACACTAGAACCTTAAACTCCCCAAGTAGTGATGGGCGAATTTATTCGGCAGCGAATTTCCAAGTTTCGTCATCGGCAAATAAATTTGCGAATTTGCAGCGAATGCCCATTGATTTTAATGCAGGTCAGATGTCGCTGCCACCTTTTGACTCCAGTAAATTGTCGCCTGCGTCAAAATTCACGTTTCACTGATTTTTAGCCCGTTTCGCAAATTTCGCTGGAACAGGAAAAATTCGCCCATCGATATCCCCAAGTTGTCTCCACAGGGTGTCACAGATCTCTGCTCTGCCTGTGATTGTGCATAACATTATTTTTTACCTTGATTCTCTTCAGTATAACTCTCAGGCACTTTACAAATAAAGCCTGTTGCTATTTTGTTTTGCAAGAGCCTTCTGACAGCCTTGATCTTATTTTACATAACAGCACAAGAGAGTCATAGTTCCACAACACCCTCACTTCACTCATTCACGTAGGAAAGGCCCATGTTGTAGACAGAGAGTCCAATGTAACCTGTGTTCTATCTCACTTAAATAAGTCTAGGGCTAAATGTTTTTTCATCAAATTGAATCTGTCTTATTGTTGGGAAAGTTTTGATCCAGAAGCATTCCCTTTATAACAGTAACATTTCATGATCTCCGCCATATTTAAGGGATGTTTCAACTTCAATTGCAGGAAGAAAGAACATGAAGTCAGATTTGGACGAATCAGGTAGGATTTTCACTGGAGGATCATTTTGCATTTTGATGGGAAAAAGATTTATTGAGCAATATTGCATTAATAAAACAACTCTAATGTTTCTCAGCTACAGCTCCCAGCATGCCTTAACCCTTGATAATATGTATGCTGGGATTTGTAGTTCAGGAACCATTAGTTGAGCAACAGTGATTAGATTCCCTTTAAGTCTTGTCATTAGGTTGGTTGGCCACAGGCTTTCTAATCACTTTCCATAGTAGTGTTTTTGTCTAAAAACAACAATGTGCGAGTGGATTATTTTTAATATAGAAGGAAATTCATTAAGAAATTGTGTTTCAGGTTGATTTGTTAAAATCAACTTCCACTTCCCACTGCCTCCTTTCCCAGGCTGTGTAGGGGAGCAGCATCACTCAGCACCCTGCACTGCAGGACAGGAACCAATCAGCAGCTAGGCTGACCTGATAGTGAACTGATGCCTGTCTTTGCTTGTGTGACTGTGATTGGCTGTCCCCCTCCTACTGTGCTTCTGGCATGGACCATTAGGACATGCCCACCCCTCATTTGGGGCATGAACAGTGACCTTAGCAGATCTATATGGAGCTCCAATAAAGGGGCCATTTTTAAAGATAATATTAATGTTAAGCCCAAAGTAAAACCAGCACCATATATTATACACTATTGCCTACATTATTAGGGAGATTTCACTAATCCTATAGATCTCCTTTAACTAAATATAGCCTAAACTCTCTTTTTTAATTTGATTCTAGGTCAGCAAAATATGGAGATGACTTGCTATATTCAGGTAAATTGCACATTATTGTTAGGTGGAGAGGGGGAGCATCTATGTACTAAGCTACAAATATATCCTATGTCACGTCCATCCATGAGTTCATAAGACAATTATTATGAATTATTATTATGAGATTATTCTTTATGAACACCATCATTTGCCAAGGTAATATCTTTGGATGATTTCAATGAAGTTTCTTACCCTCCAAGTTTAATTATCTGACCAAGGGAAACCCCAACAAAATTTAAAAAGCTTCCAAAATTCAAAACTGGTCTGATGGAATGTACTTCACATAAGTCTAACTTATAAATACACAGTGGTTACATGGGGCTTGTCAGACAGACGTTACAGAGAACTTTCATATACTGTAAAAAGAATAAATGATTATGCAGCAGTTAATATATACAGGGTTGGATTGGGCCAGCGGGGTACTGGGTAAAAACCTGGTGGGCCCCGGTGCTTCATGGGCCCCGCCGACCCAGACCCGCACTCTCCTACGCCCAGCGTTGCCCCCTGATTACACCCCCAGCCCTTATCGTGGCTGCAACTGCCGCACAGATACAAGCAGGAGCCGGGGGCGGTTGTGGCTTCAATTAATGTATGAATTGGTAGTAAATGGTTGCAAGGGTACTTTGGGAGTTTATTTTCCACTAACAAAACATATTATACTTTCCCATTTCTGTTTTCAGGACCAAAATTACAAGCGAGTGCCTGTATTTGGTTCCAGCAGAGAAGGAAGAAGAGATGAGAGAGAAGTAATGATGTATGGCAAAGTTCAAGTACAAAAGGCAAGAAATCAGGACATTAACATAACATCATATGGGGACTTATTTACTAACATTCAAATTTCTTTTTTTTTTCAGGAATCTCTAAAAATTTCTGGTTTTTTTTCTTTATTTCTTTAAAACTCTAAAAATTCAAGATTTATTAAGTGTAAAAAAAACCCACTAAAAACCCCAAGTAAAAGCTGTCAAGGTCCTACAGAAGTCCGTGGTAGCTGTGCTGATCCTACTGGACCATTTTTAATCAATTTGGACTTTTAAAGGTTATTGAATATCTTTTTTTAAAAAAACTTGAATTCTTAGCACATTGTCCAGCTTTTTGACTTTTGATAAGTCTACCCCTTTATGGTGAGGATGTTCTCATGACCCAACAAAGTGTTTCGCATAAATATTTTAACCACATCATTATTAATCCTAAAGTATAAATAGTTTTTTTCTGGCAGGATGGCAAAGCTTTAAACATGAGGCCCACACAAAAAGATAAAGTAGAGACTATAAAATTACTTTCCATGTCACTCTCTGATTTTCTGTTTTTTTCTGATTTCCAGTTATTCTCCGTTTCATACTTTTCTTATTCTTTCTATTTTTTCTGCTTTTCAATATTGTTTTTGCCTCCATTCCATTTTTGGTTGTGCTGTCTTATTTTCTTTACAAAATTGTTTAGGTAACTGTCATTTTATGTATCTTTTTCCTTACTCTTCTAACTCATGGCTCAAGCCTCATGTGTCAATAGATATAATTGAAAACCTGAGCAGTCACTTCTGCTATTGGTTTGTTCCTGTGAAACGTCCAGCTCATGCCAGTGAGTTCAGTAGTCCATGTTTAGGAGATCTGTTATAAGTGAAACAACAGCACGTTCCCAATTAATTTCCATGGAAAGTCTATACCAACATCTCATCTAATTCAGAGACCTACAGAATTAAACTTCTTCAGTTCTTTTTAAAGCTGTATCAGTGGATATACTTGGGGGCAGATTTATCAAGAAAAAACTTTGAGATTTGAATTCAAATCTTTTAGGGTCGAAGAGGCCAAATTCGAATCATACGATCGAAGGAATAGTGCATTCAATCAAATTAGATTCAAAGTTTTCCCCTCAAAAAACTTAAATCTCTCAAAGTCCACCAATTGACTCCAAATAGGTTCTAGACGGTCCCTCTAGGCTAAAACAGCACTTCTGCAGGTTTTAGATGGTGAATGGTCGAAGTCGACGTTTTAAAGAGACAGTAAATGATAAATTTCGATATTCAAATCAAATTTGGACTATTCCCTAGTCGAAGTACACAAAAAATAGCTCAAAATTCTAAGTTTTTAACTTCGAAAAATTCACCTCGACCTTTGATAAATCTGCCCCTTGATGTCATGTGACTCCAAAGTCGTTTTTTTCTTCATGAATCAATGCGACTAATACGAACATTTAGCTTGCAGATAACATTTTTTTAAAGAAAGAAACCTGAAATGAACACAAACTGACATGATGGTCTTTTAAAATTCTAGGTGACCCGAATTGAAATGACAATATCGGAATCCATGATGATGAATGATTTGACTTAAATTAGTAAAATTTTACCTGGGAAAGGTAAGTAAAATGTTTAACTTTTTCCCAACTAGGTTGGTGCATTTTTATTCCTAGGGAACAAAAAACAGGAAATAAATTATAGCGGTTAAATTCACTGTGTGTGGGGTGCCTAATACTGGTTCCCTCAGTAAATCTGCTTGTCCTAGTCCTAGTTAAAGTAAAGATATAAAAGTTTTGACTTTAATGGTTGTCTACTTAAAGGGATACTGTCATGGGGAAAAAAAAATTTTTTTCAAAATCATTCAGTTAATAGTGCTGCTCCAGCAGAATTCTGCACTGAAATCCATTTCTCAAAAGAACAAACATTTTTTTTATATTAAATTTTGAAATCTGACATGGGGCTAGACATTTTGTCAATTTTCCAGCTGCCCCAAGTCATGTGACTTGTGCTCTGATAAACTTCAATCACTCTTTACTGCTGTACTGCAAGTTGGAGTGATATCACCCCCTCCCTTTTCCCCTCCAGCAGCCAAACAAAAGAACAATGGGAAGGTAACCAGATAACAGCTCCCTAACACAAGATAACAGCTGCCTGGTAGATCTAAGAACAACACTCAATAGTAAAATCCAGGTCCCACTGCGACACATTCTGTTACATTGAGAAGGAAAAACAGCAGCCTGCCAAAAAGCATTTCTCTCCTAAAGTGCAGGCACAAGTCACATGACCAGGGGCAGCTGGGAAATTGACAAAATGTCTAGCCCCCTGTCAGATTTCAAAATTCAATATAAAAAATCTGTTTTCTCTTTTGAGAAATGGATTTCAGTGCAGAATTCTGCTGGAGCAGCACTATTAACTGATTCATTTTGAAAAAAACATGTTTTCTGATGACAGGATCCCTTTAAGACTGAATATAGTAGGTCAGGGAGCTCATGTGATTGTAAAACTTGCAGCACTTCTAACTTCTAAAAAACCCACTTGTTATGAAATACCCATGTTGAGTTCTAAAGAAAATGAGTATTCATTAAGCATCCATCATTCTCAATATTGAACATACATCAGACTGGAAGAATTCAGGAGAGGGTCCTGCCTACAAGAGCTTGATTGTAAAATCTAATAAGGTATTCCTTAAAGCTGGGCATAGTGAATAATTTAATAAAACTCAGGTCTAGTAACCCATAGCAACCAGCATTTAGCAGACATCTTTTGGAAAGCACCACCTCTGCAGATAAGGCTCATTTTTATGTTCCTAAACTTTACATTTTCGTGTATTTACCCCATATTTTCACTTTTCATTAAAATATGTAAACGGGGTTTTTATAGTAATTACATCGCCCCGACTGTAAGAGTCTGAGCTATATTCTCTGTCAATAAGTGATGGGCGAATTTATTCTCCAGGCGCGAATTTGCGGCAAATTTGCGAGATTAGCAAAATGTGCGCGAAAATCGGGCGGCATCAAAAAAATCGTCGCCAGCGTCCAAAAAAAACATCAAAAACGGACGCCGGCATCAAAAACTAGACGCTGGCGACATTTCACAATTTTTTCGCCAATTTGTGAATTTCGCAGAAAATTCGTGAATTTTTCAGCGAAGTGAAACGGCGCAATTTCGCCCATCACTACTGTCAATCAGAATCTACCACGTTAACATCTATCTATGTATCTCATACACAGCACTCTCAGTCAATGGTAGAAAATAAGCCTGTTATTGTAAAAGAGACATCAATGATCAGCAAAAAAAACAGGACAGTGTAGCTCCCACATGCTACTTCTCACATTGACAGTATAAGGTCTTATTTTGACAGGCATTCAATAATACAAGACACATCCAACAATAGTCCCAGCAGAACATACCGACGAGAGATGTTCGAGATGGAATCATACCCAGACACATGGAGATGGAGAATTAGAAATCAAATGCCACACATAGTCATATTTAAAGGATATGGAAATCTTTAAAATAAGTGAATGTAAAATATTCTAAGCACTTTTGTAATTTATATTCATTATTTAATTTTTTTTAATTCCAAGATATTAAGGGATAAATGTACTGTTAAAGGGATACTGTCATGGGAAAAAAATGTTTTCAAAATGAATCAGTTAATAGTGCTGCTCCAGCAGAATTCTGCACTGAAATTCATTTCTCAAAAGAGCAAACAGATTTTTTTATATTCAATTTTGAAATCTGACATGGGGCTACACATACACATATTGTCAAGTTCCCAGCTGCCCCAAGTCATGTGACTTGTGCTCTGATAAACTTCAATCACTCTTTACTGCTGTACTGCAAGTTGGAGTGATATCACCCCCTCCCTTCCCCCCCCCCCAACAGCCAAACAAAAGAACAATGGGAAGGTAACTAGATAGCAGCTCCCTAACACAAGATAACAGCTGCCTGGTAGATCTAAGAACAACACTCAATAGTAAAAATCCATGTCCCACTGAGACACATTCAGTTACATTGAGAAGGAAAAACAGCAGCCTGCCAGAAAGCATTTCTCTCCTAAAGTGCAGGCACAAGTCACATGACCAGGGGCAGCTGGGAAATTGACAAAATGTCTAGCCCCATGTCAGATTTCAAAATTGAATATAAAAAAATCTGTTTGCTCTTTTGAGAAATGGATTTCAGTGCAGAATTCTGCTGGAGCAGCACTATTAACTGATGCGTTTTGAAAAAAACATGTTTTCCGATGACAGGATCCCTTTAAGGGATACTTGTACTGTTAATATGAATGAATTTTCAGCGCCACCTGCTGGTCAGTTCCCCATCAGTCTGACCACCAAGTAGTCAAGGAAGTTGTCAGGAGAAAGAAAGAGGCTGCTCTGATGTTCTTCTTCTTAGATAAACAATTGAAAACCTTTCTCAATTTTTTCCTAAGCAGAAGAACATCAGAGCAGCCTCTTTCTGTCTCCTGATTAACTAGATTAACCTATAGATTAATTGCAATTAATGAAGGATTTACAGAATCAGATACCGAGCAAATTCTGTCACACAGATCACACGGGGATTGGGGAACCACTGAGTATCATGTTGCATTATGTGTGATTATACTCTAATAAATGGAGAGATATGATGGCACATATTGAACCAACTTAACCCAATGTCTTGATAAAGTTTTGCCCATCTGTACTTAAAGGGATTCTGTCATGATTTTTATGATGTAATTTTTATTTCTAAATAACACTGCAAAATAATTCACTCTACAATAAAAAATGTAATTCCTGAACCAGCAAGTGTATTTATTAGTTGTAATATTGGTGTGTAGGTGCATCTCAGGTCATTTTGCCTGGTCATGTGATTTCAGAAAGAGCCAGCACTTTAGGATGGAACTGCTTTCTGACAGGCTGTTGTTTCTCCTACTCAATGTAACTGAATGTGTCTCAGTGGGACCTGGATTTTACTATTGAGTGCTGTTCTTATATCTACCAGGCAGCTGTTATCTTGTATTAGGGAGCTGCTATCTGGTTACCTTCCCATTGTTCTGTTGTTTGGCTGCTGGTGGGGAAGGGAGGGGTGATATCACTCCAACTTGCAGTACAGCAGTAAAGAGTGATTGAAGTTTAACAGAGCACAAGTCACATGACTGTGGCAGCTGGGAAACTGACAATATGTCTAGCCCCATGTCAGATTTCAAAATTGAATATAAAAAAATCTGTTTGCTCTTTTGAGAAACGGATTTCAGTGCAGAATTCTGCTGGAGCAGCACTATTAATTGGTATGTTTTGGGGGAAAAAAACGTTTTTCCCATGACAGTATCCCTTTAAAGTAGTGAAGTGTTAAAGTGCTACAACCCTCAGACATTGAGCAGGACAGGACAGATGCTAACAGTGATATAAAATAGCAGGACAGTAAATATGGGGGTAATTATGACAGGAAATTATATTCCTATAACAGAGAGTCTGTTGAGAATAAAATGATCCCAGGGAATGTTCATCTCAGAAATAACTTTAGTATGATGTAAATATTAATATTCTTTTTTTTTTATTCTGTTTTTTTTTTGTCAGACTCTTTCTCTTATTGGAAATGTGTAATACCTCCATGTTGCCACAATGCACTCAATTCCCCCCTGGTAGGGTTAAAAAAAATAGGACAGTCTCCAAAAAGTCATTGTGTATAAGCAGATGTAATGGAAGAATATTAATACACACATAGGGGCAGATTTATCAAGGGTCGAATATCGAAGTTGAAAATACTTTGAAATTCGACCATCAAATTGAATTACTTCGACTTCGAATATCGAAGTCGAAGTTTTTTTTCATCTAATTTGGCCATTTGCGGTCGAAGTAAAATCGTTCGACCGAACGATTAAATCCTTCTAATCGAACTATTCGAAGGATTTTAGCGATCGAACGAACAATTTTACTTCGACTTCAGAAAACTTAGATGGCCCTAGAAGGTCCCCATAGGCTAACATAGCAAATTTTGCAGGTTTAAGTTGGTGAAGTATTGAAGTCAAAGTGTTTTTTAAAGAGACAGTACTTTGATTATCATATGGTCGAATTTTCAAAGTATTTTACTTCGAGTCAAAGTCGTAGTAGCTTATTCAATGGTCAAAATATCCAAAAAATTACTTAGAATTTCAAATTTTTTTACTTCGAAAATTCCCTCGAATTCACTTCGACCCTTGATAAATCTGCCCCCATACTGTACATCTTATTTTCCCTTTGTTGCCACTTGCTCTTTACATAGATATCTAAAGTACAGTAGGGGGCTTGTGTAGCTTGTATCTTATATTTTTGTCCAGCATACAGAATAAACAGAACTGCGTGCTTTTCAACCTCAGTCGTCATGCAACTGAAAGAAGGCTTCAATGTGTGACAGCAGATTAGGGAATTTGCCACCACTTCCTCTCAACTGTCCGAGTGTGAATTTGCATCTAGCAATGCAAATTATTATCAGGATTAGTATTACTTCTGTTATTATAAGCATAGAAATGCAGTTCTTACAAAACTGGATAACCTTGGGGAGCACAGAACCTTTGCGGGGGGGCCATGACGGAAGGGCAGCTAGGCAGAGATTTGGGGAGAATGCTTAATTTCTCTTATTGATGCTCCGGTGGAGCTTAATATGATGGTCCATGAAAGTGCATTTTGAGCAAGCTATAGTATAATTTAGGAGTGGTCTCATATACCTCTATGGGCTAAGCGGGTACTAACCAAATGCTGAACCTTAAAGGGGCAGGTTACCAAAAATAGTTTAGTAAGCAGTGCACTAATGTAATAAATCCCAAGGTCCTTTCCTGAATCTTCCTCTGAAGCTCTTGTCTTATTCCTGTGGAATATGAATTTAAAGTGACAAGACTACCAGAGAGTAAATAATGTCTAGGTATTGATTATTCTATGGTGGGTATGGAGACAGTTAATTACAATATTTCCATGTGAAGGGGAGCTATGTACACTTGTCTCTCCTCTGTGTTGTCCCTGGAAGCTGACAGGAAGGAAGTGCTGCACAGGAAGTACTGCTGGGAGAGAACATGATAGGAAGGAAGGCCTGCACAGGAAGTGCTGGGAGAGAGAAGCAGTTGAGTGAAAACAAGTTGCTGCAGATTCCTAGATATTACTGTGTGTGAAGTCGGTAGGGAACCCCAGTGGATGTGGAAGGAAAGGGGGTCCTTGTCAGGGCTCTGAAGAGAAAAGTATGCTCTCAGGGCACAGAAAGCCAAAGAGTCCTTCTCAGGACTATGAAGAAACTGCCACATAAGTGGGGATTCTCCTCAACAGCTCAGAAATATTATGTAAATGTTACCCCATCTTGGCCACCCCTTCTGCCATAGGATATACACTATGAATTTCTTACCATCCACAAGTCCTGAATCCACTTTGCTAAATGAAAGGATACTTGGACTTTCTCTGTATGGCAGTGCCTCCACCTAGTGGGATCCGGGGATACACCTACAGGTGGCCCCACTAGGAACAAATGATTAACCACACCATTGCAGTAAAAGAAATAGAACTTTATATAAGAAGTAAAAGGCAAAATGCAATTACCGTATATACTCGTGTATAAGCCGACCCGTGTATAAGCCGAGGTACCTAATTTACCTAAGAAAACTGGAAAAATGTATTGACTCGTGTATAAGCCTAGGGGCCCCATGTCAGATTTCAAAATGTGAATGTGTAAATGTGTAATCATGTTTTATGGCATAGAAATCTATCTAAAACTATTTAAAAGAGCCTCCCCATAATTCCATCAGCAGGAACATGACACTGCAAAAATATGCTTACCCTGAGAAGGATCAGTGTGGGCCAGGTTATAAATAGGACACAGTTCTCTAGCACAGACGCATAGTGATGCCACTGCTGATCCGACGGGGTGAAAACATCAAAATCCCTCATAAAATGGCTGGAGAAATGTTCCCCTTTACACCCAGCACCCTGCGAGCCCTGCAGAGACAGAGGGAGCAACTGGAGAGCGTTGAGCATCGAACTCTTGTCCCGCAGAGCTTTGACTTCCAGCCCAGCAGTGAGACCCCCTGTGACCCGGCCCCAGCAGGACTGTCTGTGACTGACTGTGACTGACTGTCACGATCGCCGCCCGGAGCAGGTCCAGGAGCTCCGGGCGGCGCGTCCTTCCCTGCCGGCGTTCGCTCCCAAAATGGCGGCGCCCATGGCCGCTACCCACGTGGCGGCCATGGGCGCCGCCATTTTGGGAGCGAACGCCGGCAGGGAAGGACACGCCGCCCGGAGCTCCTGGACCTGCTCCGGGCGGCGATCGTGACAGTCAGTCACAGACAGTCCTGCTGGGGCCGCGGAAGGAGCGGATGCTCCCCTGCCTATAGTACGGTAAATATTGCTGGAAATGGAAGAAAATGAGAGCTACCCTGCGTATGACCCGCGTATAAGCCGAGGTTGAGTTTTTCAGCACATTTTGGGTGCTGAAAAACTCGGCTTATACGCGAGTATATACAGTATACAATGCAATATAGATCCTGCCATGGGGTACCCCCGAGGGCTCACACAGAACTGGTACAGGCATCCGCAGCTCTTGAAGAAATCTTCAGGGCGACTACAAAACCCTTCCTGAGTTTGAGTACTCCCAAACCTCTTTCCTTGGAATCCATCTCCAGGCATCTTTCTCTGGGCAAACTCATGATTAGAGAAGTTCTGTTATGCCCGAGCACACCAAGGGCATCATCATCCATGTGGTTTCTCTCCATAGCCTGGGACTGGGAGCTGACACCAGAACCCCAGCAGGAATAACATCGCGCCATTCTCAGTGAAAGTGGAAGTAGACTTACCCCTGAGCACATGGCAGCTCAGCTATTTGAAGAAATGACACAACACTGAAACCTTCTGGCCAAATCTTTGACTCACTCCCCCTCTATTATCCAATTTAGGTCCAACCTTTAGCTGGCTACACCAGGGGATGTCCAACCATGTGGGATTTTAACACCATAGGAGAAATTAACCCTATTGATCCCTACATAAAGTAGGGATCTCCCAAACGGTCAGCTGAACAAGGCATTCAACCTGCAATGGGTTGAGCAAAGCTGACTTGACTATGAATAATAAGTTTAGATGGGAATATTTATTTGTAGCTCATTTTCTAAGCCAGTGCTGCATTCATATCGATGGAGGTTACACTTAGCCCAAGGAACAGTAGAAGACTACTACTCATACAGCTGAGGCATGATCATAAGCCTCGTAATACTTAAGATTAATTAACGTTTCTGGTGCAGTTCTAGTCGTTGCTTATTTGTGCATTAAGCTGCAGATACAAATCTGAAATAGAGACAACCGGAGAAAAAGTTTAAAACAAATCTTCTTGTTCTCTTGTTCATGAATTATATAACTACATATGTGCCTCTGTTTTACTCTGTACTGTGCCTGTACATGTGTGTGTATAAATACATGTCAGGGTGCACCTTTGTTTTGTACTGTGTTTGTTTCTGTGTCTATGTGCCTGTATTTGTCTGTCTGTGTGTGCGCACCTGTGTGCCTATATCTGAATATATGTTTGGTGACTAAAGGGAAAGGAAACCAAAGTAGAACAAGCAGGAAGCCTGCACCACATTCTGTGTTCTCATGTTTAGTATGTTCCTTTCATATATATTGAGAGTAAAGCGCTGGCAGCAAGCTGAGAATCACAGTCCAGACCAACTTTTCTGGTCCAAACAGTGGCAGCTGTGGGAGCAGCAGCATCTCCTACTTCTCCAACCCAGGGAAGAGCACTAAGTATTCCACTTAGACCCATTTTATCTGCAACAGCCCCCGCACATACCCCTTATACCCAATAAAATATTTGCTTTCAGTATTCAAATTGCATAGGTGATTAATGCTAATTGCTGATTGTTAGCATGACGTTTACCCCTTTCTCACAAAAATAGGGAAATCCTTAAATAAATCCAGGGGTTTCTGATGGTTTTCTTAAAGGGATGATATTGTAATTTTATGGTGTAGTTTTTATTTCTAAATAACACTGTTTACACTGCAAATATTTCACTCTACCATGTAAAATTTAACAAGTGTATTTTTTTTTGTTGTAATATTGGTGTGTAGGTGCATCTCATGTCATTTTGCCTGGTCATGTGCTTTCAGAAAGAGCCAGCACTTTAGGATGGAATTTGCTTTCTGACAGGCTGCTGTTTCTCCTACTCAATGTAACTGAATGTGTCTCAGTGGGACCTGGATTTTACTATTTAGTGCTGTTCTTAGATCGACCAGGCAGCTGTTATCTTGTGTTAGGGAATTTTATTGAAAGTAAAAACATTACAGAAAATTATATAAACATTTCAGAAACAGAAAACATCACATTAATAACCAATATTCATTTAATGAAAGTAAGTTCCCATATCATTAAATCCTGTTTTGTTTCTGCCTGGCACTGCCACATTCCTCACCCCTCCTTTTCACTTGGAACTGTGGGGTACTCTCCTCACCATCCAGGTGAATCTCAATATCCTCCTCTGGGTACTCCCATTCCTCCTCCTGACTCAAAACCTCCGCCTGCCCCTCTTTCTATTTCTTTTTCCCAAGGCCCCAGCCTTCCGCTTCTCTCTCTTTTCATCATCCCTCAGCCTCTCCTCCTCTTCCTCAGCCAAATCTCCCCTGCTTTTACCTTCTGGCAGAACAAACCTATTGCCTGTTATAAGCACCATTTTTGGGGGGTTGTTTTTCTTTTTAACTGAGGCTTTCTTTCCCACCACTCTCCACTCCTCCCCTCTCATAGGCTGACTGGCCCTCTGCTCACCCTTCTCTTTGGGTAACTTCTCTGCTGCCCTACCCACCACCTTACTACATGGGGCACTGGATTCCAGCTGTACAACCTCCCTCTCTGATCCCACCACTTCAGATGTTGGGGCACCCTCCCCCACAATCTCCATTCCCTGGCCAATTTCCTCCTGTAAATTAGGGCAATCTCTAACAATGTTGTGCCAGGCATCAGGGCAAGAACGGTGGGCATGTCCTAACTTCAGGCACAAATTGCTGCAGATTTCCAGGCATTCTTTACTGGGATGCACTTCACCACTGGGCATTTAGCTGCAAAGTGCCTGTTTGAGCCACACCTGAAACACACCCTAGGTTGACCAGGATAGAAGCAAACCCCCTTGTCCTTACCAATAAAGAAGGAATTGGGAAGGTGTTTGGGAACATGTAAATGTATGTGCAGTTTTGTACCTTCCACCCTCCTATCCAGAAACCATCCTCATCATACAGTGGGGTAAGGGGGGACAGGACAGTGCATTGCCTCTTTAGCGCGACCATCACATCTTCCAGGGGACACACACTGTCTTAAACATAATACTGACAGTCTTGGTCTCCAGCCCGGAGACTGGAATCACACTAAACCCCTCCCACTCTAGGGCTTCTCTCTTACCCTCATATTTGCGCCAGAACTCATCCAGCCCCTGAGACAGTTTGAAGCTCAGATCAAACTCAGTTTCTGTGACACTTACCAGCCCAAACACATCTGCAGGGGTAAAGCCCAATGAGTCTTTGATGAGATTCCTGGCTACAAACCTGCACCCCGGGAACTCACCCCTCTCTAGGGTTGCCACCTTTTTTAAAATGTATTACCAGCTGCTGGGGGCGGAGTCACAAAGGGGTGGGTCATGATGTCAAAAGGGGTGGGGCCACACCACCGTCACTAGAAGAAGTAAATGGTATTACAAATTTACCGGCAGCTACATTGTCGGTAAATTTGTAATACCGGCCCCGGCTAGGCCGGTAAAATACTGGCAGGGTGGCAACCATACACCTCTCCTTCACCCACTTCATTTTCACCTCATTCTTCATCCTACTGGTCTGACTCTCACCCACCTCAGAGACATTCTGCCTAAACAGTCTCTTCCCATCCCAAACACCTCTCCTCCCTTGTGCCCCTTCACTCTCACTATTTGCAGGAGGATTCCCTGCACCCACTGTGACACTGTGTTTACCAGCTACATTCTCTCTTACTGCAGCATCACAAACAGTTTTATTAGTCAGGGGTGCAGCCGTGTTAGTACTCCCTGCAGCCATATTAATACTCCCTGTAGCCTTATCACACTGCACACTTGCACGCAGGGCTGCCATCAGGGGGCACAGGGGGTACAGTTGTACCAGGCCCACGTCTAAAGGGGGGCCCATATGTGCTGCATTTTCCAAATTAGCTGGGTCCCCCTTGACAGTATGCAGTGGAATGAGGGAGTGTACAAGCAGACTGTGCACAAAGAAGTCAATTGTGTGGAAGGCACAAAGTGGGAATAACAAGTGGCAGGTAATGGGCACACTTTACTGCTATCACCATACTGCTGCCACTCTCCTCACTTGCTGGGGCAGCCATGTTGCTGGTGCTGAGCTCAGAGCTGGAGTTCTGGAACGGAAGCCACAAACGTGACACTTCCTGACACGCAATGCATATGGATCACCGGTTCCCTGTCCCAAGCTCCACCCATGTTCTACAGCGGGACCGCCCAAAGCTTTACAAGCCCAGCCCTCTCAATTTATCTGGCCTTGTCTTGGCCATGCCCCTTATACAACTTTTGATAAGACTGACAGGATTGTGCTGGTGAGGCTCCGCCCATTTCCGCCCTCAGATAATGTTGTGTCAGGTTTCCTAACTTTTTCCTCAGGGGACACAAAACAAGTGAAGAAATTAAAGTGAAAATCAGTTGATGATAATTCAAATCTTTTACTTTTGCCAGATATCAGACTCATATTTGTTATTTGTTATATAGGAGTAATATTAGCATGTTTGGGATGTATATGAGCAGTGGAGTTTTATAAGCAAATGCATACCTCCCAACTGTCCCTTTTTCGGAGGGACAGTCCCTCTTTTGACAGCTCAACCCGCAGTCCCTCATTTGTACTGGAAAGTCCCTCTTTTCTCTGCACTGAAAAAGTAACAAAGTTTCTCACTTAATTGGCTTTTAGCAGAGAGCCCAGAACAGCTAACAGGTGCAAATAAGATACTTTGTAACAATTTTGAGACACAAAAACACAGTTTAGATAAGGAGAAAATATTTTCAAACTTTCATAACCTGCCAAATTTTGTAAAACAAACATGGTAATAAGGGTGTGTGGCCACAGAAAGGGTGTGGTCAAAAAATGCTGCGCTACATGCGGGGAAAAAATTTTTGTCCCTCTTTTTACTTCCAAAATGTTGGGAGGTATAAGCAAATGCAGGCTTTGTGTTGTGTATGGATGCCAGAGGGTAAGCGTGTAGAATGGTTGCCATCTTTTCTGAAAACAAATTGCAGCTTTTTTTTGTGTTATTTAGCTTTTTATTCAGCAGCTCTCCAGTTTGTAATTTCAGCAATCTGGTTGCTAGGGTCTAAATTCCCCTAGCAACTAGGCACTGATTTGAATAAGAGGAAAGGCCTGAATAAAAGAGGAGTAATAAAAAGTAGCAATAACAATACATTTGTAGCCTTACAGAGCATTTGTTTTTAGATGGGGTCAGTGACCCTCATTAGAAATCTGAAAAGAGCCAAAAGAAGAAGGCAATTAATTCTAAAACTATAAAAAAAGAAAATAAATGTCAAATGAAGAGTTGCTTAAAACAAGCCATTTATAACTTACTAAAAGTTAACTTTAAGGTGAAGCATCCCTTTAACCAAGTACCATATAGCATTCAATCATTGTTTTCAAATGTACTGAATTTTTGCATCTCATGGTCACAATCAGGGCCCCTTGCCACCAATTTTCTTTTAACTTATAGGGGGGCTGGCCACCAGTGAAGTTTATTAAACTTTTGTGGGGGCCCCTGGCCACCAATTATTTTTGTTTAATTTGTAGGAGGGACCCTGGCCATTAAAGGATTTTTAGTGCCCATGTTTGTGTGGCTTTTTAGTGCGTGGCTCTATGGCAGGCCAGGTGGTGGTGGGCAGGGCCCAGGGGCCCCACAAATCTTTGTCATACAGGGCCCTGTGATTTCTGATGGCAGCCCTGCATCAGAAGGAAAAATCTTTAAGTAACTTTTTTCAGTTCATTTTCCTCCATTTCCTGGAATCTCTTTGGATTATCACAAACCTCATTCCAGGGCTGTATAACTGGCAGAACCCTGGTAATGTTGTTCTCAATGTCCTCAAAGTCTTTAGACATGAAAACTATTTTCCTTATGACTTTAGATCTCTCAGTCCCTTTAAGATCACTCAGTCCAGCCACCATGTTACTAATACTCCCCTCCAAAATGTTCCTTTTCTCCTCCAATACTTTATGTCTCTCAGGGTCCTGATTATTTGGCTGTGATTGGGCCCAGCTGAGCCCACAGTCTCTGGCTTGCCAGCGCCATTTCCCCCATGATCACACAGGTGTATTGCTCCTACCTGGGCCATTGCAGCAGGATTGGGCTTCTCTCTCAGCACCTCCATAGCCACACAGCTTGCAGTCTTAGCACTCTCCATGGCTTCCTCACAGCCTGCAGCACTTCCTTCCTGGCTCCAGTCCCAGCATGCCTTGCAGCAGCTTCCTGGCTTGCCTCTGAACTGCAACTCTCAGCAGCAGAACTGCCACTTCCCACAGCAGAACTGCAACTCTCTGCAGCAACTTGGGCTTGTATATCCAGAGTATTTGCTTGCTTGGGAGACTCCATAACAGATGGAACACTGCATGTAGAGCTACTTTCTTCTTCCTTGCTGTCACTTATAGTTAGGGTTGCCACCGGTAAAACACCTGCCAAGGCCGGGGCCGGTATTACAAATTTACCAGCAATGTAGCTGCCGGTAAATTTGTAATTCCCTTCAAAAAGACCCCTCGGCCTGCCCCCAATCCCCTGTAAACTTAGCTTTGCTGACTTTGTCCCCTGTCTGAAAATCTTGTGCCATAGCCACGCCCCTTTTGTGTCAGGTCCCGCCCCTTTTGACATCACTATCTGCCCCTTTTTGTTCCCACCCCCACCGGCCGGTAAAACATTTGGGAAAAGGTGGCAACCCTACTTGTAGCCATGGCCACCACCTCCTTGCGCACCTGAACATTTTCAACTGCTGCTGCCAAACCAGGAGCAGCACTCCTCCTGTTAGACCCCAAGCGGGTCCTCACTCCTTGGCCAGCAATGGCCACCGTCTTCTTCCTTGTTTTTTTTGGAGGCATTTGTGGGGGAAAAGTAGTTTGCTCCCCCGAGACACAAAATGAGCCTGGGAAAAACTCACCACCTGGAGCTCTCAACAATGCAATTGTTAGGGAGCTGCTATCTGGTTATCTTCCCATTGTTCAGTTGTTAAACTGCTGGGGGGGGGAGAGAAGGGGGGTGATAACACTCCAACTTGCAAGTACAGCAGTAAAGAGTGACTGTGTTATGATTAGTTTCCCAAATCCAGAACAATCCCCAGGGTCCCTGTTGTGGCTCATTCTTCTAATTCATATGCGCCGCCACTCCAACCTGGAAGTAATCGGCACGGTCATTCCTTCAGAGAGTGCATCATTGCACCCCCACGAGATCCCCAGGGTAAGTCCCCACAGATTGAATTTTATCAGAGCTCAAGTCACATGACTGGGGGCACCTGGCAAACAGACAATATGTCTAGCCCCATGTCAGATTTCAAAATTAAATATTGAAAAAAATCAGTTTGCTCTTTTAAAAATGGATTTCAGTGCAGAAGTCTGCTGGAGCAGCACTATTTACTGATGCGTTTTGAAAAAAACATGTTTTCACATGACAGTATCCCTTTAAGAAAATCAGATTGGGAACCATATGTGCTCACAAAAAAGAAAGTTGTTTTATTTAGGGACAGGTACTAGCAAATTGCCTTCTATTTGTATTGACTCAAATCAATTTAGGGTATCCTTTCTCTGAATTTTTCAGTTGGCCAGCTTAAATATATTGCAATATATGGACAAACAATCCCTGTTTTGTTTAAAGGGTAAGGCATTTTTCAGTAGCAGTAGCACAAAATGTCTCTGTCTTAAATATATTGATAATGGGTTGAGTGCAGAGGACTCTTGTATTTGACTATATGTATTTTGTGGTCACAGCCTAATGGTTTTAAAAAATAGTGGTGAGCACAACTTTCCCTAGTACCACAATAGCACAAAGTACTCTCCTCTAAAAGGTGCTTATTTTCTGTTTGTATCTTAAAGAAACTGACATCTGTAAAAAACTAGAGTCAGTGAAATTTTCTTCTGTACTTACAAAATACAACAATGGGTGTCACTATGGCCCCACATACTCCAGTTGGTTATGTTGTGTGGGTTTAATTGCTACATAATCCAACACCCCCCTCCAGACAGAGAGCAATGAAAGGCTACAATATTCGGCTACTGGTCCAAAGGGTAGCCATCAGGGGGGGACAGGGGGGAGAGTTGTAGGGGGGCCCCGAGGGTAAGGGGGCCCGGCCACGCCACACTTACTTGATTAGCCGGGCCCCCCATCTTTCTGAGAGCTGCTGACTTCGGGAAAGCATGGACGTTTAAGGGGCTCTGGCCACCAATTTTCTCATAATGTGGGGGGGGGCCTGGCCACCAATTTTTTTTTCTCATATGGGGTCCTAGCCACCAATATTTTTTAATAGGGGGGCCCTGGCCACAAATGTTTTTTTATGGGGAGCCCTGATCACCAATATCTTTTTATTTTTTATTAACATGTGGGAACCCTAGCCACCAATATTTTTTTTGTTTTTTTTACAGTGTGGTGGGGGGCGGACCTGTAGGTGGGGCTTGCAGTGGGTGCAGCCCAGGGGGCCCAGCAAATTTTTTTGTATGGGGCCCTGCGATTTCTGATGGTGGTCCATATTCCTACAAGTATTAGTTGTCCAGTACTGCATGTTACTCCACACACTTCTGTGTCTAGTTTAAAATCTCTCCTAGTAGTAGATGGCTACTTTCTAGCCATCCTGTCCCCTAAAACAGTTCAGTATAATAATGGAAGTACTCCCAGAACGATAAAGAGCCTAAATCAACCCTGTTCTCTGCACTCTTTTTTAACTCACTGAAGTAATATCAGCACTAGTGATGTACGGGTACGGCAGCCCCTATTTATAGACGCACCCCTTATCTGTCCTTTTTATGACAACATGTGGGTTGGGTGCCAGACTATAAATAGAAATGTTGGTAGGGTTCAGGTCGGGTGCGGGTTAGGAGTGGATCGATTGTGGGTCATTGTTTTGCCAGCACAATGCACTGCTCCGAAACACACTTGTAGGGACCCTGAGATTTAGGTATTGTCCACTCAGGTAGTCTTCCCTGTATATGGGACCTAAAGGGATACTCTCATGGGGAAAAAAAAAAATTTCAAAACACATCAGTTAATAGTGCTGCTCCAGCAGAATTCTGCACTGAAATCCATTTCTCAAAAGAGCAAACAGATTTTTTTATATTCAATTTTGAAATCTGACATGGGGCTAGACATATTGTCAATTTCCCAGCTGCCCCAAGTCATGTGACTTGTGCTCTTATAAACTTCAATCACTCTTTACTGCTGTACAGCAAGTTGGAGTGATATCACCCCCTCCCTTTTTACCCCCAGCAGCCAAACAAAAGAACAATGGGAAGGTAACCAGATAGCAGCTCCCTAACATAAGATAACGAGGCCTGATAGATCTAAGAACAACACTCAATAGTAAAAACCCATGTCTCACTGAGACACATTCAGTTACATTGAGAAGGAAAAACAGCAGCATGCCAGAAAGCATTTCTCTCCTAAAGTGCAGGCACAAGTCACATGACCAGGGGCAGCTGGGAAATTGACAAAATGTCTAGCCCCATGTCAGATTTCAAAATTGAATATAAAAAAATATGTTTGCTCTTTTGAGAAATGGATTTCAGTGCAGAATTCTGCTGGAGTAGCACTATTAACTAATTAATTTTGAAAAAAAAAAAATTCCCATGACAGTATCCCTTAAAGTGGTCCTGCTGGTTCTTTAATTCACCCAGGCAGCTATGTCCCTTTCCCTGGGTCCATCTTAGGTTTGTCGAGTAAGTGACAGTATTTAAATGTATATAGGGTATAGCGCCATGTGTTCAAGGTCTTTCAGGGTTGCCAAGTTGGCAGGTTTCCAGCTAAATTGGGCTACTAATTTAAAGCCCAGGTGGGTTTTGAAAGTTCCAAGGTAGCCAAGGTATGGATTTAGGCTACTTTTTGGGCCTTTGGTTGGTTTGTACTTTAGAAACCAGCCAAAGTCTTTTCTTGCCCTAATGTGCCAAGCCTGCGCCTCCCAATGCATGCTGGGTAATGTCGTTTTTGTTTAACAATTTGCCATCTGTCAAGTTTAATGTAAGACTACAATACCCAGCATGCAACTGACTTATGTAGAAGTCGGTTCCCAGTTACCCAGTCTCCTCGTCTCCTGTCCCTTTTAAGAATACTCACATTTTCCTGAGACTTCAATTCCTGAGACTCCTCAATTTCAGACAATTTTGGGGCAAAAATCTGCTGGCCCCCAAAATGTATATGAAAAAATTGTATATGAATTAGTGCCTTATGGGGCCCCTATAAACCTATACCTCCTGTGCTCCCCTCTGTAGTTAGGAGGGCGAATCTGTCCCTTTTTACTTCAAGGAAACATTTGCAAAAGGTGTATTTTCACATATATTCATTTATATTTTCAGACTTTTTTTACTGCACATATTGAGCTATTTTGGGCTTCTTGGCTAGTTTTGTAGCTGACTTTGGCTGGTTTTGAAAATTAGACCTGGCAACCCTGAGCTCTTTCCTGGGACCTCGCCTTCTGGGAGGTGGCTACAGGCCCAGAGTCCAGTTATTAAAGTTTGATTTAGGCCAGTTACTGATTTGTTACATTTGTTATAATTCATTGTTCTGCTAGCTTGGACCAGGTTGATATTTTTGGGGTGATATTAGCTACTGCTACCATGGAGGTTGAGACCACTATTTTATATTTTAATAATATGTAACAAAAATTGGCAGCTATAAAAACCTAGAGAAACCTCAAAATGCAGTTCATCTGTATGGGAAGGATGTGCTACTAGAGCCACAAAGTTATTTAATTCATAGTAAAAAAAAAGTGTTCTGGGGCTAAATATGCAACTGCTTTGCACCATACGGCCGACATGCAGTCTCCAGTGGCTGATTGTGGGGGAGGAATGGCTGCTTCTAAAACTTCCCCTGAGAGGCATCAAACACCCTGGTAACAAAAACTGCCTCATGTGCAGGGGTGCGGGTGGTGTCTGGAGTTGGTGTGGAGTCAGGGGAAGCAGTGGGAGCAAACTCCAGCGGCCATGTTGCTGCTCCCTCTGTAGAGATGTATGAGTCTCACAGGGAACAGTCATCTTGGTACTCCCACATCAGAGGGAAACTATTGTTCTGATGTATATGAACAACCCCACGCAGAAAGCCTCTTAAAGGGACAGTATGCTGGTTCAAATCAAAAGGGTCAAGAACCTGCCACTGATGAACTGGTTGAATTAATAAAACTGGCAAATTAACAGGAGTTGCAATGGAAATAAAATGAAAGTTGAGTTGCAAAAAGCATTTCATAACTATTCAACTGCTGCTGTGGAGAAGCAAGACTTTCATTTAGCAAAAATGAACATAATTAATGAAGAGCTCAGAACCTTAGCTAAGCAAATTCTGCAGAATTATAAAAAATTGGTCCCCTTTTTGAAGTCTATACAAACAGGAGAAGGTTTGAGGACTCTCAGCAAGCTCTTAAACAGCCGGCTAAATACAGGTCCATGAGGCAAATTGCATCTGCTTCATCTACTTCTGATAGTGACAAGGAGACTAGAAAGATTGGTCAACTGAAACCAAAGAAAACAATTGTTGCTCAGATACATGCGCCCAATTTTATCTGCAGCTTGGATGAGGCAAATAATATAGAAGATAAAATGGGAAAGAGAAACCATCTGCTCATAAGGAAGAGGAAAGCTTTGGTTTCTCAGAAGATGATTTCCCCTCCCTTCCCTCTACTTCCCAAATTGACTGTGTCCATCAGCCCTTAGCATCCAAGGAGATCTTCACTCAACCATCAACCACATTACCATAAGCACTTTTAATCATATCCACATTAACAGTGGTAGCACACCAAAAACCAAATGGTTGGTGTTCACTGCAGGGATATCCCTCATATGTGAAAAATTGAAGTCATATTAAAACATAGCCTTAAACCCATATGCCTCCTCCTCCCCTGTGGATAATACAACAACCCCCCAACACATGATTAAACACCAGAACAAACCCAAACAAAACTGGGCAAGCAGAGAATGGCACACACAAGAAGCACTGGGCAAGCAGAGAATGGCACACACAAGAAGCACTGGGCAAGCAGAGAATGGCACACACAAGAAGCACTGGGCAAGCAGAGAATGACACACACAAGAAGCACTAAGCAGAGAGCATAGGGAAGGCAGAACAGATCAGGAGACAGGGAAACAATGCAGGGGCCATTTAATCTCAGTACTGATACCTTTTAAAGTTTCCACAAGGTAAGCAGACACAGCATACAGACTTTCATGTGCAGCCACACACGGGGGTGTCGCAGGTAGCAATTGGACAGCCCTGCTTTACATCATTTCCTGACTCCACTGCAGTTATGTGTCACACAAGTACATTGCTTATCTTGTTTTGCAGAAGTGGGGGAGTTGTGAAAAGATCAACCACTGAAAGCTGAGCTGAAGTTGACTTTCAGTGTAAAATATATAATTCTATATAATATATAAAGCAAAAGAAACATGAAGCTCCTTTCATACCAGACTCTGATGTTCCTCTCCTGGTACAAATGTAAGTGTCTCTTTTATTCCTGTGCTGTGTTCTTACTACATGAGATTACAGATAATTCCTGTGCTGTTCTACCCAATGGTATAATCACAGGGGCAGCCATTAAGGGGCAGATTTACTACGGTTTGAGTGAATTTTGGAAGTACAAAAAGTTCGAATTTCGAAGTAATTTTTTGGATACTTCGACCATCGAATAGGCTACTACAACTTCGATTTCGACCTTCGATTAGAATGATTCAAAGTAAAAAGTCTCTTTAAAAAAAACTTCGACTTTAATACTTTGCCCAATTGGTATGTTAGCCTATGGGGACCTTTCTTTACACGTAGAATAAAAATCCTTCGATTGTACGCTAAAATCACTCGATCGAACGATTTTTATTTGATAGAAGGATTGCCAAATTCGGTGAAAAAAACTTCAAATTCAACGTTTTTTGTACTTCGAAATTCGACCCTTGATAAATCTGCCCCTTAGTCTGTTAACGGAGAAAAGGCACAGGTTGCACAGCAGAATACAATGGGTTTAGTTCTTTCACTTGAAGATAAACAGGAGTCGGATGCTGTTCGTAGCTTTCTGAAATGTGGGTCCTACATCAACTTTTAATTAAAAAAAAAACAAGATCTGGTCTTTTAAGTCTATTTTTTCCTTTTTGACTGCAGTTTCCTCCTCCCAATTAAAACATCCACTTGGTCACCATTATTCTGAAAATCTGCCTCTTGATTCCTTAGTAACATGTGCCCTATCTCTCTACTGCCTTGTATCCCTCTCAACTACTCGAGCACTTAGTATGCGTCCAACCAAAGCTACAACATTCTAATCACTAATTAGTGTTTCCTACACTTGACAATCATCTTCTCCATCACCCGTCTCTCTTGGGTTTCCTCAATCTCTGCCCAAGGCTTCTTATTATTTTCCAAAAGGTTTGAGACCCTTTGTTTTTCAGATACAGCGTTTTACTTACATTGGAGCACTTGGCCTTAAAGTTTTAAAAAAAACTTTTAAATAACAATGATTTTCATTTCTGTTTAAATGTTTTTATTAAGTTTTCAAACCAAAACAAGTAGGAATTTAAGTTGCACAAAGTTGTACAATGAGAAAATTCCAAACTGGTTATGGAGACTCGAGATATTGAACAGGAATACAATAATGTTAATAATTGGAATGTCTCATTTACAGTATATTTAACCAGAGTGAAAGTATTGTAACAAAAACAAGTTCGAAATCTAACAACTTGTCAACCTAACAACGCTCAGAGAATATTAAAGGGGAACTATTGCAAAAATTAAAATGTAATATAAGTTTCGTCACACTGAAATAAGAAACTTTCTAAACAATCATTTAAATATTCTGTACTTTTTCTGTAATTATCATGTTTATCTTTACTATTCCTCTCTCATATAGTGTCAGATGGGTGTCAGATATTCATTGACAGTTAGATCCAATATATCTTATAGGGGGCTCCTTTGCCTAGAAGATGTATTAGAGATCACTCTATTAAATCACCAGACATCATGTCTCTCTACATGCAGAATTTGTGCTAATGGCAGTTATTTTGTTACATTTTGTTTGTACTGGAATCAGTTATTTGAGTGAGCTCTAATTCATCTGCCAGGAAAGGAGACCCCCTATAAGATATATTTGATCTAACTGTCAATGAATATCTGACACCCAACTGCTGCATGAAGACAGAATGAAGAGAAACAGATGCTGAGAGAGGAATAGTGAAGATAAACATTATAATTACAGAAACAGTACAGAATATTTAAATGATTGTTTAGAAAGTTTCTTATTTCCTTATGCTGAAGCTTATATTACATTTTTAATTTTCGCAGTTGTTCCCCTTTAAGCACCAGTGGAACATTTGTTCTGTAAGGAATGTGAAGAAAATAAAGTTTATAAATCCAATTCAGAATGGACAAATAGGTTTAACCACTACAGGTTAGACTATTTCTTGAGCCAGTCAAGGATTCAAGATTTTAAGTCAGAATCTGTTTGATCCCGGAATATTGTCCAAGTTTCTGTAAACATACAAATATGAGTGGGATTTTCTGATTTAATCCTTATTGCTTCTTGCCAACAAAGATTATTTAGAAGAGACTGGATATCTGTGCTTTTTGACGAGCAATTTGAGAATAGTCATTGCTTAGTAGCAGCTGTGAACAACATCACCAGGTGAAAATGACAGTTACTTATAACATTAAGATGTCCTTGTAAATCCTTATCTGGAGAGTTTAGGTGGAGTAATGGCAATTTGGAATGAATGAAGCCAACTGGAATACTCATTATATACCAGACTAACAGTATGTACTGATGGTACTACACATTTCATCTTCCCAAAAACTCAGTGCATGGCTAGACTCAAGAAATACCCCTCCACTGAGAACTCAGTGATAAGCCTAAGCTTCAGTGTAGAGTGATTACAACTGATGACTCTGCTCCCTCTCATCACCCCTTGCTCACCCACTCATCACTACACCTTCCACTCACTCCCCTTCCACCCACCTCCCCAATACCCCACATGTTCACCCTTGGGACACTGATCTCACCTTTTCAGGAGCTTAGAGTAAGCCAAGGCAGACTTAAGGACTTTGTTTTTGTTTACCTTCCCCCTATTTGCACCCTATGGTGCAACCTACCTCTTTCTACCCACAGTTGGGGATGGGGTGAAAGTGGACGGCCTTATGGAAACTGTGTTCAGAGAATGGGAAAATGTTGTAGTTATTATCTCAGATTGTTGGCTATATTTTTGCTCAGCTGTTTTAAACCCTGTATAGTATTCTGCTGTTCTGTAGCTGTAGTTAGTTATAGATTAAGTGTACCAGATAAAAAATTATCATTGTGTAATAAAATGGTGACAAATATTTATTAAGATAATAAGGTGGACCACCACAGGATTAAATCCACCCATCAAAAGAAAATTTTTGACTTGTAAAAATGATTGTCTTCTTTAGTTGTATTGCATATACATTTTTCAAACAATGCTGAAAGAAAGCCCCACATTATACAAGCTCAATTCATCACTGAATGAATTCATTTCCGTTCATTAAACAATAAAAGGTTCCAATTTATATCTTTATATAACAACTCAGTTCTGTAAATTGGAACCTTTTATGGTGAAATTAATGAATTCAGTGATGTGTTTGGGACTTCCTTTCAGAATTGTTTGACATAATTTTGTTGGTTTGTAGGGGGTTAATTGATGATGTTTTGAGGGTTAATTGAGGTTAATTGACCTTGTCATTTCCTGTATTGGATTTTAAAAAGCCACTAGACACCATCATTGGTTATTCCTATGACTACGTATCATCTGACACGAAACGCATCAGGATGTTCATGTTTTTAAACTGCTGAAACAAAGTTGAATTTTTATTCATCAAGTGGCCAAAAGGAGTGCTTGCCAATTTTTCTGTGTGGGTTTATAAGCATAGAAATTGAATTGAGCTAAATATATTTTTGTGATACATTCCTCTTCTGCACAGGCCATGCCCCTGCTCTGCCCAAAGCAGAGGTAGAAATATGGTAACAATCAACTGATAGGGCTGAGAGTCCCCATTTATACCCAACATCATGACCCTTCTGCTTCACCTACATGGGCTCATTTCTCAGGGGTCCATATCTTGCACCGTTAGAGTAGCTCAAGGCAGGATTGTACTCTTGCAATTGTAGGGTCTCTCCCATCTACCATTGGCTCTAATGAGGTCTTATGTGCCACGCTCTGGGTACACAACTTTTCAGCTTCTTTAAGAGGGAGTCCAAGAGCCTATTTGTAAACCATCCCATCCTTGTATGCAGTAAATGGGTACTGATGTCATTGGTAGGTCTGTCTTCATTCTTCCACCTAGATGAACCAGTCAATGATAGGAAGGTTCTATATTCTATATGCAATAATCACACAGGGTACACACTGTGCTCAGTATAATATATATACGAGTTTAACAATTTACAATTCAATTTTTTTCTTGTATTAGATATTTCATGTAACAAGGAATGTGGCCCCAGGATAAATGTGAGTGGAGCAGAAGGGGGAGGAGCCAGTCTACCAGTGAAGGTGCAGGAGCAGATAAAGGACATTACTTGGGTTATGCCTAACGGAGTCAGACCAAATGTCTTTGCTACAACAAAACCCAATGAGCCTGTTGATATCCGGGATATTCAGTATGAGGGGAGACTGCGCAGTGAGACAGACGCCTCCTTAACCCTCACTGATCTGACCAATCAGGACCAGAGAATCTACTTAGCAAGTATCCGTCTGCAATCAAAGCAGCAGTGTGACCAACTGTATCATCTCCAAGTCTATAGTAAGTACATATATTAAACTCATATATAAAATAATATATATACAGTATATATATTTATATAAAAGGACAAGGAAAGCTTAATACCTTGAGGGGTGCCATTTAGTCAGTTTTCCCCTAGTTATCATTTAGATCACTATCTTAGAGTTCTTTCTTACCATCACCATTCTTTTCTTCAGACTAGAAGAAAAGAACTTTCATTTGAAGCAACGTAGGGGGTTCTTCACAGTCAGGACAGTGAGGTTGTGGAATGCACTGCCGGGTGATGTTGTGATGCTGATTCAGTTAATGACTATAAGAGGGACTTGGATGATTTCTTGGACAGACATAATATCAAAGGCTATTGTGATACTAAACTCTATAGTTAGTATAGGTATGGGTATAAAGAATTTAATTAAAAGTAGGGAGGGGTGTGTGTATGGATGCTGGGTTTTCATTTGGAGGGGTTGAACTTGATGGACTTTGTCTTTTTTCAACCCAGTTTAACTTTGTAACTATGTAACTATGCTGCCTGAGGAAACAGGTATGAAGGAGGGACAATACTTAGAGAAATGGCTCACTGGGGGGGTGCTTGACAAATTGGTAAACTGTCCTTTAAAGGAGAACTAAACCCCCCCCCGTACCAAAAAAAACTGCCTGGCATTGCCTCCCACCATTCTCCCTCTCCCTCTCATCACTGTGCATTAGTAAAAAAAAAAACCTTGGAAAAATCTGACTCTAAAATGCAGACCAATGCAATGGAGCTCCAGGGCACCATGCTTCATATTCTTTCGGGTTGAAACCGATTCCTTACTTGGCCTAACTGGCCATGTTCCAGCAGACTTTATGGTGGCGTTGAGTCCGGAAAAGAATAGAAATGGCAGAAGATGGTGCTCTGGAGCTCCGCTGCACTGCTCTGCATTTTGCGGTGAGATTTTTTTAACGTTATTTTACACGTGTGGGGAGGGAGGCAATACCAGGTAGTTAAGAGGGGTTTGTACAGGGGGTTTAGTTCTCTTTTAATTAGACTTTAAACTAAATTAAGATATACCACTGGAAATTATATCGACAGGCAGGCACCAATCCAGAACATCAGAAGTAGAATCCAGGAGCCAGTTTAAATACAGTAGGACCCCAATTTTATGTTTTTTAAGGGACTGGAATAAAAACATGTAAAATCAGGAAAATGTATTATACATTATATATAGGTGGGACCACAACAAACAATGTAAAGTGAGGGGAAAACTTAAAATCAGAGAATGTAAACTTGAGGTTTCACTTTATGTAAATTTTTATTTTACATTATGTTTACAAACAGTAGCCTTACGTGTTTTGAGTCACCAGAGAGACACTTAGGGGCAGCTTTATTAATGGTCGAATTGAAAATTAAAATTTTCGATTTTTTTTTTATCGTCAAAACTGTCAAATTCGACTTGGAAAAAATCCAGGAAAAAATAAATGAATGGAGCACCGAAGATGCCAGAAAAAACGTAGAGATTTTATTAAAAATCTCTTTTTTTTTATTATTAATTTTATTAAATAGCCATTAAAAACCCAGTTACAGCAGTTGCTGCTGTAATTGGGTTTTTAATGACTATTTAATGAAATCTCTTCGTTTTTAATTTTCCTGGCGTCTTCGGTGCTCCATTCATTTATTTTTTCTTGGATATCTACTTGGCCATATGGGATAGCGGAGGAATGTGTAGAACGCTGAGCCAGCAGTTCGGTAAGTGCACCCACTGAACATTTTTGTGCAGGACTTATGAAATTAGACTATGGGAATCATCCAAATTTGATTTGAGTTTTTTTAAAAATTTTAATTAGATTTTTGAGATTTATCGTTGTCTGGCCCTTTAAGAATTCGAATTTGACTATTCGTCACCTAAAATCTGCCGAATTACTGAATTACTGTAAGTCAATGGGAGAGGTGCAGTGACCAATTTGGAGATGTTTGTAGCCTTCCTGACATTCACGTTTTTTCGGGGGAAAAAACTGGATTCAAGTTTGGTCAAATTAAAATCGAATTCAATTCGAGTTTTGGGTCAGTAAAATTAGTCAGAGTTTGAAATATTTGATTTTTTAAATAAATTTCCCCTATTTGTATTTTGCGTAAAATCGAATTTATGTGAGCTAAAAAAAAACTTCTTGATAAATGTGCCTATTAATCATAGGCTTAATCATTATGATATATTTCACAGCTATTAAAATGGTTTTTCACTCCTGGATGTTGCATTTAAAGGGATCGTCCAGTTTTAATCTAGAATAATCTTCTTTTTGTTTATTTGTTTTTGTGTGTTTTTTAATATTCAACTTTATGCGCTGCTCCTCTCTGAAAGCTCTCTGGTTGAGAAAATGGGGGTCTTTCTTGTTACAGGAATTAGCCACCGGTGGGCATTTTACATTGAGATATAAAAAGAAAAAAAAACTTGTTCAGAAAAAAACATAAAAGGCCAATTCAACAGTAAATAAAAGTAGACCAACTATATTTTTTTTTCTGCAACATAGTGCAGATTTTTAATTCATAGTTATTTTTAGTCTGTGATCTAATAGTTTGTGTTGAATATGAACTAAATGTGTGAATGTTTGTGGAAAGTGGCTTTAAATGAGAAAGTTGATGTAGAACTACAGTATAGACACAGGGGCACTACTTTACAGCCAGTGCCATAACTACACAAGAAGCAGACCCAGTGGCTGCAGGCACCCACATCTACTTCCTCTATAAGGGGCCTGCTGGTGACCTGCAATTTCTGCTGGGGGTGCGTGGTCCCCTATTAGATTGTTTCAGGCTGCTCTACAAGTTAGACCACTGCTACATGCGATAGAGTCCTGCACTGAACCAATTTTTGAGACCCGACCTGAACCCACAGCCCATGATCTGAACTGCAACCCGCATATTTACCCACTTGCATCCGCTCCCCAACCCCATTCCGCAACTGCCTTATCCACACCGCGATCCTCTAACCCGCCAATCACCATTAAACAGGAAGTGCTGTTGCTACAACCCAGAAGTGATGTCATCAAAAGTGGGCAGGGACAAAAACAACTTTTTGTAAAATTTTAAAAGGAGTAATATATAGACAATATAACTTAAGATAAGAAATATAGATGAGACCCGCAACCCAACCGACAGACCTGCAGCTATACCCGCACCCGACAATCCTACCCTCATCCCGTAGGGTACCCACTTTTTTTGTCTGACTTGGCCTCCAATAAATCCATAGTTATCAAGAGTGCAGATAAGGGGGGTCTGTGGTGGTCTTGAGTGTGGATTATTATTTGTCGAAATCCCTACAACAACTTCAAGATGACACAACTTATTGGGTTTTGGGACCCCACTAGGGAGTTTCATAGAAGACTTACACATTTACTAAATTGTATGTATATTTTTATTTGTAATGCGCTCCTTGAGGGCAAACCACTATTCAGCAAAACAATAAATTAGTAGTAACAAACAAGGGGTCATTGGAATAAAAAGTAACAATAAGTGCATTATTAGAAATACAATTCACATAAATATAAAAAATATAATTACAATACAGATTAAGTGCTCAGTGTCAAGGAGACAAAAGGCTAGAGAACCCTACCCCGTAGGGCTTACAGTCTAAATGGGAGGGTAGCATAAGTATCTGGTTTGTGAATTCAGCCAGGGTCGTGGGTTCAGAGCACGTGAACGCTTAGCCTGTAAAGGGACTAATGAGCCAATGTTTGAGGATAGTATGTGATTATACTCACTTACCAGGATATCAGGATCAGACGTTTCCTTAAGGGAAATGAGACTGGACCTGAAAGACTGAGCTAAGGCTGGAAGGTCAATGTCACGTGTATCCCCGACTAAGACAGTGGGGGAAGAAGCAGGTGGGCACGGAGAGTGAGAGATGGAAAATGTAACCAAATTGTGATCGGAAAGGGGGAAGGGTTCACTGTTAAAACCAGAGAGAGAGAGAGTTTTTTTAGTAAACACTAGATCCAGAAAGTGGCCATCCTTATGAGTAGGTGTGTTTGTCCACTGCTGGAGCTCAAAGGAGGAGGTTAGGCGGAGAAAACGAGAGGGCCAGGGTTGTGAAGCATCATCAATGTGGAAGTTGAAATCCCCAAGAATGATTGCAGGGCTGTCAGTGCAGAGGAAGAAAGAAAGCCAGGTGTCAAAGTCAGAAAGGAAGGCAGCAGAGGAGGAGGACGCTGATGGGGGTCTGTAAATGACAGCTACACGCACAGAGAGAGGGTGGAAGATGTGAATGGCATGCACCTCAAAAGTGACGACATATCCAGGTCTTGTTAGTAACTGGAGGACAAAGGTGTTGTAAGTAGTTGTTAAGTGTATAGGAGCTGGAGTATGTGGAAGGGAGTAGAGAAAAAGATGTAAACAGAATACTGACAGACAATAGGACGGCTAAAGGAAGTAACTACCTTAGGGAGCACCATGCATGCAAACACAGCACAAGTTATTCACTTTGCCATTGCAGTTTCTAGGTTTTGACCTCTTGCCTGTTTGACGATTCTGATATCCGCCTGCCTCAACCCAGCCTGTCTGACCATCCTTCTGCCTAATCCTTTTGTACCGTGACCTTCGGCCCAAAAGACTCTGCTAATAGCCGTGCCCCTTTGCCAGCCAGAACATCTCGCCTTGTACCTCTCGTTAAGTCCAGGTGGCACCCAAGTAAGCTGAGGGCTCCTCCCGAAGCCCAAAGGTGGTCACACTACTGGTGAAGCCGAGCCGAGACCAGGGTACTTGGCACTTGTTCTGGTATTGGGTGCCGGTCGTGACATTATCATGGGCCATGGAGGACAATGGTCCCTAGTGATGGGTGAATTTGCGCCATTTCGCTTTGCGAAATTCGCAAAACGGCAAAAAATTCGCGAAACTGCGTCGGCGTCTGGTTTTTGACGCCGGCGCCCATTTTTTATGCCGTTTTTTTCGGAAAAAATTTTTTTGGACGCGGCGAATCGTGCAGATTCACTGTAAATTCGCCCATCACTAATGGTCACGAAGCTGCTGCTGCCTCTGTTACACCATCTCCTCAAACTTCCACTGAGATGTTGCTCTCCACTTTGCTGCAATGTATGGAAGAGCAAGAGCAAAAGCAGAACTATTTGCTTCAAGGGTTCCACAATGTGACCCGTCAGTTGGGGCCTTCGCAGCAGCTGCCTAATCCTGTTCCTGCACCTCCTGTGGGTTCTTCTGCCAATTGGGGTAACTCGTCTAAACCCCATGAGCCCAAAATTGTGTTCCCCAAGAAATTTAGTGGGGATCGCACTTTAAAGAGGCATGTAAGTTATACCTTAATTTTTTCCCTCACTCGTTCCAATCTGGTGAGGAGAAAGTAAGGTTCGTAATGACCCTGCTTTTGGGTGACCCCCAAATTTGGGCCCTCAGGCTGCCTTCCTCTGACCCTGCTCGTTATTCCCTTGACACTTTTTTTAACAGCATGGCAATTCTTTACTATGACCTGGATCGTGCATCTTCTGCCAATACTGCGATTCGTAAGTTGCGCCAAGAGAAAAGGGATGCGGAGGTGTACTGCACCGAATTCCGCCTGTGGGCAGTGGAAACTGGGTGGAATGATTTGGTTCTACGGAGTCAATTCCATTTGGGGTTATCTAATTCAGTAAAAGATAGTCTGGTTAATTACCCCCTACCTTCTAACCTGGATGGTCTCATGTCCCTCGCCATCCAGGTAGATAGAAGGCAAAGGGAGAGAAGGGGTGAGAGGAGTACAAACTTCTCTGGGGTTACTAATATAAGATCTAATGTGGTGACCAATGTAAACTCTCCTAACCCCTCTGTGCCTCTACCTCAGGAGGAGCCTATGCAACTAGGCATATCCCATCTAACTCCTGAGGAAAACGCACGCAGGCGTTCCCTGGGTCTTTGCATGTACTGTGGTGAGAAGGGACATTTTCTGAACCAGTGTTCTAAGAGGCTGGGAAACTCCGAAGCCTAAATGGAGAAGGGGAGCTCCATTTGGGTGCAGGAATTTCCTCTCCCCAATCTTCCTCTAAGATTTTGTTACCAGTTAAACTAACCTGGCCTAGGGCTCTGTCAAGGTGTCCGCATTTGTGGACTCAGGGGCGGAGGGTAATTTTTTGGATTCTGCTTTTGCAGCTAAATTCTGTATCCCTTTAGTTCCTCTAAATGCCCCCATGAGAATAATGGCAGTAGACAAAAGACCCTTAAGGTCAGGTGTAATCTCTAAGGAGACTGTAACTCTTTCCATGTGTATTAATAATTTGCATTATGAGGAGATAGCTTTTTACCTCATAGAAGGTGCTTCCTCTCCCCTTATTTTGCGGTTACCGTGGCTCCAGAGGCATAACCCTCTGATTGACTGGGTCTCAAGGGAGGTGGTTCAATGGGGTACTATGTGTGGTGGGGTATGCTTTCCCTCTGTAGTAGCAACTACATCTCTTGAGGGGTTACCTGCTGCATACGCAGAATTTGCTGATGTCTTCTCTAAAAAGGCAGCAGAAACCTTACCCCCACACCGTCAGTATGACTGCCCAATAGATCTTGTCCCTGGGTCAACTCCTCCTCATGGTAGAACATACCCTCTTTCATTGCCCGAAGCCCAGGCAATGAGAGAGTATATTAAGGAAAATTTAGAAAGGGGTTTCATCAGACCTTCTAGTTCCCCTGCGGGGGCGGGCTTCTTTTTTGTTGGGGAAAAAAGATGGTGGTCTTCACCCCTGTATTGATTGTAGGGGGCTCAATAAGATCACCATAAAAAACGCTATCCCCTCCCTTTGATTTCTGAACTTTTTAATCAGGTTAAAGATGCTAAGGTCTTTAGCAAACTTGATCTTAGGGGGGCTTATAACCTGATACGTATCAGGGAAGGGAATGAGTGGAAAACTGCATTTAACACCAGGGATGGCCACTACGAATATCTTGTAATGCCATTCGGTCTCTGTAATGCTCCCGCTGTGTTTCAGGAGTTTGTCAACGACATCTTCCAGGACCTGTTGGGGATATTCGTGGTGGTCTATCTTGACGATATCCTGATTTTTTCTTCCAACACGAAGGAACATCAAAAACATGTTTGTGAAGTCTTACAAAGACTGAGGGAGAATAATCTTTATGCGAAACTGGAGAAATGTACTTTTGGGGTTTCTTCTGTTCAGTTTTTGGGATTTAACATTTCCAGCATGGGTTTAGAAATGGATCCAGGCAAGGTGAGAGCAGTCCTGAATTGGACCCAACCCCTTTCGTTACGTGCAACCCAAAGGTTCCTCGGTTTCCCTAATTATTATCGTCAGTTTATTAAGAATTTTTCCCTCATTGTGGCTCCCATCACTAATTTAACCAAGAAGGGCGCTGATCCCAGAATGTGGCCCCCTGAGGCTGTTCAAGCATTTGAATTCCTCAAAAAGGAGTTCAGTACTGCCCCAATCCTTCATCACCCCAACACTGCGCTTCCTTTTATTGTGGAGGTTGACGCCTCTGAGGTGGGAGCGGGGGCAGTTCTTTCTCAAAGGCACCGGACTACCAACAAGTTACATCCCTGTGCTTTCTTCTCCAGGAAGTTTTCACCCGCAAACGTGAATTATGATATAGGTAACAGGGAATTGTTGCCAGTCAAATGGGCCTTTGAGGAATGGCTGCATCTCCTGGAGGGTGCAAAACATCTGGTGACGGTCTATACTGACCACAAAAATGTATTGTATATAGAGTCTGCTGAACGCCTTAATCCGAGGCAGGCTAGGTGGGCTCTATTTTTCACAAGGTTTAATTTTTCTCTGACTTTCAGGCCTGGGACTAAAAACACCAAGGCGGATGCACTCTCTAGGAGTTTTGAATCCATTTCTTCTGACTCTAGTAAGTGTACTTCCATTATTCCCAGAGAAATGATCATAGCAACCCTTGAATCTGACCTTTCTTCTCTATTGCTCCCTCTTCAAACATCTGCTCCTACGGATACCCCTTTGTGGAGATGGTTTGTACCACAGGAGTTAAGGGAGCAAGTATTGAGGGAGGTTCATGATTCTTAAATGGCAGGGCATCCAGGCATTTCAAAGACGGTGTCCCTGTTATCCCGTCATGTTTGGTGGCCTTCATTCAAACAGGATGCTAAGGCCTTCGTTAATTCCTGCCCAGTCTGCCAAAGATCAAAGTCTTCTCGAAATTCTTCCCAGGGTCTGTTAATCCCCTTATCCATTCCAGAAAAACCTTGGTCCATTCTATCAATGGATTTCATTGTTGATTTACCTTTATCACGGGAAAACGGTGATCTGTGTGGTGGTGGATAGGTTTAGCAAGATGAGCCATTTTGTTCCCCTTCCACACCTCCCTTCTGCTAAGACTTTGGCTGACCTATTTGTTACCCACAAGTTTCATGGTTTTCCTGAAAATATTGTTACGACAGGGGGGTTCAATTTGTTTCTAAGTTTTGGCGTGCCTTCTGTTCTTTGGTTGGGATTGAGTTATCCTTTTCCTCTGCTTATCACCCCCAAACCAACGGTCAAACTGAGAGGGTAAGCCAGTCCCTGGAACAGTACCTCAGGTGTTATGTGTCTGACAACCAGTCCAAATGGGCGGAACTGTTACCCTGGGCAGAATTTGCATACAATAATGCTACCCATTCTTCCTCTGGGGAGTCCCCTTTCTTTATTGTAAATGGGTTGCACCCCAAAGCTTTTTCTGGGTCTGGTTCCCCTGTACCTTCTGCCAATTCTTCTGTCGAACAATTCTCTAAGGTTTGGTCTCAAGTGCAGCTACTTCTGATCAAAAAAGAGCTGCTGACAGATCACGTAGAGAGGCACCCGAGTATAAAGTGGGGGTTGAGGTCTGGTTGTCTACCAAAAATATCAAGTTAAAGGTGCCCTCTCTCAAACTGGGACCCAGGTTTATTGGTCCATATCCCATTTCTGAAATCATTAACCCATCTTCAGTTCGCCTTCAATTACCTGTTAATTTTAAGATTTCCGATTCATTTCATGTATCCCTCCTGAAACCTGCCTCTGATATTCTTCTTTGTCTGTTCCTCCCCCAGTGTTGGTTGAAGGTCAGCCTGAATTTGAGTTCCTCGATTCTCGCCTCGTACGAGGTAAGCTACAATACCTTATTAAGTGGAAGGGCTATGGCCTGAGGAGAACTCTTGGGTCTCAATAGAGGACATCAAGGCTGACAAACTCAGGAAGCAATTCGATCTAAAATTTTCTGGTAAGCCTTGGGGTCCAGTGGCCCCCCCTTGAGAGGGGGGTAATGTAATAAAAATACCTGTGCGGCGGGGACGCCCGCCATACGGACCTTAAGCACCAGCGCCATGTTGTTCTAGGGCGCACGCGCCAGCACGTTTTGGCGCACGTTTTAGCGCGAATTTTGAATGCTATTTAAGGGCAATTCATTGTACAGCCCTTTGCCCGTGATAGAACTTAGTTCTTGTGGTTTCCTGAGCCTTGTGCGTCTGCTTTGTATTCTGATCTGATTATCCGTGTTTGACCGAGCCTTCTTCTTGACTATCCAACAATCTGTATCCTGTTCTTTGCTTGCCTACGACAACTTCTCTGCTCAACCCTTTGATTTATCACCCGGTTTTGACCCTTTGCCTGTTTGACGATTTTGATATCCGCCTGCCTCTACCCAGCCTGTCTGACCATCCTTCTGCCTAATCCTTTTGTACCATGACCTTCGGCCCAAAAGACTCTGCTAACAGCCGTGCCCCTTTTCCAGCCAGAACATCTCAACCTTGTACCCCTCGTTAAGTCCAGGTGGCACCCAAGTAAGCTGAGGGCTCCTCCCGAAGCCCAACGGTGGTCACACTACTGGTGAAGCCGAGCCAAGTCCAGGGTACTTCTCACTTGTTCTGGTATTGGGTGTCGGGCGTGACACACACTACCTATATTTGGGTTACCTTAGATGTAACCACATTATATTCCTCTATCCATCACGACAAAGGGTTGTCAGCAATTACCTTCTGGCTTAAACAATTTCGCCTATACGCCGATTTGCAGAATGAGTTCCTTGTCCAAGCGTTGGAATATTTGTTAAGTACCAACTATTTTATGTTCAATTCCATCTTCTACTTGCAGAAGCGGGGGGCTGCTATGGGGACAGGGTTTGTACCCTCATATGCAAATCTCTTTATGGGTCTATGGGAACGTACACACATATACGACGATAGAAATCCCTTCCGCAAACACATTGTCAAATACTTCAGGTATATTGACGATTTGATTCTTTTGTGGGATGGAGACCCTAGCACAATGCAGGCCTTTGTCAGCTATTGCAACAGCACAGGTTGGGGCATTAATTTCACTATGGAGATGGATTCTATGTCGAACCCCTACTTGGATATAATTTTTACAGTCAAAGGTAAGTCTGTACACATTGAGTTATACTGCAAACCAATTACTACATGCTAGTAGTAGTCATCCTAATCATGTGATAAGAGGGATACCTACTGGGCAGTTTTTGTGTTTGAGACGGATATGCACCACCTGGGACTCCTTTAATAAGGAGGCCATATGCCTTTGGGACCAGTTTTTGGTGAGGGGTTATGCCCAGGCTGACATCAAAAAAGCCTATGATAGAGCGGTTGGTGCGAACCATGAAGATCTGTTAAAGAACAAACTCAGGTATTATAGCCCCCATATAAGCACAGGACAACATGCTGCAGTACATACTGGATTAAGATATCCCCATGTTATTACCACCTATACACCAGACTAGTGATGGGCAAATTTCGAGAAATGTTTTTTTTTTACACCGGCGGCCATTTTTTCGTGGCCGTTTTGCAAATTTATTCGCTAGCGGTGAATCGCGCGAATTCACGCCTGCCGATAAATTCGCCCATCACTACACCAGACACTCCCCACCTTCAAAAAATGATACGCAAATATTGGAGAGTTTTGAGACAAGAGCCTGTGTTGAAAAAACTTTTACCCACTCAACCACTATTTACGTTTAGGAATTGTCACCTAGCCTCTATTTTGAGGCTAAAAACACTGTTAAATCCAGTTGGCTGGATGTTAAGGGATGCTGTAGATGTGGGAGGCCACGCTGCAATTCATGTGGCTTTAATAAGCCCGCAAAAGAATTTACACCCGGACCTACAAGATCATTTTTTATGCAAATTGTGGTACCAAATATGTGGTCTATCTTATTACATGTATGTGTGGTGCCCAGTACATTGGCAAGACCATTAGACCGGTAAGGAAACGGATTTCCAAACATTTAAGATGTGTTTCCAAATGTGATATGAGTTCAGCAGAAGCAAAACCTGAACCTAGAAAAACATGAAGGTAGGCCGTGCATCTCTTTCCAGATTATTGATTTAATAAACCCCGGAGTCAGAAAAGGAGACATGGAAAAGCGACTCCTTAAGAGGGAGGCTTATTGGATTCGTACTTTAGATACGATCATACCGAGGGGCCTTAACAGCGAATGGGAAGTCAGTCTCTTTGTAGACGGATTCAGCTATACGTTTCCGTTATGTGCCATTTCGGCTGCCATTCTTTTCTTTTCTATTCCTTCCTCTTAAGGGATTGAATTCTAAATTTGGATGCACATTGTATACAAGTGCATATATTTTCATGTATTTCATGTTTTTTTTTTTGTATTCTGTAAATTATATTGTTCAGGCTTCACAACCAATTCTTTCTAAACTGCTCACTGCCGTATAACACAGTAGCATATGTATTTTAAATATATACCTACGGTCCTTACTACACATACATGCTATATATCATACTTTTTAAGAGTATTAGAATGCACAGAGACCATTGGATAAGGACTACTCATTAATTTCATCAATTTATACATTATCTGGCCTCTCGCGGTTCAATGTAGGGATGAATCTCCAAGCTGAACTGCAACTGCTTCACACACTTTCACAAGAAATCCTGAATATCAGTAGTTCTTAAAAAGGTCCAATAGATTTGCTTTTATTATAAAGAATGATTGGGGCCTGGATATGGGGTCTTTCTGTAATTTAAATAGCGATACCATCTAGTCATTTAAACATTAATTAAACCCAATAGGATTGTTTTTGCCACCAATCTGGATTCATGTAGGTTAGTCACCATCAAGGACAAGCTACTGTTTTATTATAATAAATATAAATAGACATGCCAGTATAATTCCTGAATAAAATGGTTAAACGTCATATTAACCACAGACATGCCAGTATAATCACTAAATATTATAGTTCACAGCAATATTTCTCCTAGATGTGCCAGTATAATCACTAAATACAATGGATAAAGGAAGAATTAACCCTAGACATGCCAGTATAATGACTAAATAAAATCGATAATAGCAAGATGTGCCATTATAATCACTAAATACAATGGATAAAGGACGTATTAACCCTAGACATGCCAGTATAATCATTAAATAAAATCGATAATGGCAAGATGTGCCATTATAACCACTAAATACAATGGATAAAGGAAGTATTAACCCTAGACATGCCAGTATAATCACTAAATACAATGGATAAAGGAAGTATTAACCCTAGACATGCCAGTATAATCACTAAATAAAATCAATAATGGCAATATTACCTGTAGATGTGCCATTATAATCACTAAATACAATGGATAAAGGGCATATTAACCCCAGACATGCCAGTATAATCACTAAATATAATGGATAACAGACGTATTATCCCCAGATGTACCAGTATAATCACTAAATACAATGGATAATAGCAATATTACCACTATATGTGCCAGTATGATCACTTAATATAATGGATAAAGGGCATACTAACCCCAGACATGGCAGTATAGTCACAAAATATAATGAATAACAGCAATATTATCCCCAGATGTGCCAGTATAATCACTTAATACAATGGATAAAGGACATATTAACCCAAAATGGGCACGCATAATCACAAAATAAAATGGATAGCAGCAATAACCCCATACTACCAGTATAATTACTAAATAAAATGTAAAAAAAAACTGTATATTAACCTCAGACATGCAAGAATAATTACTAAATAAAATGGCTAAGAGCAATATTAAACCCATACATGCCAGTATAATCAATGAATTAAATTGATAATGGTATATTAACCCTAGATGTGCTAGTATTATTATTACAGAAATTGGATAATCAGCATACTAACCCAAGACATGTCAGTAAGATCACTGTAGAAATGGCCAATAAGCACTCCATTAGCTCCAGACATGCCAGTTAGATCAGTTCAGAAATGGATAGGAAGCATTTCCTCACCTATACTTGCACAATAAAAAGTTCCCCTTTAATACTGCTCCTACTGCCTCATCTACATAAATCTTTTTCATAAAAATATACTTTTTTAGAAATATGTGCCAATGGGTAATCCTAAATAAAAAATTCAAATTTTAAGAACTAAGAGCCGTCCCCTGGGATCCTATGATTCACTGTGCACACACAAACCAAGGGCACACATACATGTTAGGTCACATGAGCCAATAATTGACAGGCTTTTGCTTCCACACTTCTTCCTGTTACAGTTAGAGCTGCAGTCTTTCTGCTCAGGTGATCTCTTCCTGTTACAGTTAGAGCTGCAGTATTTCTGGTCAGGTGATCTCTTCCTGTTACAGTTAGAGCTGCAGTATTTCTGGTCAGGTGATCTCTTCCTGTTATAGTTAGAGCTGCAGTATTTCTGGTCAGGTGATCTCTTCCTGTAACAGTTAGAGCTGCAGTATTTCTGGTCAGGTGATCTCTTCCTGTTACATTTAGAGCTGCAGTATTTCTGGTCAGGTGATCTCTGAGGCAGCACAGAGAATGTCATAAATTGGGGGCTCTAGGGAAAAGATGCAAAAGGTCAATATTTATTGATATATATTAGGGATGCACCGAATCCAGGATTCGGTTCGGGAGGGCCCAATAGAATTGGGGCCGACTGGGATTTTTCCGGATATCCTGGTGGGCCAGTCTGACCCTGATTATCTATTTTAACCAGAACTTTTATGTAACTATATAAGTAATTATTTAACATCAGGCTGAAGCCGAACTTCAACACTGATTCATCTTAGTTTGAAAAATACTCGTGTCTCTGTCAATGGTTTGGATGGGTTTAAAACATGGTCCATTTTTAATGTTCAAATTATATCTATTTTGTAATAAATTTATGTAAAATTAACTTGCATAATAAAGAGATTATCACAATTATTCCCATAATCTTTTTTGCATGTAGAAAATCTCTCATCAGCAGATATCCTGATTCATCAAAACATCACCCACAATGAGCTCTGTAACATTACTGTGACCTTGACCTGTACAGTCAATGCATCAGATGTGACTGTCACCTGGAATAACACAGACAGCCCTGACACAGAAGTGACCAATCACACGCTCCATGTTTATAATGCTCCGTTGAAAGTTACATACAGTTGTGCCGCCAAGAACCCAGTCAGTGAAGCCTCCAGAACTGCACATATTCCTGCATCATGCCCTGAAGGTAGGTTTATATAAGAGACTTCTAGAACGTATTTGCCAACATTAGGGAGAGATGGGAATGTTGTGTGGACAAGTTTTGCCCAGTCGCAGTGATCCATAGTGACCAAGCAGCAGTTACTGTAGTAAAACTGTTGGTAACCTGATTGGTTGCTATGGGTTACTAGATCCCTTATTGTACATTTTACTGTAGACTGTCATAATCCTACAAAAAAATATATTTTTTAAGTTTCCTCAGAACTGTATTTCTAGCCAAGATTCTTAGTTTAGGGTCTTGCTTTTTAAAGCTTCACACCAGGCAAAAATTGCACTTGGTACATTGCACTGGACTAACAATGGGGCAGTAGACAACTTAATGCTAAATGTTAGGACAACACATAAAAATCTATAGCACAGATTCAATTCAGAGAAAAAGTTATCTCACAGTCAAGTGAAAATTCAACGACAAAATTCAGTTCGAGGAGAATAGAACTTTTCTCCTAATTCACTTACAGTTTTTTCCGGTAACTTTCAATAGAGTTTTTGCACCAGAAAAGGTTTATCACATGAAAACTGATGGACAAGATGTAATTCAGTTCAGAAAAACGTATCTCATGGTTTATCACGTAAAAACTCTATTGAAGTCTTTTGAAGACTCCTACATGCCAACCAGATCAATACAACCGACACATTTATTGGTTGGAATGTTTTTGTGTAGAACAACCTACTGTAGATACAGTAGGGTTAAATCTTCATGATAAGTTCTTTTCAAAAGTATTTGATGTTCTGGGGTTAACATGCTGTTTGGGGCATTTGGTGTCTGTAGAAAATCTTAATTTGCATATAATTTTAGAATTTAATTATGAAAGCAAGTGAAAGTGCAAAAGCAAAATCAGATGCACTCTTAAAGTGGACCTGTCACCCAGACACAAAAATCTGTATAATAAAAGTCCTTTTCAAATTAAACATGAAATCCAATTTCTATTTTTTATTAAAGCATTCATAGCTGCTGTAAGCTCATTTAAAAATCTCAGCTGTCAATCAAATATTGTCTGCCCCTCCTCTATGCCTTAGGCAATTACTTTCACTTTCCATTCAGCACTTCCTACATGTCACTGCTCTCCCTACATTCCCCCAATTCTTTTCACCATTTAATTGTGTAACCAGTACATGGGGATGGACATCAGGTCACCCAGTCTGGTGCACAAACAAGATTCTGAGATGATGCAAGGCTTTCCTTAAAAACAGTGTCCACAAAATGGCTGCTCCCTGCTTGCTATCATTTTGAATTCCCAGACTGAAGGAAACAAGATTCAAATCATTTAAACAGTGTAATTAAAGTTCAGTGTAATTAAAGGCTTCCCTTTACTTTCCCAATATGTATCCGGTAGAGATGGCGCGAACTGTTCGCCGGCGAACTTGTTCGCGCGAACATCGGGTGTTCGCGCTCGCCGGAAGTTCGCGAACGTCGCGCGACGTTCGCCATTTTGGGTTCGCCATTGTTGGCGCTTTTTTTTGCCCTCTCACCCCAGACCAGCAGGTACATGGCAGCCAATCAGGAAGCTCTCCCCTGGACCACTCCCCTTCCCTATAAAAACCGAAGCCCTGCAGCGTTTTTTCACTCTGCCTGTGTGTGCTGAAGAGATAGTGTAGGGAGAGAGCTGCTGCCTGTTAGTGATTTCAGGGACAGTTGAAAGTTTGCTGGCTAGTAATCGTTTTGATACTGCTCTGTTATTGGAGGGACAGAAGTCTGCAGGGGTTTGAGGGACATTTAAGCTTAGGTAGCTTTGCTGGCTAGTAATCTACCTTCTACTGCAGTGCTCTGTATGTAGCTGCAGTGGGCAGCTGTCCTGCTTCTGATCTCATCTGCTGACTGCTGCAATAACAGTAGTCCTTGTAAGGACTGCTTTTATTTATTTTTTTGTTCCAATACAGAGCAGTATCAAGCAGATTACTAGCCAGCAAACTTACTATCATCTGTCCCTGAAATCACTAACAGCTCTCCCCCTACACTATCTCTTCCAAGCACACACAGGCAGATTTTTCAGATACATTTTTGCCCTTGATCCCCCTCTGGCATGCCACTGTCCAGGTCGTTGCACCCTTTAAACAACTTTAAAATCATTTTTCTGGACAGAAATGTCTTTTTTAGATGTTAAAGTTCGCCTTCCCATTGAAGTCTATGGGGTTCGCGAAGCGTTCGCTAACCGCTCGCATTTTTGCGCAAGTTCGCGAATATGTTCGCGAACTTTTTTTCCGACGTTCGCTACATCCCTAGTATCCGGCACCTGGGCTCACCTGCAGACAAACATCTTGTTTCATGTCTAACTCTAAACGGCATTTTTTGTTATTGATCTTTTATTTAGGCCCCGCATCTGCAATGGTAGCAGGACCCTCTAAATTCAAATGGTGGATCGCTCTGATTGTAGTAGCAGTTGGGAGTGTTTCTGCAGTTCATTACCGATCTAAAAAGAAGAAGAGGGGTGAGTGTATTTCCTAATGATATCATGCTAGTGTGAGACTCTTTATTCAACTGTAATTGTGTTCCTTTATCTTTATGATATGACTTGGCTGAATAGCTTCTCAGTTATATTATATATATATATTATGCATATGATATTCTGCTGCTGTATTGTAGGCTTATTTGCATTAAAGGGTCACAATACCATTCTTTAGTTTCCCCTTTGTGATTGTCTAACGGAAAAGTGAAGTTGTGGATGTCGTTCCTGCTTTTATCTTTCCCCTAGTGTCAATGAGAGAGTAGATGGTTCTTGTGTGTGGATAAATCACCGTTACAATGCTCCCCTGATTTTCCACTAGCAGTCGAAACATTTACTTTGAAAAGCAGGTTTATACTCTTAAGATTTGATGCTCCTTCCTAAACCTGCACCAAACTGTCCTTGTTTTTAGTGGAGATTCCTCATCCTTGTGCCCTCCCTGATTCCCTGCATTGGGAAACCATAGGGTTCATTTATGAACCCTGCTGCAATTGTTTCTGTGCAGAAATGGGTGCAATATCTCCATGTATTAACACATTCATTTAGGTACTTGTGGCTAAACACACTCTTGGCTCATCCCTGTCTTTGAGGCATCCAACCAGTCTGTTGTGATGAATTGTATGCAGAGTCCCTTTTTATATATGGTATCCCAGGAGCTACGGCCATTCCAGATATTTTGCATCAACAGGCACAGCAGACTTGCACCTTGAGAATCACAAGTATACATCATTTAAACACTGAGTGCCTGAAATTGTGCAAGCTCCACTGCACAATTATTCATAATATCGGCCAACATTATAGGAATCATTGGACGGGGGGGTGACACGAGGGAGGGGAGAATGAGGGGTGAGTGACAGAATGAAGGAAGCGGAGTAAAGGTGGCCATACACGGCCCGATAAAAGCTACCGACAGACCGAGTCGGCAGCTTATTGGCCCATGTATGGGGCCCCCCAACGGGCTTCCCCGATCGAGATCTGATCTCGATCGGATGGGACTAAAAATCCCGTCGGATCGCGGCCGCATCTGTTTGTTGATGCAGCCCCGCGATCCGACCGCCCGTTCCCATTCGTTAGGATCAGATCAGCCCGATATTGCCCACCTCAAGGTGGGCATATCGGAGAGAGATCCGCTCATTTGGCGACATCGATCTCTCCGTGTATGGCCACTTTAAGACTGAGGGGTGTGGACTAGGGGAAGGAAGACAATTTTAGAGGTTGCTGCCCAGCGCCCCCCTGTCATTGCACCCTAGGCAGCTGCCTCTTCTACCTACCCCTAGTTCCAGCCCTGAAAAAAAACATTGGGACAGTCATAACTGAGCACTCTTTCCTCATGGACTAGGGTCAAAGCGAACCTTTTTAGTCCCTATTTATAGAAATAATACATGCACTACTAGTGCACTACTTATTACTAATACTAGCACTACTAGCCCTTTGGTTCCCCCTCAATAAGTTTCACCTTCATGGTTTTTATGTTCAAGTTATTTTAGTCTAGTGGAAATATTAAGAGATTTTCCAAAGATTAAAATGTTTTGGAAGGAGGTAGCTGATAAAATGCAACAGTCAGAGGTTATTTACTAAATGTATCTCATAATTTAAATTAAAAAAAAGCTCAACCAAACCCTCATCCCTGGTTTTACCTTATTTATTAATACAATAACTTGAATAAATTGGATCGGTAAAAAACTTTTTTCAACTTAACTTTATATGTTACTATGTTCTCCCGAATCGATTGGTCTTTTTTTCAGGTTTTTGCCGGAAAACCCCACATTTTTCTGATTATCGGTCTAAACCCAGCTCAAACCACAATATCTTCAAATTGGCATAGGGACATCTCCCCTTGACTTATAAAGGACCTTGACAGGTCTGTGATGCTGGATTTTCGTCGCATCGGGGAATAATAAATCTCGAAAAATTCAAGGTTTTTTTTTTCCATTAAAATTTCAAGTTTTTGCCCGACCAGAAAAATTTGGGGTTTAGTAAATAACCCCCTAAATCTTAATACATTCACAAATTGAGAGGCCTGTGCTGATAACTCTTCAGTATAATACAATTACCCAGAAGGTGATACACAATAAATTACTTTTTTTTTTTTACTCTTTTTAATAAAGGCGGCTAAAACTATGATACTAAGGAAGTATTATACATACAATGATATACCAGTATATAATACAATTATTTATGTAATGCTTATTGACTTGACTTGCCTAACTTTGGCAATGGTGTTTAAGGTCCTCCATTAGACTGTCCCACTTGCACCACTTTCTCTAAAGAAGCTGGGCAAAGCATGGAATTCACTAATAAGAATACAAATTCCTATCTTGCTGTTGTCTGATAAATAGGGATTACTGCGACATTTTGGAGGCATTACGGTACCCTGTAATCAGACATGGGGGATAAATTACAGACAGGTTCAGTGCTAAGAAACTGTGCTTAATGTTTCCAACTCCAGTTGCAGGAACAAATATTATTGAGTCAGATTTACACAGATCAGGTAGGATTCTCATTGGAGGATTATTTTGTATTTTAATGGGGCTGTTGGTTCTGGAAAGCTAGTAAAATGTTTAATGTTGCTTTTAGTATACAACCATGCCTCAACCCATAATAATATATTATTTGTAATCAATTTAAGTGGTTGAGTAACAGTGCTTAGTGTACCATATTGTGCTTGCATTTTATAGCAATGGGTGATTGTTATTAATTAAACGAATTAAGTCTAAACTCACTTTTTCATTTTATTCTAGATCAGCAGAATCCGGCAGCAATTAAAGGGCAGACTGTCAATGCTGAGGTAAATAGCTCATGATGTTTATATGGAGAGGTGGAGCAGAAGCCACATGTATATACTAAGATAGGCAGAAGATGCCATTGAAAAGCAGGGGGTGCCCTAAATCAGTTCTATATGTTGGAGTTCATTAGGCAAAGCCACATCAAGCTTGGGTAAGAGGTGTAGTTCATAACAAAGAAAGGAAAGCAAACACATTAAATACAATGAGGGTCAGACTGGGGGTCTGGGAGCTGCATCCTCCCTCCCCCCACACAAACCTTATTTTTTCTTCTTGTGGCCAAGGTGCAGCACCCATGATTTCACGCAGGGAGCAGGTTTAGTTTGGTGGAGCCCACTGGGGTTTTTCCCAATGTCCCGCTGGCCCAGTCCTACCCTGAGTACATTTCTCTGTTTATGGCGAGTAAACTCTATGGCATATAGATGGGTTTTCACTTATACAGTGTTGGGAAACAAATAAAGTAGTAACTTTACTTACAACACACTTATTGTGAGGACAAACAGGGGACTGGGTCACCCAGCATTATCCTAAGTGATAAGCTTTCTTATGAACTACTTGCATGAGCTCCATTATCAGGCTCTAGGGGTGATCAGCGAAGTTGAGCCCCCACAAAGTCATTTCTAACTTCACCGGAAAGCTTGTGGCAATTTGCTACCCTATAAAGTATTGTGATCAGTATTGATGAGGTCTCTGTTTAGCACTGATTTAGCATCTGGCTGTAGAATCCCAGCAGAACATCTACAGAGGCTTTTATAGTCTCTTCTCTGCTCCCAGAGATGTGATAACTGCGACCCCTATCTATCCCCCCATCCACCGTCTATAGACTGGTCTTAACAGAATGATTCTTTATGCACTCTTTATTTGCCATATTCTATAAATATTAATGGAGCTTCCCATCATCCAAGTTATAGGAGTAACACTGACCAACTGACCATGGCTAGGGATGTAGCGAACTGCCGTGTATGTGTTCGCGAACGCCGTTCGCGAACACCAGCAAAAAATGCGAACAGTTTGCGAACAGTTCGTGAACTTCGAACATCCGAAAATTGTTCTATTCGAACGATCGAAGGATTTTAATCGTTCGATCGAAGGATTTTCGTTCGAATCGAACGATCGAAGCCATTCGATTGAATGATTTCATTTAATCCAATGGCTTCGATCGTTCGATTCGAACGAAAATCCTTCGATTTCAGCGGTCGAAGGAATCGAATGGTCGAATGGTCGAACGATTTTTGACGCAAACACCTATTGGCAAACGTTGCGCGACGTTCGCGAACATGCGGCGGACGCGAACAGTCGAAGTTCGCGCGAACTAGTTTGCCGGCGAACAGTTCGCTACATCCCTAACCATGGCAAGCCCCTTCAAATATGTAAAACTTTCATAACTAGTCTGTATAATTTCTCATAAAGCTCATACAGTAAATGCAGAAGTGGTTACACAGGGTGTGTGTGAGAATGAGAAAGAAGTTTTAGAGGATTTCTATTTACATTAAACAGGAAGACTATCACGCTAAATATAAATATGTATGTGGTGTAAGATCATATCCCATTCTTTTTGTTTGCAGGTCCAAAAACACAAGAGAGAGACTGGATCTGGTTCTGGTACAGAAGATGAAAGAGATGAGAGTGTAGTAACTTTGTATAGTGAAGTTCAATTACCAAAGGCAAGAAAACAGAACATTAAAGTGAATTCATTTGTTTTGGGTTGTTAATCCAATTTCCATCCATTTCAGCCTTGGAAGCAGAGATGGACAAAGAAATATAAAATTCCTCATGTTTAATTCAGCCCCTTCATGTCGGGCTTCTGGCAAGGAAACACGACGCAGAACCATGTACACTTTTTATATGAGAGAATTAATCCTACATAGCACAGCTTTTAAATACAGGTATGGGATCTGTTATCCAGAAAGCTCCGAATTATGAAAAGATCGTCTTTAGTGATGGGCGAATAAATTCGCCTGGCATGAATTTGCCGGTGAATAAATTAGCGAATCACCCGCTAAAATTCGCCGACATCAAAAAATTTTGTACGCGCGTCCAAAGTTGCTCGCATCAAACACACGCTGCACGTCAACTACTTTTCGGATGCCCATTGACTTGAACGTCAGCGTCAAAACTGACACGAATGACTTTTTCACAAAAACTGGGCGCGGGCGTCGATTTTCACTTTTTTTTCAAAAATGTTTCTACTGTTTCGTGAATTTCACTGGATATTTGCAAATTTTTCAGCGAACTGAAATGGGAGAAATTCGCGCATCACTAATCATCTTCCATAGACTCCATTATACCCAAATAATCCAAATTTCTTTTTCTGTGTAATAATAAAATAGTAGCTTGTACTTGATCCCAACTAAGATATAATTAATCCTTATTGGAAGCAAAAAAAACAGCCTATTGGGTTTTTTTCATGTTTAAATTATTTTCTAGTGGATGAAGATCCAAATTCTGGAAAGATCCATTATCCGGAAAACCCCAGCTATATAACAGGTCCCATACATGTAATTATTTTTTTTTAAATTTAATATTTAATTATATTTTTATATTTTTTGAAGGACACACGGGAGGGTAAAGTAATGAAAGGTCCAAAGGTCTGTTCAGGCGTAGCAACCAATCAGCAGAACTATATATATTCATTATCTATTTGAAAGCAGCAGCTGATTGGTTACTATGGTTAACCACACTTAGGAAAACATTGCACTGTGTATTACACTACCCACATATGTACCAAGGGAGTTGCAAAACTCAAGTGTGAAAATGAAGAAACACTTGTTGGTGAGGATGTTCTCATGCCCCAACAAAATATTTCACATTAATATTTGAACTTCTTCACTGTGAATTATAAAGTATAATATAAAAAAGCTAATTAGATCTTTACATTTTTGGCAAATACAATTAGGAAGCCCAAACAAAGAGATAAATGAAACTCTGTGTCCAGTCAATGAAGTCTATGCCGAATCCATTTCTCCATTATAGACCTCCAAAAGAAGTATTCTGAATATTTTTGTTAAATAATAACTATACCCCCAGAATGAATTAGATAGTTTATATCATATTAAGTGGCATATTAAAGAATCTCACCAAACTGAAATATATATTTAAGTAACTATTGCCCTTTTACATATTTTCCCATGAGCCACCATTTTATAATGGTCTGTGTGCTCCTCAGAGATCTCCCAGAAATACTGAAGCTCTAACTGTAACGAAGAGAAGGGTGGGGCAAGAGTCAGAACTTTGTACAGTAAGTGGCTCATGTGACCTAACATGTCCTTGGTTCAGGGCTGCCATCAGAAATCATGGGGCCCCCATACGATTTTCTGGGACCCCTGCCCCCTCTACCCCCGCCACAGGCCCCACCCCAGACCCCACACTAAAGTAAAAAAGCCACACAAACATACAGTAAGTGCTAAATCATGAGCTCTAAAAATCCATTGGTGGCCAGGGTCCCACCTTACAAATTAAAAAAAAACATTGGTGGCCAGGCCCCCACCCTACAAGTTAAAAAATCATTAGTGGTCAGGGACCCCCATAAAAGTTAAAAAAACAACATTGTTGGCCAGGGTCCCCCTATAAACCTATAAATTAAATAAATAACAATTGGTGGTCAGTGCTCACCATAAAAGAAGATTAAACAAAAAACATTGGTGGCCAAGGCCCCATAGAAGATTTTAAAAAATATTGGTGGTCAGGGGTCTCGTAAAAGATTTAAAAAAAAAATTAGTGGCCAGTCGGTTAATCAAAAAATAGTTGGTGGAACTTACCTATAACGTTGGTCATGCAGTCTTCGTCCTTATCATCAGTGATGGAAGCTTCTTCTGTGGCTTCGGCTTTCTTTGGCAGATTAACTTCATCTCTTCAGTGGCTTTTCAGCAGCTTCAACTCTAGGGCAGCTTCAGTTCTTCGGCGATCTCGTGGGGGGCCGACTAATCCGGAAAGTGCAGCACAGCCGGACCCACCTTTACACTTGAAATTAACCAGGCCCGGAACAACTGCCACCCCGATGGCATCCATACCTTGACTTGTTTGTATGGACTGTAGGATCACAGGGGGCGGTACTTAATACTTAAAATGGCGATTTTCTATTTAGGATTACCCAATGGCACATACTGCTAAAATAATTATAATATGAAAATTATTTATTTACATAAAGTGTTACATATGAGCTGTTTTATGCAATATCTTTTTATGAAGACCTACATTGTTTGGGGTTATAGATTTCCTTTAATGCTTTGCCAGTGGTTATACCTGATGTCAAGTCATGTCACTTCAAAATCGATTTTTGCTCCATGAGGTCATGCATTTAATTTAGGACACCTTCATTTAGGAAGCTTTGCCTATATATTCCATCACTGAGCAAGCCACCAGCAAAGTCACACATTTACATATTAGCATAGCCAATCCTGTCTTCTCTATGTATTCATACAGTATGCAACAATAGAATATATTCTCACATTCTACAAGATTTTACATACAGATGGTTGCACTTTTGGTTGGCTGCGTATTTAATGAAGAAGACAGTAATGACAGTAATGACTCTCCTGTTTGCAATGAGACTATTGTAGAAAGGGATCAAAGCTACACGGAAGCCTCAATCATTCCACTCGGTTTTTGACAGAAGTTCTAATAGTGACCATATGCCATAAGCAGATCACAAGCAACCCTAGACTTTAGCACATGGCTTCCACCAGGCAGTTATGGAATCTCAAATCTCTTGCGAAACTTCTGCTAAATTGGTGACCTGCCCAAACTCCACATTCAGTTGACTTTCCATTGCTTGGCAGTAGTGATGAGCAATTTTTTTCACCAGCCGCAGTAGAAAAATTCTACAAAAATGTTGTTATAAGAAAAAACTCATTGACTTTAATGCATTTGGACAAAAAAGTTGCCATAAGAAAAAAGCCCCTTAATTTTAATGCATTTGGACAAAAAGTCGCCATAAGAAAAAAGCCCATTGATTTTTATGCATTCGGCTAAAAAAGTCGCCATAAGAAAAAAGCCCATTGATTTTAATGCATTTGGACAAAAAAGTCGCCATAAGAAAAAAGCCCATTGACTTTAATGCATTTGGCCAAAAAAGTCGCCATAAATAAAATACCAATTGACTTTAATGCATTTGGACAAAAAAGTCGCCATAAGAAAAAAGCCCATTGATTTTAATGCATTTGGACAAAAAAGTCGCCATAAGAAAAAAGCCCATTGACTTTAATGCATTTGGCCAAAAAAGTCGCTATAAATAAAATACCAATTGACTTTAATGCATTTGGACAAAAAAGTCGCCATAAGAAAAAAGCCCATTGATTATAATGCATTTGGACTAAAAAAGTCGCCATAAGAAAAAAGCCCATTGACTTTAATGCATTTGGACAAAAAAGACGCCATAAGAAAAAAGCCCATTGATTTTAATGCATTTGGACAAAAAAGTCGCCATAAGAAAAAAGCCCATTGACTTTAATGCATTTGGCCAAAAAAGTCGCCATAAGAAAAAAGCCCATTGATTTTAATGCATTTGGACAAAAAAGTCGCCATAAGAAAAAAGCCCCTTAATTTTAATGCATTTGGACAAAAAGTCGCCATAAGAAAAAAGCCCATTGACTTTAATGCATTTGGACAAAAAAGACGCCATAAGAAAAAAGCCCATTGATTTTAATGCATTTGGACAAAAAAGTCGCCATAAGAAAAAAGCCTGTTGACTTTAATGCATTTGGCCAAAAAAGTCGCCATAAGAAAAAAGCCCATTGATCTTAATTAATTTGGACAAAAAAGTCGCCATAAGAAAAAACTCCCATCGGCATTTGGAGCAAGAAAAATTGTTGCGCATGTAAAATAAATTCCAACTGTGCAGTGTTTAAGACATAAAACTTACAAACAAGCAGATTTGCACCAAAGTCATGTTTTGATACTTTTGGCTTTGATTGTATTTGGTAAATAAGCCCTAATTTCCTAGGGCACATGTCTGACCATTGATATTGCTGATAGTAGTGTTTGTTCCAAAGAAACACATACTGACACAATGGTCTTTTAAAATTAAAGGGCCCGGGCAACCAAGCTGAAAGAAGGGAGGGCAACCCATACACCAAAGAGAAGACAGAAGAATTAGAATCATGTTATGCTTTGATCCAGGTAATTCTACGTTACTTCTCTTTGTACCTATTTCAATACAAATAATGTCAAGGGTCTATGATGGTAACATAGTAACATGGTAAGTTAGGTTAAAAAAAAGACACACGTCCATCAAGTTCAACCTTTTTACTTTTTTAACCTGCCTAACTGCCAGTTGATCCAGAGGAAGGTAAAAAACCCATCTGAAGCCTCTCCAATTTGCCTCAGAGCAGGCCCAGACTGGCAATCTGTGGGTTCTGGCAAATGCCAGAGGGGCCGCTGTAAGATGCCATAGACACTCACTATTTAGTGGGCTGGCGGGGGCTGTGTGGGCCTCTGTGTGGCCTGTTGGGGCCTCTGGTTACCTGAAATGTCAGGGCCTATTTTGATTCTCAGTCCAGACCTGCCTCAGAGGGGGAAAAATTCCTTCCTGACTCCAAAATGGCAATGGGACCAGTCCCTGGATCAACTTGTACTATGAGCTATCTCCCATATCCCTGTATTCCCTCACTTGCTAAACACCATCCAACCCCTTCTTATACCTATCTAATGTATCAGCCTGTACCACTGATTCAGGGAGACAATTCCACATCTTCACAGCTCTCACTGTAACAAACCCCTTCCCAATATTTAGGCGGAACCTCTTTTCTTCTAATCGGAATGGGTGACCTTGTGTCAGCTGGAAAGACCTACTGGTAAATAAAGCATTAGAGAGATTATTATATGATCCCCTTATATATTTATACATAGTCATCATATCACCCCTTAAGCGCCTCTTCTCCAGCGTGAACATCCCCAATTTGGCCAGTCTTTCCTCATAGCTAAGATTTTCCCTTTACCAGCTTAGTTGCCCTTCTCTGTCCCCTCTCTAATACAATAATGTCCTGTATATGTTATGGAAATATACAGTTCCTTTTTATAAATCCCATTACAAGGTGCTCACCCAACTGTTTTCATGACTTGCCAATCTAGGTTTCCTATACATAACAGTCAGGGAAATAATAAATAATATATCCTTCTTATTACTGCAGACTGTTACCCATTGACATAACTGTAAGTTGAAACTGGTGACGATTGGTTACTTCTAGTTTCTATCTGGTAACGGCTGATCATCTTCTAAGATTATTGTTGTTGTTGTTGTTGAATTAAATAAATGGATGATACAAGGATAGTGGTCCCAAAAGGAGTAAACCGATGACCAATTAAAGGGGTTGTTCACCATTGAGTTAACGTTTAGTATGATGTAGAGCGGGATATTCTGATATAATTTGCTATTGGTTTTCATTTTTTTACTATTTGTGGTTTCTGAGCTTTTTATACAACAACTCTCCAGTTTCAATTTTAGCAGCTATCTGGTTGCTAGTGTCCAAATTCCCCTAGCAACCATGCACTGATTTGAATAAAAGACTGGAATATGAATAGGAGAGGTCTGAATAGTAAGATGAATAATAACAATAAAAATACATTGTAGCCTTACAGAGTATTAGATGGGGTCAGTGACTCCCCAAGAGTCAGAAGAAGAAGCAAACCTACATAGTAATATAGTAACATAGTAATATAGTAAGTTAGGTTGAAAAAAGACACAAGTCCATCAAGGTCAACCTTTGAACTCTATTTTAACCTGCCTAACTGTCAGTTGATCCAGAGGAAGGCAAAAAAAAACCCATTTGAAGCCTCTCCAATTTGCCTCAGAAGGGGAAATAATTAAAAAACTATAAACAATAAATAATGATGACCAATCAAAAAGTTGCTTAGAATTGGCCATTTAATAACATACTAACTTAAAGATGTACCATCCCTTTAACATGACATGTGGGTTGAAAGAAGATTAAGAAAGATTAATTTCTGTTTTTGAAGCAGGTGGGTGAGATTTGGGGTAACGCTGATCACTGTTCAATATGTTTTTGGATATCTACCAGGATGGCTTAACAAGCTTAGTATAGTAGTTCAGGGTGCTGATATGATCAACTTTTTCCCCAGCACCACAAACTGCAAATAATTATCTTGCAGCCGTTCTGATTTCCTTTGCAGAAGAAATATTATGAAACTCCCATCTTCAGTTTTAAAAAAATATGTATTCATTGTGCTCCCAGCGCCATTCTCAATGTTAAACATACATGAAGCTGGAATAACTCAGGAGAGCTCCTTGCCTGCAAGCGCTTACACTTCAGATAGTACAGATTGTAAAAGAACATAATTACAATAATCTAGTCCACAATGAATCTGCTTTTTGACCCCAGAAATTACTATAAATTAGTAAAATGGCATATAAATAAGCATCAGGGCAAGTAACCAGCATTTACCAGACATCATTTTGAAAGCAAATACAGGTAGGGGACCTGTTATCCAGAATGCTCAGGACCCGGGTTTTGGATCATAAAGGGTAAGTAAACCTTTAATTTAAGTGCATGTAAAATTGATTCTAAATTCTGTCATTTACATTCATTGTTATTTTTTTTTTAATTCCAAGATATTAGAGGTACATGTGCTGTTAATATAAATACATTCTGTCACAACAACGCCACCTGCTGGTCAGTTTCCCACCAGTCTGACCACCAAGTAGTCAAGGAAGTTGTCAGGAGAAAGAAAGAGGCTGATGTTCTTCTGCTTAGGAAAACAATTAGAAACCTTTCTCACATCTTTCCTAAGTAGAAGAACATCAGAGCAGCCTCTTTCTTTCTCCTGACAACTTCCTTGACTACTTGGTGGTCAGAATAGTCAGAAACTGACCAGCAGGTGACGCTGTTGCAACAAAATTCATTCATATTAACAGAACATATATCCCTTAATATCTTGGAATAAAAAATAAATAAATAATGAACGTAAATTACCAAAGTTCTTAGAATAGCCCCCTCATCAAATTTATATTCACTTATTTTAAAGCTTTATGCATCCAGTAAGTCTACTAGAAAATCATGTAAACATGAAATAAACCCAGCTGGCTTTGCTTCCAATAAGGATTAATTATATCTTAGTTGGGATCAAGTACTGTTTTATTATTACAAAGAAAATTTTTAAATGTCTTTCCGTAATTCAGGGCAATTCTGCCACATGGAGGGAGTGAGGCACTGACACATAATAAATGTTTTGGGTGACAATTTAATATGGTCTAAAATACATTACTGACCTGCATTGGTTTCTTGTCAATAACAATGTAATGTTTCATTTTGACAGGCACACAATGACCCATCAAGCAATAGTCCTATGAAATCGTACTACCACGAAGTAGTGTAAAGTCCAGTATTGAGGTTTGGGAGTGTACGTAAGTGAAGAATAATAAAGTTAGGGGGTAAGTCCTCCAGTGTAAAACTTCCCCAAGCTAAAATTTCATCCTTCTCGTCTGTCAACAGATGCAACCGCACTGGGGGCATTAGACTCAGTGCACGTTGAGTGAATATTTCAATATCATGTTCTTTGCCTTTAAAATCACGTTTATAAGAAATGGCATCTTTATTTACCCAAAAATCCAAGGCAGACCAGCCCAAAATGCCTCACTCACTTTGCCAATAAGGACTTTGTTGAAAGTCCCAGTCATCCGTGGCTGCCATATTGGATTTGCAAGCATCTAGACAAGCTAATATACCATGTTTTCTCTATTCTTGGCTGGTGTGTACATTCTCCATTCTTTCTGACTCGTCCCCTGGACTATCTAAACTCATCAGGTCCAATCCAGAGACGGCATCTAGTGAGCATGCTCTACGCCTGCGGCATCCAGTAGGGGAGGAGCTTCTATTCAGAGTTTATGTGAACTTACTGGAATTATATGATAACTTCTAACAGGTGTTCTTTACTACTGGATCAGTGCAAACGGGGCCTTGCGAAGGAGATTGGGGGGGCTGTTAATTACCCATGAACATTACAGTGACATAAAATCACATTATGGAGTGTGTAGTTGTAAATATTTTTCCCTCTGGCAGGAAGTGACCTAGCAGTGATGTGTCCTGTAAGAGGAACATATTCTTCCATTGTTTTAAGAATATCATGGGATGGTATGTTCCCTAGTTGATGAAAGGGGGATGTTACTTGTGGGAACTAGTGATGGGCAAACAAATTCTCCAGGCGCGAATTTGCAGCAAATTTCATTCTGAATTAAACCAGGGTACCCAGGTCCCATGGCTGAGGATAATATAGGCAAGGATAGCCAGCACAAACAGTTCAATGCTCAAATTAGAAATGTTGGGGTTATTATTCCCCAGCCTGGTGTAGGCACCGCAGTGAGAAGAGACCCAGGGTATCCTCCTATCACCTACATGACATTCTGCGGGTTATTTATTAAAGTCTGAATAGTAAAATCTCAAAAAATTCTACTTTTTTCAATAGGAAACGAGATTTGTTATACCGCCATCTCAGCGCCATCTCAGACCTGTCAAAGTCCTGTATAAGTCAATGGGAGAGGCACCTGTCCCAAATTAAAGTTACCTGGGTCTTCGCTGAGTTTAGCCCGAAAATCCAACTTTTTTGTGGTTTTCAGGCAAAGACTCGAAAAAAATCCAGTGATTCTACATAAAAAGCCAGAAAAACCCAAGAGATTCGGGTGTTATTAAGTGTTATCTGATTAATTCAGGTTATTTTATTAATAAATAAGGTCAAATCAAGCATGGGAATTTGGTTGTGTTTTTTTTAAATAAAATATGCGATCAATTCGGATTTTAGTAAATAACCCCCTCAGTGTGGGAGCCCCAACATCTGGAAAGAGTAACACATGGGTGAGATTTTTATATTGTGGTCTACCTTCTCTATAGTGTATGAGATGCTTCTGCATTGTTTCCACTGCAGTTAAAATATATTACACAGCTGTATAAGGACTTTAAAGGATAATGTGGCTTTGCTGTGATCATTTGGGATCCAATAAAATACCTGTTGGCCTTTAAGAACCATTGCGCCCAGTCTTGTCTGTACTACTCCTGTGTTGCATATGAGAGAAGCAGTTCACCTGCAACACCCATCCTCCTCCATTCTAGTGCCCACCTGAGTGCAAGAATTGCATGTAACGCCTGCTCTGCTGGGAGTTGCTTTGAGTTGCTACTCACCTTGCTGGGTTGAGTGCAGGTAATACAGTGGGGCTCATTTATACCTGGCTAATTTGCACCTGGGCAGTAACCAATCCGTGACTGTCTTTTTCAGGCAGCTGCAGGTTATACAATAATTGGAATCCTTTGATTGGTTGCCATGGGTTACTACCCAGTGTATAAATGAGCCCCTGTAGCCTTTGCCCAAAGTAGTGCAGCCCCAATAGTGTTACAGGAGTAATTATGGTAATTATGTTATGAAATTATTAATTTCATTGAGAATCTGCCCAGAATAAGAATTTAGGGATTTGCTTCTCTATCATTTACCATTAGATTGGCACAAGGATGCCTTTACACTGCTGATCAGTTTATTGCCTGATGGGACTTGGTGCTGCCATGCTTTGGGATTATTTAAAGAAATGGCATGTCTTTGACTTTTCTTAAAGGGGTTCTGTATCAGCATAGCTACAGATTTTCTTAAAGGAGTACTAAACCCTAAATACTGTATGAATATAGTGAACTTATCGCACGAGGCTAAAGTTTCAGCTTGTCAATAGCAGCAATGATCCAGGACTTCAAACTTGTCACAGGGGGTCACCATCTTGGAAAGTGTCTGTGACACTCACATGCTCAGTGGGCTCTGATTGGCTGTTGAGAAGTTAAGCATAGGGCTCGTCACTAATTATCCAGCAGAAAATGAGCTTCCCTTGTAATATAAACTGATGCTAAAGGGCTGATTATTCAATTCTGATGCTAATTGCACTGGTTTCTGTGCTGCCATGTAGTAATTATCTGTATTAATTACTAATCAGCCTTATATTGTGACATTTCTATTCTATGTGTACTGTATATTGTGAGTGGCTCCCTAAGCTCAGTAAGTGACAGCAGCACAGAGCATGTGCAGTGAATCAGCAGAAAAGAAGATGGGGAGCTACTGGGGCATCTTTGGAGACACAGATCTTTACTGCTAAAGGGCTGTGGTTGCCTTGGGCTGGTACAGAAGCCCAAAACATCATGTACAAGATTTCTACCTACTTCTTTAGTTCTCTTTTAAAGGGACTCATTGTTGGAGTACTTCAAGAATGACCCCAAAAGACTCTTCTGGATTGGTTTTTAGGGGGCCTCAGGTCTGCCTCTTGGCATATCTATGGAACAGTGCTTCTAGTATATGGTGAACCCCTTTAAAACTATCTTTGACAGTTATTTCTAATCTCCTCATCCACAGGACAGTAGTTGCTCAGTGATTGCTATCATAGTACATTTGAAATTTCAAAGACATTTCAAAGAACTTTCAAAGTCAAATTCTGAAAACGAAACTGAGAGTAAGTTGCACATCATCCTTTACACTAAAGTGTCACCTCTATAAAACCGCCTGCGCCCGGAACCATTATGTTGGCATTATGTACATGCATTCTTATTCCAGAGGGCAGTGATAAGAAGGCAGGACTGTTTGGAAACTGTGGTGGCAAAGCTGAACCCCTCCTGGATGCTCCACTACCACTAAACTTCCTCCCATGGAGTAGAGAGAGGGTGCTGAGTATTGTGCAGAAGTACACAAAGGAAAGAACAAATATGGAGGACACAGTGGGGCTCATTCATAAACACTGGGCATATTTGCACCTGGGCAGTAACCCATAGCTACCAATCAGTGGTTACTTTTTTTTTAGCCAGCTGCAGATAGAACAATGGAAGCAAACATCTCATTGGTTGCCATTGGTTATTGCCCAGGTGCAGATTTGCCCGGTGTTTATAAATGAGCCCCATTATCACTGAATTGGTAAATTTTACCATTGTATATCTATTATCTACTCAATTAGAGCCATCCCGGTCAATACAGAGACAGTCCTCTGCCTTAGTTTATAATCAGACTACAAGACAGGGATCTGGTTGTTGATAGGCCACACCACATCATTCCAGTGTTGCTTCCACAAATTTGTTGTTTTTAGCAAAGTCCTCAGTCCAGAGTCAGTTCTGTTACTTCAGCCTCTCTGTTATTGTCATCGGCCAGTTGCAATCAGTCAGTCTATTTAGGTCATCAGAAGCTCTCATGGAGGGTCCCGTGGCTTCCACAATATCACCAGAGGCCTCTGGATCCACCTAATATAAACGCCTGGTCTTGGTCAGGAGTGGACACCCACATCAGAAGTGAGTACCATCCACCAAACTACTACTATAGATTTGGTATAGGAGGTGACCTACCTGATGAAATACCTTGAAAAAACTTGAGTAACATTTACACATAGGGGGTTATTTACTAAACTCCGAATACTCGAAATCCGAAAAATTTGTGTTTTTTTGTGTTATAATAGGCTTTTTAAAAAATTTTTTATTAAACCCCGAGGGCTAAAAAGCCTGAATATAAAAACGCGGCATCTCAAACCTGTCGATATTGCATAAACGTCAATGGAAACAGCCCCATTGATTTTTGGTTGTGTCGGGGGTTTCAGGCAATTTCACGATGTTTTCGGAGCTTTCAGGTGAGTTTTCTGGGAAAATTCACGAAAAACTGGTGAAAATTAGAGGTTTTCAAAGGTAATTTTCGGGAAAATGTAATAATAAATAAGCATTAAAAACCCGAGCAGCTTGGATCGGAGTTTGTAGCAGCCGATATTGAGATAAATTCGGACCTTGATAAATAACCCCCTTTGTGTATTTCCTTTCTGATTCCATTAGTAATGGTCGGGTGAGACTCACACACTCCACGTACTCCAACTTCCAGTAAGGCGGCAACTTGGAACCTTTCTAAGTTTTGGTCTTAAATCCTAACGGCAACCCTCCTAGGTGCAAGATTGCATAGTCAACCATGGTTATTGTAGTACTGAATTTTGGATATTCAACAGTAAGCCCCATACACGCAATGGGTTAACAGATATCTGCCTTTCCATCAATGGCAACTGTGAAGGTGCAAGCCTGGACAGAAAGCCATCCTGCCATAAAACAATCCTTGCAGCTACAGTAATGTCCATATCAAAGAGATGCAAATAACTGGATACACTGGTGTGGGTGCAGAGATAGCAAGAGTTCCCAAGGGAATGATACTCTGCTGGATCAACAAAGGGATATCTGGAGCATTGGATTATGGGATTTCTTTCACAGTGCATCCTAACTTGATTTCAGTCCCTTGTCTATCTAAGAAGAGATAAACCAACTTCAAGAACAGCTAACATCGACCTGATTGGCTGGGACTGTCTTTTGGGTGTGGCTATCCGGGGAAAAGTGTAGTATGCTTGTTTGAATGGTCTTCCTTATGTGTATATAAAGAGCACTGTAAATACCTTGTTAGTTAGTCACTTTCCACTCCCTTCCATTGCATCCTTCCCTATCCCTTTCTACCTCCCTCCATGTTAGTTATTTCCCTTTTTATGTTATACCTTTTAGTTCCTTTGTAAATAAATACCACTTATTTAAAGATCAGTCTGCCTCAAGTCATTAGCCTGACACCCCAAAATAGAGCAGATCCAACAGTTATCTACTTGTTTCACACACTGCCAAGTCTCTTGCAGCCTGATAGACTATAATATAATAAACTCCAAGGCACCTGGTTCGGCAGAGCCTAAATAGGCTAATGTATTGTAGATGTACAGTAAATGTCCATATGATGGCCACCAGGTATTCTGCAAACCTTTCAGTGGCAGGCCAGGCAATGGGCAGTAGTTCTAACTTGAATGAGCTATAATTGTCAGGGTCCCACATTACAGACCACAAACTGAGACTTTTATAGGTCATGTCTCTCTACTTCCATCTTGTATCAGTCTTGCATTGGATAATAAACTGAACTCTTCCAATCTGTTGGCCATTGTATGGTTTCCAAGACTTGTTGCTATAACTCTTCTCCATTACACAGTTGTTTTCTAAAGGTCATTTACAAAGACCCCAGACAGAAGTCTAAGGGGCAAATTCACTAAGATGCGAAGTTGCGCCAGGCGCACACTTCGCAAAACTTCGCCAGGCGTATTTTCGACAGCGCTCCGCAAATTCACTAAAATCCGAAGTTGCGCACAGGGGTAGCATAAGTTTTCGAAGTTGCACTAGCGTTAATTCGCCAAGCGAAGCGAAGTTTCGCTAGTGATGGTTCCGTTACATACGGCGCGAAATTCAAATTTCAATGGAGGAACACGTATCAGCACTACAAATGCCTAGAAAACCTTCAAATCAGCAAATAAAAATTTTATTTTGCCCTACACATGTGCCCACTGTCTAGGTAAGTTGCCATGAGTCAGGAAATGTAGGGGGGAAGGAGGGGAGCCCCAAAAAAATTTTCGATCTTTTTCAGCCTATCACCCATCATGTAGAAAACACGCCAGCTTTTTTGGGACTTAGAAAAATTTTTGACTTTTTTTGAAACAATCCCTATCTACTCTATTGCGCTTCGCCAGGTCTGAGGTGGAGAAGGAAGTCTAGCGTAAAAGGTAGCGTTCAGTACACTGCGCAAGTTAGTGAATTTGCGTAGTTAGTCGCTAGCGAAAATTCGCCTGGCGTAAGGGTGCGAAGTAACACTAGCGAAAATACGCCAGCGTTCGTTAGTGAATTTGCGCAGTAGCGAAAAATGCCAAACGCTAGCGAATTAACGCTAGCGAATTAACGCTAGCGTTCGGCGCTTAGTGAATTTGCGCCTTAGAGTATTAAGACATGTAGAGACCACTGCTGTCTGGGTTTGGTTGAACCTTCCACCCTTTTGTTCATATTAGGGCAGGCGGTAAGGACAGGGCCTAATTGTGATTTTGTTCCCTGCACTGGTCATAATAAATGAATCCTCTTACCGTATACTTTTGGTTTCCACTACATAGCAATGGACTCCAGAAGGACCATTTGGATCTGTGGGTGTTTTGTGTTCCCATCTGATTCAGGGGAGACTGTCTGCACAAGCTGCAGGTGAGGTTAGCACTGTTGTGGGAATACACAGGAACCGGAGATCACTTAAAGGGATACTGTCATGGGAAAACATGTTTTTTTCAAAACGTATCAGTTACTAGTAGTGCTCCAGCAGAATTCTTACCTGAAATCCATTTTTAAAAAGAGCAAACTGATTTTTTTTATATTTAATTTTGAAATCTGTCATTGGGGTTAGGCATATTGTCAGTTTCCCAGGTGCCCCCAGTCATGTGTGTGGATGAAAAGTTCTGCAGGCCACACTTTACCTGCAGATTCCTGCCCCCCTTAATGGAGTGAACAGTTTCTAAGTGCCCATGAGGCCCTTCTAGAAACTGTTTCAAGGTTATGAGTAACATCTGCCGAGTCGGTTCTTATCAGTATCCTGAATTGTTTTTTATACCTGTACCAAGGTGAATCATCCTTGAAGTTACTCCTTTCTTTTTCCCATACGAGTTAATTGGACACTGAAATGTACTCCCTTCTACTCCCTTTTACCTCCCTTCCCATGAAGTTTCGTACCAGAGGGTATAAAATGTCTGGTCAATCCTTTGTTCTGTCTTCTGTCTCTCTCAAGTACAGGATCCATGTAGCTTGTGCATGTTTATTATATAAATAATAAACTTGGTTAACCTTTTCATTAAATTCGCAAATTTTGCATGAAATTCGCGAAACGGCGAAAAATTCGCGAAACGGCGCCGGTGTCTCATTTTTGACGCCGGCGCCCGTTTTTTTTCGAAAAATTTTTTTTGACGCTGTCGCATTTTTGTCGCAAATTTTCGCAGGCGTTTCGAGAATTTATTCGCTGTCGGCGAATCGCGCAAATTCGCCGCAAATTCGCGCCTGGCGAATACATTTGCCCATCACTACTTTTCATCTCAAGTGATCTCTGGTCTTTGGATTTTTCCCCAACATGTGACTTGTGGTCTGATAAACTTCAGTCACTCTTTGCTGCTGTACTGCAAGTTGAAGTGATATCGCCCCCCCCCCCTTTCCCCAACAGCAGCCTAACAACAGAACAATGGGAAGGTAACCAGATAGCAGCTCCCTAACACAAGATAACAGCTGCCTGGTAGATCTAAAAACAGCACTCAATAGTAAAATCCAGGTCCCACTGAGACACATTCAGTTACATTGAGTAGGAGAAACAACAGCCTGCCAGAAAGCAATTCCATCCTAAAGTGCTGGCTCTTTCTGAAAGCACATGACCAGGCAAAATATCCTGAGATGCACCTACACACCAATATTACAACTAAATACACTTGCTGGTTCAGGAATGAAACTATATATGGTAGAGTGAATTATTTTCAGTGTAAACAATGTCATTTAGAATAAAAACTACATCATAAAAATCCTGACAGAATCCCTTTAAGGTAGAAAGCTGAAAATTGTTGACATGAGCTGCGTGGATTGGGGCAGAACTGCACATGACCACAAGGCTTACTGAGCCGAAAGTGCTGGTGCTAAAACGGAAACCCATTCAGTGAACTGTGTGAAAAACTGTAACGGTAAATATATCTACTTGGATTCTGAGAAACCCCACACCTTACTTGAAATGACTTTTCACAGCTACCAAACTTCACTGCTTCTGATGGTCTGTGGTCTCCTCTACTCAGACCCTCCCTACTTATCCAGCCGCTATGCTGACTTTGTGTGTCACATTTATGACTACTGCTTCTACGGGGGTTATTTATTAAAGTGTGAATTGCAAAAACTCAAAAAATTCTAGTTTTATTTACTATGAAATCCAAATTTTTAGTGGAAAAAAAAAACTCGAATTTATCGGAATTTATTATAGCCCGAGGATGGAAAAAGTCTGAATCCGAAAATCCGGCATCTCAGACCTATTGTATATACTGTAAGTCAATGGGAGAAGTAACGAAGATCTGCACTGCCTTTCGTGCAAAAATCCGAAGATTTTTTGTGGTTTTCAGGCAAAAATCCGAATATTCAGGCAGAAAATCGGAAAAATTCGAATTCGATTCAAATTTTCGTACGATTTTCAAACATTTTTTTGGAAGTTTTATCCTGAACTGGAATTTTTTCGGGAGAATATATTAATAAATAAGGGGAGCATATTTCAGAAAATAGCGATAAATTCGGATTTTGATAAATAATCCCCAATATGTTCCCAGACTGTGATTGGTTTCTCTGGCCTTGAAGCTCCAGCCTGAAAGTCATTTCGGAAGAAATTGGGATGAACCCTTATCTGCTGTCCTATAGTTCTTTCTCAATTAGCGCGTCTCATATGTAAACTGTGTAAGGGAGACCTGAATCAAAGGAGGATAGAGAGATGGGCGAGGTATAAAAGTAAAGTGTTCCTGTTCTATTGTTACAGAGAGAACATTATGACAATAGTTTATGGAATGTTAAACCACACAAGGGTTGGATATGAAGACTTTACTTACAGTATGTGGGATCTAATTGACTAAAGTGATCACATGATGCCTTATCATCCATAGCCACCCATAGCCTAAGAATCATTAAAAATATATATATGAATAAATAGTGAGTGCCCGGAAAGGTGAATGAATTGAGATTACCAGTTTAGGAGCTACTGGTAGATCACAAACTAACTGGTGGGCAGCTTTACCCTAAAATCCAGTGGCGTTGACATCTACATGAAAAAGGTGATTTTTGATTCTAAACTTAATCTTGGCCGGTGACGTTGACTCCGGGATGTAGCCTGGGTCCCAAAGGAGAAAATGTAAGAAAACTGGAATGGGTTGAGCAAAGCTCTTTTCTTCTTTGCCGGAGCACAAATAAAAAGTAGGCTCATGTTCTAAACCAGCTCTGAATTCATCTGCGGAGAGTTGTGGCTCTACCAAAGCTACAACATGTGTTTAGTTTGTCACAAGACTTGTACTTGAGCAGGTCAGGAAGTTTTGTGGCATGTAACATGATTATGAGCAAAGCCTTGTGATGATTATTCACATATAAAAGGCCATGGACAAAGGTTGTAGTGTGATAACTTGTCCCATTAAACCAGGCCCGGACTGGCAATCTGTGGGTTCTGGCAAATGCCAGAGGGGCTGCTATAAGGTCCCATAGAAAGTCAGTATTTAGTGGGCTGGTGGGGGCTGATTGGGCCTCTGTGTACCTGAAATGTCAGGGCCTATTTCAATTCTCAGTCCGGACCTGCATTAAACTAGAGAAAACTTGCCTCATTAAGTCCCATTAGCCACATTTTGTGTGTGTGTACCCTGGATGTATGTTTCTGTGTCCGTATTTCTTTGTATGTGTAGCAGTATTTTTTGCATTGTATTAGTTGTGTATGTGCCACTGTGAGAAAGTCATTAAAGTACGAAGATCAATAACAGTGAAAACAGCAGCAAAAATATTTATAAATATCATGTTATTTAATTGGACACGTTAAACCTAACGCGTTTCATGCCAATGGGCACTTACTCATGTGCCCATAGTGTCCAAGAACATTTTTATAAATACTGTTGCTGCTGTTTTCACGGTTATTGATCTCCATACCTTAATGATCTGACAACCCTTAGACTGGGGTTTGTGTAGCGAGACCATATGTTGCTTCTCTCGAGACATTTTAGGAACAGAGCTTTATTTACACCATTCACACTCTGTGTCTCTGTGCCTGTATATATACACAAGTTTCTATGTGCCTGTGTTGGTATCTGCACCTGGATATGTTTGTATGTGCAGCTGCCTATATATTTACTTGTTATTGCAACTAAAAGGAAGGAAACCCAGAGTAGCACAAACAGGAACCTTGCACCACATTGTGGTGTTCTGATGAGAGAGAGAGAGAGAGAGAGAGAGAGAGAGAGAGAGAGAGAGAGAGAGAGAGACAGAGAATGAAAATGAATAACTAGGCATGCACTGAATCCAGGATTCGGTTTGGTATTCGGCCACGATTCAGCAGGATTCGGATTTGGCCAAATCATTGTGCCTGGTCGAACCAAATTTAACACAAAACAAGGAAGTAAAAACATTATTTTTGCCACGCACTCTGCACACTGCTCTCTTTTTCCCTCCCCCTCGCTGATTTGCATATGAAAATTAGGATTTGGTATTCAGCCGAATCTTTTACAAAGGATTCCTGGATTCAGCTGAAACCAAAATAGTGGATTCGGTGCATCCCTACTAAAAATCACAGTCTCAGGCCAAATTTCCTAATCCAAATTCAGCCATGAGAGCAGCGGCATCTCCTCCTTCTCCATCCCAAGGTAGAGCACAAGGTTGTAGAACTACAACAACTTGTAGAAAAGCAGAGGATCTCCTAGTGGGGCCCCTTAGTCCTTTGTAATTTTCACCATAAGTCTTTATAACTTGTATATCATTTGCCACTGCCTCCATATAATGGTGAACCATAGATGTGGCCCCTAAGAGGCCCAATCTTATACGAGAAGGGAACTGACCACCCCAAGTGATCTCCGTAAATCCAGACCTATTTGTATCTTAGGTTTAAACATCAATGTCTGGGAAATTCTAGGACCTGTTTAAGCTTCCCAACCATGAAATGTAAGTAGGTTTCCAATATTATATTATATTATATAACTTGGAATGGCTTTAACTAATAGGTTCTTGTCCAACTCACTGCCAGTATAAGCGGCCTTTGTAAATGCAAGACCATTTCCAGATAAAAATAATAGATTTGTTTTGAGTACCACATCTGAATAGGGCCATTTACTATGGTTTCTGTTCATTTTCAGCAGAGAGAACTCCCCCAGCATTTGCTTCCTCTTCTGAGTTTATTATTGGTGGCGGGTGCCGGAGACTTTCCCTAGTGTAGAGAAGACACTGCGTAAATACAGAACTATTTGCAGGAAATGGGAAATTTGACTTGGTGGCTGTAAATTACTTTTTCTGCTTCCCCTGCAGGAGTATCACCTTAGGCAAGGTGCGACATAATAGAAATGGTGGGATGAACAAGAGCCAGTATACGTATTCCCCTGTACTAAGCCCAATTCAGCAGGAACAGTCCCCTACGTTTGCTCATAGTCTGTACAGAGAGATCCCATAAAACTATGGCAGCATAGGTATTCCTCTGTACTAAGCACAATTCAGCAGGAACAGTCCCTAAGTTTGCTCATAGTCTGTACAGAGAGATCCCATAAAACTATGGCAGCATAGGTATTCCTCTGTACTAAGCACAATTCAGCAGGAACAGTCCCTAAGTTTGCTCATAGTCTGTACAGAGAGATCCCATAAAACTATGGCAGCATAGGTATTCCTCTGTACTAAGCACAATTCAGCAGGAACAGTCCCTAAGTTTGCTCATAGTCTGTACAGAGAGATCCCATAAAACTATGGCAGCATAGATATTCCTCTGTACTAAGCACAATTCAGCAGGAACAGCCCCTAAGTTTGCTCATAGTCTGTACAGAGAGATCCCATAAAACTATGGCAGCATAGATATTCCTCTGTACTAAGCACAATTCAGCAGGAACAGTCCCCTAAGTTTGCTCATAGTCTGTACAGAGAGATCCCATAAAACTATGGTAGCATAGGTATTCCCTGTACTAAGCACAATTCAGCAGGAACAGTCCCTAAGTTTGCTCATAGTCTGTACAGAGAGATCCCATAAAACTATGGCAGCATAGGTATTCCTCTGTACTAAGCACAATTCAGCAGGAACAGTCCCTAAGTTTGCTCATAGTCTGTACAGAGAGATCCCATAAAACTATAGCAGCATAGGTATTCCCTGTACTAAGCACAATTCAGCAGGAACAGTCCCCTAAGTTTGCTCATAGTCTGTACAGAGAGATCCCATAAAACTATGGCAGCATAGGTATTCCTTGTACTAAGCACAATTCAGCAGGAACAGCCCCTAAGTTTGCGCATAGTCTGTACAGAGAGATCCCATAAAACTATGGCAGCATAGGTATTCCTCTGTACTAAGCACAATTCAGCAGGAACAGCACCTAAGTTTGCTCATAGTCTGTACAGAGAGATCGCATAAAACTATGGCAGCATAGGTATTCCCCTGTACTAAGCACAATTCAGCAGGAACAGTCCCCTAAGTTTCACTGCCATGCAACCTGTTGTAAGTAACTGCAGTGGATTTAGCATGGAGATTTGGGCTATGGTATCGTATTTGCCCAGTCACAGGCAGGAGTTAGTATAAGGGTGAATATATTTTATACTGGTTTTTTGAGCCCTTGAACAGAGGTGTCAACGCCAATTATCTGGTAACACTGCTCAAGCTTTCTGTAGATGTCACTCATTCATTCTCTATAACTGGAAGATTTCATGGGAAGAGGAATTAATGTTGCAAAATGTGCATAAGAATTTCATTGACCACATGCTTAATAGCCCCCCATCTTTATATTCTATTTCTTCTCTTCTCTGGACACAGAAGAACATCATCTACCGTTTTCATATTAGTTCTAAGTGTTTATAGCTTGTTGTTGATTGGTTATTGTGGGTTACTGAACTAGGGCTAGACCCTACACGTTGACTTGGGGCAATTTCTTTATCAGTGTTGGTGAAATTGCTGAAAGTGACGACTTATTATTAAAAATGCCCAAGGAAGCAAAATAAAGATAAAAGAGATCCTTTAATGTCCTAGACATGAGCCCACCCTAAAACAAATGTGGCATGAGCTTCAAATGGTTAAAAAAAATTGTAAATAACATATATTTAACATTTACAGTTACTTGTAAACATAATCCTTCATTAAAATCTGAAAAAAACACCAGCGTTTTGTCTTTTTTTTATGACTTTTCGGCATACAGGAAATGATGTCACTGACAATAATATTGACGATTTAGCTTCATCTTATCAATTCGCCTGGTAGAACCTGGTGAAGAGGGTAACATATTGGAGAGGTCGTACTTTGATTAATCTGCAGAGTAACAATCAGTTGCCTGAGCGAAAAATTCATCTGGCGAATTGGCGCAGAACTTCTCTATCACTGAGCTTTTTCACTAGCAAATTGTCCGCTTCGCCTTTTAGTAATTTGGTGATGTCCCTACAAATGGTCATTTTGCCAAATTTTCATTAAAAAGTGACTTTGCCCTTTAGTACATCTGCCCTTTGGTCTTTCAGATCTTTGAGATCTTCTCAATAGTTGGGTTCTTAAAGTTCTGCAACTCCTGGGGGTCCCAAACCTCCACCCATTCTTCCTGCACATGGTTTCTCATGAAATTGAAAGTGGTTTTGGAGAGGGACAGGGTATACTGCAAATGTTTCATAATCTCAGATAAAAATGAGTTCAGATTTGGGTTTCCTCCCTGCCTGAATTTAGCAACACTGATAGTGTTTCTCTGCTAAACCCTTCCTCCTCTCTCCAACCACTTACATTCTCCCAGAACCACCCATTTCCTGCCCCTGATGTCATAGACCTGCCAATCCTCCCACCCCATGACATCATTTATTAGCACCCACTCTATACACCAGTAAAGGTCCATCATAAAGGTGACAATCCTAGTCCAGGACCTGGTCCAACCTGCTGCTCCTCAGGTTCTAACTCTCTTTGGGTTCACATGTTGCCTCCTCCAATTGGGGATTTGATAAAAATGCTTTAGTTATGAATTTAGGTGAAGGTTGGAAATCTAACCAATGGAACTCAGATTCACTGTGTGGAAGGAGGAAAGATTTGTTAGGTACCCCCAATTAATAAAATTACTTTTTTACCCCAGACTGTTACTTCTTTTTTGTAAAAAAAACCCAGAACAGGGAGACCCAAATCATCCCTCAAACGTTGGCACAGTGCTCTGGCTGGTGTGTTTTTTTATGGTACTGGGTAAAAAATTAAGTGATTTTATTCCCAGAAACCCGTGTTCAGGCTCTAAAGGGCAAGGTGGCATAACACATACAGCTTATACCCGTTATCCAGAAAGTTACGAATTACGGAAAGGACGTCTCCCATAGACTCCATGTTATGCAAATAATTCAAATTTTAAAAACTATTTCCTTTTTCTGTGTAATAATAAAACAGTAGCTTGTACTTGATCCCAACTAAGATTAAATTAATCCTTATTAAAAGATGAACCAGACCATTGGGTTTATTTCATGTTTTCATGTTTTTCTAGTATATTTAATGTATGATGATCCATATTACAAAAAGATCTGTTATCCAGAAAGCCCCCGGTCCCGAACATTATGGATAATAGGTCCCATACCTGTACTAAATCTGAATAATAATACATATTCCCCAATTTTAATATAAATCCTAAGGAAACAAGCACAATATACATGAACATGAACAGAAATAAATCATAAGGAAATCTAATATAAATAAAGACTATACAGAAAGTGCCACTGTTTCTTATGACTTGCATTTAGATGATCATCCCCACATGCTTCAAGTCCACCACCTTCATTCCAGTGCCAAAGAAATCTTCAGTAACCTGCCTGAATGACTACCGCCCTGTTGCACTAACCCCAGTCATCATGAAATGCTTCGAGAGACTTGTGATGTCACACATCAAGAGCACCCTCCCCCGCTCACTGGACCCACTACAATTTGCATATCGGCCAAACAGGTCAACTGAGGATGATCTTCTGCACTCCACCTCTCACTAACTCATCTGGACAAGAAAGACAGTTATGTGAGAATGCTGTTCATAGACTTTAGCTCAGCATTCAATACCATCATCCCTCAAAAGCTGAGTGGGAAACTAAGAGAGCTGGGATTGAGTACCACTTTGTGCAATTGGACCTTGGACTTTCTGTCAGAGAGGCCTCAGTCTGTTCGTATCGGCAACAAGGTTTCCAGCACCATCAGATTGAGCACAGGAGCTCCTCAAGGATGTGTCCTCAGCCCGTTGTTGTACACATTGCTGACACATGACTGCATAGCGAGACACAGCTCGAACCACATCATCAAGTTCGCCGATGACACAACTGTGGTGGGGCTCATCAACCACAACGACGAGTCGGCGTACAGAGATGAGGTTCAGCAGCTGGCAGTCTGGTGCAGTGAGAACAACCTGTCACTGAATGTGGGTAAAACGAAAGAGATGATCGCCGACTTCAGGAGAACTCTCCCTGTTCACACACCACTCAACATCAACGGCTCCACAGTAGAGACAGTAAAGAACACCAAATTCCTGGGAGTCCACATCTCTGATGACCTCACCTGGACCACCAACACCGCCTCCTTTACCAAAAAGGCTCAGCAGCGTCTTCACTTCCTAAGACGACTGAAACGGGCAAGCCTTCTGCCTCCCACCCTCACAGTGTTCTACAGGGGCACCATAGAGAGCGTCCTGACGAGCTGCATCTCCATCTGGTACAGTAGTGCCAGCTCTGCTGACCGGAAAAGTCTAGAGTGGACTGTCAGAGCAGCTGGCAACATCATTGGAGTGGCTCTTCCATCACTGCAGGACATCTTCCATAAGCGCTGTGTAAGAAAGGCCTCCTGCATTGCACTGGACTCCACACACCCCTCACATGGACTGTTCACGCTGCTCCCATCCGGCAGACGCTTTCGCAGAATTAAAGCCCGAACAACCAGGCTGCGCAAAAGCTTTTTTCCACAAGCGATCAGACTCCTCAACTCACTGCCTGCCCTCCCACTACATTCCAGACACACCTCAACTGTGAACTTAACTTTGTGAACCGTTAATTTATTTACACAATTCTAAAGGTTTACACATTATATATCCAATCTCTGCCAATATATTGCACATTTCATGTTTACATATTTATTGTGTATTTTTAAGTGCCTTTTTGTGATCTGTACTAGCTGGAGCCACGTCGTCTCGTCTCACTGTATATTTGTATACTGCTGACATGACAATAAAGTTTACTTTGACTTTGACTTTGACTTACAAGAAGTAATGATGTAAAGAGTGCCCTCTAATGGATAGAATGCAGAAGCACAACTAAGGAGACATCCTTAAGAAACAAGGAATCCTTTGCATTACAGACAGAGCCCTAACAGTGGACTTTTCAGATTCAAGCACTCCCAAGCAGAGGGGGACAAACAATCACAGATGACAAATGGAAATAATAAAAAGAGCTGGAGACAAGATTGCTGCAACGTAGCAAAGAGAGGAGGAAGGAGGCTTTGGAAATATAAGATTGAACCTTTATCCTTAATTGCCCTCAACCCTACGCAAGTAAAGGTTAATCTACCCCTACTCATCATGTTGCTGTTTTGCTACTTCATTAGATAATAATACGTGGCACCCAGACTTGTTTATACATCTTCAGCATGTCATTCTGTTGATCGGCCAGATGAGGAGATAGCAATGAGTATAAAGTTCTGGTAGGGCAGAAGGTAACTAATTTATGGGCCGGCATTTCTCACTGATTCAGAAAGTTTACTGCAGAAGTACTGTATGTACAAACTACCCCTGGGAATACCCCCCACATTGGGTATGAGACTTTCTTCCCAATTTATATGCAATGTCCCCTATGGGTATATTCCAAGTCCTGGTTGAACAAGAGTTGCTGAAATTGGCCAATAAAAAAAGGCACAATCAGGTTTCCAATTTCTGCCATGGAGGAGTTTCTTCATTAAAGCTTGTAAGCCCTAATCCTGACCTTAATATTTTCCAGGCTGACCATTTATGTATTTATAAGACTTCTTTCATTAATAGTCCCTACAGTAAATCTCCACCTCTCCAGAGTTATGTATGTGGGCAGGTGCTGGAGATACAAGGGGAGGACACAACCTGTTGAGCAGGAGGAATGTTAGTAAGAAAGAGAGGATGTCTAGGCTGGGGTACAGATTAATATCACTGGCCAACACAAATATAATGGTGAGGGGTGCAGCATAGAACAGTCAGTCCCTATAATAAGGGTCTATCTAGATTTTTCATTTTTCTGCCTCCAAAACACACAACAACATTGTCATCCTTCACTCAATCCAGCACTTCCCTGTGTCTCCCTCCTTCAACACCAACCTTATCCTCTGTCTCCCAGAAATATATCAGGCTTTTCCTCCCTCGGTTTCTCTTTCAAGCACACGGACATGGAAGGACAGACCTATGCTGGGTGAATGATATTCCTTTCTTGTTACTTTTCCTTTTCTCCATTAGGCTGGCCTCCTAATGCACATTTCTTTCTTTACACTGAGGGGCCGATTCACTAAATTCGAGTGAAGGATTCGAAGTAAAAAGACTTCGAATTTCGAAGTGTTTTTTGGGCTACTTCGACCATCAAATGGGCTACTTCGACCTTCGACTACGACTTCGAATCGAAGGATTCGAACTAAAAATCGTTCGACTATTCGACCATTCGATAGTCGAAGTACTGTCTCTTTAAAAAAAACTTCGACCCCCTAGTTCGGCAGATAAAAGCTACCGAACTCAATGTTAGCCTATGGGGAAGGTCCCCATAGGCTTGCCTAAGTTTTTTTGATCGAACGATATTCCTTCGATCGTTGGATTAAAATCCTTCGAATCGTTCGATTCGAAGGATTTAATCGTTCGATCGAATGAATAATCCTTCGATTGTTCGATCGAATTTTCTGCGCTAAATTTCAATTTCAATTCCTAGTCGAATATCGAGGGTTAATTAACCCTCGATATTCGACCCTTGGTAAATCTGCCCCTGAATCTGTCAGCACCTGTGAACCATGTATGTAATTAAATAGCATGTGTTAAAAACCTTACTTGTATTTGTGTTACATTTAAATGTGTAAGGTAAATGCTATAGTGTACATACTGTATATGTAAAGGGAATGGAATACATTTGTGTTAGCTATATTGTGAAGGCTTTTAAAATACAGCTTAATTGCAAGTGCAGCTTTCAAGTTAAGGGCTCTTACTGACTAGCGTTTTTACCTGCGCTCCCCTGCGTTCCGTTTTTCTGCGTTCAGCCGCAGGGGAGCGCAGGAATAGACGCATTACATTTTTTCCAATGGGGCTGTACTCACACAGGCGCGTGTAGGCGCCGAATGCAGGAAAAATGCAGCATGTTGCGTCTCAACCTGCGTTCGGCGCCTACACGCGCCTGTGTGAGTACAGCCCCATTGGAAAGAATGTAATGCATCTATTCCTGCGCTCCCCTGCGGCTGAATGCAGAAAAACGGAACGCAGGGGAGCGCAGGTAAAATCGCTCGTCAGTAAGAGCCCTAAAAGTTTTACTATACCGATGATCCGGCCAGGTGTGGTGTCTTGCACTTCTCAAGAGGCAGGCCAGTAGCACTTCCTGGAATTTAAAGGGAATGCTGCAGTGCATGGTGGGAGATCTGACTCCTGTAAAAGGCTGGAGGGCTGTGCAAGCAGGGGGAGTCATTTGTAAAGCACAAGTTGGAAGTGTTGGTTCTAAGCGTTACTGTATGATGTAAATATCAATTGCTTATTGTGGGGTTTTTTTTTTTATATGGAGGTCTGCAAAATTAAATAAACCTCTGATTTTTATTCAATGATGAGTACTTTTTGAGAAAATTCCCCTTATGCCTCACAGTGACCAAATGACCTTTTCTGAATCACTTACTTCATAAAATAATGAAGTCAGATTAGTACTGCCATAGATACAGGGATAGAACTATAAAGGAAGCAGTTGATGGGAAATCTATTATATAGATCCTATGGGAAGGACCTGCTGGTTAGTATAGATAACTAATGATGTGATGTGGCTCCATATTGCTTTGTCTGTCCATAATCTACAATTCTTTACAACCGCTAGAAGTGTGATTATTGGCAACTGTACGGAGCCTGGTGGGAGGACCTGACAACCACTGACAGCTGAAGAGAAGAAAGGTGCATTTTCCAAAAGATAACAATTGTATTTCTGAGCTTTGGAAAAGGGCAGGAACTAGGGGAAGGCAGAAGAGTCACGTGCCTAGGGCTTAGTACTGTGGGGGGTTGGGCACATATCTCTTCTACCTGCGCTCCCCTAGTTCAGGCAGGATCGCAAATGATGCCAATTTTAGTAGATCCCTGGGCCCTGCAGAGGGGCTTATAATAAAAGTTTCCTTTATACTAAGGCTAAACATCACTTACCCCCATGTTTACCCTTTGTAAAGGGAGTATTTAAAGGTTCTTTTACAACTGATAAGTGCAGTTGATCCAAGTTAGTTGTTGAGTGACAATATTCCTTTCATTACAGGTACTAGTGTCAAAAAGCACATCTTGCCCTTGTCTCTTTGATTGAACTCAATGGAGAAAGTGTGTGATGCGGTAAACTAAGAACATTCACCTTACAGTAAGCTGGGAGGAGAGACCCTGTTAATGAGGGTTATTTAGCATTAGGATTGGTCCATAAATAGCTTGCTTGGTAGAGATAGGCTAAGCTTTGGGTTTGATGAGGATCTAATGGAGATGGTACCTCAGTGGATCTCTGCCAAAGAGGGACGTGAAGGAGCACCAGATAGGCATTTGACCCTCACTTGTAGAGAAGACCTGGTCACACCAAGAAATGCAGTACGGAGCATGTGGCCCCAATTCTAAATATCGCCAGTGGAGAATCATGTATAAAATAGTATATTGACCTGTAGAAGAGAACTTTGAGAAGACCCAGGCAAAGGCAACACTGAATAACCCATTAAGGAGTCATGAGAGCAAATAGGCAAGTTATGTAGTTGTTCCGCTTATATCCCATTGATGGATTCACCAACACCCCCACAATAAATACAAGGGACTGCACAATAAAAAAAAGCTACAAAACATTTTATTTTACAAAGAAGTGGTCCAATATCTTCCACGAAGCAAGTTATATCAAATAGGTAGCTTAGCATAAACCAAACAAAACAGTTTGTATAACAAACAATTAAAATAGCAATGCCACAATCTAACAAATGCAGTTCTGACCTGGTGCCGCCCCCCTCTCCCAAACCAAATCCACCTCCAGAACATGAGCAATGGGGTCCCAGGACTGTCCAGCTGCCCAATTAATCTTCAAACTCTCTAATCTACATAACATACGTATTTAGGCTCAATTACAACTTCAAGTGCAGTCTGCAAAGTGCAACTTTGGGCAAAATCTGCAATGGTATCCACTCATAATACAGTGCTACGCAATATGTTGGCGCTATAGAAATACATGTTAATAATAATAAAGAATTTCCATTACAGTTCCAGCGTGATTGAAGCCATTTGTGGATTTGCCCTTGGTACAATTGTGTCTATTGCATTATAACACACAAATGTGTCTATCAATGCAGCCCACATTAGGAACCCTTGTATTACACTTCAGTGCATGGCTGTATTTAGATTCAGCGATGCCTAATTCTCTGACTGAACCCAGCCTGTCCCCTGCTATTGGCAATCCTTAAAAAAAGGTACAACTCCCCTCAGCTCCAGCACTTTGGGGCCGAATCACGAAATGCGGGTGAAGGGTTCGAATAAAAAAAAATTCGAATTTCGAAGTTTTTTTGGGCTACTTCGACCATCGAATGGGCTACTTCGACCTTCGACTTCGACCTTCGACTTCGAATCAAATGATTCGAACTAAAAATCGTTGACTATTCGACCATTCGATAGTCGAAGTACTGTCCCTTTAAGAAAAACTTCGACCCCCTACTTCGGCAGCTAAAAGCTACCGAAGTCAATGTTAGCCTATGGGGAAGGTCCCCATAGGCTTGCCTGTGATTTTTTGATCGAAGGATTTTCCTTCGATCGTTGGATTAAAATCCTTCGATCGATTGCAGGATTTGAGCAAAATCGTTCGTCTTCGATATTCGAAGTTGAACGATTTTAGTTCCCAGTCGAATATCGAGGGTTAATTAACCCTCGATATTCGACCCTTCGTGAATCGGCCCCTAAGTGTATTTATGATTTTCTTTTCTCTGTTAATTATGGAATCTCACTATGAACACACTACCCTCCCCCCCCCCCCCAAAAAAAAAGTTTAAATAACTAGAACATATTTTGTTGAGGTTTCTACCCTTGTATTTTTTTGCATCTTTCCTCTTCAGAATACCATGTCCATTCCAATTTGCCATCTAGTACATCCAGGATTTTACATTTTTGGAAATCCTTTTGTATCTTCTGTTTTTGGTGTAGCTACAAGAATAAAAATACAGATGATTTTTTTCCATTTATTCATTATAGGTATCAGTAAGTATTCAAGTAACCGATATTCTGCTTATTATTCAGAGCTAATTTTACTAATTCAGAAATTCTTAGCCAGGCCCATAACATGGAAATACAAATCTTTTCTGAAATACACCCTAAAAGCTTTTAGCCAGACCATTTTTCCTTTTTTTCTCAGAGTCTGATAAGGTACCTATGGATTTGAGGAAAGTGTGTATGTGTGCATGTCCAATATATAAAAATAGATTACAATCTCAGCCTGGCAATTACATGCCTGTAAGTCTGTCATCTGAATTGAGGAAGATATCTGAAGGCTTGTTAATGAACCACTATCAAAAGTATGTCCTGGTAAATGACATTATGAGCAGTAATCAGCATGGCTTTATGATGGATACGTCATGTCAGACGAATTTGATTTTTATGATGAGGTAGATAAGAAGTTACATAGTTAAATTGGGTTGAAAAAAGACAAAGTCCATTAAGTCCAACCCCTCCAAATGAAAACCCAGCATCCATACATACACCCCTCCATACTTTTCATTAAATTCTATATACCCATATCTATACTTACTATAGAGCTTAGTATCACAATAGCCTTTGATATTATGTCTGTCCAAGAAATCATCCAAGTCCCTCTTATAGTCATTAACTGAATCAGCATCACAACATCACCCGGCAGTGCATTCCACAACCTCACTGTCCTGACTGTGAAGAACCCCCTACGTTGCTTCAAATGAAAGTTCTTTTCTTCTAGTCTAAAGGGGAGGCCTCTGGTACGTTGATCCACTTTATGGGTAAAAAGGTCCCCTGCTATTTGTCTATAATGTCCTCTAATGTACTTGTAAAGTCTAATCATGTCCCCTCGCAAGCGCCTTTTTTCCAGAGAAAACAACCCCAACCTTGACAGTCTCCCCTCATAATTTAAGTCTTCCCTCCCTCTAACCAGTTTAGTTGCACGTCTCTGCACTCTCTCCAGCTCATTTATATCCCTCTTAAGGACTGGAGTCCAAAACTGCCCCCATACTCCAGATGAGGCCTCACCAGGGACCTATAAAGAGACATAATTATGTTTTCATCCCTTGAGTTAATGCCCTTTTTTATACAAGACAGAACTTTATTTGCTTTAGTGGCCACAGAATGACACTGCCCAGAATTAGACAACTTGTTATCTACATAGACCCCTAGATCCTTCTCATTTAAGGAAACTCCCAACACACTGCCATTTAGTGTAGAACTTGCATTTATATTATTTTTGCCAAAGTGCATAACCTGCATTTATCAACATTGAACCTCATTTTCCAGTTTTCTGCCCAGTTTTCCAGTTTAGACAAATCACTGTGCAAAGTGGCAGCATCCTGCATGGAACCTATAGTTCTGCACAATTTAGTATCTGCGAAAATAGAAACAGTACTTTCAATGGCCACCTCCAGGTCATTAATAAACAAGTTGTAATAAGTTGTAATAAATGGATAGCAAACTGGCTACAGGATTCAGTAAGGTTCTTAGTGGGGTCCCTCAGGGCTCGGTATTGGGTCCACTTTTATTTAACTTGTTCATTAATGACTTAGGGGAGGGTATTGTAAGTAATGTATCAGATGACAGAAAACTATCCAGCCCAATTAATTCCATCCATGATGCGTCATCCTTGCAACAAGATCTTGACAAATAATAAGGGCAGCCCCTTGGGATTGTACGATTCACAGTGCACATAAACATACTAAACAAACTATACTTGTTAGGTCAAGTATTCATTTTGGAGGTATAGTTTTCCTTTAATGGGACTGAACTAGGAAAATGCATGGTTGGGATGGACCTGGGGGTACTTAATAATAATAAACTTGGCTGCAGAAAGCAATGCCAGTCAGTAGCAGGAAGGGTTGGCAGCATACTGTCCTGTATTACAAGGACTACAGACTCATGGGAGGAGAGGGTCATTCTTCATCCTCACAAAACACTGGTAAGGTCCCATCTAGATTATGCCATGCAGTTTTGGGCTCCAGTGCTTACAAAGGATATCACTGGAAACAATATCTGCTGCCAGAACTTGAGAGGACTGAGGTTTGCTGATAAAAAAATCTGGATAATGCTTTTTGTTCCATTGGGGAGACTTACCTTTTTTAACAAGTGTTTCTTGATTAAGAAACAACACTAATGTTGCCTTTGGATATCAAAGGATTGACAATAAATTCTTTTCTGGGGAGAATTAAAACATTAAGATAAAGGTCAATTTTAAAGGAATCTGTTGTCTAACATGTCTTGCATAGTAAACTTTGAAAATGGCACAATGGAGCTCCCACTGCACTTTAGTAAAGGAGGGAAAAAGAAGGAGACAAGATATATGTAAGGAGATAAGTGGGAATGAAAGTGATGTAGTGGGTGGGCGGGCAAAGAAAAGAGAGAAGAGAGGGAATAGGAGAGGTAGTTAGGAAAACAATTGGTGAATCAATGAGGGCCTTAGGAGGCGTAAGGCATTCCATTAATTGAAAGATTAGAGGTGTAACACGAAAGCTGAATATGTCTAACCATTGAGCTCTTTTTGTTGCCTATTAAGACTTACAGTTGCTCATGTACTCATCAAATTGTAGAGAGTATATAGTAAGCAACTCAAGCAATAACAACTCTGAAACCGTAGAAAAGAGGATAAAACAGGTTGTTCATCTAATACTGTCTATCTAGAGCAGTGATCCCCAACTCGTGAGCAACTTGTTTCTCTCCAACCCCTCGGATGTTACTCTCAGTGGTGTCAAAGCAGGAGCTTATTTTTAAATTTTGGTTGCAAAAAACCCCCATGTACTGCCAAACAGAGTCTCCTGTAGGCTGTCATTCCATATAGAGGCAACCAATAGCCAATCACAGTCCTTATTTGGCACCACCCAGGAACATTTTCCGTGCTTGTGTTGCTCCCCAACTCTTTTTAAATCTGAATGTTGATCAAGAGTCAAAAAGGTTTTGGACCCCTGATCTAGAGAATGAACTGCAAGGAGGTAACAGTTCCATGAAGCTGTCTTGAGAAGAAGCTATAGTGGTGTCAAAACATGAGTATGTTAGCAAGAAAAGATGGATATGTCTAGCTCTTGTATCCATCATGCTTTGTTTGTCCAGCAGGTAGTAGCAACCCTTCAGCTTGGCTCTGCAGGTGATTTCCAACTTTCTAGAGGTTCCAGAACCTACATAGGGATGTTGAAAAAGAATCATTTCTTCTTTGACCTAAGACACAACTGGTGGAGATATCGACTTTAAAGCCTGCTCAGGTGGTGAGGTTGTTCCTTGTTAGGTGCTATCTAGAAGCAAGTCAGGCCAATTGGGGCTTTCCACAGGTGTGAAAGGCAGCTAGGCCTGCCACCAAGGGCAGTTGTGGCGCAGACAAGAAGCTTAGTGTGCGGTTGAACCCCACAGTGGTGCTACTAATAAACACAGATATATGAAAACCCCTACCTGACCTTCTTCCTGGGTTCTGAAGGGTATATATGAAAATACTCTTTTTAAATCATACATTAACTGGCCTTGCCTTCAGCTGCTGCACTTCCACCCGCCCCCAGGGGAGCAAGCCCAAATTTTGGGAATCACTAAGCCAAAGGATGCATACAGTAATCTTACTGAATGAAAGAACTGCTCTTATTAGCAATATAGCAAACCATAAAGAATTTTTAAATAAAAAATCAAAACCATCTCTGGGAATGGATCACTATCTGCTTGACGATGAAGATTATCCACTTACAAGTCTCAATATAAATTAGAAATTTTATTCATATCAAAATGAGATCCACATGAAAAGAAAAAAGAATTAGTACAATCCGTACTTACCCTCTGTCTCCAGCAACATAGAGTTGCAATGACGACCAAAATCAGAACTATAGGAATCCATGATATATGATAACGATTGTTTTTTCTTTTTATTGGACTTTCTTTCCTCTCTAAAGAAGTATCATTAGTCACTGGAACCAAATTAAAAATAATGAAGCAAGTTTAAAAGGAGGAATTAAAGAAATCTTAATTGATAAATTGCTGGGGTCCAAACATGATTGGCCAACCAAACATTAGATACATGAAAAGAGGAGGTACATCAACTTACGTCTCAGGCAGAATATTGATGGCACTATACTCCTGTAGGCAGTGCTAACTGGATTTGTCGCAGTGCAGGTGTAAGTAGAATTTGCTTCCCCATTGAAGAGATGAATAGTGGGATCCTTCATGTTTCCCCTGTTTGTGTTATTCCAAGTTACCGTTACATCTTCTCCAACCAACCCATTTACGGCACAGGTCAAGGTGACGTTACAGGTCTTATTTCCATTAGATTCATTATAAATCTGGATGTCTTTATCTGTTAGTACTTCTACATGACAAATGACACACAACACACAAAGGAGAGTCAATTCAAATTGATTTTAGTTTGAAAGGGCAAGTAAGACAATTGGCGGAAGAAGTTTTATGACCCCAATGAGTTCTGCTCTATATAGGGGCAGGTGGCAGGCCTGTGGGTGGTAGTAGGTTAGAGGGTGGAGAAGTGCCCAAAACTGCCTTCAGTGGGAATCACATGTCACTATTAGAACAAGCAGATCTCAGCCCCAAAATGAACACATTCAGGCCAAGAACTAGAAGTCTCTAAGGGGCCATGTACTATAATCCTTACTTACTGGCAGACATAGGTGGGGGTGATTTTTGTACTTGGTGATACGGATTAAAGGGATTTTCTTTACAGACTCCTTCATGATCCATTTATGAAACCCAGAACACGCAGCAGGATCAATACAGAATCAATTCCATCTTAATACCCCAGAACACATGGCAGGATAAATACAGTTCCAGTTCCACATATAATGACCTCAGAACACACAGCAGGATAAATACAGTGTCAGTTCCTTGTATAATACCCAGAACAAACACAGGATAAATACAGCGCCAATTCCATGTATAATACCCCAGAACACACAGCAGGATAAATACAGTGCCAATTCCATGTATAATACCCCAGAACACATAGCAGGATAAATACAGTGTCAATTCCATGTATAATACCCCAGAACACACGGCAGGAAAAATATATTGCCAATTCCATGTATAATACCCCAGAACACACAGCAGGATAAATACAGTGCCAGTTCCATGTATAATACCCCAGAACACATAGCAGGATAAATACAGTGCCAATTCCATGTAGAATACCCCAGAACACACGGCAGGAAAAATATATTGCCAATTCCATGTATAATACCCCAGAACACACAGCAGGATAAATACAGTGCCAGTTCCATGTATAATACCCCAGAACACACAGCAGATAAATACAGTGCCAATTCCATATATATTTTTTTTTGTTCAGGTAAGTTTTATTTGAACAACAATAGCAGGTACATCAATGGAATCACATTCATGCAGTTCAGCAGATCACAAGCATATTATTACAAACCAAGGAGACACAAGGGGGATATGCACATCGAAAAAGAAAAACATATCAGTACACAATCACACAGGAAACTAGACATTTTCAAGAATCCATAATTGCCAGACCTCAAGATGTTGTTTGACTGTACCATTTTTCTTAGCAATCAAATGCTCTACTGCCTGAGTTTCTTGAATAGATTTTTCCCATTCTGTATAAGTGGGAGGGCTCCTATCTTTCCAGTGTTGTGCTATAAGCCTACGGGCCTGAAACAACAATTTGAGTACAATCTTTTTGGCTGGACAAGTTAGTTGGATGGGGGGGTCAATTCCCATGAGGTACCATTTCGGATCTAGCGGGACCTCAAACCCTAACAGTCTAGTAACTCTCTCTAGTATCGCTAGCCAGTATGGCTTTACTACCTGACATGACCAGAAGGTGTGTAAGAAAGTCCCCTCCTCCTGGTTACACCTCAAACACATGGGGGAAATCTCCGGGTTCAGTTTATGCAGAAGAGTTCTTGTGTAGTAAGCCCTGTGAATAAAGTACAGTTGAAGCAGTCTGTATTTATATATAGGAGAGATCTGTAGAAGGGTCTTAAGCACCTGTTCCCACTGATCATCAGTTATCTGCTCTACATCCACTTCCCATCTATCTCTGATTTTCAAAGGTGCTCTACGTACCATGGGCAACAAGAGGGCTTTATAAAACAACGTTATTTTATGACCAGGCTGTTCCTGCTGGAACACCTCAACTACTGGCGAAGCCGTCAGCGGAGTGGTCCTATAATGGAGGGAATGCTGTACTGCTCTCCTAATTTTATAATAGGTAAACCATTGGGTATCAGGCAATAAATAGGTTTCTTTGAGGTGATCAAAAGAAGCTATACCCTGCTCGGTCCAAACCTGCCCTAAGGTATAGATACCAGCATCCAACCAAGGTTTGGGCGGAGGCAGGCTGTCAAGAGGTGCAAGAGCTTTGTTATACCAAAGTGGTGAGAGAGGGCCCAGAGTGTCAGCCTTATTGATACGATTTGCTAAGGAAAGAACGTACCTCTGGGAGATTAATAGTGGGTTGGAAATTGGCCTAGGGCCCCCTGACCCTGTGGGCTCCAAAGCATAGATTGGGGGTAGCTCAGTCTGCAAAACCTCCTGCCATAGCTGGTATAGCGCCTCCCCTGTGCACGAGTGTCTAAGGGTCCAAACTTGTGATAACTGAGATGCCAGATAATAAAGCTGCATATCTGGTAGAGCCATTCCTCCTAGCTCTTTAGGCCTATGGAGGGTTGTAGTAGAAAGTTTGCTTCTAGATGTACCCCAAATAAACAGCCTAAAAGCCTGCGCTAGTTCGTTAAAAAAGGCCTTGTGAATTTTTATTGGTGCCTGCCACAACCCGTACAATATTTTGGGCGCTATTACCATTTTAATGAGTTGAATACGGCCTGTCGGCCCCAGTGGAAGTTGTTTCCAGACCTGAAATTTATCACGAGACCATTGTAACAGGGGGGCTATGTTATGCTCATAGTATGTCAATATTGGCAGAGCCACCTTGACACCAAGATATGTGAATTGCGAGGCAAGCTGTAGAGGGAGTGGTGCAGGAAATGTATAAGTCTCCCCAGGATCAAGCAAAAATAAGGAGGATTTAGCTTGGTTGGTTTGCAGGCCTGAGACCTTCCCAAATTTCTCAGTAAGGGCCAACAGTGCCTTAAGTGAACCCAGGGTGTCACCCAAATACACTAGGGTGTCATCCGCATACATCTGGATTTTTTCCTCCCGTTGTCTAATCCTGAGCCCCTTGATGTGCGGAGTTTGTCTAATTGCTATTCCCAATGGCTCAATTGCTAGTGCAAAAAGCAGGGGTGACAGAGGACACCCCTGCCTGGTGCCTCTAGATAGTACAAAACTGTCGGTCTGGGAGGCATTAACTCTAAGTGAAGCAACCGGGGCCCCGTAAAGAATTTGAGTGAGTGAAATATAATATGGACCTATACCGAAGGCCTCCATTACTTTCCATAAATATGCCCATTCCACCGTATCAAAGGCTTTTGCAACGTCTAAGGCTGCAATAGCTCTCTGGCCCGAGTTAGCATGGTCTATAGTGAGATTAAGCATCAGCCGTCTAACATTATGAGCTGTCGTTTTTCCCGGGATGAACCCTGTCTGGTCCTCAGTGACTATATGTGTGATGACTTGTGCCAGACGCCTGGCTAAGACTTTTGCCAATATCTTAACATCAGCCGTTAGAAGGGATATAGGCCTGTAAGAGTCCGGGCTTGTTAAGTCCTTACCCGGTTTGGGGAGGAGTATGATAGTGGCTTCATACATAGAGGCCGGGAGAATCTTTTGTTGGAGAGCATACTCATAAGTTTTTAGAAGGAGAGGAGCCAAGGTAGCAGCATGCCTCTTATAAAATTCTATGGGCAACCCATCTGCGCCAGGGGCTTTACCCACTGGAAACGTTTCAATTGCCTCTACAATTTCCGCTACTGTCAGTGGTCCATCAAGGTACTCCTTAAAGTCCGCAGCTAGAGCCGGAAACTTAAGGGAATGCAAGAAATCATCTATAGCCAAGTGCCCTTCAGTTAGTTTAGTGCTGTACAGATTAGCATAATAACGTGCCATCAAAGTTTTAATTTCCTCTGGGTCCGAAGCAAACTCAGTTGCGTTTTTCCTTAATGACGTAATCACAGGGGGAGAAGTCTGTTCTCTTGTAAGTAGTGCTAACATTCTACCTGCCCTCTCCCCCTGTTCCAACACCCTGGCTTTGGTAAACAGGTGCCTATACTGTGACCTTTCCCACATATATTGTGCATATTTGTCCTGTAAAAGTTTTAAGCAGGTGTAGTGTAGAGGGGTAGGAGAGATAGCCAGCTGGGCTTCAGCATGAACAATTTCACTCTCCAGTGCAGTCTGTTGCTGTCTGGACTGTTTCTTAAACCCTATTATCTCATTGTTTAACTGGCCTCGTAGGTATGCTTTAAAAGAGTCCCATAAGACATTCATATCAGTAGTGGCAGCATTAAATTGAAAGAATTCTTTGAATAACACCTCATGCTCTTTATCATTGTCAAGAATTTTCAACCAAACCGGATGAAGTGCCCACCTGGTCCGTGAACGAGTGGCACCCAATGAGAGGGTAAGCTCTAAGGGGGCGTGATCAGTTATACCCCTAGGGAGGTATTCTGCCTTCGTCACACAGGTAAGAGAAATATCATTCACAAATGCAAAGTCTATTCTGGATAACACTAAATGTGAAGCCGAAAAACAGGAGTACTGCCTATCTAGTGGATGGAGTTGTCGCCAAACTTCAGTAAGCCCCACACCTTGCGCCAAATCAGCGAGATTAGTGCTTGCGTCCACAGTGCCTTGTGTGCGAATCCGCAGCCTGTCTAAGGTACTATCAAGTAGGGAGTTAAAGTCCCCAGCCGCGACAACCCGTGCATGGGGGTGTTGGGCCATAAAGTGAATCAGCTGTCTGACACACGTAGGTTCATAGGGAGGCGGGATATATATATTGGCGATGATAAACTCCTGATGATATACATTAGCATGCAAAAATATGTACCTTCCTTTGGCATCCGACTGAACATCTAGTAATTGGAAAGGGATGTGCTTGGCTACGAGGGTTGCCACTCCCGAGGAATGGGTACTATAGGTTGCATGGAAGTGCCAGCCTACCCAAGGTTTCTTAAGGGTAAGTATTTTACTACCTGTCAAATGGGTTTCCTGCAAAAGAGCAATGCCCACACCCCTACGTTTCAGGTAGTCAGTAACCAGCCTTCTTTTAATGGGATGATACAAACCCCGCACATTCCAGCTAAGTATGGTCAGAGTCATGGTGGCTTTAGACACTCGGGTAACAGTGTTAATGCATCTGCTTTGTCATTTAGTACAACTTCCCTGAACATATTCTGTGCATAGAAATAAATATTGTCAAAAACAACCCATAAGCATTCCCCTAACCCACCCTTTCTACCCAGATCCCCAACAGTAGGTAGAATGTTTCCCATAACCATAAGTGAGAGGTCACACTGGGGTGGCCAAACAATAAACCTAAACGTGAAGCAACTTGGGCAGCTCCATATGGTGCCCTCCCTCCAATGTCCAGAAACACAGTGTCCGCATATACGGTTAGGACTTATTCAAATAGCTTACCCTCATGCATATCAAACATGCTTGTGGCTCAACCGACAGGTAAAAGAAAAAAGGGGGTAATGCATGCCATATTGGCTCTTACTACCCGGTCCATGCTTGGTCCAGAGGCCGAACATTTAGCAGTGGCCTAAGAGGTATCCGGTATGTAGGGTTGTCACCGAAAGAAGACACATGGACACGACGAGGAGAGAATGCCAGCATACTGGAGAAAACACAAAAGAGAACAAAATGTCACCTCCAGGGTCCATCACTGCGGAGCTGGGTGGTCCGGATCTCCCCTGCGACCGTTGCGGTCAAGCCAGTCGTTGAGGTCTCGTGGAGAGGTGAAGAAGTGGGTAGCTCCGTCAACAGATATCCTCATGCGTGCAGGGTACAACATGGCGTACTTTAAATCAAGCGCTCTCAGCCTCCTCTTGCTATCAGCAAACTGGGCTCTCTGCTTCTGTATCTCAGCCGAGAAATCCGCATATATAGACACATTGGTGGATTGAAAGGAAATGCTGCCCTTCTCCCTTGCCAATTTCAGAAATTTGTCGCGGTCCCTCGCATTAAGCAGTCTAGCAATCAGTGGCCGTGCAGGAGTCCCTGGCGGTCCACGTCTAGTAGGGACCCTATGGGCCCTCTCAATGGCGAAAGTAGTGGAAAGGTGGTGACTCCCAAAAGTATCTCTAAGCCACTGTTCCAAAAAGGATTCCGGGTTGTCTCCCTCCGCTCCCTCGGGAAAACCCACAAAACGTAAGTTATTTCGGCGGAGCCTGTTCTCCATGTCATCAGCTTTAAGCTGAGCCTGCTTTAGAGATTGCTGAAGCTGTTGTACTGTATTCGGCAATGGCAAGCAAGTATCCTCTAGCGTGCTAATCCGCTGCTCCGCCATCTTGGCCCGCTCTCTGATTTTCTGCATGTCATGTTTAATAATGGAAAGATCTACCTTGATCTCCTCTGTAGTGGCAGTAATCAGGGAGGCACAAGTTTCTCTCGTAGATCTTATCTCCGCCAACAAATCCGAGAGTGTGGGTTCAGCCGTTTCCACCTGTAAAGCAGGATCATCTGGGTCCGGGGAGCTGGGCCTAGAGGGAGAGGCGCCATCTTGCGCAGACTTCCCTTCTCTGGCAAACTTTCCCAGCTTCGCTGCCGCCTCGGAGGCTCGCTTTTGAGCTCGGTTCTGGCCCATCAGTTGTCTGGGAGGTAGTCGGTCCCAGGGGTTCTCCACTGTACCAGCAGAGTGCGGTTCCGTCAGGAAAATCAGGGTAAGTAGGAGTTTGGGCACCGGAGCTCTTAGCAAGTGCGACCGCTCACATCAGGTCGTTGGCCACGCCCCCGCCAATTCCATATATTATACCCCAGAACACACAATAGGATAAATACAGTGCCAATTCCATGTATAATACCCCAGAACACACGGCAGGAAAAATATATTGCCAATTCCATGTATAATACCCCAGAACACACAGCAGGATAAATACAGTGCCAATTCCATGTATAATACCCCAGAACACATAGCAGGATAAATACAGTGTCAATTCCATGTATAATACCCCAGAACACACGGGAGGATAAATACAGTGCCAATTCCATGTATAATACCCCAGAACACACAGCAGATAAATGCAGTGCCAATTCCATGTATAATACCCCAGAACACACAGCAGGATAAATACAGTGCCAGTTCCATGTATAATACCCCAGAACACACAATAGGATAAATACAGTGCCAATTCCATGTATAATACCCCAGAACACACGGCAGGAAAAATATATTGCCAATTCCATGTATAATACCCCAGAACACACAGCAGGATAAATACAGTGCCAATTCCATGTATAATACCCCAGAACACATAGCAGGATAAATACAGTGTCAATTCCATGTATAATACCCCAGAACACACGGGAGGATAAATACAGTGCCAATTCCATGTATAATACCCCAGAACACACAGCAGATAAATGCAGTGCCAATTCCATGTATAATACCCCAGAACACACAGCAGGATAAATACAGTGCCAGTTCCATGTATAATACCCCAGAACACACAATAGGATAAATACAGTGCCAATTCCATGTATAATACCCCAGAACACACGGCAGGAAAAATATATTGCCAATTCCATGTATAATACCCCAGAACACACAGCAGGATAAATACAGTGCCAATTCCATGTACAATACCCCAGAACACGAGGCAGGATAAATACAGTGCCAATTCCATGTATAATACCCCAGAACACACAGCAGGATAAATACAGTGACAATTCCATGTATAATACCCCAGAACACACAGCAGATAAATACAGCGCCAATTCCATGTATAATACCCCAGAACACACAGCAGATAAATACAGTGCCAATTCCATGTATAATACCCCAGAACACACAGCAGGATAAATACAGTGCCAGTTCCATGTATAATACCCACAACAAACACAGGAAAAATACAGCGCCAATTCCATGTATAATACCCCAGAACACACGGCAGGAAAAATACATTGCCAATTCCATGTATAATACCCTAGAACATGAGGCAGGATAAATACAGTGCCAATTCCATGTATAATACCCCAGAACACACAGCAGGATAAATACAGTGCCAATTCCATGTATAATACCCCAGAACACACAGCAGGATAAATACAGTGCCAATTCCATGTATAATACCCCAGAACACACAGCAGGATAAATACAGAGCCAATTCCATGTATAATACCCCAGAACACACAGCAGGATAAATACAGTGCCAATTCCATGTATAATACCCCAGAACACGAGGCAGGATAAATACAGAGCCAATTCCATGTATAATACCCCAGAACACACAGCAGATAAATACAGTGCCAATTCCATGTATAATACCCAGAACACACAGCGGGATAAATACAGTGCCAATTCCATGTATAATACCCCAGAACACACAGCAGGATAAATACAGAGCCAATTCCATGTATAATACCCCAGAACACACAGCAGGATAAATACAGTGCCAATTCCATGTATAATACCCCAGAACACGAGGCAGGATAAATACAGAGCCAATTCCATGTATAATACCCCAGAACACACAGCAGATAAATACAGTGCCAATTCCATGTATAATACCCAGAACACACAGCGGGATAAATACAGTGCCAATTCCATGTATAATACCCCAGAACACACAGCGGGATAAATACAGTGCCAATTCCATGTATAATACCCCAGAACACACAGCAGATAAATACAGTGCCAATTCCATGTATAATACCCAGAACACACAGCGGGATAAATACAGTGCCAATTCCATGTATAATACCCCAGAACACACAGCAGGATAAATACAGAGCCAATTCCATGTATAATACCCCAGAACACACAGCAGGATAAATACAGTGCCAATTCCATGTATAATACCCCAGAACATGAGGCAGGATAAATAGAGTGGCAATTCCATGAATAATACACAGAACACAAGGCAGGATAAATACAGGTTACATTCCATCCTGTTTGTTGTAGGAAATTCATTGAGGTTGGAAGTTGCAGCCCTGTGGCTAAAACACAGTAGGCTGCGGGGGGAGGGTTTAAGGGCAGTTAACTATTCGTGTTATGTGCTGCAAATTTGCTGTATTGTCCCAATTACGGTGTACAGGCCACTATATAAATAGGGGCATTATGGAATAATGTACCAGTTTTTGGAGCATTTTTAGAAGTAGAGGTTAGAGATGGATTAAAGTAAAATGGTGGCATTGAGTCCAGTAAAACCTCACCAGCTTTGCAGATGGTTCACTTCACAGATTGGCAAGCGTTACCATGTAGAAAGTGCAAGTATTGACAAACAATACAAAGATTTCCCACAATGCAGTACAGCCAATTGGGCTAATCACTTAAGTAAAATACTTACTGTAGACTCGGAGAAAATAGTTCTGGTTGCATTTGGATTCTCCTCTGTTTATATCTGCGGTGTAGTTGGCTTCGTCCCTCCTGGTTACATTTCTTATAACTAAGGAACTATCTTTCAAGCTCTGAAGTCTCCCCTGATACCGATCATCTAGAATTTCCAATTCACCATTGGGTTTTGTTTTAGCAAAGTTTCTATCCCCGGGAATACTGTTCCAGTAGACGTCTATGGTGCCCGTCATATTCACCTGTAGGTGGGCATTTTTTCCTTCAGCTTTTATTATTCCTATTAAGGGCCCACATACAGAAAACACAGCTGATAAGAGAAAGAAGAAAATAGCAAGTTGACTCTTTAGCTGGAATAACGTACGTCACACCTGTCAGAATGGTAAATGTGATGTAGAAGAAAGAAGATATAAGTACATTAAGGTGACCTTGACAGGTTGAGATATGTCTCCTTTGTAGTTGAATAATGAAAACATTAGTGATTTTTCCTTTTTTTTTTTGCTGGGATATGTGCCCATCGCCGTTCCTGTTCTTCTGTACAACCTCCACTATTTATTTAAGAACTGGTGGGTATGTTACTTGCCCCAGCCCCGATTAATCAAAAGGCCTCCCATGACCTCACTTGAGGCTATTTACAGTCTGAGACAGAATATTGAGTTCCCAGACTGCAGGAAACAAGATTCAAATAATTTATATGGTGTAATTAAAGTTTATTTTGCTTGACAAATGTGATAAAATAGGATTTTGAATAATTTTTTGGAGTGAAGGGTCCCCTTTAAGAGTCAAAATGAAAGTGATCCAGTCATGAGATGATAATATTTCATGTTTCCTGTTTTATTTCTACCTAGGCTGAAAAAGGATATGACTAATCACAAAGTATTAATCCAGTGCCAATTCCATGTATAATACCCCAGAACACATGACAGTATAAATCATTAAAAAGGCATTAAATATCATCTAAAACAAAAAAATTAAATAACGGCTACATTGTAAGAACTACAGGTATGGGACCTGTTATCCAGAATGCTCGGGACCTGGGGTTTCCCGAATAATGGATCTTTCCGTAATTTAAGTCTTCATGCCTTAAGTCTACTAGAAATTCATTTAAACATTAAATAAACCCAATAGGCTGGTTTTGCTTCCAATAAAGATTAATTATATCTTAGTTGGGATCAAGTACAAGCTAATGTTTTATTATTACAGAGAAAAAGGAAATCATTTTTAAAAATTTGGATTATTTGAATAAAATGGAGTCTATGGGAGACAGCCATTCCATAATTCGGAGCTTTCTGGATATCGGGTTTCCAGATAAGGGATCCTATACCTGTAATTGTACGGATAATTTAACATTTAACAGAACACAGACGTATTCACTTGCACAACTGAGTTTTCACAGCTGGTATTAGTCAGGGCAGGCTGTGGCCTTCTGTAATGTTGTTGAACTATGATTTTCTAGTAGACTTAAGGTATGAAGATCTAAATTATGGAAAGATTCATTATCCAGAAACCCTCAGGCCCGAGCATGCTGGATAACAAGTCCCATACCTGTTTTTTTGGGCTAAACTTATTTTCTGCCCTGCGATCTGAAGTTTTCAGATTTCTGGAGCAACATTTTGAAAATTCACTATTCTACTGCTGGGTGTTTTTTTATGTCTAAAAGTCAGGAATCTGCATAAAACTAGACTTATTTGGCCGCTTATAATGGGTTTCTGATACAGATTCAATGCTCTGTAATAAACGTAGCTAGAATCTTTTTTCCAAGTAACAATGTTAAAAAAAAATGCTAAGTGCTGCTTCTGAAACGAAAGGACCTTGAATCATTGAATTCACTTCCCTATGCCGTCTGAAACTGAAAGAAATTCTATTCAGTAGTTTCCTATCTAACATAGGAGGATAAAAGGTCAGCACTCACCCTTAGTGATGGACGAATTTGTGCAGTTTCGCTTCGCCGAAAAATTCGCGAATTTCGCGCGAAATTCGCAAAACAGCGAAAAATTCGCGAAACGGCGCCGTTGTCTCGTTTTTGATGCCGGCGCCCGTTTTTTCAACGCCGGTGCCCATTTTAAGCGCCGGCGTCCGTTTTTTCGAAAAAAAATTTTGACGCCGGCGAATTTTTTCCGCGAATTTTCGCGGGCGTTTCGCGAATTTATTCGCTGACGGCGAATCGCGCAAATTCGCCCGTCACTACTCACCCTTCATAAACAGTCTTTTGGTGCACGTCCCGGGCTGCCACCAACAACCGAAATTACAGGAACACTTTGCATAAATAGACAGCACCCAGCAGGAATTTTCTTAAAAAGCCTTTATTTCAAGGGCTTTATTCAGACGAAATACAGCACAACATACAGCTATCTACTCCACTCAGACACAAATCACAGAGCTCAGTTTAGTTTCCCTTATAGTTTAGTCCCTTATACATTTCCCTATCACTCAGAGAAATAGTACAGAGACTAGTTGTGCTTTAATCTCCTCTCTTCATTAGCTCCTCCAACCCACCCACACACCCGCTTCTAGCTGACACTGTTTCCGCTGAAAGAACAAGTTTTTTTTTCATGTTTTTCATGTGCAGAAGGGTGGGTGCAGGGAATCATAGTTCAACAACATTACAGAAGGCCACAGGCTGCCTTGACTTATATACAGAACTTTCGAGCTGTGAAAAGAGAATACTTCTGTTTTCTGTTAAATGTTAAATTCTCGTTACAATGAGTTCTTACAATGTAGCCGTTATTTAATTTTTTATTTTAGATTTTTTTAATGACTTGCTCTTTTTTCTGGTTGCTAGGATTGCCTTGATCTAGTAACCAGGCATGGGGTTTGAATAACACTGTAGAATAGAAAAAAAGTCTTAAAAGAAAGAAACATTAAGAACATAATGTAAATGTTAATGAACCTTCTGATATATATAAAAATTAATTTACTGTGAACAGTTGGATCACCATTCTGCTTCATGGGGTTGATAGTGCTCAGTACAGCCAAGAAGCAGCACTGTGCTCTATCACCTGTCCAAATCCTTTCTCCCTGATACAAAGGGGATTTACAAAGGTGGGCAAACACCCAAAGCAGAGTGAGAGGTTTATTTTTCTTTAAGGCATGTTGAGTTCTGCTGATTCTGGGTATATAAATGATGATGATGATGATGATGATGATGATATTATAAGGACTTCTTCAAACAGATGGGTTTTTGGGAGTGTTTGGAAGCTTGACCCTTTTTTAGACATAATACCCTCGTCTAGCTGCTCTCAAGGGTGTAGCACCGGAACTGTCGATTTATTGGACAGTAAGGTCTTGGTTACATTAAGACTTATTCTTCTTACTGAGGACTCCTGCCTCAAGCCCTCCAGCACTTCCCACCTGGCACCAATTGGAGCCCAAAGAACCAGAGCCAGGTGCTCCCTCCCCTTATATAGAATATAAAACAGAAACTACACTCAGTACCTCTGGGCCAATAAGAAAACCTCGGTCACCATACTGAGAGGGCTTAGGTTGATGGTAGAGATTATAGGTGATGGTAGAGATGTCCATGAATGGCAGAAGCTCTAGAGAAATCTGGTAGTTGGGAATGGGATAAGTGGTGCTTGGAGGGCTTCAATTATTAAAAAGGTACTGTACTCCACAAACGTATAATGGAGAGTTGATTAGAATTAGAAATATTGTCTTTGATTATGCAAAATACTTTTTTGGGTGGAGTGAGTGTTAATAGTTTGAATGTGAGTGTTAATAGTTTGGATTTTAGGCAAGGAATCAGTGGTACAGGCTGATACATTAGATAGCTTTAAGAAGGGGTTGGATGGCTTTTTAGCAAGTGAGGGAATACAGGGATATGGAAAATAGCTCATAGTCCAAGTTGATCCAGGGACTGGTCCGATAGCCATTTTGGAGTCAGGAAGGAATTTTCCCCCCTCTAAGACAAATTGGAGAGGCTTCAGATGGGTTTTTTGCCTTCCTCTGGATCAACTGGCAGATAGGTAGTTAATAAAAAAAAAAAAAAGGTTGAACTCGATGGACATGTGTCCAGGACTCGGTCAAACTGAAACTGTAGCCTGGAACCCCTCTAAGCAGTCACTTGCAGTGGTCCAATTAAACTCGATAAGTATAAAAAAAGTAAAATTAGGATCATTTGCAAAGACATTTAGATCATGTCAGTCTCCGAGGTGCAGAACAGATATAATTTGTGATCTTCCTCTTTACGGCGGCCCCCGCTTTGTGTGTTGTAATATCTAGATGCACTTGCTAAGCCACAAGCAGTCGACAGAGAGAAGTTAACTTCCCAGCATTAAGATCTATTTGCCAGCCTGTTATTTAAATTTGGACTTATCTACTTGCACCAATGAAGTGCACCTCTACTTTATTGCCAATAGCCGCACTCAGTGATGCGTCTGGGTCCATACCGCATTTCTCCATCTTACAGCCCCCCTCCGGACCCGTTAAAATGTACTGCTATGTGAAGCCCATCAGGCTGAAGCCTCAGTCAAAAGCTGGTACTTACATTCAGGTAGGGACATGTGTACGACAATGAAGAAGAAGTAGACAATGAATGAAGACATGCTGCGTCGCACCCTCATCTGATTTAGCCAGAAACGATGTAGGGTGGGTTTCCGTTTCCTCTTTTAAACAGCCTGCCTCCCCAGCACTTCCTATAGAGTCAAAATGAGAAATCATTTGGGCTTTTAACTTGACGTGGTATGGTGGCTTATTAATCTTATGATCATTATTTTGTAACTAAAAAAAAACCCTGTCTCTGTAAACACATGCATCTGCATAGGTTACTGATATGACAGGGGACCAGGGAATCTGCATTGATCAATTTTTCTTCTTTTTTTCTATGTCTGTAGTTAATTTGTCCAGATCAGTAGCACTTCCATTGTAATTTAGTACATTTTTATTAAGCCTTTGAGTGCTACCACAACCTTTCCTTTTTGCACTTTGTATTGTAGCAGATCTATTGTGTTGGAAGTTCAGCAGTTATGCTGCAGGCCAGGCTTCCATGTGGTTGTAGCACCTTCACACCTGTCTCTTTAAATGGTGGAACAATTCCTTTGGAAATGGGTGTTGGTCTGGGCAGTTTCTCTCTCTTAAAAGCTGCAAGCGGGGGAGAATTAATCTCATGGAACCAATGCTGGGGTCTAGGTTATCTCTCCCCTTTGAAATCTATGGCAGGGGAGAACTAAAGGTGGCCATACATGGAGAGATCCGCTCGTTTGGCGATGTGCCTTGAGGTGGGCAATATCGGGCTGATCCAATCGTGGGCCCTAGGGCCCAACGATCGGATCCTAACGATGCCTAACGGGCGGTCGGATCGCGGGACCGCATCAACGAATAGATGCGGCCGCGATCCGACGGGATTTTTTGTCCCATCCGATCGAGATCTGGCCGACTTTCGGCCAGATCTCGATCGGTGAAGCCCGTCGGGGGGCCCCATACACGGGCCAATAAGCTGCCGATGCGGTCTGTCTGCAGCTTTTATCGGCCCGTGTATGGCCACCTTAAGCCCTATGATCGAAACCAATGCCCAGGTCGGAAGACCTTTATTTCAGGTAATGCTCTTATGCCGGGAGGCTTTAGCATTTGATATTATGACCAGAGGACAATAGTTAGGGACCGCCATATGGGTTTTACCTTGACGTGGTATGGTGGCTTATCAATCTTATCATCATAACTTTGTAACAAAAAAACCCCTGTCTTTGTAAATACATAATGTGCATTTATCAATTTTTCTTCTTTTTCTCTATGGCTGTAGTTAATTTCACCAGATCAGTAGCACTTCCATTGTATTTTACTACATTTTTATTACGCCATGGAGTGCTCCCACAACCTTTCCTTTTTGCACTTAGTTTCTCTTTATCATCAAGCTTCTGTGATTTGAGTATGAGGAGCTAAACACCATACGGACCAACTCAGGGTCCAACGTACCTTCACTAACACTGTCCCAGCATGGTTTGGTGAAAGTCTTACAATATATTTTCAGTAGGGCAAAAACACTAGGTTAATGTAGCTAGTGCCGGTTTTAGATTGTAAGTTCTCTGGTCTACTGATCGTTAGTAACAATGGTTGGCAGGTAGTGATGGGCGAATCTGTGCCGCAAAATTTGTGAAACCCATTTAAGTCAACGGGCGTCAAAATCATTTTGATGCAAGCGACAGTTTTTATACACGTGACTATTTGGTCAAAATGCATTAAAGTCAATGGGTGTCCAAATAACTTTGACGCACGACAATTTTTATGCACGCTCCAATTCTGACGCTCAATCTTTTTTAGACGCTGTGAATTGCCGGTGAATTGTCGCCACAGTTTCACCAATTAATTTGCTTGCGGCAAAAGGCGGAAATTTACTGCCAATAGGTGTCTCACGAATTTATTCGCCCATCACTAATGGTAGGATCCAAGTTCCAGCTCCAACAGGGACCAACAGTTACAGGAAGTCTTAATTGTGGGTGACACTTAGCAGAGCCCATTGCTGTCCCAATATACCTTCATGTTTTCATGTAGCCTTTGTTAAAGGGAAATACGAAAAGCTGAACTCATTTAGACTTGTGTAATACTTTATCACCCCAGTTAGGGGTGACGGTTGGGTCAGATACATTGGCATGAGGTCCCTTTCTCTCGACAAAGTATTAGAGTTAACTTTCTTCCAACTAAACTATTTGCTACGACAAAAAGAGACACAGATGGGGGGGGGGTAGTAAAGGGTAACTTGGTTATTTCAGAAACAGCACCAAATTTACAATTAATTATATTGAAGTGTTTCCTCTTTCCATAAATTAAAGCTCATACTAAATTTTTAATTTTTTAAATTTTTTAATAGTTTTATGCTAGAATGTTGATAAAGTTAATTAGTGTTGTGGAAGTGGAGGTGCAACCTGCTGGATCCACGGGTTGGGTGGGTTTGGACACCAACATACGCACATGTTTTGCAGGGGGGGTTGGGCCAAACTTTTCCTTCTGCCCACCCCTTTCAAAACAGTACAATGTCTTATGCGTAACATGTTTCAACGTTTCAGGCCCCTCCATGCCCTTTATCAAGCCTCGATAAAGGGCCTGGAGGAGCCCGAAACGTTGCCCTTTTTGTGGATACATATGGGCTTAATAATAAAACTTAATAAAACACAGACTTCACTAAGCAACTCATTGATGTGCTTCTGGATTTTCTATCATGCATTTGTGACCCTGTGCGAAGGGAAGAGCCTCCCGGTAAAGCACCCAGCACTTCCAACAAGTGATCTTCAACCAGGTGCAGCACTCCACTTCCGTGCACTACTTATGCTTACCAGCAGCTTGTATTTTTAGGTGCCCACCCTTTGTTATGCCAGACAAATGAGCGGGTCAGGAGCAGATCTATAAATACAAGCCAGTTGGGTGCAAGTAAATTGATAACACTTATGCCAAGCAATTTCTCAACATTTTGTGATCCTTTTGTGTTAAAGGTGTCCATACATGATATGTTTGGCTCTTTTGGCGAGGTCTCCAAACGAGTGGATCTTTATCCGATATACCCACCAACGACAGGGCAATATTGGCTTAATATGAACGTTTGGCCCTAATGCTTGGATTATTTGAAGGAAACAGGCAACAACGGATCATAGGACCACATCAACTATCCGATGCAGTCTTTGATCACAGGAAGAATCAGACCCATATCCCAGGACCCATATCAGCATCTTTAATCTGCCCATGTATGAGTAGATTATTAACTTCAATTCAATAAGTAGACATGCCCAATCAACATATCAGTTTATTCCTAAATACTGTATTTTTTTTCACACCGATCAAAGCAAAAGTGATATAATTCATACTACATAATGATAAAGTATTATGATAATGAAAAAAATAATTAAACCCCTAAGGGCACATTTCCTAAGCACTTGTATCCCCTGGACTTGCTGCTCTTTGCACTGATTTCCCACCGGCCTCATTTGAATCAAACACTGGCTAACGCAGGCGGCACTCGGTTTTCGGTGCAATACACACCCGGCAAAGTGCAGAAATATGGCTGATTACAGTATGGTCCTTTCTGTATTGTATACATATAATTATTTTATGACTGCAGTGTCTACAGTGTGTAGAAACTTGAATTAAAATTTAAAATTTAAAAAGAACATAGTGAATTTAATTTTCTCGGTCCAGTATAACATGGCAGAATTTATAATGTCTACTTTCTTGTTTGTTGGTCAAGCAACGTTTGTTCAAAGGATAAATAAACCTTTAAAATAAGTGAATGTAAAATTGATAAGCGTGTTATTCTAAACACTTCTGTGATTTACAGGCATAATTTTTTAATTCCTAGATAAATGTACTGTTAAAATGAATGAATTTTGTTACAACAGAGCCCCCTGCTTGGGCAGAGGGCAATAATACCAACTCTGTACTTTTACCAAGGGAATTTTTTGTCTGCCCTGCCTTAAAAGGAAGAGAAGTAGAAAGACAATGGAGCTCACATGGATCTCAAGCAAAGCCTGCCGTTTAAATAAATACCGTATATACTCGAGTATAAGCCGAGTTTTTCAACCCCCAAAATATGCTGAAAAACTCTACCTCGGCTTATACTCGGGTCAAGCGCAAAAACGGTCGCCGGCATCTTAGAATAGCCGCCGGCATCTAAGAATAGTCGCTGGCGTCCAAGAATAGTCGCCAGCGTCCAAGAATAGTCTCCAAGAATATTCGCCGGCCTCCAATGGGAGCAGAAACCCTCAATTTTTTGATTGAAACTTACCAGAAGCTGCTGCATTTCTCACCTTAGGCTTATACTTGAGTCAATAAGTTTTTGGAGGTAAAATTAGGTCCCTCGGCTTATACTCGGGACGGCTTATACTCGAGTATATATGGTAGTTAAGTAAACCTACTCTCAACTGTATCCGAACATTTAAATGTAGCAAATACAGCACAGGCACAACCCTAGGCACCTGCAGGAATTATGTCCTACCTTTAGTAATAAAAGAGACTATTAGGACCAAAATGAAGACTATATCCAAGAGACATACCCATTTCTCTACTGCGCTACTGTTGGTTCTGACCCTGACTTGTGACCTTGACTACATCTTTGACTTTTGATTCAGTACTGCACTGGTATCACTGATTCAGTACTGCACTGGTATGATTGGTATCAACCTCGGCCTGTTCTTCTACAACACTCTCTGTTCCCCATCCTATCAGTTTACGTTCTGGTTCCCTTGCCTGCCCAGAACTTCCCCCTTGATCCTCTCACTAGTGGCATCTGAGTAGTTGTGGGCTCCTCCCAAAGCAAAAGGTGATTTTCATAAGTGGAGGAGTGAGCCAAGCCTGGAACCATGTGGATTGTTCTGGGTTTTGAGAAACCATATGTAACAATCTGTTTTAAAAGGCATCAAAACCAAGCAGCATGAGTTTGGGGTTACTACATAGAAATTTGGCTTGCTGCACAGATAAATAAAAATACTAAAGGTGTTGTGAGAGCCCTCTAAGCCTAATAAAGTGGTAGTAACATCAACCAACCCAAAATGCTTCTAGAAGACATTGATCAATGCACATTTATTGGCTCCAAGTTTTATAAGTAAGTCATTCTGTGCAAGTCTAGACATTTTTAAGAAATAGGGGGTTTTTGTTTTTGCTCTTTGTCACCACACTATGGAGGGGTTTATATTGCTGGAGAATCTGATGCAGGAGGCCGCACTAAAGAATAAGCCAGAACCATAAGATATTGGGGACACCTTAGGGGGAAAAAGGGAGAGGTGCCTGGTGAAAGAGGACTGAAATATGAAATATAGTGAAATAAAGTATAGAATGGTGGCAGTTCGTACAAGCCGCACCAAGGCCTCCAGGAGATTTACTTTGACATTTTCCAGTTTTAACTTTGGAATCTTGATTCTTTCAACATATCTAGATCTAGAAATAAGGGCTCATTTACCATGGGCTCATTTACCATTGCCACAGGAGCAAGATGAGTGTGAAACCTCCCCTGCATTAATACTGTAAATCATCTCCGGACCAAATCTGTTCTTATTTAATACACGTGAGCTCAGTATTTATTATGGTGGCCCTTTGGAATGAATGTATCATTTTAACACATACACAACCATTTTAGGGGCCCCCGAAACTTTGGAAAGTCAATATTTTTCCTAAACTAAACTGCAGCAAAAAGTAAATATAAAATGTAGCACTTATTTATTTACTTTGCATGAATTGTGTGTGTTCTTTAAGAATCACCTTACTGTGAGTCTCTATCACTCATAGTCATTCATCCATAGAACTTTTTTGGAAGCCATTTATATTTTTATAAAGGGAAAGATTTGTTCAATGCTCTACAGCAGTGATCCCCAACCAGTAGCTCATGTTGCTCCCCAACCCCTTGGATGTTGCTCCCAGTGGCCTCAAAGCAGGAGATTATTTTTGAATTTCAGGCTTGGAGACAAGTTTTGGTTGTATAAAAACCACATGTACTGCCAAACAGAGTCTCAATGTAGGCTGACAATCCACATAGGGGCTACTAAATGGCCAATCACAGCACTTATTTGGCACCCCAAGAACATTTTTCATGCTAGTGTTGCTCCCCAACTCCTTTTACTTCTGAATGTTGCTCACGGGTTCAAAAGGTTGGGGATCCCTACTCTACAGCATGGAATGATTATGTATAACCAGGGTATTGTTAGTATGGCCAAAATACAGCAGAGGGCGCCCCTCCACTGGGAATAGAATGACTTGTAGTTGTGCGATGTATCAGCGCCAATGAGTGGGTTGCACTCTGTATTAGGATGTGGAATATGCTGAGGGAAGATGCGCCTCCACAAAACCAAATCCAAAGGGCCACTTATAAAGCCACATACACACCAAAATTCACCTTATTCCGTGGCGTGTGCAGATTCCCAGCCATTTCCACAGCAGAAAGTTCTGGGGTTGAAAAGGGTGTTGGGGTTTTCCCTGTTACACAGAGGGGTTAAACCACACCACCAGCTGCACCCTAGTGACCCTCAGACTATTACAGTTGTTTGAGTCTTGTCGGGTGTCGAATGTGAAGACCAGGCAATATTTTTCACAATTAAGGGACAAATTCTGGTCTAATTTAGGAGAATATAATGCAGAGCTGTCAACTCCCCCTATTGTATCGGGAGTTACCAGATTTTATGATGTCTCCCCCGGTCTTCCGTCTCCCCCCATTTCTGAAGATCGTTGGCTACTTCAGTGACATCAGTAGAACGGTTTCTGCAGCTTCGGGAAAGGCTCTGCACACTCTCGGGATGTCACTTCTAGGGATGTAGCGAACCACCGACAATGTGTTCGCGAACGCCGTTCGCGAACACCGGCAAAAAATGCGAACAGTTCGCGAACTTCGAACATCCGAAAATCGTTCGATTCAAACGATCGAAGGATTTTAATCATTCGATCGAACGATTTCCGTTCGAATCGAACGATCGAAGCCATTGGATCGAATGATTTCATTCAATCCAATGGCTTCGATCGTTCGATTCGAACGAAAATCGTTCGATTTTAGCGATCGAATGGTCGAATGGTCGAGCGATTTTGACGCGAACGCCTATTGGCGAACGTCGCGCGACGTTCGCGAACTTGCGGCGGACGCGAACAGTCGAAGTTCGCGCGAACTAGTTCGCCGGCGAACAGTTCGCTACATCCCTAGTCACTTCCCATGATGTCACAAACCTGGAAATTGTCATCAATTTCCCCCAACTCCAAAATTGACAGTTCTGATAATGGGTGAAATATACCGACAGAAATCCATGGATTTTATGATCTTTCTTTCACAACGGCATTGGAGGGTCCTAATGTTTTTTTGTGAAATCCAGAATTTTTCACATTTTAGTGACCAAAAAGGGCTAATTTAGAAGACTGGGTAAAATTACCAAAACAAGTTTGTATTTAAGGTTCGTTTCACAGTGGCGTAGGAGGTGGCGGGTTTGGTGTTTAAACAAGGACCATATGTGTCACAATGTAAAGAGATAACGAGGGCTAATGAGGAAGACTAGGTGAAATTAACCAAAATAATCTTTTACTTTTCCTTTGCTCTGATCCTAACTCTGAAGTGTGCAGGTTCTCTGCCAATTCAGCAGCAGAAAGGGGTGACAAAGGGGCATCAATGAAGACTGGTGTTGCCCATTGACCCTGTTTCACAGAAGGGTTAGAATGCACTCGTTTTTATCCACAGTTTTCCATTATTTTGGGGTTCCGATGTTTTTTGTAAAGACTAGGCCCATATTTTCCCACAATTTAGGGACAAATTATGGGCTATTTAGCAGATGATAACGGGTGAACTTGACCAAAAGTAACCGTAGAGTCACCTTATCTGCTTCAATATTGAATATTAAATCTTAAAGCAACAGGAACACCAAAAAATTAAAGTGTTTAAAATAAATGAAAATATATATACTGTATGTACTGTTGCCCTACATTGGTGGGTTCAGAACCACAATTATAGTTTATATAAACTGTTGTGTACGCATGGGGCAGTCATTCAAGCACAAGATACACAGTAGATAACAGATAAGTACTACTATAGTTTATATAAACAAGCGGCTGTGTAGCCATGGGGGCAGCCATTCAAGCACAGGATACACAGTAGATAACAGATAAGTACTACTATAGTTTATATAAACAAGCTGTTGTGTAGCCATGGGGACAGCCATTCAAGCACAGGAAACACAGTAGATAACAGATAAGTACTACTATAGTTTATATAAACAAGCTGCTGTGTAGCCATGAGGGCAGCCATTCAAGCATAGGATACACAGTAGATAACAGATAAGTACTACTATAGTTTATATAAACAAGCGGCTGTGTAGCCATGGGGGCAGCCATTCAAGCACAGGATACACAGTAGATAACAGATAAGTACTACTATAGTTTATATAAACAAGCTGTTGTGTAGCCATGGGGACAGCCATTCAAGCACAGGAAACACAGTAGATAACAGATAAGTACTACTATAGTTTATATAAACAAGCTGCTGTGTAGCCATGAGGGCAGCCATTCAAGCATAGGATACACAGTAGATAACAGATAAGTACTACTATAGTTTATATAAACAAGCTGCTGTGTAGCCATGGGGCAGCCATTCAAGCACAGGATACACAGTAGATAACAGATAAGTACTACTATAGTTTATATAAACAAGCTGCTGTGTAGCCATGAGGGCAGCCATTCAAGCACAGGATACACAGTAGATAACAGATAAGTACTACTATAGTTTATATAAACAAGCTGCTGTGTAGCCATGGGGCAGCCATTCAAGCACAGGATACACAGTAGATAACAGATAAGTACTACTATAGTTTATATAAACAAGCTGCTGTGTAGCCATGAGGGCAGCCATTCAAGCATAGGATACACAGTAGATAACAGATAAGTACTACTATAGTTTATATAAACAAGCTGCTGTGTAGCCATGGGGGCAGCCATTCAAGCACAGGATACACAGTAGATAACAGATAAGTACTACTATAGTTTATATAAACAAGCTGCTGTGTAGCCATGAGGGCAGCCATTCAAGCACAGGATACACAGTAGATAACAGATAAGTACTACTATAGTTTATATAAACAAGCTGCTGTGTAGCCATGGGGCAGCCATTCAAGCACAGGATACACAGTAGATAACAGATAAGTACTACTATAGTTTATATAAACAAGCTGCTGTGTAGCCATGAGGGCAGCCATTCAAGCATAGGATACACAGTAGATAACAGATAAGTACTACTATAGTTTATATAAACAAGCTGCTGTGTAGCCATGGGGGCAGCCATTCAAGCACAGGATACACAGTAGATAACAGATAAGTACTACTATAGTTTATATAAACAAGCTGCTGTGTAGCCATGAGGGCAGCCATTCAAGCACAGGATACACAGTAGATAACAGATAAGTACTACTATAGTTTATATAAACAAGCTGCTGTGTAGCCATGGGGCAGCCATTCAAGCACAGGATACACAGTAGATAACAGATAAGTACTACTATAGTTTATATAAACAAGCTGCTGTGTAGCCATGGGGGCAGCCATTCAAGCACAGGATACACAGTAGATAACAGATAAGTACTACTATAGTTTATATAAACAAGCTGCTGTGTAGCCATGGGGGCAGCCATTCAAGCACAGGATACACAGTAGATAACAGATACGTTCTGAAGAATCCCATTGTATACTTCAGAGCGTATCTGTTATCTGCTGTGTATCCTGTGCCTTTTCTCCCTTTTCAAATTTGAATGGCTGCCCCCATGGCTACGCAGCAGCTTGTTTATATAAACTATTGTAGAGTTTCTGAAGCAATCACACCAGTTATACCAGTGCAGGGAAACACTACATTATATTCTCATTATTTTAAACCACTTTCAGTTGTTAGTGTTACTGTTCATTGCCAATGAAACAGATGACTAAAATGTCTGGGCCCCTCAGAGACAATAAAGAATATAGAATCAAGAAGGCAGCACTTCTGATCACATGATACTTGCTTGGAATATGTCCATTAACATCAGTGAAAGTGGAGCTCACTAAATCAGCTCTTGACTAATTACTTGTTGGTGCAACCAAACCTTTGAGACTCTCATTGCTTAATGCCATTGGTCTCACTTGTTCCCTGCCCACCCATGATACCTGAACATGGGGCTGATGTAGCCAGCCCTTAACCTGAGCTAGCCACAATGCAGCATTGCCCCCATGTTCCAGAAACACAAGGTAAGGAGACGATTTATAAATACTTTATGGACAAATGGGAAAAATATAAAATTATTACAGACAAATAATTTTTATTACATTTATTTTCGCTCTCCCAAAGGCTTGAGGGATCGGATCACGGACAAGTAATATGTGCTGAATACAATGACAGAGTATGATTAGTTCAGATCAGTTTACTAATGTCTGAAATCAGAAGCAATATAACAGAATATGTTGTACAATTACTAGTAAAGCAGCTATAGTAATGTCAGCTGAGTGTGGCTGCCAGTCCTTTCATGAGAACAAGCAGAATTCTTTCTATTTCATCCTTTTCTCCCTAAAAAGAAAGAAAATTGTGTTATTTTTCAGTGTTTATTTTTAATAATATTAGGGATGCACTGAATCCAGGATTCTGCCTTTTTCAGCAGGATTTGGCCGAATCCTTCTGTCCGGCCGAACCGAATCCGAATATGCATATGCAAATTAGCACCGGGGAGGGAAAACGAGTGACTTTTTGACAGAAAAGAAGGAAGTAAAAAATGTTTTCCCCTTCCCGCCCCTAATTTGCATATGCAAATTAGGAGTCGGATTCGGTTCGGGATTCCGAATCCAAAATTGTGGATTCGGTGCATCCCTAAATAATATAGATACAGTTCTATCTTTAAAGGGATACTGTCATGGGGAAAAAAAAAAATTCAAAATGAATCAGTTAATAGTGCTGCTCCAGCAGAATTCTGCACTGAAATCCATTTCTCAAAAGAGCAAACAGATTTTTTTATATTCAATTTTGAAATCTGACATGGGGCTAGACATATTGTCAATTTCCCAGCTGCCCCAAGTCATGTGACTTGTGCTCTGATAAACTTCAATCTCTCTTTACTGCTGTACTGCAAGTTGGAGTGATATCACCCCCCTCCCTTTCCCCCCCCCAGCAGCCAAACAAAAGAACAATGGGAAGGTAACCAGATAGCAGCTCCCTAACACAAGATGGGGGCAGCTGGGAAATTGACAATATGTCTAACCCCATGTCAGATTTCAAACTTAAATATAAAAAAATCTGTTTGCTCTATTGAGAAATGGATTTCAGTGCAGAATTCTGCTGGAGTAGCACTATTAACTGATGTGTTTTGAAAAAAAAATGTTTTACGATGACAGGATCCCTTCAATAATTCATAAAACAAGAATTTGCCAGTGCATTAAACTCTTTTAGATATAGAAGGAATGTGCTTGAAAAAGTTGTGTTTCTGATTACTTTATTGAAAATGTCTGCAAAATCCCCACTAGTCCCTTCCATCTGCTCCACTTCCTGCTGCCTCCTTTCCCAGGCTGTGCAGGGGAGCCGACACTGTAGGATAGGAACCAATCAGCAGCTAGCAGGACCTGATAGGGAACTGAAACCTGTCTTTGCTTGTGTGACTGCAGGGCTGTGATTGGCTGTCCCTCTCCTCCTGTGCGTCTGGCAGGGATTGTTAGGACACAATCACCCCTCATTTGAAACAGGGACCAGTGAACATCTATAGGGAGCTCAAATAAAGGGGCTATTTTTAAACATAATATTAAGGGTGCCGAAATATAAGACCCCAGGCTGAGGATGGTGCTCTACTCTCAGGGAGGAGTGTGTTAACCTATACTTTGTCTACTTTACCTCTGGGAGGAATCTGTCACTATTGCAGTAGAATTTGCCTCAAAGAAGCGACTACTGACTGCACGTACGTTGTTGACTGTTGATAAACAATTAAGGAAATCTCTGTGACAGGAATTCATTCTGCCCTGAGGAGCACACAAGGTACCGGGAGTCGCCGAGGTACAAGTGGGTCAGTGGCACCACATAAGCAACATAATCCTGTCCACACACTGTAACTTCACACACTCAATGGTGGGCTACATCTGCCCTACTGCTTAGTTCTGTTCTAGTTCTCCATCAACCAGAGTAGGAAGTCTTACCTTACAAAAATTAAACGTTTCCAGGAGGCAGAGGTAGGGACCCCTGGCCTGTCTTCACGTCTATGGAATCGAACGCATCCCCAAACAGAGGTTCAACTGTTGGAGGACTCAATTCCTCAGGTTCCGCTCCTAATAACAGGCAGGTCAAATAAGTAGGTTCCCATAGCAGCTCATGCACAGTAGCACAGATCATTTATTCCCATTTATCTCCAGATTTGTCATAATTTTTTTTTAAAAAAAAACTGTCAGTATCTCTTTAACGTCATGTCATTCCAATGCCTTTGTTAAGCTGGTGTTCAGCAGTTATTGGCAAAACACACGATGTACTGGGGCACTGAACTATGATAGTTCTTAGCTCTTCTGCAAACAAAGTAGAAGGAACAGTCCTAGGGCTTTGCACAAATATTAATACATCAGGAACATGGTGCCTCACTGCCAACAGACATTCCAACATTATACATATTTACAAACCGAGACTCTCCTACAATGGTTGACATAATACTGTACTTAGACATAATAGAGATGGGCTCCCAGGTGGAGGCCTCATTGCTGGGCAGCTTTGTCTATCTGCATAGACCCCCATACTGTTTCCTCATTGGTCCTTTTGCCCACCTCTTAAAGTCAACCTACTTTCCTGTTGGGCTTTTCTATTTTGTTTGGACACCAATCACTGTCTGACCTCCTATAATGCCTGTTCCTCTTAAAGAAGATAAAGACCATCCAGAATGGTGCTCCTGCTGGAATATTCATGGTTCTGGTGATACACGACTCGCTGGATGAGAATTAAACAAGATACAATGGATGAGTGAGGACCACGCCTTGAGAACCATCCAGGCAGTGTTGGACTGGCCCAGGTGTCAGTGGCCTCTTGTTTCTAACCATTTGGCCTATTTCATGGTCATTCCCTATTTCTTTATGGGAACAAAGAGGTTTAATAATGGAAGAATAGAGTATAGCATGTAGAGAAAAAGATACTAGAAGAATAAAGAGGTTGAGTGAGGAGAGGCGGTATAAATTTTGGAAAGTGGGCTCTCAAACTAAGGTTTTCTGGTGGGCCCCTGGTATCCCAATCCGACACTGCACCCAGGGTCCCAGATTTTGTAAACACTCCACTGCCTATAAATATATAAGGGTGCCCATTGGTGGATCTCATGAAGCAGTAGTCCATGTTCCCATTCCCTATTGTCAACTAAGGGGGTATATTGTCATTCAATCATAGTCACAAAAATATCTAGGGAAGCACATAAGTAGTCACTGGATCTCACCATTTGTAACCTTCAAACTGGGCTTCTAGAAGCATCTAGAAAATAGGCATTCTCTCAAAATCTCAAGCTGCGACCTCCAAACAACTGCCTCTTCCCCTCCACCCCACTTTGGGAACTGCAGCTTAATGGGCAGATTTATCAAAAGTCGAATTTCAAATTTCTGTGAATTATTTTTTACTGTAATAAATTGGAATGTACTCACAACTTGAATGGGAGGTTATTTAAGAAGAAATTTCAACTTCTAATATTCGATGCTTCAATGGAAGGCAATTAACATATTCAAACGCTTCAACGGGATTCTGTCATTGACTTGTAAATGAACTCAGGTTTTAGGTGGGGAATATTTGAATTAGAACTGTTTTCATGGTCGAGGTGTGATAAATCTCACATTCAAATTTACATTCAAATTGGGGGATTAAAATTAGAATGTGTGAATTTTGACACCAAGGGGCCGATTCACTATGGGTCGAATATCGAGGGTTAATTAACCCTCGATATTCGACTAGGAACTAAAATCGTTCGACTTCGAATATCTAAGTCGAACGATTTAGCGCAAATCCTGCGATCGAACGATGGAAGGATTATTCCTTCGATCGAACGATTAAATCCTTTGAATCGAACGATTCGAAGGATTTTAATCCAACGATCGAAGGAAAATCCTTCGATCAAAAAATCCCAGGCAAGCCTATGGGGACCTTCCCCATAGGCTAACATTGACTTCGGTAGCTTTTAGCTGCCGAAGTAGGGGGTCAAAGTTTTTTTTAAAGAGACAGTACTTCGACTATCGAATGGTCGAATAGTCAAACGATTTTTAGTTTGAATCGTTCGATTCGAAGTCGAAGTAGTAGTCGAAGGTCGAAGTAGCCCATTCGATGGTCGAAGTAGCCCAAAAAACACTTCGAAATTCGAAGTTTTTTTAATTCGAATCCTTCACTCGAGCTTCATGAATCGGCCCCCAAAAAAAAATTTTTAATTCAAATTTACTATGGGCAGATTTATCAATGGTCGAACTTCGAATTTATGTGATGTTTCTTACTCTGATAAATTCGAATATACTCACAACTCCAATGGGAGGCTATTTAAGAAAAAATTTGAAGGTCTTATATTCGATTAAATAGTCCAGACCTGAAAATCCGAATCGATTCAAATCAAGTTTTCCCTCCTCAAAAACTCGAATGTCAAGAAGGCAATTAACATATTCAAGTGATTCAATCGACCTTTGCCACTGGCTTGTAAAGCAGGTTTTTTGTGTTGAATATTCAAATTAGAACTGTTTTAATGCCGGAGGTGTGACAAATCTCACATTCAAATTTACACTCAAATTGGGGGATTAAAATTCGAATGTGTGAATTTTGACACCAAAAATATTCAAAAATTTGAATTCAAATTCATTTGCCCCTAATGGGCAGATTTATCAAAGGTTGAATTTCGAATTCATGTGAATTGTTTTTTGCTCTAATAATTCAAATATACTCACAACTTGAATGGGAGGTAATTTTAGAAAAAAATTGAGGGGCAGATTTACTATGGGGCCGATTCACTCAGCTCGAGTGAAGGGTTCGAATGAAAAAAACTTCGAATTTCGAAGTTTTTTTTGGGTACTTCGACCATCGAATTGGTTAAATTCGTTCGAATTCGATCGAAGTCGAACGAAATCGAACGATTCGAAGTAAAAATCGTTCGACTATTCGACCATTCGATAGTCGAAGTACTTGCCCTTTAAAAAAAACTTCGACCCCCTACTTCGGCAGATAAAACCTACCGAAGTCAATGTTAGCCTATGGGGAAGGTCCCCATAGGCTTGCTAACCTTTTTTTGATCGAAGGATTTTCCTTCGATCGTTTGATTAAAATCCTTCGAATCGTTCGATTCGAAGGATTTAATCGTTCGATCGAACGAAAAATCCTTCGATCGTTCGATCGCAGGATTAGCGCTAAATCCTTCGACTTCGATATTCGAAGTCGAAGGATTTCAATTCGAGGGTCGAATTTCGAAGTATTTTTAACTTCGAAATTCGACCCTTCGTGAATCGGCCCCTATGGGTCGAATATCGAGGGTTAATTAACCCTCGATATTCGACTAGGAATTGAAATCCTTTGACTTCGAATATCGAAGTCGAAGGATTTAGCGCTGAAAATTCGATCGAAGGATTATTCATTCGATCGAACGATTAAATCCTTTGAATCAAACGATTCGAAGGATTTTAATCCAACGATCGAAGGAATATCCTTCGATGAAAAAAACTTAGGCAAGCCTATGGGGACCTTCCCCATAGGCTAACATTGACTTCGGTAGCTTTTATCTGCCGAACTAGGGGGTCGAAGTTTTTTTTAAAGAGACAGTACTTCGACTATCGAATGGTCGAATAGTCGAACGATTTTTAGTTCGAATCCTTCAATAGTCGTAGTCGAAGGTCGAAGTAGCCCATTCGATGGTCGAAGTAGCCCAAAAACACTTCGAAATTCGAAGTTTTTTAACTTCGAATCCTTCACTCGAATTTAGTGAATCGGCCCCTGAATGTCTAATATTCAATGGAATAGTCCCGACCTAAAAATTAGAATCAAATTCAAATCGAGTTTTCCCTCTGACAAAAAACTCGAATGTCAAATGATTCAAAAGACTTCTGCCATTGGCTTGTACATGAACTCGGCAGGTTTCATGTGGCAAATATTAGAATTAGAACTGTTTCTATGGTTGAGTTGTGATAAATCTCACATTCAAATTTACATTCAAATTGGGGGATTCAAAGATGAATGTGTGAATTTTGACACAAAAAAAAAAAAAGGGGGTATTTACTATTTGTATTTACTATTTGACCCTTAATAAATCTGCGCCTAAATTTTGGAACATAAAATCTTAACAAATCTTCATCAAACCTTATGGAACTTGATAAAACTGCCAATTTTATCAGCTGCTAGAACCAATGAAACAAAACTGCCAAGTACATTACAGAGCCCTTGTGCCCCCCAAAGTCTGTTCTCAGTCCATCAGAGCATTAAACAGCCTGTTCAAAATGTATACCTATAAAAGTGCCTATGACAACTGTGGTTATAACCCCCTAAAATGCATCTCACAACCTCAGTCTCCCTAAGAGCGGTGGCAGACAGGCGGGCAGCTAATCTCCCTGAAATGCCTTCCCGCCAGCAAGAATGTGAATCGCCGGAAGGATGGCATACGCGTTGCTTCGGTTTTCCGAAGTCGCCCAAAGTTGCCTCACAAGGAAGACTACCATTATGTGTTGGTGGTGGGTGGAATAGAAGTCAAATACCTTTATAACAGAGATCCCAAGGATTGATCGTTCTGGAGGCTCTGCTGATGGGATTCTGCGCTGTACAACTATAAGTCACATTGGAATTCACGTTATAGAGGTGTAGAGTGTCCCCTTCCACCTCAGTCCGATTTGTTTCATCCCAAGAGACGTTGACTTGTGGTTGATTCACAGCACAGGTCAGTGTAATGTTACACGTTTCCTTCCCGGTGATATTGTGTCGGATCAGGATATCTTCAACTTCTAATGGTTCTGTGCCAAAAACACAAATAAATTGTTCTATACTGGACATTGTAAAATATAAGGATATTATAAGTCACCAAGGAACTCCACAGTGACTTCTTATTTCCTCATATTTTCCAACAAGTAGAACTTTATTTATTATAATACACAAGTTTTAGTGAGTCATGTGACAAAAATGACATCACTAGTCGCCGTTTATAACTGATGACATCACTAGTGACCGTTTATAACTGATGACATCACTAGTGACCTTTTATAAGGATATCATTTACAAGATATTCATGGGTTTTGTGAATTATGAGAATATATATATATATTGACCCCAGTCCGGGCCTGGCTGTGCTACACCTTGACGCTCAAGTTTGGCTGATTTTCAGCTCCTGATCCCAGTGATTAGTGGAAGTCCTTCTCCTCATCTGACCTCCACTTTGCTCTGTCATAATAAGGTGCAAAATTTGCTGCAGTTTTGCACCTGGGCAGATTTTAAGATTACATAAGGGATTATCCAACCGTCATTCTGTTATTACCTTTCCCAGCTGTCATATATTCCTAGTTTCCTTGATAACCTTTAATACTATATAAGGCATACCACCCAACTGTCACATTTTTTGCAGGACAGTCCCAATTTTGACAACTCAACCTGCAGTCCTGGATTGTTACTAGGGATGCACAAACTTTCATAACCTGCCCAATTTTGTAAAATGAACATGGTAATTAGGGAGTGTGGCCACAAGATGGGGGTGGTCATAAAATTGTCGCCGCTCTCCACGCAGCAAATTTTTTTGTCCCTCTTTCTATTTCCAAAATGTTGGGAGGTATCTATAAGGACGTTGTATTATGGAAGCAGATTTGGGTTCTTTAGGCCGGCATCTACACTATGGGGCCGATTCATGAAGCTCGAGTGAAGGATTCAAATTAAAAAAACTTCGAATTTCAAAGTGTTTTTTGGGCTACTTCGACCATCGAATGGGCTACTTCGACCTTCAACTACTACTTCGACTTCGAATCGAACAATTCGAACTAAAAATCGTTCGACTATTCGACCATTCGATAGTCGAAGTACTGTCTCTTTAAAAAAAACTTCGACCCCCTAGTTCGGTAGCTAAAAGCTACCGAAGTCAATGTTAGCCTATGGGGAAGGTCCCCATAGGCTTGCCTGGGATTTTTTGATCGAAGGATATTCCTTCGATCGTTGGATTAAAATCCTTCGAATCGTTCGATTCGAAGGATTTAATCGTTCGATCGAATGAAAAATCCTTCGATCGATCGATCGCAGGATTTGCGCTAAATCGTTCGACTTCGATATTCGAAGTCGAATGATTTTAGTTCCTAGTCGAATATCGAGGGTTAATTAACCCTCGATATTCGACCCATAGTGAATCGGCCCCTAAGGGGCAGATTTATCAAGGGTCAAATATCGGAGTAATGGGAGTTTTTTTGAACTTCCATAACTTCAAACTTCAAATTAAAAAAGACCAATCGATATTTATCAAAAAAATCTATTTTTTTTTTTTGGGGGGGAAAAGGTTCATTTTTTTCAATTGAATTAGAATCGTACCAATCGAAGTAATAGCGAGTTCGTTCGAATTTGATTCAAAGTTTTTCCAAAAAAACCTTTGATTTTTTTAAAGTCCCCCACTTGACTCCAAATAGGTTCTAGGAGGTCCTCCATAGGCTAAAATAGCTATTCGGCAGGTTTTAGATGGCAAATGATCAAAGTCGAATTTTTTTTCAAATACGAATCGAATTTGGACTATTCTCTAGTCGAAGTACACAAAAATTAGCTTGAAATTCTTTTTTAATTCTAAATTTTACTTCGACCTTTGATAAATCTGCCCCCATGGGTATTATTGCCGCCTCCCATCAGTGCTGTTTGTGTCTCAGGCTTATAGATAAGGAAGAGTTTACAATACACTGATTTAGTTTGGAGGAACAATCTGATTCCCTCAATGACTCTTTTGCAGTGAGCTCGCTGGGTTAAAAGAAACATGGCAGTTTTCCCTCTGTGCAACGCACTGCTTTAGTAAATGAGCTCTAAAGTATAAAAGCATTTTTATTTTTTGTGTTAAACGACGAATAATAGATGAACAAATTAGTGCAACTTACTGTAGATTATTAGATGAAACCCTTGGACACAGCTACCTTTGTCTGCCCATTCCAGGTAGTGATTTCGTTCGTTCATGGTGACATTAGTGATGATTAAAGATCCATTCTCTGTGCTGCTCAGTCTCCCTCTGAATTGATCCTTTATGTCCCATATCTTCCCTCCGGCTTCTGTTTTGGCAAAGCTTTCAAAGAAGTTTCCGGTATCAAATTTCCAAGTAAAAGTTCCTGTCCTTGACTTGTGTATTGGTAGAATCGCTTCTCCTCCTTCTCTGACTATTATATATGATAAGGGCCCGCATAGCTTGTCTGCGCTAATTGCTATTAAAAATGCAGAGAAAATTGCTGTTTGAATAATTCCAGCGTAAAATTCAAACAAACAACACATGGACACAAAGTACCATGTCATATTGGCACAGATCCTATCTGATCCCCATTGTAAGCAGCAGTCCTGTCCTGCTTTATGGCAGCTGAGATTCTAGCTATCTGTATAACAGAGCATTCTGTCCCAGTGGCTGCACAGATCCTATCTGATCCCCATTGTAAGCAGCAGTCCTGTCCTGCTTTATGGCAGCTGAGATTCTAGCTATCTGTATAACAGAACATTCTGTCCCAGTGACTGCACAGATCCTATCTGATCCCCATTGTAAGCAGCAGTCCTGCCCTGCTTTATGGCAGCTGAGATTCTAGCTATCTGTATAACAGAACATTCTGTCCCAGTGGCTGCACAGATCCTATCTGATCCACATTGTAAGCAGCAGTCCTGCCCTGCTTTATGGCTGAGATTCTAGCTAGATTAAGAAGAATAAGAGGGCTGCTAGCATCTTGGCTGGTACAATTTGATCCAGAATCTAAAGTGATGAAAGTTATAGTTTAGGCCCTTTGGGGTTTAAACACCTCCATTGTCATCACTTTTTGTATTTGTGTCCTCAACTTTGAAATAGGCCAGAATAGCAGCTAATTCAATTCAGTTCATCTGAGCTATACTGAGCTATACTGAGCTATAAGCATTTTATTATGTAACATCATTAGGAAAAGCACTCACCCGAACCATTGGCCCATCCGAGGAACAGATTCATTTCTGGGAAATAACCTGTAAAGGAAACCAACAATTATATATATATATATATATATATATATATATATATATATATATATATATATGCATTTATTTATATTGCCATGTGTATATATTTATACAGGTATGGGACCTGTTATGCAGAATGCATGGGACTTTGGGTTTTCCAGATAACAGATCTTTCTGTAATTTGGATCTTCATACCTTAAGTCTACTAGAAAATCATGTAAACATTAAATAATGCCAATAGGCTGGTTTTGCTTCCAATAAGGATTAATTATATCTTAGTTGGGATCAAGTACAAGATACTGTTTTATTATTACAGAAAAAAAGGAAATCATTTTAAAAAATTTGTATTGTTGGGATAAAATGGAGTCTATGGGAGACAGACTTTCCATAATTCAGAGATTTCCATTAAAGGGTTTCCGGGTAATGGATCCCATACCTGTACTAGCATAACCCTACAGGAAATTATTAGAATGTCACCAAGAAATATTTTCACCATATAAAGGCAAATGATTATAGACAGAGATATACTCATGTATTATAAGGATAATGTACCCCCTACTGTAAATGATAAGGATATTAGAAGTCACTGAGGTGTTCTGTGACCATATAAAGGCACAAGGCTGCAGGCTGAGTTATACAGGGAACTCTGAGTATCACTCATGTATTATAAGGGATAATGTACCCCCTACTGTAAATGATAAGGATATTAGAAGTCACTGAGGGGTTGTTCTGTGACCATATAAAGGCACAAGGCTGCAGGCTGAGTTATACAGGGAACTCTGAGTATCACTCATGTATTATAAGGGATAATGTACCCCCTACTGTAAATGATAAGGATATTATAAGTCACTGAGGGGTTGTTCTGTGACCATATAAAGGCACAAGGCTGCAGGCTGAGTTATACAGGGAACTCTGAGTATCACTCATGTATTATAAGGTATAATGTACCCCCTACTGTAAATGATAAGGATATTAAAAGTCACTGAGAGGTTGTTCTGTGACCATATAAAGGCATAAGGCTGCAGGTTGAGTTATACAGGGAACGTGTGTATTATTGGGTAGGGATCCTTCTATCTAAATCTGCACTTTTATATTTCAGTTTTAAGTCAATGATAATATTTCTTATCCCTTTGTATCAATAAACTGTTTTTTTGTTGTTTTTTTTTTTTGCTGACATGCACAACACTTCTAGTGAACTTTACCCTATTGACCAGGGTGACATTTGGTTCTGTCCTGGTTAAACCAACAATATAATTTGTTTATCAAACATCCCTTCACCCTTATCATTCCATCCTGGCTTCACTAAATTTAATCAGGATTTGTATTTTCCTTGGTGGCTTCATTTGGGCTTGCTCCCAAGTTTATATCGGCCTTTGCACTGTTGATTTGCTCCCATGAGATCTCATTAACTACCTCCCTATTCATTAAACAGTACAGGTACAGGTCTAATATGCGGAATGCTCGGGACCTGGGGTTTTCTGGATAAGGGATCTTTCTTAAATTTGGATCACCATGCCTTAAGTCTGCAATAAAATCACGTAACATAAACCCAAAAGGATTGTTTTGCCACCAATATGGATTCATGCAGCTTAGTTACCATCAAGTACAAGATGTCTTATTTTTAGAAGTTAAAAAAACTTCCGTCAAGACACAAAGATTACCGGAGAAGAAGAAGATGATTGCCGTGAACACCGAGGCCAAATCTGCACAGAGGGGTGAGTAAAAAGTTAGGGGCATTTCCCTGGGAGGGGGGCAGGTAGGCTGGGGGGAGAAGGGAGGGGGGTCTACCCAAGGTAGGGGGAGGGTTTTTTTTTTTTTATTACAGTTTGAATTCTCCTTTAAATAAAAATGCTGAATTATGGTTAAAAATATATGTTGATTTGAGACTTAAAACTGCACTTTGCACCCTGCACTTGTGTTCATAAATTACCACTATAGAGAATTTCTGAATCTTCGGTGCAATTTTTGTTTTTTTAAAAAAAACCTATAAAGGGGTGGGTTCACCTTAACGTTAACTTTTAGTATGTTATAGAATGGCCAAGTCTAAGCAACTTTCCAGCATGAACATCCCCAATTTGCCAGCCTTTCCTCATACCTTTTACCAGCTTAGTTGCCCTTCTCTGTACCCTCTCTAATACAATAATGTCCTGTTTGAGTGATGGAGACCAAAACTGTACGGCATATTCTAGATGGGGCCTTACAAGTGCTCTATACAGTGGAAGAATGATCCCCTCCTCCCGTGACTCTATGCCCCTTTTCATACAACTCAAGACCTTATTTGCCCTTGATGCTGCTGACTGGCATTACTTGCTACAGACAAGTTTATCATCTACAAGGACTCCAAGGTCCTTTTCCATAATGGATTTGCCTAGTGCAGTCCCATTAAGGGTATAAGTGGGTATTTTTACATCCCAGGTACCTGACTTTACATTTATCAACACTGAATCTCATCTGGCACTTAGCCACACATATTACCAGTTTTCCAAGAACACTTTGCAAGTGCCACATCCTGGATGGAATTAATTGGATAGTTTTGAGTCATCTGCAAACACTGATACATTACTTACAACACCCTCCCCTATGTCATTAATGAACAAGTTAAATAAAAGTGGACCCAATACAGACCCCTGAGGGACCCCACTAAGAACATTACTCCAAGTAGAGAATGTCCCAATAACAACCACCCTCTGTACCCGATCCTGTAGTCAGTTTCCTATCCAAGTGCAAACGACTTCATTGAGCCCAACAGCCCTGACATGACCTATCCTTCATAAAGCCATGCTGATTGCTGCTCATAATGCCATTTATTAGGACAAAACTTTTAATGTTATCCCTTAACAAGCCTTCAAATAATTTGCCCACCACGGATGTCAAAATTACAGGCCCATAATTGCCAGGCTGAGATCGTAATCCATTTTTAAATATTGAAATGACAGCTTTTCTCCAATCCATAGGCACCATAACAGATGAAAGCAATTCTGAGAAAATCAGAAATAGGCACCAGTCTGAACTAAGTTTTCTTAGAACCCGGGGGTGTATTCCATCTGGCACCGGTGCCTTGTTTATATTAATTTCTATTAAAGATTTATGAACCATATCCTGAGTCACTGACTAGACTGAGCTGAGCCAACTGTGCAGCTATGAGGTGGGTCTAGGAACTCAGACTCCTCTATTGTATACACTGAAGAAAATAACTGATTTAGCACATTTGCCTTTTCAGTATCTGTTACAACTATACTGGTACCATTATTTAAAGGAGCAACACTCTCAACCCGCATTTTTTTACTATTGATATACTTTTTTGATACTTTATAGTTTTTGGGGGGTTTAGTCTAAGCCTCTGCCACAATGAGCTCCTCATTTCCATTCTTTGACTTATGGATTGCTGATTTACAACATTTATTACAGTGTTTATATTCATTAAATGCAGCTTCTGTCCCCACTGACTTGTAGTTGTCAAATGCCTTTCTTTTTATTCCTATTAACTTCTTTACCTCTATATTAAGCCACATAGAGTGTTTCTTATACCTCTTTTTAACTCTTTAAGGGAATAAATTGAGAACAGTAATAATTTAATATCATTTTAAATGACAACCATTTCTGTTCTGTGTTTAAGCTGAAAACGTAATGCCCCAATCAATGCTCTGAAGGGCAGCCCTCAAGGTACTAAAATTAGCTTTTCTGAAATTCATGTTTTTTGTTGCCCCAGTGTATATTTGTTTTTTGCACCAGACGTTAAATGATATAACCAGGGGTTCAATGACTTGCACATTTGCTATAAGTTCTGGGTTATTTGAGATCACGAAATCAAGAATTTTTTCTTGTTGGCTCATCGACAACATGTGCCATAAAATTGTCATGCAACAGGTTTATAAACTTGTTCCCATTAACCGTCCTGGCAGTACTGTTGTTATACACATCTAGTACAACTCAAGCCAAGAATATACAAATACAGTGCAAGAGAAAAACTCACATTTCAGCAGAATAAAGAGCAGGAGGCTCCGGTACAGAGGAATCATTTCCTTCTTCTTCTTCTTCTTCTTCTTCTTTCTCTTTATGCAGAATTTATTTGGTCAGCTCCCCACACTGTATTAGTGTTGTATGAATTGTGATTCCAGATACTAAACGTGTTACCTTCTTCTGTACTAAAATAATATTGTCCTGCCCACCTCTCTTGAATCCCTCCCATAGCTAAGGGAAAAAATTAACCAGACCTGAGTAGATGTGAGATGTCATATACTTTATTAGAAAAACAGCCTCATCAGCAATTTAAGTGGGTTATTTATTCTCTTCCATCAATTCTTTTTCTCAAAAAGGTTATTTGGCAAAGATTTTGTATCTGTGTAAAAAAAAGTGCTACAGCTATGAGATCTGTTATCCAGAAAGCTCTGAATTACAGAAAGGCCTTACCCCATAGATTCCATTTTATCCAAATAATGCAAATTTGTAGTGATGGGCAAATTTGTCCCGCTTCGATTCGCTAATTTCTCACGATAATTTTCAAAACTCATTGAAGTGAATGGGCGAATGGGCACCAAATGCATTTAAGTTAATGGGCGTCCGAATAATTTTGACGCACGACAATGTTTATTCTTTCGACACCAGATTTTCCGCCTGTGAATTTTAACGGCAGTTTAGCGAATTAATTAGACAGGGGCAAATTGAGGAAATTCACTGTGAATTTGCACCTGGCGAATTTCTTCTACAAATTTGTATTCTCTGTAATCATAAATCAGTAGTTTGTACTTGATCACAACTAATATATAATTAATCCTTATTGGAGGCAAAACCAGCCTATTGTCTTTATTTAATGTTTACATGTTTTTCTAGTAGACTTAAAAGAGAACAAAACCCAAAAACTGCAATCTTTTAAATACTGCATTTTTTTTCAGAACCAATTTTAGAGTTTTTCAATAATAAATAGGTGTCAGGACCGGCACCCAATACCAGAACAAGTGCCAAGCACCCTGGTCTCGGCTCGGCTTCACCAGTAGTGTGACCACCGTTGGGCTTCGGGAGGAGCCCTCAACTTACTTGGGTGCCACCTGGACTTAGCGAGAAGTGCAAGGCGAGATGTTCTGGCTAGCAGAGGGGCACGGCTGTTAGTCTTTTGGGCTGAAGATCACGGTACAAATGGAGCAGGCAAGAGAATCGTCAGACAGGCTGGGTCGAGGCAGGCAGATATCAAGAATCCTCAGGCAGGCAAGGGTCAAACCGGGTTGTCAATCAAGGGGTTAAGCAGGAAGAGTTGTCGTATGCAGGCAAGGGTCAGGATACAGAATGCAGAATAGTCAGGAACAGGCTGGGTCAAACAAGGGTAATCAAACAGACAAGATACAGAACAGATCGGATGCACAAGGCTCAGGAACCACTAGAAACAAGTTCTATCATGGGCAAGGGGCTGTACACTGAATAGGCCTTAAATAGCTTTCAAAATTTGCACCAAAATGTGTGCAAAAACGCCCTGACGCAAACACGCCAGCACGCCCTAGAACCAACGTGGCGCCGGAGCTAAGTACCATGCGGCAGGCGTCCCCACTGATGGTGCGGCGGACGACCCCGCCTCACAGGTAGTTTTCTTACAATAGATCAAATTGTGGATTCTAATTTGGTCGGACTTTTTAACTTAAAAAATTGGATTTTGATAAATAACCCCCTTAGAGTTATGTGAGCTTTTTAAACCTCGAATATCATAACTCGAATGGTTTCTAATTTAACTCAAACGGAAAAACCCCAAATCAGTGTGTTTGGGGTCAACAATCAGAAAACTTGAATTAATAAAGTTTTCTGTTGGGAAAAACTGGAATCGCTCAAATTATTCGAGTTTTAGAGCGAAACCCTCCAAAAAAAACTCGAAAATCATGAAGGCTATCAACATCTTCAAATGGTTCAAGGGACCTCTGCCATTGACTTCTACATGACCTCGACAGGTTTTAGATGGTGAATTTTCATTATAATCAATCTCAAAAGATTTTAGGTTTTTTTCCCAAAAACCCTGGAAAATTTAAAAAAAAAAGATTTTTGACTGAAAAATCAGCTTGAAAACTCAATTTTTTTGTGGAAAACATAAGTTGCCCCTTAATAAATCTGCCCCATAATGTACAACATTTCTGCCCTAATTCTTAAGTTATGCTTTAGTTCTCCTTTAAAGTACGAGGATCCAAAAAATCCCAGGTCCTGAGCATTCTGAATAACAGGTCCCATACGTGTATTATTTTCAATGTCTGTAGAACTCCCTGTTCCTGCTTTCAAAACTGATAACTGGCACCCATATATTTGGCTTATTCTTTATTCTGGGAAATGTTAAATGACTTTTCTTTTATTATGTTTGGTGTGTGTTTGTTTAATTACTTGTGTTATTCTTCCCAACCAAACCACAACCGGGTCTATTAAGTTCAATGGAACTTAATACAATACATATTTATCCATCACCAGAACAAAAAAAATAAAAATAGTGGTTTATTTATTTATTTATAAATATATTATGATGAAGAGGGCACAACTCCAAAAGGAAAAAACACTTGAGTGCCAAGTTGTAGTTCCACATCAGGAAGGACTGTAGGAAGAAATCAACATTCACAGGATTTGAAAAAAAAAAAAAAAAAAAGGTTTTAATTGGGAAATTGACGTTTCTCGCCTATGGGGGACCTCCTAGAACCCATTTGGAGTCAATTGATCGTGTTTGAAAAATCTAAAAAAAAAATTTGGAAAAACTTTGAATCGAATTTGATCAAATGCGCTATTACTTTGATTCGTACAATTCGAAATTCGAAAACTGACCTATTCAGCCAAAAAAAAACCTTCAAATTAATATCAGTTGGTCTTCTTGAAGTCAAATTTTGACGTTTTTCGAATTCGAAATTTGACCCTTGATAAATCTGCCCCTAAGGGACATATTTATCAAGGGTCAAATTTCGAATCATCTAAATCGAAGTAATAGCGAATTCGATTTGAAGTTTTTGAAGTCCACCAATTGTCTCCAAATAGGTTCTAGGAGGTCCCCCATAGGTTAAACAGCAATTTGGCAGGTTTTAGGTGGCGAATGGTTGCAGTCAAATTTTTAAAGACACAGTATATGATAAATTTCGATATTCGAATTTTCAAATTTTTTTCAAATTCAAATCGAATTTGGACTATTCCCTAGTCGAAGTACACAAAAAATAGCGTGAAATTCAAATTTCTTCAATTCGAAAATTCACCTCAACTTTTTGACAAATCTGCCCCTAAGGGGCAGATTTATCAAGGGTCGAATTTCAAATTTGAAAAACTTCGAATTCAAAAAGACCAACTAGAATTAAATCAAAGGTTTTTTTTGGGCGAATAGGTCAGATTTCGATCGAATTTGAATTGTACGAATCGAAGTAATATCGCATTCAAATCATTACAATTCAAAGTTTTTCCCCAAAAAAACCTTTGATTTTACAAAGTCCACCAATTGACTCCAAATAGGTTCTAAGGGGTCCCTTATAGGCTAAAACAGCAATTCGACAGGTTTTAGATGACGAATGGTTGAAGTCAAATTTTTAAAGACACAGTATATGATACATTTCGATATTCGAATATTCAAATTTTTTTTCAAATTCAAATCGAATTTGGACTATTCCCTAGTCGAAGTACACAAAAAATAGCGTGAAATTCAAATTTCTTCAATTCGAAAATTCACCTTAACTTTTTGATAAATCTGCCCCTAAGGGTCGAATTTCAAATTTGAAAAACTTTGAATTCAAAAAGACCAACTAAAATTAAATTGAAGGGTTTTTTTTGGGCGAATATGTCAGATTTCGTTCGAATTTGAATTGTACGAATCAAAGTAATATCGCATTCAAATCATTACAATTCAAAGTTTTTCCCAAAAAAAACCTTTGATTTTTCAAAGTCCACCAATTGACTCCAAATAGGTTCTAAGGGGTCCCTTATAGGCTAAAACAGCAATTCGACAGGTTTTAGATGACGAATGGTCGAAGTCGAATTTTTAAGTAGACAGTACATCATGAATTTCGAAATGCGAAATCTCTCTAAATTAGCTCAAATTTCGAATTTTTTTGATTCAAATTTTCACTTCGACCTTTGATAAATCTGCCTCTACATGATGCATTTCAAAATTCGAATTTTCAATTTTTTTTTTCAAATTCGGATTTGTACTTTGTCGAAGTACACAAAAATTTGCTTGAAATTAAATTTTTTTAAATTCGAATTTTCACTTTGACCTTTGATAAATCTGGCCCTAACTAACTGGCTCAACCTACTTAGAGCCCTTCTCCCAGTAATACAACACACCTACACTGCAAGGGGGTGCCCCCAAAAATATGACAAGGTATGGGGAGAATGGGTGGAGATGTGACCCGCACCTGCCCGAAGCCTGAGCTCCCTCCACCCACACCCGCCCACACCTGCTTACCGGCTTCCTTTTATAGACCCATGCCGATGACGTCACTAAAGGGGCGGGGCAAGCAGGCGCATGGCTATAAAGCTGGAAGCTTTTTTTTTGTATTTTGTATCTCGACTAGGGACTAGTCTAAATTCGATTTAAATTTTAAAAACTTTCAAAAATTAGAATATGGATATTATCATGTACTGTCTCTATAAAAATTTGACTTCAATTCGTACATTTCGAATTTGGCTAAATAAGGACCTATTTGATTGAAAACGGACCTATTGAACCAAAAAAAAAACTTCTGCTTAATTTCAGTTGGTCTTTTTGAATTCAAATTTTGAAGTTTTTTAAATTTGAAATTCGACCCTTGATAAATATGCCCCTTAAAATCAAGATGTGCAACTTGGAAAAGAATCATTGAACATTTGTATAATGCAAGCAAATTTAATTCTAAATTAATTTTACATTTTTTCTTAGTAGACTTAAGGTATGAAGATCCAGATTATGGAAAGATCCCTTATGCCCAGGTCCCAAGCATTCTGCATGACAGGTCTCATATCTGTTTGTATGAAAAATATATATTATTAAATGACAATAGTTTTTAGGCTATTTGTAAATGTAACTGTTATCAGAGTCAGTATCTGTGGGTCCCTTTCTTTTCTCTTTGCTGCTGGTTCTGACCAAGAGGACACAATGCCTCGCAGGTTCCATATTTAACATATAAATATCACAGACGCATGCAAGGCATTGTGGGAAAGCCACACTAGAGGCAATTATGAGATGGTTAAACTGGTGCTTTGTTGTTTTTATTAGGAATGGAGCTGGAAGAAGAAACTAGGGATGCATCGAATCCAGGTTTCAGTTCAGGATTCGGCCAGGATTCAGCCTATTTCAGCAGGATTCGGATTCGCCGAATCTTTCTGCCCGGCCAAACCAAATCTTAAATTGCACATGCAAATTAGGGACGGGGAGGAAAATCACATGACTTTTTGATGCAAAACAAGGAAGTAAAAAATGGTTTCCCCCTACTATTTGCATATGCAAATTAGGATTTGGATTCGGTTCTCTTTCGCAAACTATTCGGGAGTTCGGCCCAAAAAAAAAAGTGGATTTGGTGCATCCCTAGAAGAAACATATGGCAATGATATAAAGGGGTAGAAGTGAGGAAGATTTTGTGAGCCTAGATTTTGCTCTAAGGACGTGGCTAGTGTCCCATTAGCTTAGACGAAAAATTTGCGAAACGCGTTGAGGTCTATGGGGATCAAAATTATTCTGACGCGTGTCAATTTCAAAGCCTGCGACGATTGTTATATGCACGCCTATTTTGGGCAAATGCATTAAAGTCAATGGGTGTCTGAATAATTTTGACACGCAACAATGTTTATGTGCGCGACTATTCTGACATGCTCCCAATTTTTTTGTGACGCAATGGAGTTTTCACCGGCGAATTTTTGCAGCAGTTTCACAAATGTATTCACCAGAGGCAAAACACAGATATTCGACGCATTTGCGCCTGGTAAATTTATTCGCCAATCACTTTTACCTAGGGTCGAATATCAAGGGTTAATTAACCCGAGCGTTAAACTAATTTTGCGCTATTCCTACGATCGAATGATCGAAGGAATAATCGTTCGATCGAACGATTAAATCCTACGAATCAAATGATTCGAAGGATTTTAATCCATCGATCGAAGGATATTCCTTCGATCAGGAAATTGTTAGGAAGCCTATGGGGACCTTCCCCATAGGCTAACATTGGCCTCGGTAGGTTTTAGGTGGTGAACTAGGGGGTCGAAGAATTTTTTAAAGAGACAGTACTTCGACTATCGAATAGTTGAACGATTTTTAGTTCGATTCGCAGTCGAAGGTCGTAGTCGAAGGTCGAAGTAGCCCATTCGATGGTCGAAGTAGCCATATTCGACCATTCGAAATTCAAACTATTTTTCCTCTATTCCTTCACTCGAACTAAGTAAATGGGCCCCCTGGATGTGGGGTTAAGCCAATGCTATGATGGTAGGTCCTTCTATGATGGTAGGTCAACACTCATCTGGTTTATTTCTAGAACTGACCATAAAAAAAACCTCCTCTTGTGAGTTTCTCAGCAAAAAATCAGTCGTCTGCCTTGAGCCTTGTGTTGTTGATGCCAATGCTTCCTCAGCTCAACACTTATACTTGGATTAATGAAACATTATCATGTTTCTTCTGTACTGAGAATTTTACTGAGAAACTATAGTGCTTTACTGGATGGATCAGGTGAACATGGAAAAAATGAGGTGAATATTTTGAACTAACCAGATGCAGTACCTACAGCTATACTCATTCCCTTAAAGGAGAAGGGAAGCTACCAAGGAAGTTTATTGCCAATAGATTAGCCACAAGAGTGCAAGCTAGAACACCATTTTTATTCTTTAGAATGCTTTACCATACCTGATAGCTCTAGACATTGTTTCTGTTTGTTTAGGATAGCAGCTGCCATATTAGCTTGCTGTGACATCACTTCCTGTATCATAGCTCTGGGTTTAGATTACAGCAGGGAGGGGAGGAGGGAGGGGGAAAAGGGACCTCAGAGGCCCCACCTACAGTACAAGGAGTTACAATATAAGCAGCCAATCAGTTACTGAGGATCAAGCTTTTTTTCTCATGCCATGAAAGTGTTGAATGATCAGATATGAAGTAATAATCAGTATCACTAAGGCCAAACAAAGACGTATTATGTTCTGCTGGGTATAATTTCCAACTGTCCAATCTTCAAAAAAAACTCAGATTTGTACAAATTGTATTTTTATTTTCATATTACACAACTATCGCATAAACAATTACATGCATGGTGGAGCTAACATTGTTTTGAGATCCCATCCTATATAGGACAAGTGACAGGAATATGTGCAGTTCTAGAGGCTTCACTGATTGGGTTCTGGGCGGTACAACTGTATGTAACTCTGTCCAATCGACCAAACGACAGATCACCGCCGGACGAAAAATGTCGGGACTCTCCGCACACGGTCCAAAAATCGTACTAATCGAGCATTCGTACGATAGGATCTTTGCATCTATGGCCAGATTTACTATAGACTTGGAATTGATACAGTTGGTCACAGCGCTGATTTGATTGAATATAAATATCTGCTGAGTAGATTCTCTGGTCTTGATTGGTCAGATCAGTGAGGGTTAAGGAGGCGTCTGTCTCACAGCACAATCTCCTCTTATACTGATTATCCCGGATATCAACAGTCTCATTGGGGTTTGTTGTAGCAAAATGTTTCAGTCTCTCACCGTCACTTATAACTCAAGCAAAGTCCTTTATCTTCTCTTGTGACTTCACTGGTTTGAGTAGCTTGTCCTCCTACTTGTAGCCGTGTATTGTGGGGCCACATCGAGTGTTACATGAAATATGTAATATAAGAAAACCAGAAATTTGCTTTGATAAGCACACGTGCCCAACATCCAAAGGATCATCCTCAAACTGTTAATATGGCTGTTCACCCTAATTCTTAGGAAGCTGTGGTCCATGATTGCAGGACTGAGAGTGGCAGGACTCCCACATCAAACCACCTTTTTCCTCCATGGTCCAGGACCCCTTATGGCATGCTAAAAACATAAAAAATATGGGTTTTCCATTTGCCAAAAATGACAGGGGCCTCTACATTTCTACCCAATGTACTCATGAAAGCTTCACTGCTTGGTGGGGATTCACTGGAAGCTCATTCATTGGAAACTCACTACAATGATATAATGAAGCTTTCTATATCTCATTACATTTAATTGGAGGAAATAATTTATTATTATTTGGGGCAAATAATAATAAAAATTGAAATGTCTGCTACTTGCCTGGTGATGTACAATCAGTAGGTGCCATATACATTGAATATCAAATATCACATTTCAGACTTCTGGTTGATATTGGTTACTAAACCTGGGTAAACTTTGTGCCTTTTATTTGTAGTTGCCGATATTTATCAGCTCACCTTAGGTACCTGTTATTCTTCAGCAGATACATTGTGTGCCCTGAAATTGAGAAATGCCAAATTTTTGCACTGAAAATATTTACTTATCATCCCTTGACATGGGATATGTACGCCCACATGCATGCAACTAGCACAAGGGTTCAGGGCCACCAGCTGGAGTAGGGGCAAGGGATACTTTTAGATGGTTATTATACCGAGGGAATATCTCCTGTTCTGCCCTACCATTCCTCCATGTCTCCTGTTCTGCTTCACCATTCCTCCATATCTCCTTTTCTGCTCTATTTTTCCTCCATATCTCCTGTTCTGCCCTTTTTTTCCTCCATATCTCCTGTTCTGCCCTTTTTTTCCTCCATATCTCCTGTTCTGCCCTATTTTTCCTCCATATCTCCTCTTCTCTTCTACCTTTCCTCCATATCTCCTGTTCTGCCCTATTTTTTCTTCATATCTCCTGTCCTGCCCTACCTTTCATCCATATGTCCTGTTCTGCCCTAACTTTCCTCCATATCTCCTGTTCTGCCCTACCGTTCCTCCATATCTCCTGTCCTGCCCTAATTTTTCTCCATATTTCCTGTTCTGCCCTACCATTCCTCCAAATCTCCTGTTCTGCCCTACCATTCCTCCATGTCTCCTGTTCTGCCCTACCTTTCCTCCATATCTCCTGTTCTACCATACCATACCTCCATATCTCCTGTTCTGCCCTACCATTCCTCCATGTCTCCTGTTCTGCCCTACCTTTCCTCCATATCTCCTGTTCTACCATACCATACCTCCATAGCTCCTGTTCTGCCTTACCTTTCCTCCAAATCTCCTGTTCTGTTCTACCATTCATCTATATCTCCTGTTCTGCCCTATCTTTCATCCAAATCTCCTGTTCTGCCCTACCATTCCTTTATATCTCCATATGTCCTGTTCTGCTCTACCATTCCTTTATATCTTCTGTTCTACCCTACCATTCCTCCATATGTCCTGTTCTGCCCTACCATTCCTTTATATCTCCATATCTCCTTCTCTGTCCTACTATTCCTCCATATCTCCTATTGCTGCCTTCCACTGTATGCCTCACTGTGCAGTCCAGGTATGTGACTTAGTGCCCCGAAGGTAAATACCAGCATTGGTTTTATTCTCAAACTCCGTAAGGAGGTGGTCAGTAGTTCTTATGCTAGTGCAAGCCACTTTTGTGCACGGTCTGGGGCCTTTAGAGACCTGGCAGAAGCACAGTAGAACATGTTTCCATAAAATAATTCCTTTAAATATTATACATTGCTTTCAGATATAAGTGAACAATATTTATAAAGTTGAGCTTATCCCTTTATTTGTAATTGAGGGCTTTGCGTAAGTGCTGCTTTTTCATGTTGGTGCTTTCCTTAAGGGTGCCTATCTTTCCCCATAGGTTAATAAAATATATGTATGATTATTGCTGATCTCTAGACTAGTAACAATACTATCATGTACCATACAAGAGAGTAGGCAAAAGGGAATAAGTAAGAAAGTAAATGAGAATGACATGGCTACTGAAGTAAGTTATGATATTAAATAAATAAAAAAAATACTGGCTTCCTGGGGGGTGCTTCCTACTTTTAGAGATTTTGCAGTGTTGAGGAACCAAGAAGGAAACATATAATACACAACCAAACAGAATGGCAACCGGGCTGCTGCTTATATAGAAATCTAGAAATAAATCTCCAAAGAATATAAAACTGCTTAAAAAATAAAAAGGAAGGAAACCGAGGATTTTAGGCGAAGTGTTAGATGATTGCTAAATGAGCTGAGGTCTTAGAATCTCATTTATGATTTTATATAGAGAGTAAATACCAGACTGGCAAAGCAGTAGTTATTAGATTCTGAGGCAAGGCCAAGTTGACAATATATCACCTTATATAATCACTTTATATATCACTTAATAAGTAAAACATTTTTTGTGATTTAGAGTAATTAGTTAAATACACTATTTGTAGCTTTAAAATGAAAAAAAAAAAAATAGTCGGCACCTTATACTTGCATGAATCCAGAATTGTTCCCTCTGTACATACCCTTAAAGTTACAATATCCTTGGGTATTTTACTAGGGACGTCTTGTGTTTAACTTTAAGGATCAGGTGAATAAAAAATAGGGTGATTATAGCAAGCTAACCAGGTGTAGTAACTACTGACACACACATGATCCTGTGACTGTGGGGTTTCTCCATTAGCAAATCCAGGAACCCCATTCAGAGCAGCATACAGTGCATTACGCTACCAAAGACATATCAGAGACTTTAGATTAACAAGGAAATTAAGATTAACAAGGAACTAAACAGGAATTATTTGTCTCTTTGTGAGTAATGTGATGGCTAAAGGTCTAATGTATTTCATGTTGCTTTCATCATCTATCATCCATCCATCATCTGTATCCATCCATCATCCATTCAGCATCATTCATCAATTCATCACCATCCATCCATTAATCGTCATCAGTCATCCATATCATCATCCATCCATTCATCAATATCATCCATCCATTCATCATCCATCTATTCATCATCATCATCCATCCATATCATCATCCATCCATTCGTGATCATTCATCCATTCATCATCATCCATCCATCCATCATCATCCATCCATCATCATAGATCAGTCATCAATCATCCATTTCATCATCCATCCATTCATCATCATCATCCATCCATTCATCATCATCATCCATCCATTCATCATCATCATCATCATCCATCATCATCATCCATCCATCCATCATCCATCCATCATCCATGTTTTCATCATCATCACACATCCATCTATCATCCATCCATTCATTCATCATCATCACACATCCATCCATCATCATCATCCATCCACCCATTCATCATCATCACCCATCCATTCATCATCATCCATCCATCCATTCATCATCCATTCATTCATCACCCATCCACCCATCATCATCTATATCATTGATCCATTCATTCATCATCCATCCATTCATCATCATCATCATCCATCCATCCATTATCCATGCAACCATTCATCATCATACCCATCCATTCATTATCATCAATACATTAATCATCATCCATCCATCCATCATCATCCATCCATTCATCACCCATCCATTGATTCATCATCACCCACCCAATCATCATCCATCCATCAATGCATCATCATCATAGTCATTGTCATCATCAAGATCACTGGACAATATAAGGGAAACATGCAGTATATATATATATATATATATATATATATATATATAACATACAAATACTGACAGATACAGGAGGTACAGAAGGTCCTGTTTATAAGAGCTCAGTTACAAGCATCTCTGTAATTTTCAACTATTATTATAACTTTAAGTGCCAACATATTCAACATTGTATTAAGTAAAAAATAGACAGAAACCAAACAATAACAAAGATGGAACAAGAATAGAGAATAGAGATGTGAGCTCAGAGGCCCCGCCCATGAGGAGTCACAATTCAACCAGTTGCTGCGGATCTTGTGATTTCCTCTTCATGCCATGAAAGTGTTGAATGATCAGATATGAAGTAATAATCAGTATCACTGAGGCCAAAGCCAGACATATTATCAGTATCAATGAGGTCCAACGCAGACCTCTCGTGTTCTGCTGAGTATCATTTCCAACTGGTGCTTCTGTAAAATGAGTACATTGTAATATTTTAACTTTAGATTTCAAACTACACATTTATGTCATAAACATTTCCATGCCGCTTACAGATGGAGCTAACATTGTCTAGTGATTACATTGTCCCACACAGATCACATTATATGGCACAGCATTTGTATCAGTGGGAAATGGTCTATCTCTCTGTAGAAGCTATGGGGAAACTTAGGGGCGGTTCCAGCTGAATTGTGCTTAGTACAGGGGAATACCTATGCTGCCATAGTTTTATGGGATCTCTCTGTACAGACTATGAGCAAACTTAGGGGGCTGTTCCTGCTGAATTGTGCTTAGTACAGGGAATACCTATGCTGCCATAGTTTTATGGGATCTCTCTGTACAGACTATGAGTAAACTTAGGGGGCTGTTCCTGCTGAATTGTGCTTAGTACAGGGAATACCTATGCTGCCATAGTTTTATGGGATCTCTCTGTAGAAGCTATGGGGAAACTTAGGGGCGGTTCCAGCTGAATTATGCTTAGTACAGGGGAATACCTATGCTGCCATAGTTTTATGGGATCTCTCTGTACAGACTATGAGTAAACTTAGGGGGCTGTTCCTGCTGAATTGTGCTTAGTACAGGGAATACCTATGCTGCCATAGTTTTATGGGATCTCTCTGTACAGACTATGAGCAAACTTAGGGGACTGTTCCTACTGAATTTATTATTTTATTTAATTGTATGTGTATGTGTTTCTGCATTTTCACCTACTCACCAGAGTAATGTATTAAAAAGGTATAAAGTAGCAACCAATAAGGCATTGATTTCATTATAAAAATGAAATTATTATTATTATTATTATTAACATGTATTTATATAGCGCCAACATATTGCATAGCACTGTAACTGGAAATTATAGTAACTTGGTTAATATGAACCACTGGGATAGGCAGCAATTTTTCAAATCTCTTCCCAGTGTCCCATATAAATTCTAGGAGTCTCCTATATAAAACCCACCTGTAGGACAAGTGACAGGAATATGTGCAGTTCTGGAGGCTTCACTGATTGGGTTCCGGGCGGTACAAGTGTATGTGACATGTGACTGAGCATTATAGACACGGAGCGTGTGATTGGTCACTTCTGTACCAGGGCTGTTTGTGTTATTCCAGGTGACAGTCACATCTGATCCAATCACAGCACAGGACAAGGTCACAGTAACGTTACAGGTTTCATTGTGGGTGATATTTGGGTGGATCAAGATATCTTCTGATGAGAGATTTTCTACATGGAAAGAGATTGTGGGGACAGTTGTTACAGCTGTATGTATTATATAAAGGGAAATTCACATACTATAATTATATAATAAATATCATCCAACTGGAATTGACCTTTAAAATGGGCCAACCCAGGGAAAGCAGCAACAGATGACTCTGCATTGTATAAGTGGAACATGGGGGTTGTTTATTATTCTAATACTAAGATTGAATTGGTGCTGATGTACTCAGATGGACTCACACTAGTTATTATGTGTATTTGGGCTGACTGGCAACCAAACTAATATTAGTGGGCTACAGGTACAATGAATAGCATGAAGTATTGTAAGTTGATCTCATGTGATGGACCAATATGGATTATTATCCAATAGGCTTTTTTTCAGCAAAACCTTCTAATGAAACCTTAAAATGACCAGGCTGAATATAATTCCTTGATTCCTTTGTGTCAATGAGGGGACTTTTATGTATTAAAGGCAGGCTGAAGGGGCACATTGGTGATCTCCATGAGTTACAGAGGAGCATGTTTGGGTGCTGGTACTTTTCTGAATGGAGATGCATGCTCAGTTGTGTATTCATTGGGTTTTGTCTTGCTTTTTTATATGTATAAAATGCCTGGGCTGATGTCACACAAGGCAGTTTCTCTGCTGGCAGAAATTCACTCGAATTTACATTCTTGGGCCAAAGGGTATGAGTAGTGTCCAGCAGTAGAGTAGAGGAAATACATAGCCCATCCCAGAGGAAATACAAAACCCTCCCCAGAGGAAATACATAGCCCATCCCAGAGGAAATACAAAACCCTCCCCAGAGGAAATACATAGCCCATCCCAGAGGAAATACAAAACCCTCCCCAGAGGAAATACATAACCCACCCCAGAGGAAATACATAACCCGCCCCAGAGGAAATACATAACCCGCCCCAGAGGAAATACATAACCCGCCCCAGAGGAAATACATAACCCGCCCTAGAGGAAATACATAATCCGCCCCAGAGGACATACATAACCCTCCACGGAGGAAATACATAACCTGCCCCAGAGGAAATACATAACCCACCCCAGAGGAAATACATAACCCGCCCCAGAGGAAATACATAACCCGCTCCAGAGGAAATACATAACCCACCCCAAAGGAAATACATAACCCGCCCTAGAGGACATACATAACCCTCCACGGAGGAAATACATAACCTGCCCCAGAGGAAATACATAACCCGCCACAGAGGAAATACGTAATCCGCCCCAGAGGACATACATAAACCTCCCCAGAGGAAATACATAACCTGCCCCAGAGGAAATACATAACCTGCCCCAGAGGACATACATAACCCTCCCCAGAGGAAATACATAACCCGCCCGAGAGGAAACACATAACCCTCCCCGGAGGAAATATATACCCTGCTCCAGAGGAAATACGTAACCCGTCCCAGATGAAATACATAACCAGCCCAAGAGGAAATACATAACCTGCCCCAGAGAAAATACATAACCCGCCCCAGAGGAAATACGTAACCTGCCCAAGGGGAAATACATAACCCGTCCCAGATGAAATACATAACCCGCCCAAGAGGAAATACATAACCTGCCCCAGAGGAAATACATAACCCGCCCCAGAGGAAATACGTAACCCGCCCAAGGGGAAATACAAAACCCTCCCCAGAGGAAATACATAACCTGCCCCAGAGGAAATACATAACCCGCCCCAGAGGAAATACATAACCCGCCCCAGAGGAAATACGTAACCCGCCCAAGGGGAAATACAAAACCCTCCCCAGAGGAAATACATAACCCGCCCCAGAGGAAATACATAACCTGCCCCAGAGGAAATACATAACCCGCCCCAGAGGAAATACATAACCCGCCCCAGAGGAAATACATGGGATGAGAAACTGCTCTGTGTGACATTAGACTTTGAGCTGAACCATGGGCCAGGACAAAGTATTTTGTGGGCATCACTATTTATTTTGTGTATGAGATTGTGTTAATAACACCGTGCAGTAATGATGATCCCCAGGCCCTGACTGCCCCACATCCACACTTACTATAGATTTGGAGTTGATACAGTTGGACACAGCGCTGATTTGATTGAAGATAAATATTTGCTGAGTAGATTCTCTGGTCCTGATTGGTCAGATCAGTGAGGGTTAAGGAGGCGTCTGTCTCACTGCGCAGTCTCCCCTCATACTGATCACCCCGGATATCAACAGGCTCGTTGGGTTTTGTTATAGCAAAATGATTCAGTCTGCGACCGTCACTTATAATCCAAATAATCTCGTTTACCTCCTCCTCTAATTTAACTGGTAGAGTAGCTTGTCCCCCTACTTTGCCAGCCACGTGTATTGCGGGGCCACATGAGGTGTTACATGAAACATCTAATAAAGGGAAAACAGAAATTTTATTTCATAAGCACCAAAGTCCCAAACTCTCTCCGATTTCAATCACTTACTGTATATTGTTCCAGTGTCATTCTGACATCGTGAGGAACATAAGCAAACCATGGATACTGCAGTTCACCCATTTCAAAGCAAACATCTTGTTGTCATTGGTTACTAGACCCAGACAAACTTTGTGCCTTTTATTTGCAGCTCCCTATATTTATCAGCGCACGCTGGGTGCCTGTTGCTCTCCGGCAAATATATTGTAAGCCATGACATTCAGAAATGCCAAGTTTTTGAACTGTAAATATTTACTTCCCTTCCCTTGGCAGAAGAATATTATCACCACAGTGTTACAGAGGGTAACTATCATGTGGCGCATAGCAACCAGATCAAAAACAACAGCAGTCAAAACACTTGTCACCCCTTCCTATAGAGATCTCAGGGAAATGCAGTGGCTGAAGAACACGTCGGTGTATAAAGTATCTCCCCCTGTACCTGAGTTGCAGAGGTGGCCAGTGCACTTCTACACTATATAAATATAACACTATGGGGTTGAATTAAAAATTCCAATTTTCGAATGTTTTTTTTATGGTCAAAAGTCTCAAATTCGAATTGTGAATTATCCAAACTCAATAAAAATTTTAATTCAAATTAGAATTCCAATTTCGAGAATTATCAAACTCTGGCCCTTTGAATATTCGAATTCCACTATTGGCCACCTAAAACCTGCATAGACCTCATAAATAAGTCAATAGGATAGGTCCAGGGACCAATTTGGACATGTTACTAGCCTTCCTGACATTCAAGTTTTTTTTTTTAAAGAAAAAATTCAAATCAAGTTTAGCCTAATTAAATTCAAGTTTTAGAGTCGGTAAAATTAGTGTGAGTTATTATTTCATTTTTTTTTTTTATAAAATAAACCCCCAATCGAATTTTGAATATATTTGAATCTATGAGAGTTAAAAAAAACTCACATGATTGTTTATGACCTCTTTGTGGTTGTGAAAAAATGGACCTGTTGTGCTCACTATCTGTCTCGTCCATCCCACATGTATTTGCTTTGTTGACTTTGTCCAGAAAATATTGTGGTTGGGGAAAGCTTAGTTTTATAGGATAAGTAATGATGGTGGTGCCTAATTTCTGTGCCACATAAGAGAATCAGGCAATGCCGCATAAATTGGAAGCTCAGCAATCATACACGTCTATAGGCTGTGAGCAAATTCCAACAGAGACACTAGCAACACTGAATTACCATTAAATCATAATTATCAGTAATAAAACACAATGTAATATACAGGATGTTATATCATAGGTACCAGCAGTCAGGCCCGGACTGACAATGTGCCCATACGGGCAATTGCCCGAGGGGCCGCTCTGTTTCTTACTAAGTGGGCCGCTCTGTCCGGGAGTCAACTGCCGGTGCAAGTCCCCTTCTCCGCCCTTTTCCCTGACTGTGTGGAGCAGTGAAACAGACCTCTCTGCAGCCGCGCTGTCTCCTGTTGTATTTCTCCTAATAATCCGCTCTCTGCTGGCAAGTCTGGCAGGCTGCAGACAGCAGACATGATCAGTGGATTGCAGAGTGAGCATCAATTAGAAACGGTCTGCTGTTTGCAGCCTGCCAGCAGAGAGCTGATTATTAGAAGTACAACAAGAGACAGCACGGCAGAAATTACAAATTTACCGGCAGCTACATTGCTGGTAAATTTGTAATACCGGCCCCGGCCTTGGCGGGTGTTTTACCGGCTAGGCCGGTAAAATACCGGCCAGGTGGCAACACTAAATCTGGATTGGGTAGCACTCACAATAAACCCACACCAGGCCAGTAAACAAAAAGTTGACTTTACTACAACAAACCTTATGCGTTCTGTGCTATGATACTCATAATCATATCTTACAATTAAATGCCTTTTAGAGCAAAATGTGCAACTGACTCATTGATAAATACATTTCTGAAAATCCCATAGGAAAGTGTAGAAGAGTACAAAGTGGGTGAGTTGTTTTTTCACTAGCATATTATAAGAAGCAATGTACCCCATACTGTAAAGGTAAACTATTGACTCCTTGTCAATAAATAGCAAATCAACAAAATGGTTAATAAGGACACATTAGATTTGTGTGGTGCCAGTAAAAAATATGTTACTGTACTATAATGTAATAATAATAGTTAGTTAATTACTGTAATATTTTACATTAAGTACAGTTAAGCAAGAAAGGCAGCTCTTTATGCACATAATTTTTGCCGTTTCACCCCAATATATGTGTGAATGAGTACAAAACCATTGTGTGTTTACATGTGGGCTGCTTTGATTTTTTTTGCCCGGGCTGCTTTTTACTCCCAGTCCAGCCCTGCCAGCAGTAGAGTGTCATGTTCTGCTCCTCAGTTATACGGAGCTGTGACAGCAATAGTGTGGAGCTAAGGGATGTTCCCCCTTCACACCAAGTTTTGCCTCCAGTTCTTTGTAGCAAAAACAATGATGTAAAGTCCAAGCAAAGCAGCTCAGAAGGCAATACAGTAATACAGGACTATGGGCTGAAATCCTATTGCCCCAGTCTCACCAGTAATACAGGACTATGGGCTGAGATCCTATTGCCCCAGTCTCACCAGTAATACAGGACTATGGGCTGAGATCCTATTGTCCCGTCTCACCAGTAATACAGGACTATGGGCTGAGATCCTATTGCCCCAGTCTCACCAGTAATACAGGGCTATGGGCTGAGATCCTATTGCCCCAGTCTCACCAGTAATACAGGGCTATGGGCTGAGATCCTATTGTCCCAGTCTCACCAGTAATACAGGACTATGGGCTGAGATCCTATTGCCCCAGTCTCACCAGTAATACAGGACTATGGGCTGAGATCCTATTGCCCCAGTCTCACCAGTAATACAGGGCTATGGGCTGAGATCCTATTGCCCCAGTCTCACCAGTAATACAGGACTATGGGCTGAGATCCTATTGTCCCGTCTCACCAGTAATACAGGACTATGGGCTGAGATCCTATTGCCCCAGTCTCACCAGTAATACAGGATTATGGGCTGAGATCCTATTGCCCCAGTCTCACCAGTAATACAGGGCTATGGGCTGAGATCCTATTGTCCCGTCTCACCAGTAATACAGGGCTATGGGCTGAGATCCTATTGCCCCAGTCTCACCAGTAATACAGGGCTATGGGCTGAGATCCTATTGCCCCAGTCTCACCAGTAATACAGGACTATGGGCTGAGATCCTATTGTCCCAGTCTCACCAGTAATACAGGACTATGGGCTGTGAGTTTATTAACTCTTTCCTCCCCAGTATAAAGTTACCTGTCAGTAGGAAAGTGATCAGCAGCCATCTGATGTGATCCATTCCTCTTCTCTTTCTCTCTCTTCTGTCAACTGCCTTCCTCTCTCTCTAACCCTCTTGTAGCAAAACCCTACACAGATTGAAAGGGGAAGTAGACTTTTATTTTAAAGTAGCGATAACCATAAGTAAACCAATATGAGATATAATGGGAAACAAGAGGGTCTGGGCAGTTACAGAAATGTGGGTGGTTGGTTCCTTTTGGGATTGATACAGTAAAGTGATTTACATGGCACCTTCTCTTCTAACCTTTTAAAAATCCATCTTAGATGCACCCAGTGCTGCCCTAGTCACCAAAGCTACCAACCAGGACTCCACAGGCTGCCCAGTCTGGCCAATTTCTTACAGAAGAGAAGCTCTAGTGCAAAGATGGAGGGCTGCTCAGTGGTGCTCTTACAACTTTACTTATAATTAAGTTTAATAACCTTTAAAATAATAATGATTTTCCTTCCTGGCTAATATCAAACCTTTCAGATAACGGGTGATTGATTGTGCTGCTTGTCTTGTGAAATGATTGCTCTGATCCTGAGTAAGAAATACACTTCCCTGTGCAACAATAAATAGTGAGTGTCAGGCCTCTGTACTGGATCCTACACTATATGATAACTATGTATAAATATATAAGGGGATCATATAATAATCTCTCTAATGATTTATTTACCAGTAGGTCTTTCCAGCTGACACAAGGTCACCCATTCCGATTAGAAGAAAAGAGGTTCCGCCTAAATATTGGGAAGGGGTTTGTTACAGTGAGAGCTGTGAAGATGTGGAATTGTCTCCCTGAATCAGTGGTACAGGCTGATACATTAGATAGGTATAAGAAGGGGTTGGATGGTGTTTAGCAAGTGAGGGAATACAGGGATATGGGAGATAGCTCATAGTACAAGTTGATCCAGGGACTGGTCCCATTGCCATTTTGGAGTCAGGAAGGAATTTTTCCCCCTCTGAGGCGAATTGGAGAGGCTTCAGACAGGATTTTGTGCCTTCCTCTGGATCAACTGGCACTTAGGCAGGTTAAAAAAAAGTTAAAAGGTTGAACTTGATGGACGTGTGTTTTTTTTTCAGCCTAACTTACTACAGTATGTTCCTGTATGCTTGGTTTCTTTATTTCCCATCACTGATTGAAGCAAATCTGTGTGCCTCCATATCTCCTGTTCTGCCCTACCTTTCTTCCACATCTCCTGTTCTGCCCTACCTTTCCTCCATATCTCCTGTTCTGCCCTACCTTTTCTCCACATCTCCTGTTCTGCCCTACCTTTCCTCCATATCTCCTGTTATACCCTACCTTTCCTCAATATCTCCTGTTCTGCCCTACCTTTCTTCCACATCTCCTGTTCTGCCCTACCTTTCTTGCACATCTCTTGTTCTGCCCTACCTTTCCTCCATAGCTCCTGTTCTGCCCTACCATTCCTCCATATCTCCTGTTCTGCCCTACCTTTCCTCAATATCTCCTGTTCTGCCCTACCTTTTCTCCATATCTCCTGTTCTGCCCTATTATTCCTCCATATCTCCTGTTTTGCCCTACATTTCCTCCATATCTCCTGTTCTGCCCTACTTTTCCTCAATATCTCCTGTTCTGCCCTACCTTTTCTCCATATCTCCTGTTCTGCCCTATTATTCCTCCATATCTCCTGTTCTGCCCTACCTTTCCTCCATATCTCCTGTTCTCCCCTACCTTTCCTCCATATCTCCTGTTCTGCCCTACCTTTCCTCCATATCTCCTGTTCTGTCCTACCTTTTCTCCATATCTCCTGTTCTGCCCTACTATTCCTCCATATCTCCTGTTCTGCCCTACCATTCCTCCATATCTCCTGTTCTGTCTTACCTTTCCTCAGTATCTCCTGTCCTGCCCTACATTTCCTCCATATCTCCTGTTCTGCCCTACCATTCCTCCATATCTCCTGTTCTGCCCTACCATTCCTCCATATCTCCTGTTCTGCCCTACCATTCCTCCATATCTTCTGTTCTGTCCTACAATTCCTCCATATCTCCTGTTCTGTTTTACCATTCCTCCATATCTCCTGTTCTGTCCTGCCATTCCTCCACATCTACTGTTGCTGCCATCTGCTGTATGACTCACTGTGCCACCTAATGATGTAGTGGCAGTGCATGTTTTACAAAAGAAAGCTTAGGGCCTCAATGGTTAATACCAGTATTGTTGTGATTCTCCAGTTTCCTTATAAAGGTATTCCATAGTTCTTGGGCTAGTGCAAGCCTCTCTCATATAGGGTCCAGGGCCATTCTGTTTTCATAACCTAACTCCTTTCAATAATACTATTCATCACTTTTGCTACAGGTAAAAATTTTGTTCTGATTACAATATCCGGGCCTGGACTGGCAACTATGGGTAGGCAGAGTAGGCGCCCACGTAGGGCGCAACCATGAGGGGGCACTTTTAAAGGGAATTTTTTTAAAACCCTGGTTTGCTTTACCTTCGATAGTTTTTAAATTTTATAAACCTCCTACCCAACCCCCTCTTGTCTATGATTTGTACTGTTTGTACACCCCACCACCTCCTTCTTGGCAGCTGCTGGCACAGGTACACATTTGTGGGTATTATGATGGGTTTTTGGCTGCTGCTGGCGCAGGTACATATCTGGGGGAAATATGATGGATTTTTTGGCAGCTGCTGGCACAAGTACATATTTGTGGGTTTCATGATAGATATTTTGGCTGCTGCTGGTGGGACTGGTACAGATTGGAGGCAATGTGAGGGATTGGCTGCTACAGGCTCAGCTACATGGGGCAATATGGTGGCTGCTGGCACAGGTACATATTTGGGGGCAATATGACGCATTGGCTGCTGCTGGCACTGTACATATTTGGGGACAATATGATGGATTTTTGGCTGCTGCTGGCACAGGTACACTTTTGTGGGTATTATGATGGATATTTTTGCTGCTGCTGGTGGCACAGGTACAGTTTGGGGGCAATATAAGGGATTGGCTGCTGCAGGCTCAGGTATATGGGGCAATATGGTGGCTACTGACACAGGTACACAGATGTTTGGGGCAATATGATGGATTTTTGGCTCCTGCTGGCACTGGTACAAATTAGGGGCAATATGATGGATTTTTTTGGCTGCTGCTGGCATAAGTACAGATTGGGGGTAACAATATGATAGATGTTTTGGCTTATGTTGGCACAGGTACAGATTGGGGGCAACCTGAGGGATTGACTGCAATTGGCACTGGTACAAATGGGGGCAATATGATAGATACTGGCACAGGTACAGGGGGCAATATGAATGGTAATTTGGGAAATGGTAATGCAGGACCGGGTGGGGGGGCACTGATGTAAGCCCTTGCCTAGGGTGCCAAAATACCTTGTCCCGGCCCTGCTGGCAATCTGTGGATTCTGGCAAATGCTAGAGGAGCTGCTGTAGGATGCCACAGACAGTCACTATTTCTTGGGCTGGTGGAGGGCCATTTGGACTCCTGTGTACTTGAAATGTCAGAGCCTATTTTAAATTCCAGTCCAGGACTGACAACATCCCTTTATCTGTAATTGAGGGTTTTACATAACGTGCTGCTTTATCAGTTATATATTGGTACATTCTTTAATAGTGCTCATCCCTGCCATTTCCTTTTGGATAAAAAAATATATATATAGGAACATGGTTGACTGATCTCAAGACTAGTAAAAATACTATTATGGCACCATGACGCCTGTAAAAGACACATGAGAGTAGGCCGAACATGTTGATGAATGGGAATGAGTAGGAAAGTGGATGACGTATAATCAGTGGTTGCCAGAGAATGCTTATAATCCTATCTTCCTATAAAGGGAGCTTCCTATTTTCAGAGATTTTGAAATGCTAAGGAACCAAGAAGCAAACATATAAAAAGGAACCAAACAGACTGGTAACCAGGATCTAAAATCTAAAATGAATCTCCAACGATTATAAAACTGCTTAAAAAATAAAAAGGAAGGAAACCAAGGATTTGAGCTCAAAGTGTGAGATGTTTGCTAAATTTATATAAAGCTGATGGCTCTAGGCATTTACTGTATAAATAAAGGCCAATCTTTAACTCCGTCACCAAAAGGATATATGACATATTCTACAATGTATATTTTTCCTCTTTCCTTTTATAAACACACATGTTGCAAAATATGAGGATATTAGAAGTCACCTCGGAGTTCCACGACTTGTATAAAAACACTCGGCCTTTTATATGGTCATGGAACTCCTCAGTAACTTGTAATATCCTTATATTTTACAAGAAGGGGTACTTTATTCACTATATGATCTAACTATGCCTCTTGCTAACTAGTCGCTAAAGGGCTACAGGCTGGACTTGATTCAGTAATTTTTTTCTCAAGTTGTTCTTCGTCTAATCCCTTTAATTTCCTCAGGTCAGAAGACATACAGAAAACTGAGGCTAACCCAAGAGATGTTACCATTATGGCTGCCATCAGTGAAGCACGTTTTAGATGAGACACCTGCTGGGAACCTGCAGCTAATAATATTTCCATGTGATGGGGAATGCTAAGCTCTTTTGATGTCCATAGGTAAGAACTTGAGAGAGGAACTTGTTGAGCGTAGCCATGATGGCACCTGGGAAGGTCCAAGTGATTGTGTGGATGCTAATGGCTTGCACCTAACCATCAGAAGTCAAGTTGCCTCTAGAGTCAGCTCTTGAGTTCCATTTTAAGCAACTGGCAAGTCATCATGTGTTGGAATGGGAATATTGTTCTTTGCAAAGTCATCTGGGCCTTTGGAGAACACTCTGTGCTTGTTGTTCTTTGGGTACTGACCCCTGTTGCTCATCAGGATTTCAAACTTTGACATGACGGCTGTGAACCTTTGCTGCCTGTTCCAGCCTGTTTACCGGCCTTGTTATAGTTTATTGGTTTGGTTTTTGCTTACAACTATATGAGCTCTTGCCACTCTGCTAGTGTCCAACCCAAAATGCTGTTTCTTAATTGGCAGGTGCAGGAGAGGCAGCACTAACGGCTGTTTTTTTCTATGTTTTCCAGCATTCTCCAATAACCATGGGCCAAGCACAGGTGCAGACCAAGTCGTAGGAACTTTTAATCAGCCCGGCTCAAAACAGAGCACTGCAGACACAGGAAAGTAAGAACCAACTCGCAACCCACTCGCCACACAGAGACATCCATTGGCCACACCTTGTAACACCTTAGTAACGCCAGACCTGGACCTTAGCCATGCCCCAGTGCTGCCTCCGCTGAAGGAAAAATGTTGGGGTTCCTATTAGTGATGGCTCGAACGTCAGTCTGGGTGCACAGGGCCGTCTTTAGAAATCACGGGGCCCTGTACCACCTCCCCCGAGGGGGGCCCTGGCTCCAGGGCCCCCCCTCACATGTTAAAATATTGGGCCCCAGGGAATATTTTTTAAAAAAACAGGGGCCTATAGAGTATTAAAATAATACATTGGTGTTCAGTAGAATTAAACATGTGGTTTCAGGACTTCAACTTCGCCTCCTTTTGTGACTTTGGGTCAAGTTCTGGGTCAGAACTTCAATTTCGGCTGATTTCGCAGCTTCCGGTCTTTTTACCATGTTAGGACTTCAATTTCTGCTGATTTTGCGACTTCAGGTCTTTTTACCGCTTTAGGACTTCAACTTCGGCTGTTTTCATGACTTCAGTTCTTTTTACCACTTTACGACTTAAATTTCGTCTGCTTTCATGACTTTGGGTCTTTTTACCACTTTAGGACTTCAATTTCGTCTGATTATGTGACTTTGGGTCTTATTACCGTTTTAGGACTTCAATTTCGGCTGTTTTCATGACTTTGGGTCTTTTTACCACACTAGGACTTCAATTTCTGCTGATTTCATGACTACGGGTCTTTTTACTGCTTTAGGACTTCAACTTCGGCTGTTTTCATGACTTCGGGTCTTTTTATCACTTTAGGACTTAAATTTAGGCTGTTTTCATGACTTCGGTCTTTTTTTACAACTTTAGGACTTCAATTTCATGACATTGGGTCTTTTTACCGCTTTAGGACTTCAATTTTGACTGATTTAATGACTTTGGGTCTTTTTACCTCTTTAGGACTTCGGGTCTTTTCGCGGCTTCAGGACTTTGGCTGTTTGGCTTTTTGGAGGTTCGGGACTTTGGAAGGGCGGCACAGCTTCGGTGCTGTCAAGGGGTGCCCGGCTCTTTCGAAAAGTGAAGCACAGCTAGGCCCCCCTTCAGGCCCAGGCCCGATACAGGGGTATTTTTTAGGTAAAATCGCCCCAAAAGCTACATTTTTTTTTTTTAAACCCTGCGCAATTAGGAAAATATTCCAATTGTCTGCCAAGTAATCTGCCATTGACTTTTACATGTTCTCAGCAGGTCTGAATTGGGAGTACTTTTTCATCCAACTTTTAACACCATCAGAATTGTATTTTCCCATTTAAAAGTCTGATTAGCAAAATTCAGAGCTTAAATAAGCGTCCTTATCCTTATGTTTTTGTTGATCTCTATCTTTTGATTTATATTCCAGAGCAAAATCCATTTGGACCTTTCTTCCCCACCAAGAAACCAAGAAATATCACTTACATAGATCGACTGCTATCATTGAGTATAAAACAAGGATTGCTACAAGGATCTTCTTTATTAAATCCCAGTTGGGCGGAGAATCAATTTTTTGGACAGAAATGATTGGCTAAGAGCAACTGAGCATGTGGGTAGCATTGACGAGCATTATGTTTAATTAATGTTTATTAATTAAACATTTACAACACAGTCTACATTATTAACACTTTATGACTAATGAGTGATAAATTTAATGGGGATTACATCTGAAATTATTTTTCCTCCCCTTTAACTTACCTTTGTGTCGACCGACAACGTGAATCTGTATAAATGGAAGCGGCCGGTACAGATTTTTATTAATTTTCAGCCGGACCTGATAAGTGCCGCTGTCTGTCATCTCTGTGGGATTAATCACCAGAGAGCAGATCCCGTTTGCCAACTCACGTATAAAAAGTTGGTATTTGTCCTTGAACTCCGGCCGTGCCACTCTCACATGGGGGTATATTTATCAAAGAGTGAAGTTAGAGATCAGTCTACTACTGTGAAATTCTGACACTCATTCATTTCTATGGGATTTTCAAAAGAGTATTTATCAATGGGTGAAAGTCAAAGTTCACTGTTTGATAAATATGCTTTTAGAAATTCCATAGAAATGAATGGAGAGTGGTGGAATTTCACACGAGTGCACTGTAGTAACAGGGCCGCCATCAGAAATCCCGGGGCCCCATACAACAATTTTCTGGACCCCCTGGTCCCTGCCCACCCCAGATACCGTCCCTAAGCCCCACCCCAGATCCTGCCCCCAAGCCCCACCCCAGATCCCGCCCAGCCCACACCACAGTAAAATGTCCACACCAGCGCTAAAAACGGTAAACCCCCTCACTCACACACAAGTTATAAAAAGCTATTGGTTTTCAGGGCCCCCTTACCATTTAAAAAAAAAAAAATTGGCAGCCAGGGTCCCACATAAAAGTTTTTACAAAAACATTGTGTTCAGGGCCCCGTACAAGTTAAAAAAACCCATTGGTGGCAGGGGCCTATAGAGTATTAGAATAATACATTGGTGGCCAGGGGTTTAAAAAAATAAAAAAAAACACACATTGGTGTTCAGTAGAACTGAACTCGTGGCTTCAGGACTTCAACTGCGGCTATTTTCGTGGCTTCTGGTCTTTTCGGTGCTTCAGGACTTCAACTTTGCCTATTTTCGTGGCTTCAGGATTTTTCGCAACTTCGTGACATCGGCTGTTCAGCTTTTTGACGGTTTCGGACTTCGGAAGAGGCGGCACGGCTTTGGTGCCCGGCTCTTTTCGCAAAAGTGCAGCACAGCCAGGTCCTCTAATGGCGGCCCTGTGTGGTGCTCTCTAACCTCACTCTGATAAATATACCCAACAGTCTCCGTGCAGGTGGATTAGAGGCGTGTAACCTTTCGTATCCATTTTCCCCCATTCCAGTTGGAATCTGCGTGGGTTGAGTGGTGTCAGTGTTTGAAACATACATGGAATCACATTGATTGTATGTGCCTTCAGCGTCAGCTTCTCTTTAAATAAGGTGAAATTCTCAACCGTCACTGCTAAAAGAGGGAAAAAATGACATTAGGATCATGAAATGTACAGAGCAGTCTCTATCAGCCTCATCCTGCAACAGAGGCGCCTACCTAATTCCATTCATGAGTCGTGTCCCCGACTTTTCACATCGACTCGCTAACCTTACATTGATATATATATATAAGTCATTGGTTGGAAACATACAGAGGCAGGATAATGATCTTTCTTACCTAATGTGAATAATTGCAGTAATATCATAAGGAGAAAAAAAGTAGGAGCCATCAGTGCTGGGCCGGCCTTCAGAGATCGTTTACTGGAAAATAAATAGAAGAATATATATATATATAGTGAATAAAGTACCCCCTCTTGTAAAATATAAGGATATTATAAGTTACCGAGGAGTTTCATGACCATATAAAAACCTGAGGCCGAAGGTAACTTCTAATATCCTCATATTTTACAACTGGGGGTACTTTATTTATTATAATACACAAGTTTCAGTGAGTCATGTGACAGAAATGACATCAGAACTCACCGTTTATAACTGATGACATCAGAACTCACCGTTTATAACTGATGACATCAGAACTCACCGTTTATAACTGATGACATCAGAACTCACTGTTTATAACTGATGACATCAGAACTCACCGTTTATAAGGATATCATTTACAGGATATTCATGGCTTTTGTGTATTATATATATATATATATATAGTGAGAATGGGATCTATCAGCATAGGAACGAATCATACATATATATGATCATATCTGTCAAACTGAGTCTTATACATCTATATGTGAGCCAATAACATTTGGTTCACAATTAGCTAATGTGTAACATTTATATATATTCATGTATGGGACCTGGTGGCCCGGAGGTTGGCGACCCCTGTACTATACAATGGTATGACTAGGGGACAGATTTATGAGAGATTGAAATAAAAAAAAATCCAGAAGGCATTTTGATATCTTTTTGTATTGGTCGACAGGCCCGGACTGGCAATCTGTGGGTTCTGGCAAATGCCAGAGGGGCTGCTGTATGGTTCCATAGAAAGTTACCATATAGTGGGCTGGTAGGAGGCTGTGTGGGCTGGCAGGGGGCTGTTTGGGCCTCTGTGTACTTGGAATGGCAGGGCCTATTTTGACTCCCAGTCCAGGCCTGTTGGTCGAAACACATTTGACAGTTTTGCTTTTTCTATTTCTCTAAAACCACGAATGCCACAAATATGATTAAAAGATCCAATTATACAAATTGTACAAACAAACAAGAAAAAGCACTGAACAACGAACTTAAAAAAATAAGACTCTCTCTAAAACCCTGAGTTTTCCGGATAATTACTAGTGAGGAAAAACCTCTAAAAGTCCTAATTGATTAAAAAATGGTCCAATAGGCTCAGCGCAGCCCCCGTTGACTTATATGGGATCTCAGCAGCTTTTACTTGGCGGGGTTTTGTATTAGAGGTTTTAAATCATCTTGAATTTTAGAGATAGTATAAATTTTTTTTTAAAAAAACTTGAATTTTTAGAAGAAAAAACTATGTGTGAAAAAATAGAAATCCACATTTTCCTAAATCAGCCCCTTAAAGGGGACCTGTCACCCAGACCTAAAAAGCTGGATAATAAAAGTCCTTTTCAAATTAAACATGAAACCCAAATTTTTTTTTACTAAAGCATTCATAGCTGTTGTAAACTCATTTAAAAATGTCAGCTGTCAATCAAATATTGTCTGCCCCTCCTCTATGTCCTGGGCAATTACTTTCACTTTCCATTCAGCACTTCCTACATGTCACTGCTCTCCCCACATTCCCCCGTTCTCTTCACCATTTAATTGTGTAACCAGGACATGGGGATGGACATCAGGTCCCCCAGTCTGGTGCACAAACAAGATTCTGAGATGATACAAGACTTGTCTTAATAACAGTGTCCACAAAATGGCTGCTGCCTGCTTGTTATAATTATGAATTCCCAGACTGAAGGAAACCAGATTTAAATGATTTTTATAGTGTAATTAAAGTTCATTTTGCTTGAATAATGTGATAAAATAGGATTTGGGAACAATTTTTTTTTTGGTAACGGGTCCCCTTTAAAGGGGTTGTTCACTTTCAATGTCCAAATCTTATAAAACCATTTATTAACTCGAGGCACTTCAATTTCTGAAGTCGCCCGAAGTTGCCTCACGAGGAAACTTCGGGCACCTTGGAAATCGAAGCGCCACAAGTGCATTGGCGCTGGCGTTTTAGCAGGCGGCAGGCAGGGTGGAAGGCAGTTCGGGGAGATTGTCGCCCCACAGAAGAGGCAATTAGTCGGCAGGTGAATACATCTCCTCGTATCTGCCCGTGTGCTTAAACCTTTAGGAGCAGATTTACTCTAGCGAAAATTCGACAGAAATCTCATCCATATGGACATCGGCAATTTATTTAGAGACCGTCGCTATCGCAGTTTCGCGTCCTATCGCCAGACGCATTTTCACTCAGGCCAATCGCTGTTACTCTGCAATTTCACTAAATTTCACAAAACATTACCTCTTTCGCCAAAGCTTCCTGCGCCACCTTAGACCTGGCGAATTGATAAATATGAAGCTACATTTCCCATGGCAGTATCTCTTTAAATATAAATTCTGGCATAGTGGCAATTTCATGTATAAATACCCCCAGAGCTCACATATTGACGGCACAGCGGGAGGTGGATTTTACAGCAAGGACTGCCCATACTTTACTAATACGAGATCTACTTTTTGTGATGATGTCCCATTATGATTATCGATGGGCGAATTTGTCCTGTTTTGTTTTGCCGAAAACAATATCAGTAAAGAACAAAGTAATACAGTTATTGACCATTTATTAACCCCTGTGGTGCACCACATATAACTGACAGTTTATGCTGCTTGTTGTGTACACTTTACAGTGGTGCCACTTATCTGTAACCCTGGTGATGTCTCCATGAATCCCAGTAATCCATTCATGTGTATCCATACGGAATTCCCAGAGAGTGCGGTGTCCAGTAGTCAGTCCTGGCTCTACTTTGGATAGAACTGGGCCAGTAATTAAGCCGGGGTGACTGATCCTAACGGGCGCTGGAACTTTGGGTCTAACCCACCCTGATCAGAGAAGGGGCCTAAATAATGAACCTTCTGCTTCTTATGGAGCAATTCCCTGAGTCCTTAACTGGGCCCTAGATCTACAATCACTACAGTGAGGCCTATTGGAACAGGAATATGAGGGGCCTAAATGGAGAGCGAAGTCCTTCCCTGACTGACACTCACTTAGGGCTGCCCCCTGTTCTGTTTTGACCCGAACATTAAATGGGGTGATTCGCTTTTGCGTTAACATATATTAATATATAACTTTTAATATGTTATAGAATGGCTCATTCTAAGCATCTTTTCAATTGGTCTTTATTCATTATTTTTTTTATAGTTTTTGAATTATTTGCCTTCTTCTTCTGACTCTTTCCAGCTTTCAAATAGGGGTCGCTGAACGCATCTTAAAACAAATAGCCATATGAAAGTGTCACTTCTGCCCCCAAACTCATTCTATTCTGTGGCTCCTGCACAATATTCTCACTACTAAACTCACTCTGCTCCTTCTGTGTCTCTCACTTTCTGCAACTGGGTCTCTGCTCATTCTGTCATCTGTATATACTGTATTCTGCACTCACACTCACCTTATTCTGCACTCACACTCACCTTATTCTGCACTCACACTCACCTTATTCTGCACTCACACTCACCTTATTATGTACCCAGGGTAAAAAATAAACACCCCAAATCTCCCCCTAACTGACCTTCAGACTGGGCCCCCTTAGCTCATAACAAGGTTACAGATATATAGAAACATTGGGGTAACAGTCACCCTGCTATAGTTCCAGGGGTACCCAGGGTACAAATAAACACTCACCCCAAATCTCCCCCTAACTGACCTTCAGACTGGGCCCCCTTAGCTCATAACAAGGTTACATATATATAGAAACATTGGGGTGTCACCCTGCTATAGTTCCAGGGGTACCCAGGGCACAAATAAGCACTCACCCCAAATCTCCCCCTAACTGACCTTCAGACTGGGCCCCCTTAGCTCATAACAAGGTTACAGATATATAGAAACATTGGGGTAACAGTCACCCTGCTATAGTTCCAGGGGTACCCAGGGTACAAATAAACACTCACCCCAAATCTCCCCCTAACTGACCTTCAGACTGGGCCCCCTTAGCTCATAACAAGGTTACAGATATATAGAAACATTGGGGTGTCACCCTGCTATAGTTCCAGGGGTACCCAGGGTACAAATAAACACTCACCCCAAATCTCCCCCTAACTGACCTTCAGACTGGGCCCCCTTAGCTCATAACAAGGTTACAGATATATAGAAACATTGGGGTAACAGTCACCCTGCTATAGTTCCAGGGGTACCCAGGGCACAAATAATCACTCACCCCGTTATAATAAATATAACAAAAACTTAAAACAAGTACATTGCAGAGAACATCATTTCATGGCAGAATTAGTTTTTTCAATAAAATGAGAGATTTAGTAAAAGGGAACAGTTGAATGAACTCACCAGCAGAGGGCAGGCTAGTACAACACTTGATTAAACTGGACAAGGTTAATGACATGGTATAGTCCCTGTAGGGAAGTTTTGGGTCAGTTAACTCCCGCATTGCCAAAACAGTGTAACTGAGCCCACTGCTCAGGAGTGGAAGTCAAAATGCCATGTGCAAGTTTTTACCAATTACTTTGTTGTCTGCCATGATTAGGCCTGAAAGTACAACAATCATTTCTGCTGCAGTTTTACCCTAAATAGCCTTTGGCTGGGGCCCCTAGGAGGGCCAGGGCCACATTTGACAAGTTTCAAGGTAATCAATCCAGAATGAAATGATTGGCATGTTGGGATCAGCACAGACCAGATATTTGGCAATGGGGTGTCTGGAGTCTGCCACCTTAAAGGAACAGTAATATCAAAAATGAAAGTGGTTTAAAGTAGTTAAGATATAATGTAGTGTTGCCTGCACTGATACAACTTGTGTGTTAGTTTCAGAAACTCTACTATAGTTTATATAAACAAGCTGCTGTGTAGCCATGGGGGCAGCCATTCAAGCAGAGGATAGATAGTAGCTTGTTTATATAAACTATAGTAGTACTTATCTGTTATCTACTGTGTATTCTGTGCTTGAATGGCTGCCCCCATGGCTACACAGCAGCTTGTTTATATAAACTATAGTAGTACTTATCCGTTATCTACTGTGTATCCTGTGCTTGAATGGCTGCCCCATTGCTACACAGCAGCTTGTTTATATAAACTATAGTAGTACTTATCCGTTATCTACTGTGTATCCTGTGCTTGAATGGCTGCCCCATGGCTACACAGCAGCTTGTTTATATAAACTATAGTAGTACTTATCCGTTATCTACTGTGTATCCTGTGCTTGAATGGCTGCCCCCATGGCTACACAGCAGCTTGTTTATATAAACTATAGTAGTACTTATCCGTTATCTACTGTGTATCCTGTGCTTGAATGGCTGCCCCCATGGCTACACAGCAGCTTGTTTATATAAACTATAGTAGTACTTATCCGTTATCTACTGTGTATCCTGTGCTTGAATGGCTGCCCCCATGGCTACACAGCAGCTTGTTTATATAAACTATAGTAGTACTTATCTGTTATCTACTGTGTATCCTGTGCTTGAATGGCTGCCCCCATGGCTACACAGCAGCTTGTTTATATAAACTATAGTAGTACTTATCTGTTATCTACTGTGTATCCTGTGCTTGAATGGCTGCCCCCATGGCTACACAGCAGCTTGTTTATATAAACTATAGTAGTACTTATCCGTTATCTACTGTGTATCCTGTGCTTGAATGGCTGCCCCCATGGCTACACAGCAGCTTGTTTATATAAAATATAGTAGTACTTATCCGTTATCTACTGTGTATCCTGTGCTTGAATGGCCGGCCCCATGGCTACACAGCAGCTTGTTTATATAAACTATAGTAGTACTTATCCGTTATCTACTGTGTATCCTGTGCTTGAATGGCTGCCCCCATGGCTACACAGCAGCTTGTTTATATAAACTATAGTAGTACTTATCCGTTATCTACTGTGTATCCTGTGCTTGAATGGCTGCCCCATTGCTACACAGCAGCTTGTTTATATAAACTATAGTAGTACTTATCCGTTATCTACTGTGTATCCTGTGCTTGAATGGCTGCCCCATGGCTACACAGCAGCTTGTTTATATAAACTATAGTAGTACTTATCCGTTATCTACTGTGTATCCTGTGCTTGAATGGCTGCCCCCATGGCTACACAGCAGCTTGTTTATATAAACTATAGTAGTACTTATCCGTTATCTACTGTGTATCCTGTGCTTGAATGGCTGCCCCCATGGCTACACAGCAGCTTGTTTATATAAACTATAGTAGTACTTATCCGTTATCTACTGTGTATCCTGTGCTTGAATGGCTGCCCCCATGGCTACACAGCAGCTTGTTTATATAAACTATAGTAGTACTTATCCGTTATCTACTGTGTATCCTGTGCTTGAATGGCTGCCCCCATGGCTACACAGCAGCTTGTTTATATAAACTATAGTAGTACTTATCTGTTATCTACTGTGTATCCTGTGCTTGAATGGCTGCCCCCATGGCTACACAGCAGCTTGTTTATATAAACTATAGTAGTACTTATCTGTTATCTACTGTGTATCCTGTGCTTGAATGGCTGCCCCCATGGCTACACAGCAGCTTGTTTATATAAACTATAGTAGTACTTATCTGTTATCTACTGTGTATCCTGTGCTTGAATGGCTGCCCCCATGGCTACACAGCAGCTTGTTTATATAAACTATAGAAGTACTTATTTGTTATCTACTGTGTATCCTGTGCTTGAATGGCTGCCCCCATGGCTACACAGCAGCTTGTTTATATAAACTATAGTAGTACTTATCTGTTATCTACTGTGTATCCTGTGCTTGAATGGCTGCCCCCATGGCTACACAGCAGCTTGTTTATATAAACTATAGTAGTACTTATCTGTTATCTACTGTGTATCCTGTGCTTGAATGGCTGCCCCCATGGCTACACAGCAGCTTGTTTATATAAACTATAGAAGTACTTATTTGTTATCTACTGTGTATCCTGTGCTTGAATGGCTGCCCCCATGGCTACACAGCAGCTTGTTTATATAAACTATAGTAGTACTTATCTGTTATCTACTGTGTATCCTGTGCTTGAATGGCTGCCCCCATGGCTACACAGCAGCTTGTTTATATAAACTATAGAAGTACTTATTTGTTATCTACTGTGTATCCTGTGCTTGAATGGCTGCCCCCATGGCTACACAGCAGCTTGTTTATATAAACTATAGTAGTACTTATCTGTTATCTACTGTGTATCCTGTGCTTGAATGGCTGCCCCCATGGCTACACAGCAGCTTGTTTATATAAACTATAGTAGTACTTATCTGTTATCTACTGTGTATCCTGTGCTTGAATGGCTGCCCCCATGGCTACACAGCAGCTTGTTTATATAAACTATAGAAGTACTTATTTGTTATCTACTGTGTATCCTGTGCTTGAATGGCTGCCCCCATGGCTACACAGCAGCTTGTTTATATAAACTATAGTAGTACTTATCTGTTATCTACTGTGTATCCTGTGCTTGAATGGCTGCCCCCATGGCTACACAGCAGCTTGTTTATATAAACTATAGAAGTACTTATTTGTTATCTACTGTGTATCCTGTGCTTGAATGGCTGCCCCCATGGCTACACAGCAGCTTGTTTATATAAACTATAGTAGTACTTATCTGTTATCTGTGTATCCTGTGCTTGAATGGCTGCCCCCATGGCTACACAGCAGCTTGTTTATATAAACTATAGTAGTACTTATCTGTTATCTACTGTGTATCCTGTGCTTGAATGGCTGCCCCCATGGCTACACAGCAGCTTGTTTATATAAACACCCCATAGCATTCCTGGACATCTTGTGGCCACTCACATATTTAATCCAATGTAGTTCACAGCTGCCTCTCCAGGGGTCTAACTACATAAGAAGCAGTCCCTGTGTCTCCAGGGGGTCCCAGGTGGTATAAGGGTCCCCAATGAGGTCCTCATTAATGTGCTATTTTAAATTTTGTTAAAAAACAATAACCTCTGGGGGCCCTAATTTATGGTGAGGCCCAGTGCCATCTAGTTATGCCACTGTGCCTCCCCTTTAGAAACCCCCCAGCTCCACCAGATTATTGGCCTGCCCCGTGATTGGTGGAACTGGAATCTACTTGTTAAGATGCCTCAGGTATGTACTATGTCACACAAGCATATTTGTGTCTGTCACTCGCATTCATTAAGGATTACCATGGCAAACAATGAATACCGACCATGATCACACCGAGTGGGTGTGGCTTTGTTTAGAAGCAGCTGAAAAATGTCTGCCCACGTCACTGCTGAAAGCAAAACTCCGGCTAATGAAACTTGGCCTTTTACTGCACCAGAAAGATTTTCACACACACGAGGGAGAATTCACTGATATGTCAACGCACACTTATCATTCTTAGGTTTTGTTGTAAATGTCCCTCTAAATTAATTCAGTGGGGGGGGGGGAAGACATAAGCAAGGAGAGCTGAAGATTATGGTGATGGGCGAATTTCTCCCGTTTTTTAAAATCAATTTGGCTCCAGCGTTAAAGTCGATGGGCGTCCGAATACTACATGATAGATAGCCCCAATTTCCTCCCCAGAAAGTCTGGAAAAAACTGTGATTTTCATCATTCTTACCATTAGTAAAAAATGGTAGGAATAGTGATAAATATGGGCACATTTCTTTATTATTTTAAATTTTTTCACTGGTGATAAATGTGAAATGAAAACATATATTTTCCAAACCTTTGATGGTCTGTTCTTTGATAATAACAGTGAAGAACAATCAATATGGGACAAATTCTTGACAACAAGGGGCAGATTTATCAAGGGTCGAAGCAATGGGAACTCCAATAACTTCGAAATTCGAAAAAAAGACCAACCGAAATTTATAAAAAAAAAATGAGGGTTTTTTCGGGCAAATAGGCCATTTTCATTCTAATTCGAATCGTACAAATCAAAGTAACAGCGCATTCGATCAAATTCATTCAATTAGAAGTTTTTAAAAAATAACAATAAATTTTTTAAAATCCATCAATTGACTCCATATAGGTTCTAAGAGGTCTCGCATAGGCTAAAACAGCAATTCCGCAGGTTTTAGATGGTTAAACGAATTTGACTCTAATTTGGACCATTCCCTAGACGAAGTATCTGCTTCGTAGTACATCAGCCAACAAAAGTTGTGAAAAAGTTTTTCACATTGTGTGAATTTTATTACAGTGAAAGCCTAGGGGAATGACCTGCAATTTTTTCTCTTTTTTACACTTTTTCATAACGGAAAAACATACCAGAAAAAAAACTTGATAATTTGATCTCCCCCCCCTACTGGGGGTAATTTATTTGCACAATTTAGCACCAGAGAAAAAATAAAAATTTACAGTGGAAAAATTTGAAATGTTTTGCAGCAGTAAAAAAATTAATTATCAGGACATTTCCCCATATTTATTGTTATTGGATCGCATTTTCTCCTAAGAACGATGGAAGTTTGGAAAAATATTTTAGTTTTTTGACTTTTGAAGATTCTTAGAAAAAATGCTAGGCAAGAACGATAAATTTGGGAAAACTTTCAGAAAATGTAAATACATTTTCACAGGAGATAAAATGTTAAAAAAAAAAATTACTTCTATTATAAAAACACAATGGGCCAATGCTGGTTTAATGGGAAATTTCAAATTTTGAAATTTTAACTTTGTTTTCAGATACATTTTAAAAATATTTGTACAGGTATGGGATTGGTTATCTAGAATGCCCAGGACATGAGATAAGGGATCTTTCTGTAATTTGGATCTCCATAGAAATGATGGGGTTATTTATCAAAGGTGGAATTTTGTATACCTCAAATGAATCTCAACTCGAATGGTTTCTAATTAAAAAAAACTTGAATGGCAATAAATTCTAATTATCGTGTTTGGGTTTAACAACCCCTCAAATTCATAGAGTTTTTGGGAGGAAAAAATGTGAATCGCTTGAATTGATCGGGTTTTTGGGCAAAACACTCCAAAAATAACAAACATTATGAAGGCTATTAACATCTTCAAATGTTCAAGGGATCTCTGCCATTGACTCCAACATGACCTCGACAGGTTTTAAATGGTGGATTTTTAGATTCAAGCTATTTCAAGGGTGGGGGATATAAAAAATTAAGATTTTTTTTAACCAAAAATGTGAATTCTGATAAGAAAAAAATAAACTTGATTTTAGTGGAAATCACAACTCGATCCTTAAAGCGATACTGTCCTGGGAAAATTTTTTTCCAAAATGAATCAGTTAATAGTGCTGCTCCAGCAGAATTCTGCACTGAAATCCATTAATTTTGAAATCTGACATGTTGTCAATTTCCCAGCTGCCCAAGTCATGTGACTTGTGCTCTGATAAACTTCAATCACTCTTTACTGCTGTACTGCAAGTTGGAGTGATATCACCCCCCTCCCATTTCCCCCCAGCAGCCAAACAAAAGAACAATGGGGAGGTAACCAGATAACAGCTCCCTAACACAAGATAACAGCTGCCTGGTAGATCTAAGAACAACACTCAATAGTAAAATCCAGGTCCCACTGAGACACATTCAGTTACATTGAGAAGGAAAAACAGCAGCCTGCCAGAAAGCATTTCTCTCCTAAAGTGCAGGCACAAGTCACATGACCAGGGGCAGCTGGGAAATTGACAAAATGTCTAGCCCCATGTCAGATTTCAAAATTGAATATAAAAAAAATGGATTTCAGTGCAGAATTCTGCTGGAGTAGCACTATTAACTGATGCCTTTTGAAAAAAACATGTTTTCTGATGACAGGATCCCTTTAATAAACAATCCCCTAAGTCTGTTATAAATTATTTAACACATTAAAGAAAACCCAATAGGCTGGTGTTGCCTCCAATAAGGATTAATTATATCTTAGTTGGGATCAAGTACAAGTTAATGTTTAATTATTACTGAGAAAAAGGAAATCAGTTTTAAAATTTTGAATGATTTGATAAAAATGGTTTCTATGGGAGACACCCTTCCCATAATTCAGAGCGTTTTGGATAACAGGTTTCTGGATATGGGATCCCATACCTGTATTACCACACGCCCCTCCAGGTGAATAAATGTATCTTTCCAATCACAAAGTTAGGTAGTGTAAAAACAACTTTATTATTGACGTCCTTCAGTGGAGAGAGGCTACAAATATTACAAGTCTTCTGTTGTCTGGTCAAGGATAGACAACATCGCAAAGTACAGTAACAATTTTTCACCTGAACAGTAAAACAGACGGGGCGTAAAAATTGTTTTAGGTTTATTTTTTTCCCGCAATTTGGAAATTCTAGAGAATTAATGCCTTTGGGAAAACGACACCTTTAATATAAAAAAAAAAAAAAAAAACAAGTTTTCTGTTAGGAACATTTTTTAAAAAAACAGTAATAATTACCCTTTTAAGCCTGATATCGCCTGGCTCAAATAAAAAAACGCGGTTCTAGGAACTCTTATCATTGTGGAATTGAAAAAAAAAAAAAAAATCGGATTACCTAATAATAATACCATTTATAAACCTGGCCATGTGTGATGTAAACAAAACGATGATTCGCTAGTGCACCGAGTAGTGAAGAACAATCCAGAAGAATCACGAGCTGGAATGTAACAGCCTGTTCAATAGTCATTTTTTGTTTTTTTCTGGTTGGTGTAGATGATGAAACTGCATAGGCAATGCAACCCAGACCTTCACACCCTCTCACCCAATCACAGTGGGCAGCAAGGACAAGGCGACGCCCCCTCCTCTGCCTGCGGAGTCAGGAATTCGGTTCAGAAGAGCAAATAAAGTCATGTTCCTCAGTTTTTTGTTTCCCCCCCCTCCCCCGAAGTGTCTCAACAAAAGTAGAAAAATTTTGTACAAAGAGGGTAATAAAATAATAGTGCCACAAGGTTAGTGGTTATTGAGCAGAATGGCTGGAAAACACAATGAAAAAAAAAAAAACCTACAGAAGTCAACAAAAAGAACCATCCCTTTTAGGTCTCACAACCCAACCTGCTCAATCAAAAATTGTAAGCTTCTTGAAGCAGGTGATATCAAGTCTTTTTCCGGAAAAATCAGCCAATTTGGCCTCCATGCTCCTCGTTGATTCAAATGTCCTCAAGTCAACACGCCTCACAGCACGGGACTTACGGAGTTTGTCATAAGTGAGAAGAAGACCCTCTAGGGCCAGCACCACGAAGGTGGTTTGGTACAAAACATGTACACGTACAATAAACGAATAGCCCTTGAATGTTGGCAAGAGAATTGTATCCTTTATGGCCTTTATTGGTGAAGGCAATTATTGCAGAGATGGTCGGAAGAGGAGGGACTGTGGATTGGTCAAATTCTGTACAGTTTATCGGCTCCTGATGCTAGTCAACCATTGGGCACACTGGTATTTGGAAGAATGAACGATATTCCCCATCTGTCTTGTTCAATCCCTGTGTAAAGAGTAACTGAGCATCGTAGCCGGAAGATGGAATAATCCTGGGTTGGCGCAAGATGGCATATTGTTGTTCTCTAAAATCAGAAAGTGGAGACCTAAAAAAATCCCCACCAGAAGGAAAGATGTGCAATGGCGCAACATGTTCCACCTTTTCCTTTAGATCTCTTTCCACCTGCCCAGTGGCTCGCGTCTTTCAAACCGAGGTCTCCGATTGAAGTCTCATGACAAACTTATGAGACTTGGGGTCCACAAACTCCTCGGACAGCTTAAAGAAGGGGATCTTCTTGGTGCTGACCACGAGGCTAAAGTCTTGGCGCTTCAAGACGAACACAACACCGTCCTTCAGACCGTTGGTGACGGGTTCCTCGCTGACCAGCGTCCACTGCTTTGCCAGCCAGCGGTCTTTGTGGTACTGGATCGTTGGGCCAGGGCCTAGGTAACGCTCCAGAAAAGCCTGTCCGTAAAAAACAAAAATAGTTCAAGTCAACATAATCTTGATGAAATTCACACCTAGATACCAGCTACCCTTGATATAACACCATTTATTAGAGGGCCAACCAACTTAACCTTATTTGTCACATGGTATCATGATCAGACTGGCCTACAAGAAGATCTACTAGTGGGCCTGGCCCCAGGCTTGAACTGTTTCTATCAACCCATGCCTGGGTCCATCATGGGGTCCTAATAAAATCAACACAATTTGCTACTAGTGTTGCATGGGCTGGCAGAAAACTGAGGCTGTTGAAGGTGGGTGGCGGGCGATAGGGCCAGACATCCCCCCATCATAACATCAGCGCACCCCTATTCCTCCTTTATAAGGATATCGTTTGTACGATACTCCCAGCTCTTAGTATCATTTATGTATAGTTCTATGGAGCACTTGAAAAGTGTAAATTTTAACCAACACAATAGGTTGTTAAACAAGCAACAAATCAAAGAGGGAAAAAATAACATTAACGCCGCCGCCACCAAAACGCACGTTAAAGGTTTACGACCTTTTTGTTTTTTCATAAGCGGTGAGGTTTTTGAGCCTCTCCCAACCCTCTATTAAAGGTCTCGGGTGCGATTAACATGCATCTGCTTAACACAAAGCACGGAACGAACAGAGAGGCCGCAATTAAATATAAATGAACACAATGAATGTTTAATGAAATAGATCAGCTCAGCAGACAGTAAAGGCTATAACAAACGCAGCCCTGGAAGTCCTTAGAGAAGCGTGACCACGGATCTGAAACTGATCCAAGCAGACAGCAGGTGGCAGCCACACACTTCTCTATCTGTCGCCCCGGCGGAAAGTCTCATATCGGGTTACAAGCGGGAAGAAGTCTGATTAACGAGGTTCTGCCTGTAAACCACAGCTTAAGAAATGTGGCCTACATCAGCTTAGCACCTCCATGGGAAAGTTTTGACAAAGCGAGCCAATAGGCATCCGTGGGCAATAATAGTCTCTCAAAGAAAATACGTAGGCTCAAAGGACCAGTAAGACCAAATGTAAAAAATAATTGCTGTGAACCAACTTGCTGTTCTACAACGTGTCATGACCTGTTCTACTCACCTGTGGATCGTAACACGTCTCCTACAATTTTTGTAGTCCTTGTATAGATTAAATAATATACAAGAGCATTTTAAAGGAGAACTCAACCCTTAAGTTAACAAAACCCTACCCTATATAGACCCCCGACCTCCTCCCCTCCAGCCTAGCTGCTACCCCAGTCAACTGCCCCTAACTCTTTACTTACCCCTCCGTGCAGATTCTGTCCAGCGGAGTTCACAGGCGCCATCTTCAGCCGCTTCGGTAATCTTCAGAATGAGACTGGCGCTTCGCCAATTTGTGTGAGTTTCGGTGCATTCGCAGTTGTTGTTAAACAGAAAATTGCGCAAACTGCGCATGCGCCGATATGCCGGTCTCATTCCGAAGAGAAGAAGATGGCTGCTGTGAACTCCGCTGGACAGAATCTGCACGGAGGGGTAGGTAAAGACTTAGGGGCATTTGCCCGGGGGGAGTAGCTAGGCTGGGGGGGGGGGTCTATGTAGGGTAGGGGTTTTTAACTTTAGTGTTTAGTTCTCCTTTAAAGGAGCAACGTACCCCAATGAACTTGTGCTGGACATATATTTTTCCTGTTGTTTTAAATCAGACATTTCCATGTGTGTTTTTGTAATTTCTTGTACTAGAAAAGTAAAACCATGTGCACTTTTGCACTTCCTGGTTCTGCAGAGCAGAGGAGATGCCGGCAGAACAAATTACCAGTCCACAGAATTTAAAAGCCTAACAAAGGCTGCGGGTTTGGGGTTTGCCTATAAGGAGCTCAAACAAATTGCCCTGTTTATAGGGAGAGTGGGCGGAGCCTTTTCAGTATATTTGAGAACATGAAGGCGCTAAGCATGAAACCTGCTCAGTGTGCCATAGCCTAAAAATGAATAATAAAATGAGAAAGTTATAACTTATTCCTGCTTGCATATTTTCTGGGCCTCTCTACTTTTTTACAGTTATTTGATTCTGGCTAGAATCATGTGACTTGAAAAATAAAAATAGACAGTCCCATTTGCAAGCAGGAATTGGCTAGAACTTTTTCAAATATAAATTTAATAGTTTCATCACACATTGTTTTTAGGCAAAACAAAACCTTTTACTGTACTAGTATTATTCCTGTCTGCGCACCACAATATGTAATAGTTATTCCCTAGGAAGCCCAACTGGATACCTGGGAGTCTTTATGAAACATGCAAGGATCTTTTTGGCCTCTGTCTACTCAAAGGTTTCAGACTTATACATTTTTATACAACTTGGCCCTCTAAAATGTGGTTGCACCATCTTATATGAGCACAAATGATGAACCTTACTAAACAAATCTAAACTACCAACCCCCCCCCCCCCCAAACTCACTAAACCAGCTCGGATAACTGACCTTTGGAGTCATATCATGGGTGATACAGAACTCGAGGTGATGAAGGATGCTCTCCATGGTGTGATATGGCTGCTGCTTAGTTGTCCGTAGATATTTCTGCATGGCTCTTGCCATAGAGGCAAAGATGGCCTGAGCTGCCTCTCTCGGGTCCATGATCTCTCTGGGGTTTTTCTGGTCTTCGTCTTGTAGCCGTTTGATGTGTGTGAAAGCCTCTTCCACCGCTACCACCAGCCTGGAACAAACAAGATCAGTGTCTATAACCAGTCGGGCAAGAAACCTCTGAGGGCAAGACATTGTCAGTTGCGGGATAGAACAAAGCCTAACAAAACACTTAAACTGATCTCCCAAAATCTTCAGGATTAATGCAAAGTGTTTGTTGGCCTTGGATTTTGTAAAAACAACACTAGAAATATTCTCACAACTCTGTTAATATTCTCCCTTCTTCTTTGGCAGGGAGTATTATTTTAAGGGAGAATGACACAAGCCTAAGTTGAGATTAGCTCTGATGGATATCTCCAGACAACTTGCCCCACGGGCTTCTGCACAAAGTCTAATTGCCAAGAAAGCCCCGTCAATGGGGAAAGGCCTCATTAGAGGGAGAAAGAGCGAAACGGAGAGGTCAGCAGTCTCGCCATCTGAATGGAGGGCCTTTGTGGAGAACGGGATAAAAGGGAGAAATTTAGGGAAAATGGCGTGCTGTGCTCCATGCAAGTTGTGGTTCAACAATAAATGGAGACCCACTGGTAGGAACAAGAGTGAGAATCAATTCAACTCTGTTTCCAAGACTATTATTTGAAAGGAACGAAGAGGGAGAAATAATCGCTTCTTTTTAGTTTTCACACAGACAAACACAAAAAACGATGACACGCATGAAACCCTACTCCCTATCTGCCCGAGAAGAATCCGACTAATGACACCCCATCTTACTTTATGCTTCAAGCATCCCAGGCTTTTTACCCTTACTGGCTTCTAGGATACCTGGTCCATCTGTGCTCTCAAATGCCATTGATTAGGCTATTCTGTTCCATCTTGCTTCAAGGTCAAAGGAGCCCCGTCTCTATCCCCGGTTGTCTACCCCTTCTGGGTTCTGTAAATCTAGGGTTATTGGTACATCTGTGCGACAGTCACCCTAGAAACCTGACATCGGCCTATTAAGTTTCCATTAGTAAATACAGCGTGACCCCCAAACCAGCAATCGTCAGGCTCTCTTCCGCCTCCAAAATTAAAGCTTCAAAAAAAATATCATGTACACCTCAAAAATGTATTTGAGGGGAAAAAAAGAAAAAAATAATATAGTGTAATATATTTTGGTTAAAACACCACTATATTTACGGTTATTACCATTAGGATCATAGTGTGGGTAGATCCCATCTTCCACCAACAACGAAATACACGTTTGATGTGCTTTTTCACTGTTCACTATAGTTAATGAAACTCTTTGGGGTACACTTAAAATGATATTAAAAACACGTATATGGTAGTGTTTTAACCAAAAAATATGACACTATATTATTTTTCTGTTTTTCCCCCCTCTAATTAATTTTTGAGGTGTACAGTGATATTTTTGAAACTTGATTAAGTTTCCATGTTGATTCAGGCTCAGGGATGCCTCATGGACAGTCTTAAATCTATCAATACAGGTGGCATTTTGACCACTTTAACTCTCTTGGGGTGCACTACATCAGCCAAAATGCCCTTAATAGTCGTCACTGCTTCCTATACATAAAATAACCAATAAAACACATGGGAACCACTCTGCTGTTTGCAGTAATAGACAGGCAGTGACCAGGCACTTTAGAAACTGGTGACCACCAGTTCTACTGCCACTGTTCTTCATGGGACACTGCTATGGTCAAACCACCACATATGCCATAGCCCTAAAGGCACTCACTCTTGTCTTAGGCCTCATGAGTTGAAGAAGTCACACTTGCTGATGGGAAGCATCAACACACCAAATGATGTCCAAAAGTTAGATTGGGATCTACCAGTAGACCTTTAGCTGGTGATCAGTAGATCTCAAGACACTGTCAACAAACAGCTTGTCTATATCACCTTCCTGTTTCATGAATTTCATTCAGATATTTATTATGTTATGGTTACAGAAGAATTAGTTGTTTGCAAATATAGCAATAAAAATCATCGTATAAATCAATAATATTTAAGTAATATTTTCCATGGAACAGAATGCTAATAATGCTTTTATGGATGTAGATCATAATGGGACAACATCACAAAAAGCAGACCTTGCATTATTAAAGTATGGGCCCTCCTGCCGTACAAATGCTCCCAGGACCCAATGGGATGGGCAGGGTGGTCAGTAGAAAATGCCTAATATTGTCCCATACATTTAGCAACGGTCAACCCCCAATGCCAAAATGCTCATCATTACCATAAGGTGCTTGTCCACTTTGACTATGACTGACCCAACAACAATTTGGTCAAACCTACTTGTGACGTCTGAAGCCTAATACCAATGTCAGATTTACCTACCTAGCTTTCCGCTTTCGAACCCTCCGCTCGTGTTCAGCCTCCTCGTAGTAATACTCGTTGTGGCTGTTGTCTCGCCTCCTTGCGGCAGCAGCTATCACAGCTCGGGACTGCCCCGTTGAGTTGTTGGTGGTGTTTTCTAAAAGCAACATACAGTCTTCTTTTAATAAAGTGAAGTAGCTAACTCAAGTGAAGAAAACCAATATGTGAAGGAAGATGCAGAAGCTACAGGTAAAGCAAGATGTCCAAACGGTATTCATGAGTCAATGTAATAAAGGGCAAGTATTATCAACACAAAATTAGCCACTAGTTCTAAACAAAGTACTGAGCAACCATCTTGAACGTCACGAAGCTAATGATCCTTTGAACATGAGCAGCAGCCTTACAAATGGAGCAGCACACTGTAGCATTAGATCTTTAGGTGCCTTTGGACGGAAAAAAAACCACCTAATAGAGCGACCTACTCTGAGCATTGCCACCTTGTCAGCATTTTACCTGCCCAGATAAAGAACCATTTTGATGACCATTTATGGCAAAATTTAGCTGAATATCCTTTCAACTAGATTCCAAGATGGCTGTCATATAACTGTTGCCTAGGCAATACTGGGAAATAGCAGAGTGAAATGGCAGATAATAGTGAGAAGTGCTGGCAGTAGAAAAGTAAGTAAATAGAGAAATATTCAGGGGCTTAAAAGGAATTAATTTTAAAGGCAGCCTACAGCTTCCACTTATCCTACATGTCTCCAGAGAGATGAGAGCACGGAAGAGCTTTGAAGTGGTGACTAACAATGTTACAATACCCAACACACGCTGCCCTTAAGGTGCAGAAAGGATGGGGACATGCTCCTCCCTAATGGTTTCTGCTCTGTGTGAAATGACAAAATTGAAGGCTGCCTCCCCACATCCCCCGTGCTGGGAACAAGGTCACCTGGAAAAAGTGGGTCAATTATCTGAAAACTATCCATACTCCTGTCCTGCCACTAAACATGGGTGGTCACTTGTACTGTATCCATCCATCGGGCTGACCAGAAGGACAACGTGGAGGATCAGCAGGTTACAGTCAAGGAACACAGTCAGTTTGTGGTTCTACAATAGGGTATGCTCTAATTGGTTGTCCTCCATCTCAAACTAAAAAAATATTGTATAAAACACCAAGAACAAGCTGAAAAGACATTTATATACAACGGGTGGTATAGACTGAAAGGGCAGAAGACACAAAGGTAAGTCTAGGAGAAGACCAGGCAGCTCAGAGCAAGAGCAGAGCATCTCACCCTCTCCGAGGGAGTAGACCTTGAAGCCAGACATTTTCTTGGACAGGATGGATTTTGGCAGGTTCAGGAGAGCAGGGTTGTAGACAGGGAAGTCGTGATAATAGTTTTCCAAAATCCATACGGCAACTCGCTGGATACTGTGAGAGGAAAACAAACAGGGTAGGGAGCACAGCGGGAGAACAACAACAATCAAAAATGAGGACAAGGGTACAAATTATAGGAGAACGAGGCAGACACAAAGGAGAGCACAGAAGGAAGGTGGGCACAAATAAAGACTAAAACACTCTACACCAAACTTTATATATTGAGAATAGGTGATTTAATGTACTGCCCATGTTGGCTTAACAAATATAAATAGCTTTATTTATATACCGCAGGAAGTGCAGGAGTACAAGGAAGACCTGTGCCTTAATGAGACACTAAATATAGGGCTCCCGGTGTGAGGAACAAAGGTGCACCCTGCCTTGTGCTGGTTTTCAACATTGCCTCTTGCCATGGCACCTTCATTGTTTTATCTTTCCCTATATTTTGCCTAATAGAAATATTAACAAAAGAGGCGTGAATCAGGAACTCAGGGCGAGGCACTGGGGAGAATGACCAGGCACAAGTTCAACTACAAAAAAAGTATAAATACGAATATACAGAGAAGAAATGTTCTGGGAACACAAAGAGTTTACTATACCCTCATACTGGACTATCAATGAAGAACAATATGGCAGCAGCCATCCATATATTGGTAAAAACGAGTTGGCGTCTCTTACCTTAGATGACCAATGTTGTAGAATCGACTAGCTCCATCTGTTGACCGTACAACCTTAAGGGTAAACTGAGGCTGGAGCTGCCTCAACTCCAGAAGGACAACAGCCAAATAGTGGACAAAGAGTAGTGCATCCACCAGAGACACTGCATACTGTACAATTCCCTGGTAGTTCTTGTCCCGGGATTCCAGTATCCGTACTCCATAAAAGAGCCAGTAGGAAACCACCAAGAGGAACACAAGCACCATGAGAAGGGCTCGAAAAACAAACACCCTTGGGAAGAAGGCTTTTGGGCGACGGAAGAACAGTGCCCAGCTACCCAGTAGAAGTATGAGGAGCTTGAAGGCCACTGAGATGAAGAGACCCTCACAGGCTGTGCCACACTGCTCCAAGTCCTCCCTCCATAGGATCTGGGGCAGCAGCATGAAGGCAATTGGGGTCAGGAATGAGAGAAGAGCCAAGGCTCCACCAATGACAACCCCAAGGTGTCTAGAGCAGTCCAGCTTGGCGCTGTCCTCCATGTCCTTAGTGATACGTGTGATATCATCATGAGATATACTGTGCTCAGAGGTTCCTGTGACCACTGTGGTGGTTTCTCCCCAGTTATCATCCTGTAGTAAAAAATAAATAAATGTGAATACATTTGTAACATGGTCCAAGCTCATCTGGTTGCCCATGTCTTCATCCTAGAATGAAACAGGACACCTAAAATAGGTGCAAAATTGCCTATGGACAGGTATCAATAGCACCAACCAGCAATTCGTTTTGAAAAGGCTACACATTAGAAGTTCCTGTTGATGTGGTCTTCTCCCTCAAATGGTCTAAACTATCCCAAATTAAGATCTGATCGTTAGCCTGGGCCCCAAACAATCCGAGCAGATGCATCTGGTCCACCCTGTTTGGCCCCCAACACTTTCTACACATCTATTTGGCATATGGCTATGAGAGATTAGAGACCTCTGTTCTAGGTGATCAAGTAACTGCTCATCTACAGCCATACCCAGCTAGTCAGAGAGGAAGAGGACAACAAAAGAAAAATCAAAAATGAGGACAAGGGTACAAATTAAAGAAGAACGAGGCAGAGACAAGGAGAGCACGGAAACAAGGTGGGCACAAATAAAGATTAAACCATTACACCAAACAAAGATTAAACCATTACACCAAACTTTATATATTGAGAAAAGGGGATTTAATGTACTGACCATGTTGACTTAAATATAAATGGCTTTATTTATATTCCACAGGCAGTAAAAAGAAGACCTGCCTTAATGAGATGCTAAATATAGGGCTCCTGGCCTGAGGGACAAAGGGGCACCCTTGCCTTGTGCTGGTTTTCAACTTTGCCTCTTGCCCTGGTAACTTCATTGTTTTATCTTTCCCTTTATTTTGCCTAATAGAAATATTAACAAGAGGCGTGAATTAGGAACTCTGGGTGGTGCTGGGGCAAACAGGGTGGGCCAGATGGGTCTTCTCAGATTGTTTGAGACCCAGGCTAACAATCACATCTTAATTAGTCTTGGAGGGGTCAACCAATCAGAGACCAGATCCTTTGTAAATGGGTTTATTCAACTTAGCACCTATTTTAATACATCATCAATAACATATTATAAGATGATGACATGCTCTGGGCAGGAAGGAATCATACACCATAAGTCTGGCATTCATTGCCACACACCTTGAACATGAGCTCAGCAGCAACTCCAATCCTTGACATGGCTTGGCAACAATGACATCACCAGGCACCAATCACAAAGCCCCACCAATTATCGTTCCCACAAGAGCAGCTCGTATAGTGTAGTTGGCTCGGAGCCAAGACAGTAAGGGCCCCGGGCGCATCTCATTTACACACTCGGCTGGCTAGCAGGCCTCGTTAGTGTGGCAGCGATGGGCTTTTTAGGCCGGAGAAGCCGGGAGAGAGGATAAATGGTGCAGGAATCAATAAGCTCTCTCGTTAATTACCTCTGCACACACTCCTGGAAAATAATTACCTACAAGCCCTGTCACGGCATCTCAATATCTGCACAGTTAGCATCTGAGCTATAGAGAGAATATATTCACTACAAGGATCCCGGGAGCACAGACAGGAGATCAGCCAGATATTTCTCCCCTCTAAAAATAAAGAATGGCGTTATCTCAGGCTAAGTGAGATGGATGTTCCTGTTGAATTGTGCTTAGTACAGGGAATACCTATGCTGCCATAGTTTTATGGGATCTCTCTGTACAGACTATGAGCAAACTTAGGGACTGTTCCTGCTGAATTGTGCTTAGTACAGGGAAATACCTATGCTGCCATAGTTTTATGGGACCTCTCTGTACAGACTATGAGCAAAATTAGGGACTGTTCCTGCTGAATTGTGCTTAGTACAGGGGAATACCTATGCTGCCATAGTTTTATGGGATCTTACTGTACAGACTATGAGCAAACTTAGAGACTGTTCCTGCTGAGTTGTGCTTAGTACAGGGAATACCTATGCTGCCATAGTTTTATGGGATCTCTCTGTACAGACTATGAGCAAACTTAGGGGACTGTTCCTGCTGAATTGTGCTTAGTACAGGGAATACCTATGCTGCCATAGTTTTATGGGATCTCTCTGTACAGACTATGAGCAAACTTAGGGGACTGTTCCTGCTGAGTTGTGCTTAGTACAGGGAATACCTATGCTGCCATAGTTTTATGGGATCTCTCTGTACAGACTATGAGCAAACTTAGGGGACTGTTCCTGCTGAATTGTGCTTAGTACAGGGAATACCTATGCTGCCATAGTTTTATGGGATCTTACTGTACAGACTATGAGCAAACTTAGAGACTGTTCCTGCTGAGTTGTGCTTAGTACAGGGGAATACCTGTGCCTCTCAGGCACCCCTAATTTTTCACCACAGCATACCAAGGCAATTTTTAGAGAAGTACCAACTGATCTAGCCAATCTAATTTCAGAACTTACCCTGTCTTCCCCTCTCGTTGACTCGTTATCCAATAAGGGCTCCCCTGGTGCTTGGATGGTGACCGATTTATCACCGCGGCTTCCTTCTCGGCTTTTAGATCGATGCCGCTCCCTCCGATCTCTACAAATGTAAGAATTTTGATTAGAATAAGCTGGTGGTTGTCTTTTCAGTTCTAGCTTTCCTTAGTGGCTCAACTTTTGGTCAGGGCCCCCCTTAGATCATAACAAGGTAACACCTATAGGAAACCATTGGTTTCTCTGCCAGAGGTCCAAGAATATCCAGGATATCAAATAGTTGTTTTTTTCTCCAGATTTCGCCCTACTTGACCCTCAAGCTGGGCTTCCAGGTGTATCAAGGAGGGCTAATAGGCAGTCTTCCAAGATCTTCCCCTAAATGGCCTCCAGGCTGATCCCCCCCACCCGTTCCTCAATACCCCCCGCGTGCATCAGCACAACAGTTTAGGTAACGCTGCAACATGCTATTTGGATTATGCTGACCTGCAATGGCTTGCTGAGGATTCTGGGAACTGAAGTTGAAACAGGTGTCAACCTGCAGGTAAAACTATTCCTTTATTTCAAGAATGCTTATTAAAAAAGGGCATCAGTTAATTAGCCACAAAGTAGCAAAGTCTCTCCCTTGCCTGATTTTTCCCCAAGGAACGGGAATGAGATCAAACTGCCGTCGTGTTAAGTCTTGTTATAGGAATGTTTCCCTTTAATATCATGAGCCAATAGGTGAGAGCAGCATGAACCACTGGTAGAAGGAGTAATTATAACTAGGTTACAGAAACATTGGGGTAACAGTCACCCTGCTATAGTTCCAGGGGTACCCAGGGCACAAATAAGCACTCATCCCAAATCTCCCCCTAACTGGCCTTCAGTCTGGGCCCCCTTAGCTCATAACAAGGTTACAGATATATAGAAACATTGGGGTGTCACCCTGCTATAGTTCCAGGGGTACCCAGGGCACAAATAAGCACTCACCCAAATCTCCCCCTAACTGGCCTTCAGACTGGGCCCCCTTAGCTCATAACAAGGTTACAGATATATAGAAACATTGGGGTAACAGTTACCCTGCTATAGTTCCAGGGGTACCCAGGGTACAAATAAGCACTCACCCCAAATCTCCCCCTAACTGACCTTCAGACTGGGCCCCCTTAGCTCATAACAAGGTTACAGTTATATAGAAACATTGGGTTAACAGTCACCCTGCTATAGTTCCAGGGGTACCCAATCAGTATTCCCACCTGTGTTTTCGGGAACTCCTGGAGTGGCCGGACTTATAGGAGTAACCAGAGTACTGGGAATCGTTGTCCATGTTTTCAGAGTACCGGCTTTTGTGGCGATCCACGTTGGCGGATTTGGGTCCCCCCAACCCCTGGGTCGAAGCCAAAACTGCGACTGCCTCTTTCAGCACAGGCTTCTTCAGGCCGAAAGGCACCTTCAGAAAGTCAACTTTAACCTTTAGCGACTCTATTTTGATTGGCTGTCCAGTCCCCACTCATAAGAAAATCAGATGGCCTGGAAGGGAAATGGAGAGTATTAGTGGCGTGTGGGTAATTGCTTGGGAAGAGGTGTGGGATTTATAGTTGTGCACATTGTGTTGGTGGTTTATTATATAATTAGGAAAAGCAAACAAAATAGAATTACTGATGATCATATTGGAGGAATCATTAGCTGAAATATACAAACGAGGCAATAAATAGATAAACGATTGAGGGTGTGTTAATAGGCTAATCTGTCAGCACTCAAGCTGATTGGCTGCTAATGGGAAGCTGGCGAGTGATCTATAGGCAGATTAATAATCTCATGATAATCAGGGAGGCGCATGAGACTGCCCATGTTAGTGAGGGTGGTGGAAGGCAGATAAAAAACAGAACTGGACCACAATTCTAGTGGGTTTTGGCCGTGTCATGCCTTGACCACATCCCCTTGTTATGCTGCAAATATAGGGGAGTCCAGAAAAATGTGATGGGCTAATGGATCTGAGAGGGTAGATTGGAGGGTGCAAGGCAGAATGTCAGGGTGCAAGGCAGTATGGAAGGGTGCAAGGGTGCAAGGCAGAATGGAAGGGTGCAAGGCAGAATGGAAGGGTGCAAGGCAGAATGGAAGGGTGCAAGGGTGCAAGGCAGAATGGAAGGGTGCAAGGCAGAATGGAAGGGTGCAAGGCAGAATGGAAGGGTGCAAGGCAGGCCGGAGATGGCAAACCGCCAATAGTGGGGATGGAAAGGAGAAGGTGGATCGACCATAGGGGGGGTGGGTGGATCGACAATAGGGGGGAAGGATAAGGCAAACTGCCACTGGGGGGAGGCAAACTGCCAATGGTGGGTGGGAACGGTTAAGGCGGAGGGGGGGAAGGCAGACAGACAAAAGTGGGGGGGGAGAAGAAGACCAACATTACTGGGGAAAAGTAGAGGGCAGAGCATTATGTGGGGTGAGGAGGGAAGAAGGAGAACAACAGTTTGGGCAGAAATGTGAGGCAGATAAATTGAGTGGGGGAGTAGGGAAAAGGCAACTTTACTTGGGGCAAAGGAGAAAGGACCTTGAGGTGGAAGGAAAAGTGTAAGAAGAAGTGGAGGGGCCGATGGAAGGTCATTGACACATATCACATCAGTTTTACTCCTACATGAGGCAGGAAAGCTCAGTGTTTATTAAACGCCCATAATGTGTCTGATACAAAGCAGAAGAAACTGAGAGGCGCGGGAGCCAGTAATTGGGCTGATCCGTCTCATCTCTCTACTGCCCCAACTTGCCCCCTCCCCTCTCCTATTTGAGCATCACACGCCAACAGGTGAGAACTCATTATCTTGTTTACCAATCACCCCCAGGGCAAATTTCTGTTTAAGTTTCTCTGGCACCAAACGAGACTCAGTCTTTGTTTACCTGCCGCACACACACACACACCGCACTCACTCGTCTTATTAAAGGGGCAGCAGCATTATTGCAGAGTTGTCATTGGGTAACACCGACCCTTTCAGGGCCTGTCGTTTTATTTTATTTCACCTCTAGTGAAGCTTAGTTGCCCTTTAATTTGAAAGGCTTCCTGGTATTCTGAGAGAGAGAGAGAGAGAGAGAGAGAGAGAGAGAGAGAGCTTTAAGACCCCACACACCTAGTGAAATAGGCTTTGATCCCACAAAGAGACAGCAGTGGGGTGTGTGGGTGCGGGGAGGTGTCTTGTTTAGGCCGCATCGCCATGGAAACGCCATTTTGAAGCATAAAAGACGATCCTGCCCTGAAGAGCTGAGGAAGAGACGGGGTCAGGATGCTGCTGCTGCTGCTGTCAAAGCTTTTGTCCTGAAAGCTGGATTTTTTTTGCTTCTATTACCATGGAAACACAAAGGCCTTCTTCTCCTTTCTTCCCTACACCCTCCCCTTTTCTTTGACCACTTGTTTCCAAGGCGATAGCTTTCGGGCCTACAAGCATTTCCCCCCTTCCCAGCCAGGGAATGGGAGTCAAATCTGGGAGGAGAAAGTTGCACTAAATGGGTGTTGTGGGGGGAAGAAGAAAAAAAAAGGAGAATAAGAGAAAAGAAAAAAAAAAAGTCCCATTTTTGTAACCTTTCTCCTTTTGTTCCACAGATCGGATCAGATTTCTCCAGGGAGCGTGAATATAAAAAAAAGAAAAAAAAATGAAAACTCTTCCCAAAGGGCAACTACGCCCCAACCCCTCCGGGGGCCACAGAGCTGTTTTGTGAGAAGCTTTTAATTAGCCAGAAAAGGGGAAGTTTTATTATATATCTTCTTTTTTTTACAGGGCCAACTTTTTAAACACTGAAATGAATACAAGGAAAAAAAAAACGGAACCACTTTCGGTTGTATTTATTGGACAACGACAGGAGAGAAAAAAAAAAGAAAAAAAAGTGCTCTAAAGCCGGGAAACACTTCTCATAGGGGCCTACTTACCAACATTCAGAGATTTATGTTTTATTATATTTTATTATTTTTTTCTTTTAAAATTTCAGTAACTCAAAAAAATCTGAGAAGTGTAAAAATCATGGAAAACTCTGATACAAAACTTAAATTAAAAGCAGTCGAGGTCCTAAAGAAACCAATGGGAGCTGCACTGATCCGATAGAACCTTTAGGACCAAAAATGAATATAAGAAAATAACTAGTTTTTTTACTGGCCAACGACAGAAAAAAAAAAACAGAAAGTTAAAACAGGAGTATTTACCAACATTCAGATTTCTTTTTTTTTTTTTTTTCTTTCACAAACCGGATTTTTCTCTAAAAAAAATTTTCTTTTAAAACTTATGTAAAACGCTGATACAAAACAAATTAAAAGCAGTTGAGGTCCTAAAGAAACCAATGGGAGCTGCACTAATCCGATGAAACCTTTTTTTTTTTTTAGCTATTCAGACTGAAATGAATATAAGAAAAAAAAATGGAATTACCAGTTTTTTTTTTCTGGACAACGAGAGAAAAAAAAAAAACTAACAAAAAAAAGTTATAACAGTAGCGCTCCCAAGCTGGGAAAAACTTATCAAAGGGGCCTATTTAGCAACAATCACATTTCTATTTATTTTACAAATCATTTTTTTTCTCTAAAAATGTTTTTCTTGTAGAATTTCTGTAAAACTCAAGCAATCTGAGACTCATTGTGAAAGTGAAAAAAAACATGAAAAACCAATACAAAACTTAAATTTAAATTTAAAGCAGTCAAGTTCCTAAAGAAACCAATGGGAGCTGCACTGATTCTATTGGACTTTTTTTTTTTTAAGCCAATCAGATTTTTTAGAAGTTTTCAAGATTTTTTTTGCTAGCAATTGTCCAAAAACTCGAGTTTTTGTATTTATATTCAAATCATTAAACATTTTTTTCCGTTCGTACTTTTTAAATTTGGATCTTTTGATAATCACAACAATACGCTCGTTAATACGTGGGCAAAAAATCTTTAACCTAAACCCACAGCCAACCCAGCCCAAAATCCTCTTCTGCTTAATGACCCGCAACAGACCCAATTCTCTTTTGGCGACTCCTATATAGGGAGGATCAGTCACTGTAATAGAGGGGTCAGCACATCACATGGCCAACGAGCTGGGGGGCTGGCTACCCTCCTGAACTGGCACCTGGGGCTTCGCTTTGCCGAACCTGCCAAATTCTCTCAAAAGTTACTGCTCCGTAAAGTCAAGCAAGTGTTCAACCAGGGGCATGAAGTCATAAAAGTGCTCATGAGCGTTGCCAAATTAGAGTTAAAGGTTAAAGTTACCACCACATCCTGCATTCCTGATCATTGAGTTATTTAGAATCCCATTCCTGACTGCACTGCATTTTGTAAAGCCATGCACAATACATTCAAGTTCCAGAACAGAAAGTCAGTATTTGGTGAGCACCAGGCTGTTGCTCCAATAAAAGCATGTGGTCAGATTCGGGGAGAATAGTCGCCCGGCGGCAAATCTTCTGTTCATCAGGGCGACTAAACTCCCCAAACTGCCTTACCGCTGGTTAAAATGAAAATCGGTAATGCTACTTGGAGCGATTCATTTTCCGAAAATAAAGCAGTCCGAGTACCATCACGCTAGCAATTTTCAAAGTGGGCGACTTCAGAAAACGAATCGCTCCGAGTGCCATCCCGCCGGTGATTTTCATACTAGCCAGCGGGAAGAATAGTCGCCGGGCGACTAATGTCCCCAAATCTGACCATGTGTCTCTGCCCTTAAGAGCGTGCTCTCACCCTTACAATGAAGGGGTCTTTAATTCCCAATTAGTATTCAGCATAGACGCAAGCTGCAGAAAATCCAGTTCTGCCTGAAGCATTAAAGCTTCAGAAGGAAACAGATATACAGGTATAAGATCCCTTATCCGGAAACCCGATATCCAGAAAGCTCCGAATTATGGAATGGCTGTCTCCCATAGACTCCATTTTATCCAAATAATCCAAATGTTTAAAAATTATTTCCTTTTTCTGTGTAATAATAAAACAGTCGCTTGTACTTGATCCCAACTAAGCTATAATTAATCCTTATTGGAGGCAAAACCAGCCTATTGGGTTTATTTAATGTTTATATGAATTTCTAGTAGACTTAAGGCATGAAGACCCAAATTACAGAGAGATCCGTTATCCGGAAAACCCCAGGTCCCGAGCATTCTGGATAACAGGTCCCTTACCTGTACTAAAAAATTAACTGTTTAAAGGCATACTGTAATTTTTTAAGGGGAACTTCACCTAAGAACTGTTTTATATAATAAAAAAAATATAATTGTCGAATAGTTTTTGGGTGTAGTTGCCCTTTAACTGCACATATATGTCTCTGACATACCCAGCTTCCCTAGGCAGCAAAAATAAAATAAAATACAAATGCATACAAATGCATACAAGGTCTGACCTTTTTTTACAATTTCACACTTTATAACCAGTCTGCAAATGGACCCAAACAACTGGCCCTTGAAGCGTCAAGACTGTAGCAGATAGGATTTCAAGTCTGGATACTTGGTAGAAACAACACTTTGCACTGCAGCGCGGTCTGAAAGGGAACTGGAAATACCAGTTTATTTGTTTCTTCCCAGTTCAACGTCCACATAAAAAAAAAAAAACCCAGAAGTTTCTCAAGCAATACAAAGCGAAACGCGTCGGCTGCTAGAGGCCTATAGCTAGGACACTGCAGGCTCAGCTAAAAATGGGGGTCAAGCAGTAGAGGGCAGTTCAGGTAAATGTGACCAGCCTTTAGAATTCACAGTCTTATACCCTCTGCCTGAGCAGCAAATTCCACAAGTTCCCCTTTAATGAGTGTCTAATTGATAGAAAGCGCCTGACGGAGAGAAGAAAGGCTGCAGCCCTTGAGTCATACTCCAGTCACTTACACACAAACTAAAATGTATCAGCAACAAAGAATATCCACACCCGTCCCTAAAACTACAGACTCTGAAGGGCACGGCAATGTGACCTTTATCTGTCCGTTCCTTTAACCCCAACACACTGGAGAGCCCCTGAACAAAACTATAAATAATTCAAGAACCACTAAAAACAACCAACTGCAAATTGTCTCTCACTGTATCATATTAAAAGTTCATATAAAGGGGAACTACCTCTTAAATGTTCTATGCACACAAAATGCTATAAACCCTATATAATAAGGGGAAACAATATGGCAAGAATATGGAGGCAGGTTAGAAAACTCACCAAATTAAGAGACGCAGGGAGTTGGGCATATGCCAATGCGATTAGCACATCTTGATGCTGAATGGCTACTTGCGAGATGGGAAGCAGTGCGTTGTCCTGTGGGGTTCAGCATGGAGGTTGCGCAGGAAAGATGCCATTCAGGGCGCACGTATGTCACACCTGCAAAAATGACACCTGGGATTAATTCAAATATACAGAAAGGGAATGATCTGGAAACACAACAGAAGCAATATGGCAGCTCCAGTTTGAATCTATAGGACGATATTTTATTTCTAAATTACACGGTTTAGAAATAATTCACTCTACAATATAAAATTTAATTCCTGAACCAGCAAGTGTATTTAGTTGTAATATTGGTGTGTAGGTGCATCTCAGGTCATTTTGCCTGGTCATGTGCTTTCAGAAAGAGCCAGCACTTTAGGATGGAACTGCTTTCTGGCAGGCTGTTGTTTCTCCTACTCAATGTATGAATGTGTCTCAGTGGGACCTGGATTTTACTATTGAGTGCTGTTCTTATATCTACCACGCAGCTGTTATCTTGTGTTAAGGTGGCCATACACCTAAAAAATATTGTTTCTTGGAAAAGATCTTTCCAAAAAAGATTGTTTGTTTCTATACACACGTGTAGAGCTGAATCGTCATATATACAGGAAGAAACAATAGAAATCTACCTGTATCTGTCGATTTTGCACTAACAATGGGCGATGTTTGAGGGCCTTGAAAGACAACCGATCAAAATTTTCCATCCAGCCCAGTCGACGAGCCGACTGATATCCAAGTCTTCTGCTGATATCAGTCTGCTCTTTTCCCACCATACACGCACCGAATATTGTATGAAAATTTGTTTTTTTACAGTATTATCTGTGCATCTGTGGCCACCTTAACAACGGCCGATATTTGGGAGCCTTCAAAGGCACCCGTTCAAAATTTTCCATCCAGCCCGATCGACGAGCTGACTGACATCTAAGTCTTCTGACGATATCGGTCGGCTCTTCTCCCACCACACCGAATATCGTACGAAAATTTATTTTGTACGATATTATCTGTGCGTCTATGGCCACCTTTAGGGAGCTGTTATCTGGTTACCTTCCCATTGTTCTGATGATGGGCTGCTGGGGGGGGGGGGGAAGAAGGGGAGTGATATCACTCCAGTTTGCAGTACAGCAGTAAAGAGTGACTGAAGTTTATCAGAGCACAAGTCACATGACTGAGGGCAGTTGGGAAACTGACAATATGTCTAGCCCCATGTGAAATTTAAAAATTAAAAAAAAATCTGTTTGCTCTATTGAGAAATGGATTTCAGTGCAGAATTCTGCTGGAGCAGCACTATTAACTGATGTGTTTTTTTTGGGGGGTTTTTTTAAAAAAAAAACATAATCTTTTCCCATGACAGTATCCCTTAAAGGTCCAGAGATTCACACTTAGAGGGCTCCGGATTGTAGAGACCTGGCCCCTGGCTTCGAGTGTATTTTCGAGGAGCCAGGGATATGCCGAGCCTGTGGCTAGGTTTGAGGCTAATCGTTATTAATGACTTCCTTGCTCTGGAGATGGAAGCAAAACACTGGAAACTCTAGACTCACTCCACGCTCATGCACCCAGAAGATTTTTAAACAAATATTAATACTCAGCAGTATTACTCCAGGTGCCACAGTGCACCAGTTTAGGGGCCATAGTGGTGCCCTTAGCTGCCACGTAACATTTTCTTTAAGTATTTATCTCATGGACTGCGTTGAGGCTTCTTGTTCTGGGAAAACAAGACTTCTTTTCTTGTAAATGGTAAAATGCTAATTTTATTTAAACCATTTTCTCTTAATTATTTTTTTTTATTTTCCCCTCTGGATTCTCGTGCTGGCTTTATTTGCATGAAATAATTGACACTTCTGTATATGTTGAGATAAGCCAGGCTACCAACTCTGAAACAGACCTATTACTAGGTAATTACCACTCGCATGTCATTGTATTTCTCAGGGGCCTCTGAAGTATGAAAGGGATTAAGAATTCCTGGTACGGGGCTAAAACAATGGCCCATTATTCTCCAACTGCCTGCGCTGTAAACAGCCGGAGAAAGAACTTCAGGTATGGAACCCGAACGGACAAAAAGTATATTATCTGTGAAATGCCCAAGTCAGAGCCAATGAGGCTGCCACGGGTTACAAAGCACGGCCCTAAAGGAGAGGCTGCGTGGGAAGCCTGGTGAATTTGAGTAACAGGCGGCCATTGTGAAGAGGACGTTCCAGGAACCTCCAGATCATTTGTCGACAAGCCTGGAAATATGTTGCTGGGAAAAGATAAGCCTGGTTCAGTTACATGTAATCACCCTCCAAGCAGGCCACAATATGAGTATCTCTGATACACGCATGTAGTACAAACACAGTTGCAGAACTGAAGTCAATCTCTGTTTTAGAGATCAGAGAAGTGTACCTTCTAACCTCCAGAAACTGCATAAGACACCACGCTCTTCACCCCTTATTCTTTTCTACTACTTGAACTGTTTCTTCATCACTCTTGACGTCAAGGCAAAATATGGAAGACTAAGGGTAGTGGCATACAGGTTGTTTCTCCACTGACGTAAAACCAAATCTGCTGCCTTGCATCCCCTACATAAGTTTTCTCCAGCTTTCTCAGCCTCCTGATCCTGACCAATATTCACATGCTATGGATAACGAATGATAAGGTTTGAGAATTTGGTCTAGCAATGCTCCATGTCTACCAGAAAATGGTGCATGGGCAAGAGGAAGAAGTGAAGAGGAGCCTTTTCAATTCCTCTGGTTTCCAATCACTCGTGCTTGAACGGAAGAATATAAAAGTGGCCATTCCATGTGTGACCCCTTGTATGTTCTACATCCGTTCATTTGAAGAGAGTAGAAGATCAGCTGCCCTAAGACCATTCTCCTGAATGCATTTCAAGGGCTACACAGAAGAGGACACACAAAGCAGCTAAAAATTGACTATTGCGTCGATACAGTTTCCATTGGCCTGAATTCTGCTATAGGTAGATTCCAGTACAATCTCATCTTAACCTTAAGCTGGCCATAGACGCAAAGATCTGATCGTACGAATCGAGGATTCGTATGATTTTCGAACCGTGTGTGGAGAGCCCCGACATTTTTCGTCCGGCGGAGATCGGTCGATCGGACAGGTTAGAAAATTTCTGTCGGCTGCCGATAATATCTCTGCGTGTATTGCCGATCGTACGATTTTCAGTGGGAGACTGTCACTAGCTTTGGTTGGACATAGATATCGTACGATTGCTGTCAGGGGCAGAACATTGCTGATCTGTTCTTTAACTAATCTGACTGGTAAGACTTTGATCTGAATGGTTAGTGGCGGGTCGGGAGATGGGAAAGTCCGATCATACGATGATTCGTATGATCGGATCTTTGCATCTATGGCCAGCTTAAGCAAGCTACAGCATCAGTAACCTGAATGAAAATACACAAGGCCTTTCACACTTCAAAGGAGAGCAAACATGAGAGCATATATAGGTCTACAGTTCCAGTTTGTCATGCGCAATACTGGCTTAGGAACCAACGAACCTGCAGTCAAGCAGCCAGAATAGAATTCCACAGACCAGAGGCTAATCTGACTCAAGCTATACCACCCAACCGTTGACATTCAGTGGCATCCAATTGCAATTCACGGAGCGGAATGACTCCCACAACTACAAGCTGGACAATACAACAATCTTCTATTTTCGGAGAGTCTGGACCCCTTTCTTAGCCAGGAGATACATGAAACCGTTAACATAGTAAACCTACAACCCTTAACTGTCAACACCTCATCGTCACTCTTCCATCAGCACCACGGGAGACCATCAGATCTATAGGGAGGTCCCCCCAGGAAGTTAATGGTCTGCACAACCAGATGCAAGCATTACTGTACTTACTCAGAGAGAAGACCTCCCTGCAGGTCAGATAGTCTCAATAGTGGTGATAGAAGAGAGAAAAAGACTGAAAACCGTCTCCACCAGCCATTTAAACAAAAAACACAAAATAAACTGAAGAGATACAAAGGTCTGCTACTGATTATAAATAATTTATGAAACAAACAAACAGAGTAGAGGCTTGGGTGACCCATGGAAACCGTCCATTGTGAAAAACAATATGATTATGTTCACTTGTTCCTTTCTAAATCAAACTATGAAGGGGCCATCATCACATCAGAAGTAGCTGAAAAAAAGCACAATGTAAATTTATGTAATGAATCTGAAAGTGCAGCTATATGTAACTCAACTATAATGCTTCCTGGTGGCAAAGAAGAGCAATCATTCCATTTAATAATGACAAACAAATTCTTTCCCACAGAATTTCTGGAGAATTTCCCTTCTTCATTAAGTTCTTACACGAGATGGCTTGGCTATAGACACTCCTTCCAGACTGTGATGAAAGCCCCAGCCAACCAAATTGCAGTTGTTTTACGGTCTGTTTTCAATAATCACAGGCTGCTCTAAAGAGCCCTCGGAGAACATGGAAGCGACAGCCTTAAGAAATAGTTTGGAAATAAAACATTCAACCATCAGTGTCAAGGAAAGATCTGCTGCTGTCTTGGTTATCTAGCATCTCACTGTTCAACGTGGCTAATACAGTAATGATCGACCAAGCCTTAGAGACCAGCAACTGTAGGTGGAAAGAGAGGCTGATAGCCATCAATACTGCAACATAAAGCTGGCCAAACACAGTGAGATCCCTGCCTGAACTGGCCACATCGAGCTGATCGGATTACTAGGAACTTATTTGGCTAAGGCTATATCAACATGATGATGTGGTCCTCACCCAATGAGAATTTTAAACCTGCTCTGGCCGGTTTAAGGCCAGATATCGGATGGGCAAGAAACTCTCAAGTGCCCCATACATGGCCTTAAAATCTGCCAATTTGGTCTTGAAGGCCATAGTGTGCAGCATTTATCAGGTCATATAGGTGCACAATAACACCTTTTTCAACTGCTGTCCAACCTATTGCCTTTGTTGTTGCTGAACAACGAAGGCTGGCATGCTGGGAGTTGTAAACAAAAGCTGAATGGGCTAAAGGTGGCCATACACGGACCGATAAATGCTGCCGACAGACCGAGTCGGCAGCTTCTTGGTCTGTGTATGGGCCCTCTCCGATCAATATCTGGCCAAAAGTCAGCCAGATGTCGATTGGACAGAGCTTAAAATCCCGTTGAGGGTGGAGCTGAAGGTTTCTTCTACTGTCCTGCCTCTGGAGGTGGATACTTAACCCTATCGCGTCTGCCCTGACAGGAAGGGCCGGTCTAGAGAAATCCGGTCAGATCGCAGAGCGCATCTGTCCGTTGATGTGGTCCCGTCATCTGACCACCTGTATTCCATTCATTATGATCCAATCGTTGAGCACATTGGGGAGATACCCACTCATTTGGATCTCTATGTGTACTTTTATATTGGACAGCACTGTTATATCCTACATGGGGGACATCAGCCCACCCAGAAGAGACCAGGACCAAATGTCTTTGATTTTCTTGACATCTACTTGTCCCAGCTTGACCACACACGCATCACGCATTATCATTATAAGAACGTTGTGTGGATGCAAACAGCAGACGGCGTCACGCCTATGTAACGTACAATATGATTAACAGTATGTACCAAAACACCAGAATGAATGACATTGCGGTCCACCTTCCTGTAACAGAAGATCTGCTTCTCCAAGCTGCCTGTGTTGTTGTGGGAACGTTCTCTTATCTAAATACAATCATCTGTTAGAAATGACATTTCCCTTATCCCCCACCACCCACTGTCTGGAACACGCAGAAGAAGGAGATTTATAAACAGGGAGCGCGTCTACATGTGTCTGTTGTTTACGCCTTGCCTTGCGTGTAAAGAGATTTGGGCTCTGGGTATTTCCGCCATATTTTAGCTGCTGCACAGGCCTGGGCTTTGTCCTGGGAGCTGTCAAAAGATCTGTAGGTCAATACATTATTTAGAATGCTGGGGAATAGATTACAGAGGCCTGAAGGAGCAAACAGCAGAAACAGATGGACAGAATCTATTATTTTCTATTAAACACGGCACGGCGCTTGTAAGAATGCAAGAACACAAGTCACCTTGATCGGCGAGTGTCGTGTAATATTCAGATAATATGCTTTAACGTCTGGCCACAATTCTAAGGGCAAAGCAGCTGCAGTATATATATATATATATATATATATATATATATATATATATATATATATATATATATTTATTTATTTAACAATTCTGGCTTTAAAGGCCCGTTAAGAACTATCAATTGAAATGGCTCATTTGACTTGCCGTACCGTTCACATCTCTCCTGTATATCAAAATACTTTTGTCAAGGGATATCAAGGCTTTTTTTTTTAAATTGTATAGTGTTTTCGGTCAGCTCCGCCATTGTCCCTAAACAAAAGCTCCACCCTAAATGGCAGCCAAGATATCCACCATCAAAGTGTATATGGATTGAGAGAGAGGCACCTGCCATTTTTCTACAAGAAACTTTATTGAAACAGTGCTGCACTGGAGCCTGAAGGGGAGTTAGGTTTTCACCTTTGAGTTAAATTCTAGTATGATGTAGAGAGCGATATTTTGAGACAATTTGCAATTGGTTTTTGTTATTTGCAGCTTTTGAATTATTTAGCTTTTTATCTAGTTTGCAATTTCAACAATCTGGTTGCTAGGCTCCAAGTTACCCTGGCAACCATGCATTCATTTAAAGGGATACTGTCATGGGAAAACATGTTTTTTTATCAAAACACATCAGTTAATAGTGCTGCTCCAGCAGAATTCTGCATGGAAATCCATTTTTCAAAAGAAAAAATTTTGTTATATTCAATTTTGAAATCTGACATGGGGCTAGACATATTGTCAATTTCCCAGCTGCCCCAGTCATGTGACTTGTGCTCTGATAAACTTCAGTCACTCTTTACTGCAGGTTGAAGTGATATCACCCCCCCCCCCCCCAAGCAGCCAAACAACAGAACAATGGGAAGGTAACGAGATAGCAGCTCCCTAACACAAGATAACAGCTGCCTGGTAGAGTAATTCCATCCTAAAGTGCAGGCACAAGTCACATGACTGGGGGCAGCTGGGAAATTGACAATATGTCTAGCCCCATGTCAGATTTCAAATTTGAATATAAAAAAATCTGTTTGCTCTTTTGAGAAATGGCTTTCAGTGCAGAATTCTGCTGGAGTAGCACTATTAACTGATGTGTTTTGGAAAAAACATGTTTTTCCATGACAGTATCCCATTAAGCAAGAGACTGGAATATGGATAGAAGAGGCCTAAACAGAAAAACAGAAAAAAATGGTGATCACAACAAAAATGTAAGGGGTTTAAAGTAATGAAAATATCATGTACTATTGCCCTGCACTGGTAAAACTGATGTGTTTGCTTCAGAAACACTATTATAGTTCATATAAACAAGCTGCTATATGGCACAGGATAACTAATGGATAACAGATACCACCATTAGACAGACAGAGCTTATCTGCTATCTGCTGTGTAACTTGAGCTTTTTATCCTTTGAATGGCTGCCCCCATTGCTACACAGCAGCTTATTTATATAAACTATAGTAGTACTTATCTGTTATCTACTGTGTATTCTGTGCTTGAATGGCTGCCCCCATTGCTACACAGCAGCTTGTTTATATAAACTATAGTAGTGTTTCTTAAGCAAACACAGCAGTTTTACCAAAGCAGGGCAACACTACATTATATTGTCATTACTTTAAAACACTTATTTTTTGACGTTACTGTTCCTTTAAAGGGAAACTTGACTTGTCTTGACGGTAACTGCTGGATAGCACAATTGTATCCTATTTACTAATATTTATAGATTTCTACATGCAAATTGTGTGAATATCAGCAGCAGACCCAAATGTCTAACCCTGTCTGTTCTTCAGGGCTGCAGGCAACAGATAAAAGATGCACGTAGCCCTAATATTTTTACAAAAAGCAAATAAGGACAAGTACAATTGCCTTTGCAGGAGCAAGTTCCATCACAATATTCAGATTCAATATAACAGTACAATGAGATTGAATTTAAATGTGACTCCCCTTTTCCATCAAGAATGATCGGTGCCTGAGCAGGATATAAAAGATGCAGTAGGGCCTCTCCCCCCCTCCTATGGAAGAGATGGAAGGAGCCGTCAGGCAGATGAGACTATTTGGTGGAGTCACAGAGAGAAGATGAAAGAGGTACAGGGGGTGATTTAAGGAAAGGCCATTAGCGAACTGTAGAGATGCATCAACCAATAGCGAGAGAGAGGGAGGGAGGGAGGGAGGGAGGGAGGGAGGGAGGGGAGTCAGATTTTATGATGGGAATTTACAGACCTGCTGCTTTGTGTGCATAATAGAAGTAAATGGCAACCCAACCCAATAGCCTTTGTTTCCTTTATTATAGATATTTATAGTAACATAGTCATTCACGTTACTTTTAGTTCAAAGAGTGATTTTAGGTTAATATTTACTTTCAGGATGATGTAGACCGTGATATTCTAAGCCAGTTTGCCATTGGTCTTTTTTTGTTGATTTCAGGTGTTTTTTTTTGAAAAAATGGACCAGCAATCCCAGCAGTCTGGAATTTAGATGGAACTGAACCATCGTCCATGCGATGAAACACTAAGCGGCAGATTTACCAAACTCGAGTGAATTCTTCGAATCCAAAAATATTCAAATTTCGAAGTAATTTTTTGGGTGCTTCGACCATCGAATTTGTCAAATTCGATTGAACGATTCGAAGTAAAAATCGTTCGACCATTCGATAATCGAAGTAGTGTCTCTTTAAAAAATCCTTCGACTCATTCTTCGCCAAATAAAAGCTACCGAATTGTATGTTAGCCTATGGGGACATAGATTTTGGTCACTTTTTATGATCGAATAAAAATCATTTGATCGATTGCTTAAAATCGTTCGAATCGTTCGAATTCTAGGGTTTTTTAACCCTCAAAATTCGACCTTTGATAAATCTGCCCCGAAGAAGGTGAATATTGAATTCATGCAAGTATTTTTTTTTTTTTTTTTAAAAAAACTACCCTAAATTCCCATAAATTCAAAATGTATTAAAAAAAATATTTTTTTTTTTTAAAACTTGGATGAATGTAATCAACCCATAAACTAAAATCAAATTTGATTCAAATGTTAAATACTCGATTCAAGTTTTTTCTTTGAAAAAGAACTTGAATGTAAGGAAGGCTGCAAACAACTCAAAATTGATCCCTGGACGTCTCCCATGGACTAGCACGAATTCGGTAGGATTTGGGTGGCGAATGGTCGAATTTGAGTTCTTAAAGGGCCAGAGAAGGATAAATCTCAAAAATTGAATTTGAATTCTTTTAAAAACTCAAATCAAATTTGAATAACTGGAAGGTTGGAAGGCTTAAAGAATTTGAATGATTCCCTAGTCGTATTTGACAGTTTTGACCATAAAAAAAAAAAACCAAAAAAATAAATAAATAAATTCTAATCCCTTAATAAACCTGCCCCTAAACGTTTATTTAACAGTTGCTTTTCCCTTTAGAAAAAGTGCATATACAAATGAAATTATGATTAAAGCAACACAACATGGGTCAGGCCGGAACAACTGAGCCTCTGGAGGGTCAGGGGTGGGTGATGGTCTGACACCCCTGCCCCTTTGTAGTATCTGCTAGGCTGACATTACATTCTCTGCACTGTTGGTTCCGACTACTGAAACAACAACATAGCAGAAACCAGTCCTGGAAGAGTACGGCCTTCTGCTACATTGTTTCAAAACCAGAATAACTTTAAAACCACATAAATATTTTAATACATGAATATTGGAGAATATAGCGGAGAATTCCACTTAGCAAAAACACATTTTGGGTGTAGTTGCCCTTTAATTTGCGACTGCATTTTATACAAAACAATGCCCCGAGTGTCTCCTGAAACAATACGGAGCCAAAACCACAAATACAGTATTAAAAAAGGTAATTAGTTCCAGATCCAGGTAAAACAGTGCCAAGACGAGATCTGGTGGGCCAATGAGACTACTGGAACTCCGCTACGAGACGTTCAATTAAACACAGAAATATATTGTAGCAATTGGTGCTTGGCACTCGCACGGCGGGTAAGATCCATTTAGCATTGTTCTTCCAGCCCGTTCCTTCCAACACCGAGGGGGTATGAACCTTTCACCCTTATAGAAACCTCGCTGGCAGGATCTGCACATGATTGGGAAGAACAGTGTTTTATAGGTCTCCTGGCACACGAGGGCATGGAGAAATAAAGCACATGACTGTTCTTAATTGCAAAGCATAACCATTGGGTTTAGTTTCGGAGGTAAAGGTGCCAGGCCCTATTTCACAGGAGCACCGGCAGGTCTTGTGCCACTGAAGGTCTAATAAACCCTTGGGTCAGAAGACTTAAGGTGGCCAGACATTGTAGATCAATCTGTTTATGGGCGTGACATACCAAGAACAGTATGGGCACCTCTCATATTGTTTCCATAGGTTAGGACCACAGCCTGGGCAATAAGAGGAGCTGCATCTCATCTTCCAATGCATCATGCTCTGGGCCATTGCTTGAAATCCGAGACCTGGGTGGGTGTTCTGTGCACGTGCCCTGGATTGAGCCTTGAGGTACATGGGACTGGGGGACAATTTAGGAGCTTGGGTGATGAAGCTGCAGTTCGTTGTCTATGCAGGTTCCCATGTGTCTAAGGGTGGTGGCCCAGCTACAAACCTTCTCTACATTGGGCGACTAATCTCCCCAAATGCAAGAATATGAATTTCTGGTGGGATGGCTTCAAATACGAATAGGAAACACATTTCCGAAGTTGCCTGAGGCGACTTTGGAAATACGAAGCGATTCATTAGACATCCCACAGGCAATTCGTATTCTTGCCGACGGGAAGGCATTTCGAGGAGATTAGTTGATGGGCAACAAATTTCCCGGTCTGCCACCACCCTTAGAAAGATTTATAACAAAGGGTTATTAGAAACCTTAGAGTCTTCTATCTTTGTAAAAAAATAGTCTAGTCAAATCAATAACATCATCTCGAGGCTTGCTGAGGAAGATATTCCACCTTCACCCCTCTTCTTGGGCATACATTTTCGGAGCCAGGCTAGTACATGGACAAGACAGAACCAGGGGAAGGTCTGGGCTCTTCTCTCTAAGCTCCCAAGCAATGAGCATGACAAAGGTAACAAAGAACCAAGGACGGAGTGATTCCACTCTGACGCCCCACTGAGCCCACCAGCTGCCGTCAGCATAGCAGAACCATCCCTAGCAATCCATCACTTGCCCATTTCTCTCCAGACATCCGCCAGCATTCCGAGCCAACCTTGATTCTCCCCACCAATCGGGCTCTCTCCAAGGGATTGCGTTCCCACATTGCAGTAGCTCTGATGAACATTAGCCAGGATGAAAGATGAGACTCAGATGAAAGGTCTTCCCTCCCCCCATAGACAAGAAATTGTGCCTCTCCAGGATACAAAAATACAAGCCTTATCAAAAAACACAACTGCCTCTCTACTCTGCTCATATATCTGTATTGGACACACACACAAAGATCTTGATTAGAAATATTCACTCTTGGCCAGCTGGCTTTCCATGTCTTCAGATGGCATCATCCACGATAAGTTCATCGACCCACCTTCCCTGCAATGAAAAGTAAATCTAAAGCTGCCCATACAAAGACTAAAAAAAACTGATCTTCTCCATTCCTAGTTGGCAGCTTCTCAATCATCCTAGGTAGGGCCTACCCAGGCCACAAATCATCCAGAGATCTATAAGACAGGTGTGTTGATGTGATCTGTCTGATGGGTCTCCACAAGGCCACTTTATGATCCAGTACTTGTCTGATGGGTCTCCACAAGGCCACTTTATGATCCAGTACTTGTCTGATGGGTCTCCACAAGGCCACTTTATGATCCAGTACTTGTCTGATGGGTCTCCACAAGGCCACTTTATGATCCAGTACTTGTCTGATGGGTCTTCACAGGCCCACTTTATGATCCAGTCCAGATCAGTTGATTTGGAGACTTCATTGTGTATGGTCAGCTTAAAGGTCAAATACATCCCGACCAGAGTTAACCATGGCGGGGTTCATCAGATGAGCCCAATTTGGACCAATGTTTTGCTTTATAATTATTCAAGGGAGTCTCCAGTTAGATGTACAATTTGTGTGACCCAAGGAAAACAATATGGCAGCTCCCACTCACAAGTATAAATACAAACATGCAGAGAAGAAAAGGTCTGTGCATGCAAGAACATACACCCTCTGATAAGACAAAATAAATACAAACACGTCAACTGTTAGGACAGCAGCAACTTCAGTGAATTCAATACAGAACCCACCTAGTAAATTACTCCAGCAAAGGCAATTGTGATTTGCTCCTACCTGCAAATACCGAATTTAAAAAAAAAACTCTGCACACAAGCCATTCCTGTCTACATATTCGGCAGCAAGCATAACCCACCCCACCCAAAGAGCAAAGACAATAGTTAGAGGTTTATTTACAGAGTAAGCAATGTTAGGTGCCGGGAGAGTTTCCTGGTTAAAGGTTACAACAGCCTGCACCATAGCCAGATACACAAATAAATGGTGCAGACAGATGCTCAATCTCAGGCCATTTCTCATGTATTAGAAGAGATTATGTAACCCCTGCTGTAAATGATAAGGATATTATAAGTCACTATGGGGTTGTTCTGTGACCATATGAAGGCACAAGGCTGCAGGCTGAGTTATACAGGGAACTCTGAGTATCACTCATGTATTATAAGGGATAATGTACCCCCTACTGTAAATGATAAGGATATTAGAAGTCACTGAGGGGTTGTTCTGTGACCATATAAAGGCACAAGGCTGCAGGCTGAGTTATACAGGGAACTCTGAGTATCACTCATGTATTATAAGGGATAATGCACCCCCTACTGTAAATGATAAGGATATTAGAAGTCACTGAGTGGTTGTTCTGTGACCATATAAAGGCACAAGGCTGCAGGCTGAGTTATACAGGGAACTCTGAGTATCACTCATGTATTATAAGGGATAATGTACCCCCTACTGTAAATGATAAGGATATTAGAAGTCACTGAGTGGTTGTTCTGTGACCATATAAAGGCACAAGGCTGCAGGCTGAGTTATACAGGGAACTCTGAGTATCACTCATGTATTATAAGGGATAATGTACCCCCTACTGTAAATGATAAGGATATTAGAAGTCACTGAGGGGTTATGTGACCATATAAAGGCACAAGGCTGCAGGCTGAGTTATACAGGGAACTCTGAGTATCACTCATGTATTATAAGGGATAATGTACCCCCTACTGTAAATGATAAGGATATTAGAAGTCACTGAGGGGTTGTTCTGTGACCATATAAAGGCACAAGGCTGCAGGCTGAGTTATACAGGGAACTCTGAGTATCACTCATGTATTATAAGGGATAATGTACCCCCTACTGTAAATGATAAGGATATTAGAAGTCACTGAGTGGTTGTTCTGTGACCATATAAAGGCACAAGGCTGCAGGCTGAGTTATACAGGGAACTCTGAGTATCACTCATGTATTATAAGGGATAATGTACCCCCTACTGTAAATGATAAGGATATTAGAAGTCACTGAGGGGTTATATGACCATATAAAGGCACAATAGTGGGTACTTTTTTTCACTCTATAAACTATTTGTATAATGTGCAGTTCAGTTCCAGAGCCCCATTATTATTACATATGGAGTTCTGCGCCTGTGGGTGGAATGAAGGCAGAGGATTAGGGTTCCTTTGAAGTTAAAACATATTCTAATGAGGAAATCCTATTACTAAATGAATGGAGCTTCCCAGCCAGATGGCCTGAGTGGGATATTATTTCAGGCTTCCCTCGTTATGGCTCTCTGCAGGAATAGGAGGCCGGCTGCTTGTGTTGTTGGCTAAATGAGATACAAATTGGCTTTTTTCAGAAGGGAGAATGTTCATTACCAAAATGCTCATTTAGTGCATGACTATACCCAGAGTATGGATACCACACATAGAGAGAAAACAGCTATGTCTTACAAATAAATTAACCTCGTAGGCCTACGGAGCACAGGGGATGCAGGGGTGCTTGAGGATTTAGCGACGCCAAAACACCCTAAATTGTCAGCTCATGGGGATAACATGCAGATTAACTTTTAAATGCCTTTGAAAATTCAGGATACACAAAGTTGCCTGTGCCGTTTATTCAGCAGGCTGAGACAAAGGCTTCATTTACTAAACAAGTACAAAGTGAAATAAAAAAAAAAGGAGCAACTGCAAGGCTGCCAGGCCAATGACACGTCGGCACACATGTAGGCATGAGCACTTTTTGGAAAGGCATCTTTGCACCTAGCAATAGCAAAGGAGTCCTTAAAGGGATTTGGTCATGATTTTTATGATTTAGTTTTTATTTCTAAATGACACTGATTACACTGCAAATAATTCACTCTACAATATAATATTTAATTCCTTTAATTGGTGTGTAGGTGCATCTCAGGTCATTTTGCCTGGTCATGTACTTTCAGAAAGAGCCAGCACTTTAGGATGGAACTATTTTCTGGCAGGCTGTTGTTTCTCCTACTCAATGTAACTGAATGTGTCTCAGTGGGACCTGGATTTTACTATTGAGTGTTGTTCTTAGATCTACCAGGCAGTTGTTATCTTGTGTTAGGGAGCTGCTATCTGGTTACCTTCCCATTGTTCTGTTGTTTGGCTGCTGGGGGGGGGGGGAAGGGAGGGGGCTGATATCACTCCAACTTGCAGTACAGCAGTAAAGAGTGATTGAAGTTTATCAGAGCACAAGTCACATGACTGAGGGCACGGTTGCCATTCACTTGCAGATTCCCTCTGCACATTGTTCCTGAACAGAGTTTTATCTGTAATGAAGAACATGTGTCACCGTGCCCCTTGCAGGTTCCACTCCCAAATGTGCCCCAGCTGGGAACTCCCATATATGCACTGAAATGAAAATATCATGTAGTTTTGCCCAGCACTGGTAATACAGATCTATTTGCTTCAGAAACACTACTATAGTTTATATAAACAAGCTGCTGTGTAGCCATGGCCCCCATTGCTACACAGCAGCTTGTTTATATGAACTATAGTAGTACTTATCTGTTATCTACTGTGTATCCTGTGCTTGAATGGCTGCCCCCATGTCTACACAGCAGCTTGTTTATATGAACTATAGTAGTGTTTCTGAAGCAAACAGATCAGTTTTACCAGGGCAGGGCAACACTGCATTATATTTGTATTACTTTAAAACACTTTAATTTTTTTGGTGTTACTGTTCCTTTAAAGGAGTGGTTCACCTTTAAGTTAACTTTTAGTATGTTATAGAATGGTTAATTCTAGGCAACTTTTAAGTTGGTCATCATTATTATTTTAGGGATGCACCGAATCCACTATTTTGGATTTGGCCGAAGCCCCTGAATCCTTTGCTAAAGATTCGGTTGAATACCGAACCAAATTGGAACCCTAATTGCATATGCAAATTAGGGGTGGGAAGGGGGAAAAATGTACTTCCTTGTTTTCTGACAAAAAGTCATGCAATTTCCCTCCCGTCCCTAATTTGCATATGTAAATTAGGATTCGGCTTCGGTTCTGTTGGGCATATAGGATTTGGCCGTATCCGAATCCTGGTGAAAAAGGCCGAATCCTGGCTGAATCACAAACCAAACCGATTCAGTGCATCCCTAATTTATTTATATAATTTTAAATTATCTGACCTTATTCTTTTGACTCTTACTTGCTTTTAATAGGGGTCACTGACCCCATCTAAAAAAACAAATGCTCTGTAAAGCTAAACATTTACTGTTGTAGCTACTTTTTATTGCTCATCTTTCTATTCAGACTTTTCCTATTCATATTCAAGTCTTTTATTCAAATCAAGGCATGGTTGCTAGAGGAATTTGGACCCTAGTAACCAGAAGGCTGAAATTACAAACTGGAGAGCTGCTGAATAAAAAGATAAAAAGATAAATAAAGAGATAAATAAGTCAAAAACGACTAATAAAAAATGAAAACCAATTGCAAATTGTCTCAGAATATCACTATCTACATCATACGAACAGTTAATTTAAAGGTGAACAAGCCCTTTAAGCAATAAAAACATTGGGATCTGCTCATGAGTTATCTGCAATGTGGGTCCTACTGAAAAGGTGACCCCCCCCGCACCCTCCATGGCTATTGGCATCAATGTATTAAGAGATTTGAAAGTGAATACTGCATTACTAAATAACAAATACATTCAAAATGATTTTTAGTGTTACTGGCCCTTTAAGACAAAGACGCTACAGCAGTGAACACCCCCTTCTCTGTCTGCAACAGTGACCTCCATGTTAACAGAATGAGGTCCAGCGCTCAAGTTGAAGAGCAGACAGAAAGCCCCAAGAGGATTCAGTGAGCCCAGTGCACTATGGGAATGCATCTGAATCCATCTCAGAGGACTCTGAAGATGAAGTGGATATTAAGAGGGGAATCAATATACAGGAACCAAAAGTCAATGACTATATTGGATTTGATGAATGATGCGCCTAATATGCAATTATAATGAAGTACACAGAGGACTATGAGAAATATTCTACGGTCTACCCAGAATTCTCCCGCACGTCAACATGTTACCATCGTTATTAAAGAGCTACAAGGGAGAACACTATGTAAAACGTCACATGGACGGCTTGGGTTGTGGCCCTCCAGGTGGACTTATTCGGAGTCATTCAGTCTATATGTGGGCTCTTGTACCCAGGATGTTAAGATACCCACAAAATATATATTGGCGTCATCAAATGCCCCATTCATGGTGAGCTCTATGGTCCATTTGATTATCTACTAAAGATGACCATGCATGAAAGATTTTGGCTCAAACTAACCTCTATATATAGACTAAACCAACGACCTCCTAAACCAGTCATCCCAAACCAGTAGCTCATGAGTAACATGTTGCTCTCCAACCCCTTGGATTTTGCTCCCAGTGGCCTCAAAGCAGGAGCTTATTTTTGAATTCCAGGCTTGGAGGCAAGTTTTGGTTGTATAAAAACCAGGTGTACTGCCAAGTGGAGCCTTAATGTAGGTTGACAATCCACATATGGGCTACTAAATGGCCAATCACAGCACATACAGTATACGGCACCCCAAGAACATTTTTCATGCTTGTGTTGCTCCCTAACTCCTTTTACTTCTGAATGTTGTTCACAGGTTGAAAAAGTTGGAGATCCCAGTCCTAAATCATCTTATTGGAGCTTGTTCAGGTATCAATGACAAAGGTTGAACTGTCAAAAGAAGTCTACATGGACCTCATCTATGATTTAGTGATTAGACCGAGGTCTAAGTGATCAGATCACCGTTAGGAGGCCCACAGCTTGGAACCCATCTTAAGATTGCATGATGAGCTTGTATCTCTCCTATGTTCCAATGATCTCAATCATTTCCCACTGCGCCCTCCTTATGGCCCGGGCTGTAGCACAATTAAGATGGCTTCTTTATCTTTAGCCAATAACCTTGCACTTGGGCTTTCCCAACTCATCAACCAAGAAAAAAATGCATTTCACACCACAATATGGTGTTTCCACACAGTCTGCCAGAAAGTGATTCTAATTTATTCACCTTCCAGCGAGACACGTCTACTAACTTGATAATTAAATTAAGCACAAAAAACAAAGAAAAATTGCGAAAGGCCCCCAGAGACGCGTTGTTCTCTGGATACACAAAGTTTTCCTCTTCTTTCCCACAGTCTCTTTCTTTCTAGACAAACATAATAGTTAGATGATCTGCTCCTTCACACTCGCTCTTGGCCTGCTAGGCACGATTATCTAGAAACCAAATCTGTCACTATCGTTACAATCCTTGGGATTTATGTCCTGCGGAGTACCATGACATATTGTGAAAAGGGAGACAATTTTGAAAAATAACAACAAATTAGGCTGCACTGATAGGAAAGGGGGGGGGGGGAAGGATAGGAAAGCAGCATAGTAGGGAGAGAGATGGTGCCTATAGTAACAGTGGGATAATAGTCTGGGAAGGGAGTGTGACTGTGGGATAGCAGGTATAGTAGGGAGAGATGGTGCCTATAGTAACAGTGGATAATAGTCTCTGGGAAGGGAGTGTGACTGTGGGATAGCAGGTATAGTAGGGAGAGATGGTGCCTATAGTAACAGTGGATAATAGTCTCTGGGAAGGGAGTGTGACTGTGGGATAGCAGGTATAGTAGGGAGAGATGGTGCCTATAGTAACAGTGGATAATAGTCTCTGGGAAGGGAGTATGACTGTGGGATAGCAGGTATAGTAGAGAGAGATGGTGCCTATAGTAACAGTGGATAATAGTCTCTGGGAAGGGAGTGTGACTGTGGGATAGCAGGTATAGTAGGGAGAGATGGTGCCTATAGTAACAGTGGATAATAGTCTCTGGGAAGGGAGTGTGACTGTGGGATAGCAGGTATAGTAGGGAGAGATGGTGCCTATAGTAACAGTGGGATAATAGTCTCTGGGAAGGGAGTATGACTGTGGGATAGCAGGTATAGTAGAGAGAGATGGTGCCTATAGTAACAGTGGATAATAGTCTCTGGGAAGGGAGTGTGACTGTGGGATAGCAGGTATAGTAGGGAGAGATGGTGCCAATAGTAACAGTGGATAATAGTCTCTGGGAAGGGAGTGTGACTGTGGGATAGCAGGTATAGTAGGGAGAGATGGTGCCAATAGTAACAGTGGATAATAGTCTCTGGGAAGGGAGTGTGACTGTGGGATAGCAGGTATAGTAGGGAGAGATGGCGCCTAGAGTAAATAACAAGGTCAAGTTATCAGTACACAGCAAAATCTGACATGTTAGAGCACATACAGGGATCTATGAGCTTCTGTTGACATATGATGACACTCCCAAGAGTTTATTTCCAAACCTTGATATCACCTGACTGGATCCATCACATACCCAGAGGCTGCAGGCCACAATATTTAAATGGCAGACTTCTTGGAAAGAATTGGGAGTGTACACAAACTACCTGTTAGTTTTATGATCACACAATGGATTCAGCAGAACGTCAACATAGATATTGATATTAAGACAAAAAAAAACAGGCCTTAGTACTCATAGGGCACAATGGATTGTGAACCTGGGGGCACCATGATAGGGGTTCTAATATTTACATAAATAGTTGGCTTAAACAAACATGAGTCAGTCAGTGTGTCAAGTGTTTTTTTTTGAAAGTCACCCCCCCAGAGAAGGTCCACAAGGCTACAAAACTAAAATATTTAGTTAATAAGGACAGTTGTGTCTTAATTAAATCCTGTGATGCACATTTGACTCATAAGAGGACTTGTAAAGGGTATACCTAGGGGCTAAGAATTCGCATGAACCCCGACACGCGACCACCACCGCTCCCTCTAAATGATGGCACATGAATGAATGTTTGAAATATGCAGGTAGAAACAGCACGTGTGGTATCAGTCTCATAAATCAGCTTATTACCGCCAGAAAGACAGGTAGCAGGTAGATAACATCACCATTACCTCAGATAATAACGGGCAATAAATTTAACAGCACTGCTATGAAATGACAGTCTGAGCAGACCGGATGCTTCCATAAGAGAATGTATTGACGGTCAAATAGTAGTTTAGTTTTTTTTTGCAGTCACCATTCAATCACAAGAACGGCACATGGGAGAATTTCCGGAAGTAGTGCTATATCAAGCCCACTGGTATGGGAATCGCCTGAAAGAGCCCGTGCAAGCATTACCACTGCAAACTGCAAAAGTCAGAATGCAATTGGCCACAAAATGCCACATCCATTGTAAGATCCACTCTAAATATAGGATGGAAAACATTTCTGGGCAAAAAAAAAAAAGCTATAAAAATGTTGCAAAGTTTTAAAAATTATAAAAAAAAATTTAGATTTTAGTTAGAAAAGGACAACATTGAGCTTCACATTTAAGTGACAGCGAGTATGTGAAAGTATGCAGCCCGCTCCATTCTCCGCACACAGATGGATATTTGATATAGTCTGGTAAGACAAGCTTTCGTTTGGAAAAGACCCTAAGGGAAAAAGAGGGGGGTGGGACAGCTTTACAAAAGGTTTTCTGCGCAAGCTACCGGATGCCGAGGTAGGGCTTTAATCTTGTGGTTCACAATAACCATACAATTCAACTCCCAAGATTAGCAAGATCCAATGATTAGACTGCATTATTCAAAAACACTGAGTAGTAACATTAGCTTGTGGAGTACTGGGCCACTGCTCCAACTGGAAGGTGCCAAAGTTTCACCATACAAAGGCGCAAAAGTATCACTCATGTATTATACTATAAATTATAAAGATATTATAAGTCACTGAGGGGTTGTTCTGTGACCATATAAAGGCACAAGGCTGCAGGCTGAATTATACAGGGAACGCGGAGTATCACTCTTGAATTAAAAAGCATAATGTGTGCCCAATTTGAAATCATAAGGATATTAGAAGTCACTTAGGGGTTATGTGACCCTCCGGAAACTCGATATCGGTTTTGCATTATATCCTACATACTTCAGATGTTGCCGATTCTTTTGTATTGTATTTTGTGGAACATTATTCAATACTTCAGAGTGATGTCACAATTGCAATACTAAAATGATATCACAATAGTAATATTTTGTTAATATTTTGTAATATTTTAGTAATATTTATGGGGGGGGAAGCATTTACTACTGGTAATAAATAAAAGTTCTCTCCAGCTACAATGAATAGGTTCCCCCCCCCCATTATTTTTAGAATCTGATGGTCACAGACTTTTTTTTTCTACAAAAGACGTGTATACAAAGACCCAAAAAGTAGTGACACTCCTGTGTTATTAGAATACACTGGGACTATTAGAAACAATTCTTGTCTTACTATAAATCTTCTATGACCTAAAGGGATCTGGCTTTTTGGAAAGAAAAAAAAAAAACCTGTTTTACTGAGCTGCTCCCCCGCCCAGCCATTCTCTGTAATAAGGATTATGTAGGGACCTGCACACTGTCTCAGGTAAACACGACTTTCACTAGTAGGGCCTTGAGAACTTCAGTCCTGTTTGCACAGTAACATTTGCTCAGTCACAAACTGCCATGGATCCCATTCATTCGACTGTCGCACCTACGTGCAAAGTTTTTGAAAGTGTCAAACAAGAGTGAGGCTGCTCTGAAGGAACAGGGCAAAAAAAAAGGGGGTTTTAACTCATTACATGGTTTCTTTATCTTGGTAGAGGAAGGTGGTGACTCTTCTCAATGCGAGAGATGACCGTAACGGTTCAATGGTGCCCAACGAGCCACACCATGATTAGCTTTGGAGACAAGTCAGCAGGTAGAAGTCAGGGGGGAGTGTTTTTCTGAGGGGCACAAGTAAGGTCTGCATTAAAGGAGAAATAAATCCCACAGTTAATACAGGCTTGTTTAATTAGTATTAGCATGTTGGAATGGTGAACACTTTCTAATGGCAGGAGGTCCAAAGTTGGCCATACATTAGAAGATCTGCTGCTCTGCAAAGTTTTTGCAGGTTGTCGGATTGAATTAATGCAGCTCTTGATCAGACAGAAAAATGAAACGTGTCCAATCAATATCGATCTTTCAGAGTTTCTAGGTTAAAATCCTACATCAAAGCCTGTTTGACCTTGGCCAGTGGTTGTCCAACTTATTTAGGTCAAGAACCCCACCATAGCTCATAAGGTTTTCATATATGAAAATGTTGATCCAGCCCTGGCTCAATAAATATTTTGAAGCAGTGTTGACTCCAAATATTTGACCCCATAGTTATGTTCTACACTAAGAAAAAAAATATTTATAAATAAAGGTATTTACAGTTAGCTCTCATTCTACTGACTCTATAACAAAGATGGAATGGGCGACAAAAGGGCTGTTTGGAGGTCAAATGAGAGAGGGATCTAATAATGCATGGGTGCTGACCCCACGACTCTAAATACACATCACTGAGGGCATGAAACAAGTAGCTTTTCAGTCCATAACAACACCATTTGACCCAACACAAGCATTTGTCATCACCATAACTGAAGTAATAACAAATCATGACAAAAATGACCAAAAAATAGGATTTTACTTAAAGGAGAAGGAAAGGCTAAAAGTAAGTAAGCTTTATCAGAAAGGTCTATATAAATACACCAGTAAACCCTCAAAGTAATGCTGCTCTGAGTCCTCTGTCAAAAGAAACACCACATTTCTTTGCTTTTATTGTGTACTCATGGGCTTCTGTATCAGACTTCCTGCCTTCAGCTTAAACCTCCAGGGCACGGCCTTGAGCATGCTCAGTTTGCTCCTCTCCCCCTCTCTCCTCCCATCCCTACTGTAATCTGAGCTCAGAGCTGTTAGTAAGCAGGGAGAGACTCAGGCAGGAAGTGATGTCACACCAAGCATATATGGCAGCTTCTATCCTAAACAAACAGAGACAGTGTCTAGAGCTGTTTACTCAGGTATGGTAAAGCATTCTGCAGAATAAATATAGCGTTCTAGCTTGCACTATTGTGGCTATTCTATTGGCAATAAACTGTCTTGGAGCTTTCCTTCTCCTTTAAGTTGTGCTTGGCTGAAGCAACTTTAAAAGTAGAAGTTTACAGAGACTCTATAAAGCAGTGATCCCCAAGCAGTAGCTTGTGAGCAACATGTTGCTCTCCAACCCCTTGGATGTTGCTCTCGGTGTCCTCAAACCAGGTGCGTGTTTTTGAATTCCAGGCTTGGAAGTTTTAATTGCATAAAAACTAAGTATAGTGCCAAACAGAGCTTACTGTAGGCTGCCAGTCCACATAGGGGCCAACAAATAGCCAATCAGAGCCCTTATTTGGCACCCCAAGGGACTTTTTCATGCTTGTGTTGCACCCCAACTCTTTTTACATCTGAATGTGGCTCACGAGTAAAAAAGGTTGGGGACCCCTGCTATAAAGACTAGAGATGGGCTCCAGAGACAAGTCAAAGAGAAAATGGATGGCCAGGGAGAGACAAGCAGAGGGATGGCCTTCAAAGTCAATGAAATGAAAGGTGGGATTCAGAGACTACCCAATGAGAGGAATAGGAGTGGGCACCAGTAGATGGAACTAGGGTTGATGTAAGCAGATCCTAGCAACAGGACAACAAGGAGAGGAGGGTAGCAAAGAGACAAGGTAGTGGTAGAGGTAGCAGGCAAGCTCCGAGAGCAGGGGTAGAAGGCTGAGACTAGGAAATGAGAGAACACAAAAGAAACTGATGAGAGTGCAAAGGCACACAAGAGAGAAGTGACAGGCTAGCCAACAAGAAGCAAATAGAGTCGGGGGTCCTCAAGGGAACTATAAAAGGAGCCACATAATGGGGGAGAGGGGGATGGTGAGAAGAAAACTAAGCAGCGGGCAGAACAGATTCCTTTATCCAACTAACAGCTCATGTTCACACTCTAAAAATCCTAGAGAATTAGCAGGTTTCCTCTCCCACCGGGCATCGCTGAATAACTCCAGCACTGACTGTGTGCAAACACAAACCCTTTGCCGTGTTAATGTGCAGACCGCAGGGGAGGAAGCCTCTAAAGCCTCCAGCTGGGAGTCTGGGACACTTCATGTTTGGGGAGGTTTCTCCTTCAAGCAGGGACCAAACATAGGGCTGTCTCTTCCACCCCTTAGCAATACACACCCTGGCAAATTAACATACAATTCTGCTTAGTTTAAAGGGGAAGTTAACAGTGACATTACATTTTTTTGCCCTGGAGGCAAGTGCTTTTTAAACGAGCACCAGGAGGCAGGATTTTGTACCTCATTCTTAAAAAGTTTACTTCCCCTTTAACATAATCTCCAAATCCTTCAATATACAGCAGCGGCAGTCCTATATCTTTATGGCAAGGTAAAAACCCATCCACATCTGCAAATTGGTTGCACCAGGAATGAGCATTTGCACTTGCACCTCTGCACCATCTGCTGTGAGAAAATGACCTTGTTCCACGGCTGCCCTCACTCCTCCTAATCTGCAAATAATTTACACTGAATAAACAAACAATAAATCAACGGACCAGCTCGGGGCCAAACACGGAATTGATTCTTTTCTATTTTTTTTTTTTTCAATGCTCATTAAAGCAAAGCACCTCAGCTTTAAAGGGGAACTCCACCCGAAACACTGTTTTCTGCACAAAGAAAGAAACTTTCCATTATTGGTTAAACATTTCCAATGGTTTGAAGTAACTGAAAGCCGTATTTGTTTACCGCCACTGTCAGTTCTCCTCTGGGATTGGCTTCTGCCAGTTTCAGGATTCAGAACCAGCAAGGCAGATAATATAAGCAGCCAAATACTACTTTCAGCAGCAGTAACGTTTCTAAACGTTAAAACCCCTTGAAAAGCGTTGGGAAGACAAACCGAAAAACTACCCTAACAATTTTCTTTTTCGGACATTATTATCCCACAAAGCAAAGACACCCCCCTACTGCCCTTGAACTACAGAACCCCGGCACACAAAGCCATCTTTGTGGCTGTAATTTCTAAAGTGTTTACTAAAGCCTATGTCATTATTGACACAAGGAGCTAAATCATAATGAAGAAAATGCAAAGCAAACTGAACAATAGAGAAGCTGAATAAATAAAACGAAAGGTCTGAAACGGTGCCTGTGCCCAAAACGGACCAAAATTTCCCCCTTTTTTTATTGGGGCCATCAATGGGGCGCAATATGGCCCTTTATATCTGTAAATGTAGCTTTTAAACCCACTATTATTGATTAACAATTAGCAATCCTTTAAGTGCTCTGGGTGCCAGTGTGTAGCCATCAGTGTGTAGCCATCTGGGAGGGGCTATAATATGTAACCACCTCTAAAGTGGGAGGTGTTAGTAATTTGCAGGCAGTCATACGCTCAGAACATATTTATTATTCAGGGATTATTAAGTTAGAGTGTTATCCCCATAACCCAAAGACTGGTTTATGTACTTTTTTTTTTTTTTAGTAATTTCCCCATGACTCGCCCTAAAATTTCCAGCAACCCATTTCAGTATAGGTTGAAACCAACCAGTCCACATAAGCATTCAGCCCGAAAAAAAAATATATATATTTTCACTCTTATACAGAAAGAAAAAAATTCTACTAGCTAAAAAATGATATCACAATTGCGCGCAATTGTAGTCTTAGTGACGTCACAATTAACAACTGGCCTCTTGAAATAGAATATAAATGCAAGCCCACATGAATTGCATAAATAGACGCTACAGAGTATACTAAATACCCTCTTTTATTTGTAGATAACGGAATTATTCAAAGAATGCAGATATTTTAAACCCCCCTAAAGGGGCACAGGGTTCTGTGTATTGATTGCTAAGCACGAGTCCCATTCTGCGGCAAGGAGCAGCCTCGGATGACTGCACACCATGAAATGCAAACAACTACTAACAGTACAGAGGAGCCCTAAGAGCTTCCGATCCAGAGGACTTATGGAATCATAGGACGTTTCCAGTCATACAAAAGGCCTGCCCCGTCTTGCTCATTGCCCGTGTTTTATACTCTGCTTAATCCCGACTAAGTAGATCAAGTTGCCAGACAATAGCTCAGGATTCACTTTTCAGACCTGCGAATTAAAGCTAAGAAATATGTACTCAAGAGCAGGTAAAATGGGTCGACTTCCATTAGAAAAAGTAACACTAGAGTAAATCTCTTGTAAAAAGGTTCCCTTTGAGAGGTGTGTGCTTTTCCCACAAGCTCCTGTTTGGTTTCCTGACTGCCGCTTTCAGCGGTTATTGGCCATAACGCAGCACCACACACACCTGAGAAGACTGACAGTTTCCTACAAAAACACACAGTATTGTCTGCATAGTATGGAAGCTCTACCCTACATGTATAACTGCTTATATGCAGAGAAAAAAAGTCATGAAATATACCCTCATAGTAGGGCAGTGGTGTAACTACGTGTTACTAGGCCCCACAGCACCTTTATTTTATGGCCCCCCAACATATCCAGAAATTGCAGTTTTAACAATAAATATCGAAATTGCTCATTATTTGCCCTCATGGGTCCCCTGCAGCTGCAGGATCTGCTTCCTCTATAGTTACGCCCCTGTACTAGGGTCTACTCTGTGAGAAACAATATGGCACCGGCCACTAAGTCTCTGTGGGCTGGTACTATAAGTGAAGTACATACACCATTTTTTATTGGAGTGGTTCACCTATAAAGTATGCCATAGAGAGTGATATGCTGAAACAATTTGCAATTGGCTTTCATTTTTTATTATTTGTGGTTTGTGAGTTATTTAGCTTTTTATTCAGCAGCTCTCCACTTTGCAAATTCTAGTTGCTAGTGTGCAAACTACGCAGCAACCAGTTGATTTGACTTAAGTGATTTGAATATGAACAGGAGAGGCCTGAATAGAAAGAGGAGTAATAACAATTAGCAATAACAATACATTTGTAGCCTTAAAGCCCCCATAAACGGGTTGATAAAAGCTGACAGACCGAGTCGGCAGCTTATTGGCTGGTGTGTGGGGCCCTCCAACGGGCTCCCCCAATCGATAACTAGGCCAGATCTCGATTGGGCAGGTTAAAAAATCCCGTTGCATCTGTCAGTTGATGCGGTGCCGCTAACCGCCCGCCCAGACTGCGTTGTGATTCGATCGTTGGGCCCTAGGGTCCACGATCGGATCAGCCCAATATCGCCCACCTCAATGTGGGCATATCGGGAAGAGATCCGCTCGTTTGGCGATTTACCTGTGTATGGCCAGCTTTACAGCGCTTTTGTTTTTTAGATGAGGTCAGTGACCCCTGTTTAAAAGCTGGAAAGAGTCAGAAGAAGAAAGCAAATGATTCAAAAACTATAAACAAGGCCAATTGCAAAGTTCCTTAAAACTAGCCATTCTATAACATACTGGAATGGGAGCCGTACAAAATGGCTGTCTCCCATTGACTAAATTTTATCCAAATCCAAATTTTAAAAAATTATTTCCTTTTTCTCTGTAATAATAAAACAGTCACTTATACTTGATCCCAACTAAGATATAATTAATCCTTACTGGAAGCAAAACCAGCCTATTGGGTTTATTTAATGTTTAAAGGATTTTCTATTAGACTTAAGGTAGGACAATCAAAATTACGGAAAGATTCATTATCCGGAAGAACCCAGGTCCAAAGCATTCCGGATAACAAGTTCCATAACTGTACTAAAAAATTAACTTAAAGGTGAACAATCCAACGAAATCTTCTCAAAGGTAAAACTAAAGGAAATGTATGTCTTGTTTCAAAGCATGGTATAATCTATGCTAGGCAGAAAGTAACGTGTGTATTTATGGCCAGGGTAGAATCATTATATTAAATAGAAAACAAAAATGCTACTATTCTACTATCTTGAGCCCTGTGTTAGAGCTGCAGGGTGGGGCCCCTCGGTTCAGAAGTCTGAAGGGATAACATGAGCCTGGGAACATTGCTGCATCAGTTTGATTTACATTTGTGATGTCCTCTATATGCTATAATGGGGTCACTATAAATAATGGAAAGTCTGATTATATTGTGTAGTGTATTGATCTTGTTGTTATTGTTGTGAGGCTGTTGCTTGGTAGGCCAATGTCAAACCAGGAGGCTTTCCAAGAGGGATTTAACCCAAAGAAAAGGCATCCAGATGTTGACACCCTGAAAAGATTAGTACTCTAGGGTTAAGAGGGTACAAATAAACACTCACCCCCAAATCTCTCCCTAACTGGCCTTCAGACTGGGTCCCCTTAGCTCATAACAAGGTTACAGATAAATAGAAACATTGGTTTAACAGTCACCCTGCTATAGTTCCAGGGGTACCCAGGGCACAAAGAAGCACTCACCCCAAATCTCCCCCTAACTGGCCTTCAGACTGGGCCCCCTTAGCTCATAACAAGGTTACAGATAAATAGAAACATTGGTTTAACAGTCACCCTGCTATAGTTCCAGGGGTACCCAGGGCACAAAGAAGCACTCACCCCAAATCTCCCCCTAACTGGCCTTCAGACTGGGCCCCCTTAGCTCATAACAAGGTTACAGATAAATATAAACATTTGGGTAACAGTCACCCTGCTATAGTTCCAGGGGTGCTCAGGGTACAAATAATCACTCACCCCAAATCTCCCCCTAACTGGCCTTCAGACTGGGCCCCCTTAGCTCATAACAAGGTTACAGATATATAGAAACATTGGGGTGTCACCCTGCTATAGTTCCAGGGGTACCCAGGGTACAAATAAGCACTCACCCCAAATCTCCCCCTAACTGACCTTCAGACTGGGCCCCCTTAGCTCATAACAAGGTTACAGATATATAGAAACATTGGGGTAACAGTCACCCTGCTATAGTTCCAGGGGTACCCAGGGCACAAAGAAGCACTCACCCCAAATCTCCCCCTAACTAGCCTCCCTAATAATAAGGTTACAGATATACAGAGAGTAAAAAATGCAGGAGAGAGTTAAAAATGCAGTTTGTGCAGTAATTTCTTAATTAACACTGGGGCTACAAACACAGATGCTAATTATACACATTCTGTCTAGAGCCGGGAAATATGCACCGTAAATACCAGTGTGAAAAGTGCAAATAATGAGCCGTATTATATTCAGGTTTCAGGACAATGTAATAAAGGGGTGGGGGAGATACAGTATAATAAACACAGGGTTTTAACTGTCCCTCCATTAATAAATGTTCCATGACAGAAATAAAACTGCTGCTGAAGGCAGGATCTGTCTGACTGTTTCGATTCTCTGCACTGTCGGCGCTGACTCCTGAAACAATGTAGCAGAAGCAAGCTGATTAACAGGCGGGGGAGAAGAACGGACTTCTGTTTTATAAAGTCGGAAGCAGAAGCTTCTAGGACGGACTGCAAGCTCTTGGAGACACATTGCAGCTTGCCTTCACCATGAAGCATTATATATATATATATATATATATATATATATATATATATATATATATATATATATATATATATATATATATATATATATATATATATATATATATATATATAAAAAAATCCCCCATCCAGGATATGACTAATGTCAGGGGTATTTGCGTTTCAATGACTGTCCCATCTGTACTAACAGGGACATGAATGGGACAGGGGGCAGACTATTCCATTGTGGCACAGTTCATGGGGGAGGCACATCAGAATAGGGACAATGATTAACCACTACCTTTTGTCTCTAGTTCCCCGCCCCCGCAGAGCCTGGTTAGTTTACATGAGGGTTAGGCAGTCGGTCTCACCAGCTGTTGATGGAAGTTTAACCCCCTACAACTACAACTCCCAGCACCCCCCAGGAGCCAAAGTGAAATACAAATCCTTGGTTTATTTAGAGGTAAAGCATCCCACTACTCAAACGTCAAGAGGAAGAAATATATTTATGTGTTACTGACGAGTGATCAGATATGTAAGTTTATGGGAGATCTGGCCAAGCATGAAATTGTAAGCAATGTGTAGCGTGGAGAGGCTCCTATCTGCCGCAGCTCAGATGAATGGGAAATGACAAGTTATTATACATAAGTCAACTATTTGCACAAAACAAGGGGGAAGCTATAGAGTGCACACTCCTCACTTCCTGTTTGGTACTGGTCACAAGGCCCAGACCAGGAACTGAGGGACATACTCTGGGACTGCAACTACCGTAGAACTACAACTCCCCCCAAGTTCTAAGTTTTAGAAGAACAGGATCTTATTGGATAGGCACATTCTGGCCCTTCTACTCTACTTAAGGGGGTTGTCCACTTTTAAATTAAATGTTAGTATGATATAGAGAGTGATATTCTGAGACAATGTGCAATTGTTTTTCATTTTTTATGATGTGTGGTTATTTAGCAGCTCTCCAGATTGCTAGTTAAGCAATCTGGTTGCTGGGATCCAAACGACCCTAGCAACCATGCATTGATTTGAATAAGAGACTGGAATATGAATGGGGGAGGCCTGGACAGAAAGATGCGCAATAAAAACTAGCAACAACAGTATATGTGTAGCTTTACGGGGCATTTGTTTTTAGATAGGGTCAGTGACCCCATTTTGAAAGCTGGAAAGAGTCAGAAGAAAAAGGCAAATAATGCCTTCATTCGGTCTTCAAGCAGTAGTTGGGTGTCAGATGAATGATCCAATATTTTGCTCCTTATTAGAGCTCACTCTAATTCTAATTCTAGCACAAACAAAATGTAACAAAATAACTGCCTTTTGCACAAATTCTGCATGTAGAGAGACATGATGTCTGGTGAGTTTAATAGAGTGAGCTCTAATACATCTTCTAGGCAAAAGAAGCCCCCCTATAAGATATATTGGATCTAACTGTCAGTGAATATCTGACACCCAACTGCTGAATGAAGACAGAATGAAGAGAAACAGATGCTGAGAGAGGAATCGTGAAGATAAACTTGATTATTTCAGAAACAATGCAGAATATTGTATTTAGAAAGTCTTTTATTTCAGTATGAGGAAGCTTATATTAAATTTTCATTTTCACAAAAGTTCCCCTTTAAGCTGGCCAAGCAAACAGATCTTGGCCTGGTTTGGCCAACTCAAGCACAAGGTCCATACAGAAGTACCAGGAGAGGAGCACATCACCAGCCTGATTTTCAAATAGGGATGCACCGAATCCACTATTTTGGATTCGGCCTATTCGAATCCGACCCCTAATTTGCATCTGCAAATTAGGGGTGGGAAGGGGAAAACATTTTTTACTTCCTCGTTTTCTGAAAAAGTCACGTGATTTCCCTCCCGCCCCTAATTTGCATATGCAAATTTGGGTTCAGATTCGGTTCGGCCAGGCAGAAGGATTCGGCCGAATCCCGAACCGAATCCTGGATTTGGTGCATCCCTATTTTCAAACCTTGGTCAGTCTAGGCCCCATAAGCAGCAGAGTCTGTTGATAAATTTAAATGATAAATGCCAACATTTATTCTACAAGTCTGCTACAGTGTGGTTTATTTGTAACTACAAACACAACAAACGGATATTCTGCCGTTTGGATTGCTCTCCTCACTCATCTGATTTAATTGTTCATGTTAAAAGACGTGCGGTAAAGTCTTTGAGGAAAGAAGCACCAATCTACTTTAAAGTTGGCAGTGCGCTGAAGTAATTCAAAGAAAATTTATTCTACAAGTCTGTCAAGTTCTCAGTCCTTCTCCACCACCACCATCTTCACCAGCCTGGGTTGATTCACGTGCCAATTACCCGCCACTGGTTGAAAACTAGGGATGCACCGAATCCAAGAGTCGGTTTTCGACCTTTTTCAGCCGAATCCTTCTGCCGGGCCGAAACGAACCCTAATTTGCATATGGAGGAAATCACTTGACTTTTTGTCACAAAACAAGGAAGTAAAAAATAGTTTCCTCTTCCTATCTCTAATTTGCATAATTACATTTGCATTCGGCCAAATCTTCCACAAAGTATTCGGGGGTTCGGCCGAATCTAAAATAGTGGATTCGGTGCATCCCTATAGAAAAGCAGATCCACGGCTGCAAGCAATAAATGTGGGCTCCAGAAAACCTACAGCCAAACGAGGAGCAACATATTTCACAGCATATGTACCCCAAAATGATACACTTACTGGTCAATAAAGAGTGCCTTGATCATCAGAGCTCACAATCTAAAACCCTGGTTTTCCAGTCATATTCAAGGAGTGGCTTTTGAACTATAAACCTAAAGCACCCCCCCCCCCACTTGGCATGTTTTATTTCCTATATTATTCCCACCTGTCAGCCTCCAACCCCCCCCCCCCTCTTATGGAAGGTACCACCTCAAAGCAACCCCCTGAATCAAACCCAAACCAACCTACTTCACTACTTCTTCTCATGGAGTGGAAATGGCTTTTTTTTTTTTTTTTTTTAAATAAGGACCACCACTATTTCACTTACTCCTTTGTAACCCCCTCCCATTCTCTGAGAAACAGCCTCCCCCACAGTCCCCTGATATATCAGCCCACCCCCCTTTCACAGATACTTGACCCTGACACTCAATTACTGGGCTCAGAATTCATTTACAATTCATTAATTTCAGGTTACACGTATAAACATTACACGCACATACATGTAAATCCACAAGGAAATCCATTGATATATATCCACATATCTATCTATCTATCTATCTATCTATCTATCTATCTATCTATCTATCTATCTATATATATACACACAAACAAATTATACACTGTCACATCATTCTTAAAGGGATACAGATTAATGGATGGATTCACCATTTTTTTCCTAGCTTTGTGGTTAATTATGAACAAGGCGTTGCTTTGCTACATTGTTGTGTTATCGTCAATTCCTTTCTGGCAGTAATGTGGAACAATAAACGCCTGTGTGGGTTGTATAGGAATAAATAGACATAGAGTAAACAGGCCGGCACAGACAGACTAGCAACGGGGAAACAATTGAGAGCTGAGCAGTTCGTGGGTGCGACGTGTAATGTTGGCAGTTCCTCCCCAAACCAACTGGCCCCAGGCAAGTGACTTATGACCCAGGCTGATCCGTCAGGAGAGTCCCAGGCTTGCTGGGGCCTTGCAGGGATTTCATGGAATTCGAGGCCTTGGGAAGTGAAATGCTGCTGCGGTTACTGCTCTCTGTCAGGCACAATAAGGATCAGTGGTGAAAGGGATCACCCTCCAGCTTCCCATGGGAATGTCCCAGTTATGGATCTAATGCTGGGGGGTTGTGAATCAAAGCCAAAGAGAAGGATCCAATGAAGCCATTGTCATTGGGACTACAGACTTAACCACAGCTTCTGAGGAGGGGTGCTGGGAGTTCCTGGCAGTTGCAGTAAAAAGATCTGGAGGGCCTCAACTAGTCCATGCTTGATCTAATGAATGCAGAAGAATCTGGCGGTTGGATTTAGATCCAGCAGGAGGGTTGGGATACAGGGCAGTAGAGACAGAACTAATGATGGTGGGGGTAACCAAGGTAGTTGGAGGCAGAGTAATAGAAGGGGTGAGGTATAGGGCTCAGATTTAATAGGGGCTCAGATTTAATAGGGGCTCAGATTTAATAGGGGCTCAGATTTAATAGGGTGCTCTGGTGCAAATGGGAAGTCTAAGATCAGGATAATGGGATGGGAATTTGTAAGAAGAGATGAGGTTCTGCCCCATGGGGCTAAAGCTTAGGGTAATTGGGTCTGTATCTAAATGAAGGACTGGGGCTCAGTGGGGAACAGGGCAAGTGGGTCCAGACTGAAAGAAGGGATGAGAACGGGTTGCCACCTGGCTGGTATTTTACTGGCCTGGCCGGTAAAAAGATGGCTGATCCCAATGTTTTTAATAGAGAAAAAAGCTAAATATATAGGAAGGCCGGTATTTTTTTCCATAAAGGTGCAACCCTAGTCATGCAGGGCCCCCGAGCAACCGATCTAACAGAAGGGCTGGGGCAGAGGGATCCAGATCCAATGGGAGGGCTAAGGATCAGGGTAATTGGCCCAGATTAAAAGGCCAGTGGCACCATATTTATGAGGAAGACTAGGGATCAGGGTGAATTGGATCCAGACTAAAATAGGGAATGAGGTGCAGGGCCTGGGACATCAGATCTAACAGGAGGAGAGGTCGATTTTGGGGTAATTAGATCCAGAGTAAAAGGAAGGCTGAGGGGCATCTAATTCAGGCCTGGGGATGAGGGATCTGATAAGTTCGGACATGGGAAGCCAATGTACTAATAGAAAAGCAGGAGGAATGTGAGTGTCAGATAGGAAACAGGCAGTTGCAGCACAGCATGGAGTTCCAGTGTATCACACACCCAGGTTACAATGTATCCAGCCCAAGCCGCCCCAGTGTCAGCAGCAGCAGCAGCCGGACAGGCACTTACCGGGACTCCAGGAGCAGCAGGAAGGGTCGGAGATCCCAGGCGCGGGGGGAAGGGAGACGGAGACTGTTTGAAGAAAGGGGGAGCGAGTCGCTGTGTATGAGCCGCTTGGGAGTCCTGAGACTGCGCTAAATCCACACGGTTTCAGGGTGAGTCTGGGGGTGCAAGTGGGGCGCTGGCGGGATCCCCCGAGATGCACAATCCGTTGGCTGAGACTGTGAGTGAGAGCGGCGCTGCCTCCCCCCGAGCTCCATCCAGTTGTATCTGGTACTGCAGCCCGGCAAGCCCAGCCCTCCCTTCTCTCCTCCCCCTCCTCCTCCTCCTGCCCATTGTCTCGCTCCCCCGATCCCTTTCTCTAACAGGGGCCGGCGCTGCTCGGGGCTTCTGATCTTATTTGGGATTTGTCTCCCCTCTCACCTTCTGCTCCTCTGCCTAATCCTCCCCAAGGAGCTGCTGCTCAGCAAATCACTATCAGCAACTCTTATCTGTACTATCATCTAGCTGCTATAGGCCTGGCTGCAATGTAAGGGTTAATTACATATGAAATTAATTTATATCATAAACACCAGCATTAGACATTGTAATTAATGCTGCTTAGTGATGTCATCAGTTATAATTGAAGTTTAGTGATGTCATCAGTCACATGACTCACTATAATACAACTAAATCTATCATCTATTTGTAGCCCTTTATTATAAGGATAATAGAAGTCAACTTGGGAGTCCCATGACCTTCATAAAAGCACCTAACAGGGGGTGCACTACTGTAGCCGGGCCCCCCATTAATGTATCTCTGGGCTCCAACCCCAGCCTGACTGCACACTCCAAAGGATCCAACTTTTACCACCCTTGGGGCGATTGAGCGTACGGTGGTGTTATAAGTGGAGTTTGGGGGTGCAGTGGTACTTTACTGGGCCCCTGCCAATGTCGGACTGGGGGTTTGGGGCCCACTAGGACCACCATCTTAAAGGGTTACTGTCATGGGAAAAAATGCATCAGTTAAGGTAAGGGTCGGGGCACACAGGCAGATTCAGGGAGATTAGTTGCCCTGCGACAAATCTCCTCTTTTTCAGTGCGATTAATCTCCCCAAACTGCCTTCCCACCGGCTAAACTGTAAATCACCGCCGGGATGGCACTCGGAGCGCTTCATTTTCCTAAATCGTTTCACAAGGAAACTTTGGGTGACTTTGGAAAACGAATCGCTCCGAGTTCCATCCCACTGGAGATTTACATTTTAGCCGGCAGGGGAGGCAATTCAGGGAGATTAGTCACCCTGAAGAAGAGGAGATTTGTCGCCAGGTGTAATGTTCCCGAATCTGCCTGTGTGCCCTGACCCTAAAAGTGCTGCTCCAGCAGAATTCTGCACTGAAATCCATTTCTCAAAAGAGCAAACAGATTTTATTTTATATTTAATTTTGAAATCTGACATGGGGCTAGACATATTGTCAATTTCCCAGCTGCCCCAGTCATGTCACTTCAATCACTCTTTACTGCTGTACTGCAAGTTGGAGTGATATCACCCCCTCCCTTTCCCCCCAGCAGCCTAACAACAGAACAATGGGAAGGTAACCAGATAGCAGCTCCCTAACACAAGATAACAGCTGCCTGGTAGATCTAAGAACAGCACTCAATAGTAAATTCCAGGTCCCACTGAGACACATTCAGTTACATTGAGTAGAAGAAACAACAGCCTGCCAGAAAGCAGTTCCATCCTAAAGTGCTGGCTCTTTCTGAAGGCACATGACCAGGCAAAATGACCTGTGATGCACCTACACACCAATATTACAACTAAAAATAAATACACTTGCTGGTTCAGGCAATGACATTTTATATTGTAGAGTGAATTATTTGCAGATAATTTAGAAATAAAAATGACATCATAAAAATAATGACAGAATCCCTTTAAGGGCACACTACCCTCATCTCCTTTGCAAAACCTGCCCCCCCAACACCGCATCGTGAACCTCCTCTCTTCTCTTGGGACTCCCAGCAGGGATGGTGGGCAGCAGTCCCAGATTTTGCACCCATGCTTATGGACTATAGCTAGGCTTCTGCGTTATACTTTACCTGGGTCCTTTCATTCTAGACCTTGGCCTTTATTCAGCTGTTATTGAGCTACAACTCCTATCTCTGAAGGCTATTATGCGTTTCTGAGAGTTGTAGTTGAACAAGAGGAAATGCCTAATCCAAGTCTCTTGTCGCCGAGCAATACAGTTTGGGCTTCCCTGCTGAGGATCCTGGGAGATGTAGTACAGCACGTGGTGTGATTCATAGAAGTCACTATGGCTTTCCCCCTCCTACCCCGAGCCTGAGGTTCAGAACAAGTTGAGGAAAAGCGCCCTCGTCTGGAGAAGAAGTCACACTAGGCGGGGCCCCAATAAAGAGTTCTCTGGGGACGATTCCCTTTAACTGAATGGGTGGTTAATAGAATTCCTTTTTCAGGCAATAAAATCATTTCCTTTATTCCCAACAGCCGCACATCTCCCTCACGTTGTTCCCATTAGTCCCATGTGCTAGTGCTTAAATGTGACCGAGTGCAGCGCAGGCCAGGGGAACCAACCTGGAAGACACAACATTAATTCCACATTTATTTTTATACCCACATCTGGTCGCTAATAGGGAGTTGGAAGAATGGACTCATTCCGGGATATCAAGGGACGGACCAACAGGGAAAGTGTTACGAGCAAATGGCTATTTAGCAGTTAGGGCCCTGCAACTTCTGGGGCCTGAGGTGAATAGGGGGCACAGCAGATCAGCGATAAGCAGTTCTGTATATGTTTACAAGAAATATATTCACCTGTACCTTGCTAAGTGTAAGCTTGAAAACAGAGACAAGCGCAGAGACAAGCAATATGGCAGCTCCATTCATATGCATGTGACTGTATCAGTTACACACGGCTCTCGATTCCTTTGTACTGGCTAATACAGGTGGAGAGCTTTTGCTCTGAGTCAGAACCAGAAATGCACATTTCACTGACACTCCGGGACCTTCCCCAGTTTATACAGCAGGTAGTGTTCTTTTGGACTTCCAAGGCTCATCCACTGATGCTGGGTGTCAGGTCCTGCATTAGGTGTAGGCAGCAGAAGCACACGTGCCTAAAGGGCCACATACATGGGCAGTTTTAATTGACAGATTAAGTTGGCAGTTTATTGCTCAGTGTATGGGGCCCAGGTAGAGTCCTGCAGCGGGTCAGGTACCCACGGGTTACCAACAAAATCCTCTGGTACCCTTTGGGTAGAAGTTCCGTGTGCAGGTATAGACACGGGTTTGTGGGTCGGGCCGCGGGTCTTCTCAATAGCAATTTTTACTCCTTTTTGCTGATCACACCTACTTCCGATGATGTCATTTCCGGTTTACAATGACAGCACTTCCTTGATGGTCAGCGGGTTCGGTTGCGGATAAGGTACTTGCGGGTTGGGTAGCGGGTCCCAGCAGGTAAGAATGTGGGTTGCGGGTGCAAATTGCAGGTTGCGGGTACGGGTTCCAGGAAATGGACCCGCGCAGGACTCTAGGCCCAGGGCCGACAGGGTGGCACAGGGGTCACTCATGTCCAGGGCCCAATCGGTTTTGGGTTCTTAGGAGGGCCCGGTCATTTTACAGAAGAAGCTTTGGAAAAGAACAAAGACAGCTCAAGAAAAGAACGGAAAAAAAACTCTCCGGAAAAGAACGAAGAAAAACATGGAAGAGAACAAAGAATATAAATCAAGAAGCCGCGACAGAAAGGAACGAAAAAGCTAAGATGGAAAAGAATGAAGAACCCGCGACGGAAAAGAACGAAGAAGCCACGAAGGAAAAGAATGAAGAGGCCGCGACGGAAAAGAACAAAGACGCCACAATGTAAAAGAAAAAGGAAGCTGCGGCGGAAAAGAACGAAGATGAGCGCTCGCAGAGGAGGATGAAAATAACCTGCTGATGGTAAGTTCCATTAAACACCAATGTTTTGACCCCTGGCCACCAATGTTTTATAAATTGTGTGTGGAAGGGGCTATGGCCACCAATGTTTTTTTTAACTTGTACGGGGGGGGCCCTGGCCAACAATGTTTTTTGAATGTGTAGTGGGCCCTGGCACCATATTTTTTTTAACTTGTAGGGGCCCTAGCCACTAATGTTTTTTAACCTTGTGGGGGGGGCCTTGGCCATCACTGGGGTGGGCTCTGGGGAGGGCGGGACCCAGAAAATTGACGCACTGAGACCCGCGATTTCTGATGGCAGCCCTGATGAGGATCTCCGATGGGCTTCCCTGATAGAATCTGGCTGAAAGTCAGCCAGATGTTAATCAGCTGGGCTTAAATTAGAAACAACCCCTTGCTACTAAAATCCCCTACCCTACATAGACCCCTCTCCCTGCTCCCCCCAGCCTAGGTGGTACCTTTGCTAAATGCCCCTACCTTTACTCACGGGCACCATCTTCGGCCGCTTTGGGTCTTCTTCCGGCACTTCTGCAATTTCCGTGACTTTCGGCACATGTGCAGTTGTCGCAAAATAGAAAATTGCTCCAACTGCCCATGCGCCGATACGTCCCTTACTTCACAAAGACTACCGAAGAGAAGAAGATGGCTGCCGAGTTAGGGGCATTTAGCAAAGGTACCACCTAGGCTGGGGGGAGCAGGGAGGGGGGTCTATGTAGGGTAGGGGATTTTAGTAGCAAGTGAAGGGTTTACTTCACCTTTAAAAATCCCAACAGATCGAGGACCGAATTGGTTTGTTGATGTGGTCCTCAATCCGACCGCCCATTTACTCCTCATTGCGATACAATTGTTGGGCCCCAGGGCCCGTGATCGTATCAGCCCTATATTGCCTACCTCAAGGTGGCCATATGTATGACCAGGTTAAGGTGCGACAATTGGACGGTGCGAAGACCCTAGGCAAAAACCCCAGCTGCCTTCTATAGCTCTGGCTCTGTGAATCCAGACTACAAGTGACCAGGGATTGCAGTGGTGGGGAGTGGGCAATAGGCAGCACCTTCACTATTAGGTAAAGGGCTACTACAAAGAGCCTACCTAGTGACTCACCACAAGTCTAATTGGTCTATACAGGTCTTCAAGACCCCTAATGTAAGCTTTGCAAGCAGGAAGAATACCTGGACCCTGTATACAATTCTACCTATGGCCAAACTTGGTATTCGTAGTACCAACCTGGTTTCCACTTACAGTCATATGAAAAAGTTTGGGGACCTCTCTCAGCCTGCATAATAATTTACTCAGTAGCAGTATTCAGTTGTATGAAATTAAATCAGATGTGAAAAACTGGCTGTGCAAATGTTGCTAATTTAAATACATGTAACTGCTCAATACGGATTACTGGCAACACCAAATTGGTTGGATTAGTTCGTTAAGCCTTGAACGTCATCGGCAGGTGTGTCCAATCACGAGAAAAGGAATTTAAGGTGACCAATTGGAATTTTCTGTTTGACTCTCCTCTGAAAAGTGACAGCATGGGATACTCAAAGCAACTCTCAAAAGATCTGAAAACAAAGATTGTTCAGTATCATGGTTTACGGCAGGGGTCCCCAAACTTTTTTACTCGTGAGCCACATTCAAATGTAAAAAGAGTTGGGCTCTTACTCACTGGCGTTCTGACCTGCGCTCCCCTGCTTTACGTTTTTTGGCGTTCAGCCGCAGGGGAGCGCAGGAATAGACGCATGTCATTATTTCAAATGGGGCTGTACTCACTCAGACGCGTGTAGGTGCCGAACGCAGGAAAAATGCAGCATGTTGCGTCTCAACCTGCGTTCGGCGCCTACACGCGTCTGAGTGAGTACAGCCCCATTTGAAATAATGACATGCGTCTATTCCTGCGCTCCCCTGCGGCTGAACGCCAAAAAGCGGAACGCAGGGGAGCGCAGGTCAGAACGCCAGTGAGTAAGAGCCCTTGGGGAGCAATGCAAACATGAAAAGACTTCCAGGTGGTGCCAAATAAGGGCTTTGATTGGTTGTTTGAAGCACCTAACTTGAGGCCACTGGGAGTAACATCCAAGGGGTTAGTGAGCAACATGTTGCTCACAAGCCATTGGTTGGGGATCACTGGTTTAGGGGAAGGCACCACTGGAAATGGCACCAAAAATATGTCCTCCCCCAGCCAGGGAACCAGCCAAGCCACAGAGGGTCAGACCATTTCCAACTATAGACTTGTATGGATCTAATTAAATGGACTACTACTCAACCTGGACCTGAGATCTACACCTGAACCCCATGCTTGCATTTTTACCAGCTCAGACCTGCTACCCTACCTAATTTGCAACAGCTTTAACCATAAACTCACTTCCCACTTAAAGGGATACTGTCATGGACAATTTTTTTTTTCCAAAACGCATCGGTTAATAGTGCTGCTCCAGCAGAATTCTGCACTCAAATCCGTTTTTCAAAAGAACAAACTGATTTTTTTATATTTAATTTTGAAATCTGACATAGGGCTAGACATATTGTCAGTTTCCCAACTGCCCCAGTCATGTGACTTGTGCAATAAACCAGTCACTCGTTACTGCTGTACTGCAAGAGTAAAATCCAGGTCCCACTGAGACAAATTCAGTTTTATAAACAAAGTGCTGGTTCTTTGTGAAAGCACATGACCAGGCAAAATGACATGAGATGGCTGCCTACACACCATCATTACAACAACAAAAATAGACTTCCTGGTTCATGAATTAAATTTTATATTGCAGATTGAATTATTTGCAGTGTAAACAGTGTAATTAGAAATAAAAATTATATCATAAAAATCATGACAGAATCCCTTTAACCTGTCCAGGCCATCCCCCATTCCACCTAAACTACGCCCTCTGATGGAGATATAAATATGTGTGACTCCCATAGGGGCAAATTCACTAAGATGCGAAGTTGCGCCAGGCGCAACTTCGCCGCACTTCGCCAGGCGTAGTTTCGCCAGCGCTCCGCAAATTCACTAAAATCCGAAGTTGCGCACAGGGGTAGCATAAGGTTGCGAAGTTGCGCTAGCGTTGATTCGCTATGTAAAGTGAAGTTACGCTAGCGAAGGCTAATTTGCATACGGTGCGAAATTCAAATTTAAATGGAGGAATACGTATCAGCACTACAAATGCCTAGAAAACCTTCAAATCAGCAAATAACAATTTTATTTTGCCCTACACATGTGCCCACTGTCTAGGTAAGTTGCCATGAGTCAGGAAATGTAGGGGGGAAGGAGGGGAGCCCCAAAAATATTTTCGATCTTTTTCAGCCTATCACCCATCATGTAGAAAACACGCCAGCGTTTTTTGGGACTTAGAAAAAAATTTGACTTTTTTGGAAACAATCCCTATCTACTCTATTGCGCTTCGCCAGGTCTGAGGTGGCGAAGGAAGTCTAGCGTAAAAGGTAGCGTTCAGTACACTGCGCAAGTTAGTGAATTTGCGTAGTTACATCACTAGCGAAAATTCGCCTGGCGTAAGTGTGCGAAGTAACACTAGCGAATTTAGTTAGTGAATTTGCGAAGTACCGAAAATGCCAAACGCTAGCGAATTTACGCTAGCGTTCAGCGCTTCGCATCTTAGTGAATTTGCCCCATAATATCTGGGAGGGTTGACAGGTCTGCATTTCAGAAAGACAAAATGTGAATGGTTTGCTCACCTCTGATGAGAGGGAAGAAGGTATTTGTGTGTCACTTTAGGTTTGTCTAACAAGCTTTACCTGTAGAGCATTCTATTTATGTCCAGCGCTTGGAATTACAGAGTCTACAATTCACCGGGGAAAAGAAAGGCAACAATATCTCAGTCTCAGAAACAGTTAAACAGCTGCAGAGTCGAACTCCGAGAGGGAGCGTCAGAGCGGCTTTTGTTTGCCGAGGTATCACTTACACTGCAGAGAATGGAAAGGGGAGAACATCAACCTTGAATTAACATTACTGGTAGTCTGTGGGCTTGGTCAGAAATATAGAAATATATACAGTAAATATATATACTACATAAACAAAGTGATTCAGCAACACATCCCAAACCTAACTTGCCCCTTCCCAATCCACGGACACCCTGGTCCATCTTTTTATACCTTATATCTGGAGATGGGTTCGGTGCTGTCACCAATAAGGAGGGATAAGGCAATAATGTCAGTCTGGTGGCACCACCTGAGATGAAGGACGTTAGGAGAAAACCTGCCACCTGCATATAGTTGATTTTGTCGGCCCACACCACACATTTACAGTAGACCAGCCTGTGCTCCACTAATTGGTTTACCCTCCCCATGCACCACTCATGGTACTTTAAGATCTACTTATTTGGCAGCTCACCCCACACTGGGCCAATTAGATTGATCTGACTGCTGGACTTGGGGTATAATACTGATGGTCTACTCTATGGAGACCCATTGGGTGAAGATTGCATCAACGTGCCTACATGGTTAAAGGGGTGTGAAAGACAGGAATGATAGACTTCTTGGGAGATGTGAGGGTAGGACTTGGAGAAGCAGAAGACAAAGGGTAAGGGTGACAGTTGTCAGCACTTCTAAAATCCCTTATATACATTTTTTGTCACCTGCAACAATGCTGAGTAGTTTCTGATACTATTTAAAGGACACAGTATCATCAGTCAGATAGGCAAGCATGTGATTTAAGATGAAAGATAACAAGAAGTACAAAAAAAAGCTTTCGACCGCCTACTGAATAAAATAATTACTTATACGTGGTAAGAACAATATAGCACCAGTCCCAACATTTGCCAGCAGCCAACTGTTATTCAACCAACAAGAAATGCATTTCCATCATCCATTGAGTTGCTTCCTTCTAATGTCCATAAGGGGAAACTATTACAAGGCAAGAAACAGATGATGAATGGAGAAGAAAATGTTAGAACAGGAATGAGCACAGGTGCAGAGAATAGACGGTGTAATGACAAGAGAATGAGCAAAGATGGAGGGTGAGCAGAGACAGTTGGACAACTAGTAGGCAGAAGTTCTTAAAGTGTTGGGATGACCCCTTTGGGGAGGGGAAGAGCAGCAGATACAAGTGTCAAGATTATAGGACTTTTGGAATGGGGTGACTAATTGCTCTTATAGATATTATTAAGAGTCCAATAGCCGACTGTTATGCAACCAACGAGAAATGCATTTCCATTATCCATCGAGCTGCTTCCTTCTAATGTGCATAAGGGGGAAATAGATGAAAGAAAGGGAAAAAATTGAAAGGAAAAATACAGAAGGTGGAGAAGAGAAGGTTAGAACAGGAATGCAATGATTAGAGAGACAAGGTGCCCCAGAATATATTGTAAATGTCACGTTCGGCACCCTATATCCAGAACCCAAGCTAAGCTGCCTGGTCTCAGCTCTCACGTCTGCCTCTAACCGCCGCCTTTCACCTTGGGAAGGAGCCCTCGGCTAATCGGTTGCCGCCAGGTCTTATTTGAGAAAGGAGCAAAGCAAACGGTTCTGGACAAGCAAAGGGGCACGATCGTCTCACTCGAAAGACAGGCAAAGGTCAGACTGGAGAATTCGGAGTAATCAGGCAGGCAAAGGTCAGGATTGGAGAGATCAGAATAGTCGAGTAGGCAAGCAAGGGTCAATACACAGAAGATCAGATAGAATTCACTAAGAATATACACCCAGGAACTTTTCTAATAGAACCTAGCAACAGGCAAGGTCCCCATTTTTAGTTTTTGAATTTTGCACCATTGCGCATGACATCATCATGCTGGCGCATAAACCCGGGAAGCGCGCCGGCGCGCGTGCCATAGGGGAACCAGCACTCGGAGGAACCAGTCGCATGCGGTGGGCTTCCCCGCCGAGGACATGGCAGGTGCCCCCGCATGCCACAGAACATACCACTAGACCACCAGGGTGAGTCCTATTCATTACAGTAAATATCTCACCAAATAGTAGATGTGGTCCAGGTGCACCAGACCCCCAGCTTTAGTGAGCGGCAGCTCCATCTGCCCTACGTGTTTCGTACCCACCAGGGCTAGCCCATGATTAAGTGCCCTGGTGGGTATGAAACCTGTAGGGCAGATGGAGATGCAAGTATACACTTTTAACTTTGTAAAATAAAGATCTGTTCGAGTGCCGGACAGCCCTGTTATTTCTTCGAATTTTCTTAGAACAGGAATGACCATAGGTGCAGAGAATAGGTGGTGTAATGACAAAAGAATGGGGAAAGATAGAGGGTGAGCCCAGTTGGACAACTTATCAAAGGAGTGTGTTGGGATGACCCCTTTGGGGGGTGGGGAGCAGAGCAGCAGATGCAAGTGTCGAGATTATAGGACTTCTGGAATGGGGTGACTATTTAATTGATCTTCTAGATATTCCTAAAAGTCCAGCTTGTAGGCCAAGTGAGATCTGAGGTGAACCCTTATTTACTATCCTGGATATTCATAGAACTGTAGATGGATGGATGAAAGATCGGCCTGCCAAAGTACCAAAGGATCTCCTGGTGGGCGCCAGCCAAGGACAACTCCCACCAGTCCTACCATCTAATGTCTCTACTGTCTATATGTAGTTTTGTGAGTGAGCCCTCCGCATCAGTGTAAGGAAATCCTGAATTTACCCTGAAAGGTAAGGGTACCAGGGCAATAGAATATCCAGCTTGAAGGGTGGCATTTATTGAATCTGCTTTAAATGTAATGAGTTTGCCATCGGTGCTGCACAATGATGTGCATTCATTAGAAGTGTGCCTTTGTTCAGGGCTAAACCTGCCCTAGATCTGGGTGAAATTTAGCCAGGTGTGAGTTGGACAAGCCTTTCAGTAGGCCCAACACACAGGCAGATAAACTGTTGAAGGGGCCTCAGTTGTGTATGGGCAGTTTTACTCCGAGGTGCAATTGAAACCTTTCCAATGCTGATACTCAGACCAGACACAAATGAATGGCTGTGTTTGGGAACAATATTCCCAGCCTTATAAACTATAATTACGACTTGTAAAGTTTTATTCCTTCTAGGGGACATTTTTCCAGTTTAATGATCCGACAATAAACAACGTTTTTTTTGGCTCTTCTGCATTCTCTGGCATTCCGTATATTTCTGGGCTAAAAGCAATTGCCCCTTCGTAGCAGAAAAGGGGACGTTTCTGTTTGAGACAAAATACAGACACCCCTATGGCAGGATAACTTCTACTCTCTGCTCATTTATTGGAATTATAATTATTAGTGGTATGTTACCAGGGCTTGGCATGAGAGTCCTTGGCTGTGTGCTGAACTGGAACTGATCTTATCAGTTAGACTCAATGTTATTTCCTAACTAAAGGTGCCCAGATATCGGCTGCACATTCAGCCTCGCTTGAAAGAACTGGCAGCTACATGTGCAGTTTATGGAATTCCAAAGCTGCCATTAGAAATCAAGGGGCCACATATATCTGCCTAGACACTTCAACCACACCTTATTCCACCCAAAACTAGCCCCAGTCTGCCCCAAACCTGCCCACTTCTCAGCAAGCCCCACTCACTTTATGGGTCTGTTGGCTACCTATTAGAACTGGGCCCCGCTGGGCTTGTTGTAAGAATATAGTCTTGCAGGAGCTTTGCCCAATGGCTTCACCCAAAATCAGGGTTATTTTGGCCACGTTTACAGCCAAATGCAATCGTCACCCAATGGGATTCTCCAGCCTTCTTGATCAATACCTGAATAAATGGTTGAGTCAGGTATTGATCAAGAAGGCTGGAGAATCCCATTTGTAGTTGAGTATCAACCCCAAAATTATGAATTAGTAGGCCAAGATTTTGGCTGGTGAGTATCTCACTTCTGGTTTCAGACTCCCTGAAGCTCATTGGTCAGGCAGGAGCATGCATAGTGGGTTCAGGTCAGCATCAGACTAGGGTTGCCATCTATCCGGTTTTGAGCCTGGTTTTTTGAAGGGCTGCCTAGGTCAAAACTGCCTGCTTGCCCAGTTTTCCAAATTAGAAAAACCAGGCAGGATTCCCTTTGACGCATTGATCAGGCAATTGCCGCATCATAGCTAAGCCCCCTGATGACCCACCCACCCTTGCAATGTCACAGTCCCGCCCTGTGATGTCAAGGTCCCGCCCCCACAACAGCACAGTCCCTCGCCCACAACAGCACAGTCCCGCCCCCAGTCCGGAGATTAACATGAAGAAAGGTGGCAACCCTACATCGGACTGGGGGGTCCGGGGCCCACTGGAGTTGCCGCCTTAGGGGCCAACACACACCAACCTGGTCCCCCTGATCCAACTGTGAGGTCTATCTGGAGCCACAAATGCATACCTTGTTGCTTGCCTTTTTTTCTCTTTTTGCAGCCGCAATTAGGGCCTGAAGGAGGTCAGGAGACAGCACTCAAGGTTTCAGTGGGAGCACCTCTGGGTCAGAAGGGCCCATTGGGTTTTTTACAGTCATCCCACCAGCCCAATCCGACCCTGGTAAGGGTACCTGGGAACATTGGCACTGGAAGTGGCGTCAACGTCAAGTAGCTATAGGGGCAGATCTCATGTAGGAATAATTTAATTATTGTTGTCCATTGTGCACCTCTAGGCACCAAGGCCTGGTCCCTTCTGGAATTCCTATAGCCGCACTCTTCCCTCCCAATGTACCTAACTGGGTAGCAGAGAATACAAACCAGCTATGGTGAGATGCATTAATGGGACATACGCAGAGCAATGTTTAGAGGCACATTTATCAAAGGTCGAATTTCGAATTCATGTGAAATTTTAATAAACGCCCCATAACTCACATAACATGCGACCAATCAAAATGTATTAATAAAATCAAATTTTTAGAACTCGGTTGCATTGAATCTACCCGAAAACTCAAATCAAATTTCGAATTGAATTCAATTCAAATTTAAAAAAACTCGATTTGAGTTTTTTCTCCGAAAAATACTTTAATGTCACGAAGGCTGCAAATGGCTCCAAATTGAACCCTGGACGTCTCCCTTTGACTCAAAAAGCAATTCAGCAGGTTTTAGGTGCTGAATAGTTGAATTCGGGTTCTTAAAGGGCCAGAGTATGATCAATCTCGAAAATCTAATTGGATTTTTTTGGAAAAACATGAGTCGAATTTGAATAACTCCCTAGTCGAATTTGACAGTTTTGACCATAAAAAAATTTGAATTTTCAAGTAGACCCTTGATAAATCTGCCCCTTAAAGGGGTGGTTCACCTTTCTGTTAACTTTTAGTATGTCATAGAATGGCCCATTTTAAGTAAATTTTAAATCAGTTGTCATTACTTATTTTTTTTATCGTTTTTTAATTTTTTGTCTTTTTCTTCTGACTCTTTCTAGCTTTGACATGGGAGTCACTGGCCCCATCTAAAAACAAATGCTCCTTAAGGCCACAAATTTAATGTTATTGCTACTTTTAAATTACTCATCTTTCTATTCAGGCCTCTCCTATTCCTATTCCAGTCTCTTATTCAAATCAGTGCATGGTTGCTAGGGGAATTTGCACCCTGGCGAAGAGATTGCTGAAATTACAAACTGGAGAGCCGCTGGATAAAAAGCAAAATAGCTCAAAAACCACAAATAATAAAAAATGAAAACCAATTGCAAATTGTCTCAGAATATCACTCTCTATATCATACTAAAAGTTAATTTCCCATAGAAAATATCTACTGACAATCTTATTCGCCATCTAGTGGCCAGGCCAGACTTTTAACCTTACTTTTGTTTTCATCTTCTTCTGAATGATCTAGAAGTTATGTAGGAATGAGTAACATTTTATTCCTGATGGGAATTTATATTTTTTTCAACCTTAGATGCTGACCATGTCATTATTTAACAGTATGATACCGTCTTACTTCCCCTTTAAAGATCTGGGCTATACAGCATTTTATATCCTGGCAGTTCTCTTTCTGCTTTTCTAAATTGAGATAACTGCAGTCTAATGTGCTCAGCCTGAGTGCCACAATAATGAAATATACTGAGGCAGGGACCCAGCAGGAAGGCAGAGCTTTTCCCTGTTGTCTCGCTGCAGAATGGAACATTCCTCAGGAAAGGGTTAATAATAATCCACATAGACAAAGAGGTGAAAGCGGTGTATGGAAAGAGCCATTCCATGTCCCAGCAGGGGGAGTCCCATAAAAACCCAGCCATCCATCAATGTGAGTGCCATTCATTCCCAATTGTCCCTTTCCCTTTTATTCAGCAGCAGAGGGGGGAAGGTGACATTCTCTCAGCAACCAATCCCCTGCCTAGCTGGAGCTTGACCTGCCTGCTGATTGGTCACATTTCAAAACTGCACTGGGCTGATGGGAAGCAGAGAGAGTTTGGCAGACAATAGCACCACCTATACCAGCATCAAAGGGGTTAAGGGGAAGAGGTGGTTTGCATTATTATAGGGATGGTTTACCTTTAAGTTAACTTTTATTATCTTATAGAATGTCTAATTCTAAGCAACTTTTCAGCTGGCCTTCTTTTTTTAGTTTCTGAGTTATTTGCCTTCTTCTGACACTGTCCAGCTTTCAAATGGGGGGGGGTCACTGACCCCTGGTATAAAAAAACAAATGCTCTGTAAGGCTACCAATGTATTGTTATTGTTACCTTTTATTACTCATCTTTCTATTCAGTCCCTCTCCTATTCATATTCCAGTTTTTTTTAAAACAAATCAATAAATGGTTGCTAGGGTAATGTAGACCCTAGCAACTAGATGGCTGAACTTGCAAACTGAAGAGCTGCCTAATAAAAAGCTAAATAACTCAAAAATCACAAATAATACAAAAGGAAAATCAATTGAAAAATGTCTCTACATCATGCCAACAGTTAATTTAAAGGTGAACAACCCCTTTACGGTAACAAGGAGTCACAGATTGCCCTTTTTTCCACTATTCAATAGTGAGTATATGTATAATTAGCCAATAAGCAATATTTCCGTATTAATTCACATTACTTGATAAAAGGGAGTTACACCTTAAGGTGCAGAAACATTAGTGGGAGCACTTACCAGACACTGGACTCATCGTTCTGCACACTGGACTCCACGGTGCTCCGCTGTTTTTGCTCTTCCTACACCTTAAGGTGGTAATGCTGATTTATTTCAGGAAGACTGAACTACAACTCCCAAGATCCTTTGTATGCCAGAGGCCCAAGGAGTAGTAGTAAAGCAAGGTGCCCACTATCTAGGCTTCACCTTGGGTTAGTATTTAAATAGTAATCACTGGGACACTGGAAATCTCTCTCTCCCAGAAGCAGCTGAAATAGCAGATACAGTGGATACAGATTTAAGGAAGGGTCGGTTGCCTTTTTAGCAAGGGAGGAAATACAAGGCTACTGTGATGCATTCATATGATGCTATGTTAATTCAGGAGCCAGGAATACACTTCTCCACTAGATTGTGTAACAAAAAGCAGCCATTTCTAATATTCACCTGATGCATTTCCAGGATTCTCCATATTGTACCCCAAATCTCACCTCTCACCCCCCGCCAAGGGAATGACAGACCCACAGTGAGGTAGCGCTAATGCCTAGAAGGGTTAAGGGGCTGACCCTAAGGGGCAGATTTATCAAAGGTCAAAGTGAAAATTTGAATTGAAAACATTTTAAACACATTTTTGTGTACTTCGATTAGGAAATAGTCCAAATTTGATAAAAATTTGAATTTCGAAATGTATCATGCACTGTCTCTTTAAAAATTCAACTTCGACCATTCGCCATCTAAAACCTGCCAAAATTACTGTTTTAGCCTATGGGGGACCTCCCTAGAACCTATTTGAAGTCAATTGGCGGACTTTAAAAAATCAAAGGGTTTTTTTGGGAAAAACTTTGATTCGTACGATTCGAATTCGATTGAAAACGGACCTATTCGACTAAAAAAACCTTTGATTTAATTTCGGTTGGTCTTTTTCAATTCGAATTACGAAGTTTTTCAAATTCAAAATTCGACCCGTGATAAATCTGCCCCTAATAGTAGGAGTCATGGCTGTGATCCTCATTAACTAAAGGGACGGGGTCCCTCAATGCAAGGGGCCCGACTGGAATCTGCAGTTGTTGTGAGTTAAAGGAGTGGTTCACCTTTAAGATAATTTTTAGTATGTTGTAGAATGGCTCATTCTCAACTTTTTAATGGGCCTTAGTTTTTTCTTTTTTTTTTTATAGTTTTTTAATTATTTGCCTTTCTGACACTTTCCAGCTTTCAAATGGGGGTCACTGACCCCATCTAAAACCAAATGCTCTGTAAAGCTACAAATGTATAGTTATTGCTACTCATCTTTCTATTCAGGCCTCTCCTATTCATATTCCAGTCTGTTACTCAAATCAATGCATGGTTGCTAGGGGAATTTAGACCCTAGCAACCAGATGGCTGAAATGGCACACTGGAGAGCTGCTGAATAAAAAGCTAAATAACTCAAAAACCACAAATGATAAAAAATGAAAACCAATTGCAAATCGTCTCAGGATATCCCTCTATATGTCATAGTAAAAGTTAACTCAAAGGTGAATAACCCCTTTAATAAAAGTTCAGTCCAATGAATCGGCTCAGGGCCTCCCCCCTCCCCATCCCAAATTCAGTAATTGGCAGAGAGCAGGAGAAGTCATTGTGCCAGTGTCAGTGCCACCCTGGAACATTGTGCCCTCCTTACTTTATGAGTTGCTAATGACACTTTAACAACACAATGGGTAACTACTCACTAAAAGTGCATTCCAGGAGTCCTGTTGTATCACACACTGTGCCTTATTATACACACACTATCCCACAGTATCAGATACTATTCTGCCTTACTATACACACTGTCTCCCAGTTACACCACTGACCCCAGGTACCTTCTCATTCTACTAAACACACTAACCCATTGTATGTCCTCTCCCCTGGCACCATCTTGTCTCACTATACTACAGAAAGAGGGAGCAGGGAGTTATAACTTCTAGCAAGTTATTATATCAGAGCCATTATGGCACAATTGTATGTAATTAGCTGTACAAACTTGCCGATTACTGAGCTTTGTGCCTTTGAAGTGCTGTTTGTATAACGATGGTGGCAGTCACCAAGTGTATAAAACGCACTTATTATCCAATAAGAGAACAGACAGAAGTCAGAAATTGCAGTATCAGGGGGAACCTGCAGGCTCGTGGGACTTAATGGGTGTAAAGGTAAAGAGAGCGTGGGTGAGAACATGTCTGATTGCTGCTGGGAGGAATGTTACAGAGGGGTAAATGGAAGACATTCCAGTGCAGTGTTCATGTCATTAGTAAATAAGCCACTGTGTGTCTTATTGCCCTGATCTGTCTTTATGGAGTCCAACAGCAAGATTTCATCTAGGAAAAAAAATGCAACAGTAGGGAAAGAGTAGGGCAAGATGGAGACTGTAGGGCAAGATGGAGATGGTAGGGCTATTTGAAGAAGGTAGGGCTAGATGGAGAAGGTAGGGCAAGATAGAGAAGGTAGGGTAAGATGGAGACTGTAGGGCAAGATGGAGATGGTAGGGCAGGATGGAGATGGTAGGGAAAGATGGAGACGGTAGGGCAAAATGGAGACTGTGGGGTAAGATGGATATTGTAGGGCTAGTTGGAGAAGATAGGGCTAGATGGAGAAGGTAGGGCAAGATGGAGAAGATAGGTCAAGATGGAGGCCTTAGGACAAGATGGAGAAGGTAGGGCAAGATGGAGATGGTAGAGTAAGATAGAGAAGGTAGGGCAAGATGGAGATGGTAGGGCAAGATGGAGATGGTAGGGCTAGATGGAGAAGGTAGGGCTAGATGGAGAAGGTAGGGCTAGATGGAGAAGGTAGGGCAAGATGGAGACTGTAGGGCAAGATGGAGATGGTAGGGCAAGATGGAGATGGTAGGGCTATTTGAAGAAGGTAGGGCTAGATGGAGAAGGTAGGGCAAGATAGAGACGGTAGGGCAAGATGGAGATGGTAGGGCAGGATGGAGATGGTAGGGAAAGATGGAGAAGGTAGAGCAAAATGGAGACTGTGGGGCAAGATGGATATGGTAGGGCTAGTTGGAGAAGATAGGGCTAGATGGAGAAGGTAAGGCAAGATGGATACTGTAGGGCAAGATGGAGACGGTAGAGCAAGATAGAGAAGGTAGGACAAGATGGAGAATGTAGGGCAAGATGAAGATGGTAGGGCCAGATGGAGATGGTAGGGCTAGATGGAGATGGTAGGGCAAGATGGAGATGGTAGGGCAAGATGGAGACTGTAGGGCAAGATGCAGGCGGTAGGGCAAGATGGAGACTGTAGGGCAAAATAGAGATGGTAGGGCAAGATGGAGACTGTAGGGCAAAATGGAGACGGTAGGACAAGATGGAGACTGTGGGGCAAGATGGAGACTGTAGGGCAAGATGGAGACTGTAGGGCAAGATGGAGGTGGTAGGGCAAGATGGAGATGGTAGGGCAAGATGGAGACTGTAGGGCAAGATGCAGGCGGTAGGGCAAGATGGAGACTGTAGGGCAAACTAGAGATGGTAGGGCAAGATGGAGACTGTAGGGCAAAATGGAGACGGTAGGACAAGATGGAGACTGTGGGGCAAGATGGAGACTGTAGGGCAAGATGGAAGTGGTAGGGCAAGATGGAGATGGTAGGGCTAGATGGAGGAGGTAGGGCAAAATGGAGGAGGTAGGGCAAGATCGAGACTGCAGGGCAAAATGGAGACGGTTGGACAAGATGGAGGAGGTAGGGCAAGATGGAGACAGGGTGGTGACATTTTGCATACCATTAAATTCCTGCATGTTTCAAAAGTGTTCTTCTAGTTTCTGTGACATTAGAAATACTGATTACAGATATTTATATATCAAAAAATGTGTTTTATTTTTCTGTTTTGCCTCACCGATAGTTCTGATTGCTTCACCAGAAGCCTTACCAGAGCATTTGTTTTTTATATGGGGTTCAGAAGAAATCAAAAACTATGAAAATGAAAAGAAAGACCAGTTGAAAAGTTGCTTAGAATTGGCCATTCTATAACATACTAAAAGTTAACTTAAAGGTGACAGGAGGTCTTGTGGTGATACCCTGTGCCCAGTGACTGTGGGAGGTATTTCCATTGGCTCAGGTGCATTGTGGGTATTTCCTACCTGACAGGAAGTCCCATGGAGTTCCCATTGGCCCAGGTGTTTTATGGGTATTTTCTACTATACTATAGGCACCATATCTCCCTACTATACCTGCTATCCCACGGTCACACTCCCTTCCCAGAGACTATTATCCACTGTTACTATAGGCACCATCTCTCCCTACTATACCTGCTATCCCACAGTCACAGTCCCTTCCCAGAGACTATTATCCACTGTTACTATAGGCACCATCTCTCCCTACTATACCTGCTATCCCACAGTCACACTCCCTTCCCAGAGACTATTATCCACTGTTACTATAGGCACCATCTCTCCCTACTATACCTGCTATCCCACAGTCACACTCCCTTCCCAGAGACTATTATCCCACTGTTACTATAGGCACATCTCTCCCTACTATACCTGCTATCCCACAGTCACACTCCCTTCCCAGAGACTATTATCCACTGTTACTATAGGCACCATCTCTCCCTACTATACCTGCTATCCCACAGTCACACTCCCTTCCCAGAGACTATTATCCACTGTTACTATAGGCACCATCTCTCCCTACTATACCTGTTATCCCACAGTCACACTCCCTTCCCAGAGACTATTATCCCACTGTTACTATAGGCACCATCTCTCCCTACTATACCTGCTATCCCACAGTCACACTCCCTTCCCAGAGACTATTATACATTGTTACTATAGGCACCATCTCTCCCTACTATACCTGCTATCCCACAGTCACACTCCCTTCCCAGAGACTATTATCCCACTGTTACTATAGGCACCATCTCTCCCTACTATACCTGCTATCCCACAGTCACACTCCCTTCCCAGAGACTATTATCCCACTGTTACTATAGGCACCATCTCTCCCTACTATACCTGCTATCCCACAGTCACACTCCCTTCCCAGAGACTATTATCCCACTGTTACTATAGGCACCATCTCTCCCTACTATACCTGCTATCCCACAGTCACACTCCCTTCCCAGAGACTATTATCCCACTGTTACTATAGGCACCATCTCTCCCTACTATACCTGCTATCCCACAGTCACACTCCCTTCCCAGAGACTATTATCCCACTGTTACTATAGGCACCATCTCTCCCTACTATACCTGCTATCCCACAGTCACACTCCCTTCACAGAGACTATTATCCCACTGTTACTATAGGCACCATCTCTCCCTACTATACCTGCTATCCCACAGTCACACTCCCTTCCCAGAGACTATTATCCCACTGTTACTATAGGCACCATCTCTCCCTACTATACCTGCTATCCCACAGTCACACTCCCTTCCCAGAGACTATTATCCCACTGTTACTATAGGCACCATCTCTCCCTACTATACCTGCTATCCCACAGTCACACTCCCTTCCCAGAGACTATTATCCACTGTTACTATAGGCACCATCTCTCCCTACTATACCTGCTATCCCACAGTCACACTCCCTTCCCAGAGACTATTATCTACTGTTACTATAGGCACCATCTCTCCCTACTATACCTGCTATCCCACAGTCACACTCCCTTCCCAGAGACTATTATCCACTGTTACTATAGGCACCATCTCTCCCTACTATACCTGCTATCCCACAGTCACACTCCCTTCCCAAAGACTATTATCCCACTGTTACTATAGGCACCATCTCTCCCTACTATACCTGCTATCCCACAGTCACAATCCCTTCCTAGAGACTATTATCCCACTGTTACTATAGGCACCATCTCTCCCTACTATACCTGCTATCCCACAGTCACATTCCCTTCCTAGAGACTATTATCTCACTGTTACTATAGGCACCATCTCTCCCTACTATACCTGCTATCCCACAGTCACACTCCCTTCCCAAAGACTATTATCCCACTGTTACTATAGGCACCATCTCTCCCTACTATACCTGCTATCCCACAGTCACAATCCCTTCCTAGAGACTATTATCCCACTGCTACTATAGGCACCATCTCTCCCTACTATACCTGCTATTCCACAGTCACATTCCCTTCCTAGAGACTATTATCCACTGTTACTATAGACACCATCTCTCCCTACTATACCTGCTATCCCACAGTCACACTCCCTTCCCAGAGACTATTATCCCACTGTTACTATAGGCACCATCTCTCCCTACTATACCTGCTATCCCACAGTCACACTCCCTTCCCAGAGACTATTATCCACTGTTACTATAGACACCATCTCTCCCTACTATACCTGCTATCCCACAGTCACAGTCCCTTCCCAGAGACTATTATCCACTGTTACTATAGGCACCATCTCTCCCTACTATACCTGCTATCCAAGAGTTGCACTCCCTTCCCAGAGACTATTATCCCACTGTTACTATAGGCACCATCTCTTCCTACTATACCTGCTATCCCACAGTCACACTCCCTTCCCAGAGACTATTATCCCACTGTTACTATAGGCACCATCTCTCCCTACTATACCTGCAATCCCACAGTCATACTCCCTTCCCAGAGACTATTATCCCACTGTTACTATAGGCACCATCTCTCCCTACTATACCTGCAATCCCACAGTCACACTCCCTTCCCAGAGACTATTATCCCACTGTTACTATAGGCACCATCTCTCCCTACTATACCTGCAATCCCACAGTCACACTCCCTTCCCAGAGACTATTATCCCACTGTTACTATAGGCACCATCTCTCCCTACTATACCTGCTATCCCACAGTCACACTCCCTTCCCAGAGACTATTATCCACTGTTACTATAGGCACCATCTCTCCCTACTATACCTGCTATCCCACAGTCACACTCCCTTCCCAGAGACTATTATCCCACTGTTACTATAGGCACCATCTCTCCCTACTATACCTGCAATCCCACAGTCACACTCCCTTCCCAGAGACTATTATCCCACTGTTACTATAGGCACCATCTCTCCCTACTATACCTGCTATCCCACAGTCACACTCCCTTCCCAGAGACTATTATCCACTGTTACTATAGGCACCATCTCTCCCTACTATACCTGCTATCCCACAGTCACACTCCCTTCCCAGAGACTATTATCCCACTGTTACTATAGGCACCATCTCTCCCTACTATACCTGCAATCCCACAGTCACACTCCCTTCCCAGAGACTATTATCCCACTGTTACTATAGGCACCATCTCTCCCTACTATACCTGCTATCCCACAGTCACACTCCCTTCCCAGAGACTATTATCCACTGTTACTATAGGCACCATCTCTCCCTACTATACCTGCTATCCCACAGTCACACTCCCTTCCCAGAGACTATTATCCCACTGTTACTATAGGCACATCTCTCCCTACTATACCTGCTATCCCACAGTCACACTCCCTTCCTAGAGCACCATCTCGCCTTGCCTGCTCTCCCATAATCCCATTTAGTTGGTGAAGCTGCTAACAGAGATTTGCCCACAGGATGGCGTCAGATAATAAGCAATATATTATTATTATTTTTGCGGTTATTCTTATTATTACTTATATAGCAGTGATATATACGAATCTTTCAAATGGCGACTTAATAATGTCTGGCACGTCTCTGTATTACTGGGCCAACAGTTCGAATTGTCATTTATTATTAAAAAAAAAACCTTGGTCTATTCAATTAATACCCTAATTATTTTTAAATTGTAAGCAAGGTAAACAACAGCACATTCCATGCCCACAAGGGGGCACAATTGTGACATCTAATGTATTAATGTAGTCTATACTAAAATGCATAAGGATAACTAAATGATGTATCGAAAAGTTAATTGGCCCCACAGAAAAATTATTTTAGGGCCACTAAAACTCTGGAAGTGCCTAACAAGTTGCTAAACTAAAAGTACAAGCCTTTGGCCCTAGCATTATTTAAGCAAGTGAGGGTGCTGGAACGTGTAGTTCTGCTAATGCATTAAGACTACAAGGTGGAAATTCTTTAATGTAAGGTCCACTTTCGAATCTAATTATAAGGGCCAGATTTACTATTCACAGTGAGGCACATGAATTTAGGATAATTAAACCTTTAAAATAAGTGAATGTAAAATTGATGAGGGTGCTACTCTAAGCACTTTTGTCATTTAGATTCATTTTTATTTATTCTAAGATATTAAGGGATACATGTACTGTTAATATGAATGAATTGTGTTACAACAGCGCCACCTGCTGGTCAGTTTCTCACCAGTCTGACCACCAAGTAGTCAAGGAAGTTGTCAGGAGAAAGAAGCTTTTTCAAAAACAGTCCCAAAGCATGCTTAAAGATAAAAAATAAACTTTTAGTTCACATAGTAAAAGTCAAAAAAATACCCCTTATGGCGCCTAACGCATTTCATGCTTTCCTAGCACTTATTGCAGAGATTGCCTATGACTAAGTGGTAGGTAAACATAAAATGCGTTAGGCGCCATAAGGGGTATTTTTGTGACTTTTACTACGTGAAATAAAAGTTTATTTTTTATCTTTCAGCATGCTTTGGGACTATTTTTCAAAAAGTTATGGTTGTACCTCTGTTTGGGCACTGGAGGCTCCCATCGTGCTATAACATTTTTTTACTACACCTCTGATCCAAGGTAACTGCATGTTTAGGAGAAACAAGCTGCTCTGATGTTCTTCTGCTTAGGAAATATTTGAGAAAGGTTTCTATTTTTTTTTCAGAAGAACATCAGAGCAGCCTCTTTCTTTCTCCTGACAACTTCCTTGACTACTTGCTGGTCAGACTGGTGGGAAACTGACCAGCAGGTGGCGCCGTTGTAACAAAATGTTTTCATATTAACAGCACATGTATCCCTTAATATCTTGGAATAAAAAGAAAGTAAATAATGAATGTAAATGACAAAAATGCTTAAAATAGCCGCCTCATCAATTTTACATTCACTTATTTTAAAGGTTTACTTATCCCTTAAATAATTATTTGCTTAACCAGTTTTTTTTTTTTTTTTTTTTTTTTAATAATGTCATAGTAAAATATAAAACGTTGACATTGCTTTTTTGGGACTCATTATGGTTCTTTGTCTCTGGTTTAACTATGACCCCCCCTCACCTGTCTGTTTTTGATCCCCCATACTAGAAGATATTGGTAACACCTGTACTGATTTATATCTGTTTTCATTCCAGGACGCTGATCAAGTGACTGGCACGTAATACCAAGGCTATGATCTGTTGCCAGTCCAAGAGGGATTTTAAGCCTGGCAGTGAGAGCCACAGGCAACCCGTATCCCAGCGTCTACTCATGCGACTCTCAACCACAGGGGGTTGCCAGATTGGCACGCACTCCAAATATGAAAGTTTTGCCAGCCCCGCGGAACAGATGTTACCTAAAAACAGGATCAAACATTCACAACGGAACTGGCTCCATTAAGAATGCATCCTCACAATTGGCCAGAAGTAGGTGCCATTCAGTTGCCAACCCATGTCAGCCCCCCCCTCCCACCTTTAAAAAATAAATAAGTAAAATACCATAAAAATGCAGAAATAAATTTGCTTCATTTGGAAATGATTAGCAGCGACTTTCCATCGGCGGGTTTATCGGCCAGGGCCCCAGATGGCAGTTGCACAAAGACTTCTGTTATGAAAGCAAAAGTGTGCAAACAGATTGGTGTGTGCAGACAGATTATTCCTGGGCGCCCAGCGCCTCGCTGCACCTGCTCTGCGCCCGAGACCTACACGCCATTTCAATCCCTGAGTCAATATCGGGAAACCAGATGAGACCCGGTGCGTAATGAGAGGCGACCTTGAATATCAGGAGAGCAAGGAGGGAGCAAAGGATGAAGAACACAAGGAGCATATTCTCTGGTTGTTGATACTAGTGGGTGGCAAATGTAACTATAATTGCCCCATGTATGGAGCAAAAACAACTGAATGATCAGACTTATTTCGGTATCATCAGGATCACTATGGCCCCCTTCCCTTGGCTTACCAATCACTGACCAGAGAATAATATGCCAAGAATTACCAGACATTAGAATTCAGGCATTTTGCACCACTGAAAAACATGTCCTCTTCTGCCTCCCATAGAGTAAAATGTCTGAAGAGGGGTTTCCGATTAGGGAACTTTATTTACTCGACTTGTGAAATTTTGGTGACTCGGAAGTCACTGGTAACTGTGTCTGACCAAGGAAAACTAACACCAAAGTGTTTTAAAGTAATAAAAATATAATGCGGTGTTGCCCTGCACTTGTAAAACTGATGTGTTTGCTTCAGAAACTCTACTATAGTTTATATAAACAAGCTGCTGTGTAGCCATGGGGGCAGCCATTCAAGCACAGGATACACAGTAGATAACAGATAAGTACTACTATAGTTTATATAAACAAGCTGCTGTGTAGCCATGGGGGCAGCCATTCAAGCACAGGATACACAGTAGATAACAGATAAGTACTACTATAGTTTATAGAAACAAGCTGCAGTGTAGCCATGGGGGCAGCCATTCAAGCACAGGATACACAGTAGATAACGGATAAGTACTACTATAGTTTATAGAAACAAGCTGCTGTGTAGTTATGGGGGCAGCCATTCAAGCACAGGATACACAGTAGATAACGGATAAGTACTACTATAGTTTATAGAAACAAGCTGCTGTGTAGTTATGGGGGCAGCCATTCAAGCACAGGATACACAGTAGATAACAGATAAGTACTACTATAGTTTATATAAACAAGCTGCTGTGTAGTTATGGGGGCAGCCATTCAAGCACAGGATACACAGTAGATAACAGATAAGTACTACTATAGTTCATATAAACAAGCTGCTGTGTAGCCATGGGGCCAGCCATTCAAGCACAGGATACACAGTAGATAACAGATAAGTACTACTATAGTTCATATAAACAAGCTGCTGTGTAGCCATGGGGCCAGCCATTCAAGCACAGGATACACAGTAGATAACAGATAAGTACTACTATAGTTTATATAAACAAGCTGCTGTGTAGCCATGGGGGCAGCCATTCAAGCACAGGATACACAGTAGATAACAGATAAGTACTACTATAGTTCATATAAACAAGCTGTTGTGTAGCCATGGGGGCAGCCATTCAAAGGAGAAAAGGCTCAGGTTACACAGCAGATAGCAGATAAGATCTGTAGAACATAATGGTGTTATCTGTTATCTACTATTTAACCTGTGCCATATAGACTTTTTTCAATTTCTGCCATTGCTACACAGCAGCTTGTTTATATAAACTATAGTAGTACTTATCTGTTATCTACTGTGTATCCTGTGCTTGAATGGCTGCCCCCATGGCTACACAGCAGCTTGTTTATATAAACTATAGTAGTACTTATCTGTTATCTACTGTGTATCATGTGCTTGAATGGCTGCCCCCATGGCTACAAAGCAGCTTGTTTATATAAACTATAGTAGTGTTTATGAAACAAACAGATCAGTTTTACACAAATTTTTAGTGAAAACCTTCAAATTTCATGATTTTTGAGTGAAATCCTTCAAATTTCATGATTTTTTTATGAAAACCTTCAAATTTCACATTTTTTCAGTGAAAACTTCAGAATTTCACGATTTTTCAGTGAAACCGTTCGAATGTCAAGATTTTTTTCGGGAACTTTCCAAATTCACGATTTTTCTCAAATTTTTTCGGGACAAATTTGCCCATCACTCTTGTCTCTGTCTCTCTATATATTAGGCACCTATCTAGTGCTACAATCCCTATTTCTGTAGGTTAATGAGAGAGAGCAGACAGTAACCCTTCCAACACTTTCCTCTTGTCTCTATATATTAGGTACCTATCTAATGCTAATTCCCTCCCATTCCTCATGCTGCTGTCCCCCTTCCGAGGAGGAGAAGAATAGTTAATATCTAATATTCCCAGCATACACAGCTTCGTACATGTTGCCTCTTCAATACCTAATGCAACCGACTCACGACAAACAATTGCATTTCATTCATTTCAAGTGAAGCGGTTTTTCTAGTCCAGCTGTGCCAGGGTTAGAGCGCCACTCAGAGAGCCTCTTCACCAGACGGGCGGGGGGGGGGTATGACAAAGTTCTCTTTTGGAACAAACACACAAATGGAGCAGAGAGAGAGAGAGAGAGAGAGAGAAGCCAGTCTGTCGGCATGATGAGGCCGGACCACAGAATCAAATTAGCATTAAGTGCTGCCTTTTGTGTGGCTCACAATGGCGGCCATATGTCAGAAAGTTGGCTAGCAGGACTCATAACAATGGGCAACCCAGAAGGACTCAATGCAGTGACAGAATGTTCACACTTCTCCTTTCCAAATTAATCTGTTGCTTTTGCACTGGCTTCATTCAACCTCTGGGATGAGAGGGATTCTGCTCTGTTGGGGTGTGGGATCTCTCCCTAATTATATCTCCCTCAATCTGCTCAGGGAAGGGCGTAAGTGCACAGGCACCAGGGGTGGGGGGAGACTGGATCTATATCTCATCTGCCTAATAAAGGGATATTAGTGATCGGGGGGCTTTGTGTGTTCCGCAAGGTTGGAAATGGCTTTTAATGGACTAACATCTGTCTGGTCAATCAACGTTACAGACTTCCGAGGTCTCCATTAGATAAGGAAGTGAAATCAGATGGACGTACATTTCATTAATGGAGCCTCTTATCCTGCTGTGGACTCACAAACAGTGAATGGTTCACTTTAAATAGAAAACCATAGCTACAAAACGCCAGAAATATATTTCATATAACCAGAATGAAAAAATGGCTGGACTTGCTTGACTTACAATTTTGCCCAATGAAATTCTATTTTATTAGATTTATGCCCCCTTTAAACATGCTTATTACATAGGTGTGCACCCATGACAGATATATTACAATACAATTTTTTTTTACAATTCTACAATTCCAGTACAAACAAAATGTAACAAAATAACTGCCTTTTACACAAATTCTGCATGTAGAGAGACATGGGAGCAAATTCACTAAGCGGCGAAGCGCCGAACGCTAGCGTTAATTCGCTAGCGTTTGGCATTTTTCGCTACTGCGCAAATTCACTAACGAACGCTGGCGTAATTTCGCTAGTGTTACTTCGCACCCTTACGCCAGGCGAATTTTTGCTAGCAACATAACTACGCAAATTCACTAACTTGCGCAGTGTACTGAACGCTACCTTTTACGCTAGACTTCCTTCGCCACCTCAGACCTGGCGAAGCGCAATAGAGTAGATAGGGATTGTTTCAAAGAAAGTCAAAATTTTTTCTAAGTCCCAAAAAACGCTGGCGTGTTTTCTACATGATGGGTGATAGGCTGAAAAAGATTTTTTGGGGCTCCCCTCCTTCCCCCCTACATTTCCTGACTCATGGCAACTTACCTAGACAGTGGGCACATGTGTAGGGCAAAATAAAATTTTTATTTGCTGATTTGAAGGTTTTCTAGGCATTTGAAGTGGTGATACGTGTTCCTCCATTGAAATTTGAATTTCGTGCAAATGAACCATCGCTAGCGAAACTTCGCTTCGCTTGGCGAATTAACGCTAGTGCAACTTCGAAAACTTACGCTACCCCTGTGCGCAACTTCGGATTTTAGTGAATTTGCGGAGTGCTGGCGAAAATACGCCTGGCGAAGTGTGGCGAAGTGCGGCGAAGTTGCGCCTGGCGCAACTTCGCATCTTAGTGAATTTGCCCCATGATGTCTGGTGAGTTTAATAGAGTGAGCTCTAATACATCTTCTAGGCAAAAGGAGCCCCCCTATAAGATATATTGGATCATTCATCTGACACCCAACTGCTGCATGAAGAGAGAATGAAGAGAAACAGATGCTGAGAGAGGGATAGTAAAGATAAACTTGGTTATTTTTAGAAACAGTACAGAATTTTTAATTGATTATATTTAGAAAACATCTTTTTTCATATAAAATATTCATTTTTGCGATAGTTCCCCTTTAACAGTAAGGCAATGAGCAGTGATGTAATTAAAAGTTACTGCGCCTCACAGTTAATGGATCCCCTAACCAAAATTTCTACACCCCTATACACATTTTTTTAGTTGCTTTGTTGAAGAAAGGCCACAACCCGTCAGAGTAAACACAGGTAGCCCGTCTGGCTTTGGAACTGTCCTCCAGGTGTCATGGAGGCAACTGTATGTAATAGAATTACCTAAAAAAAAATCTGAAATCTCTTTAAAAAAATACAGGTAGAGCTAACTAAAATGCAGATGGGGCCGGCATTTCTATATTCAGGGCTGAAATGCCATTACATGGCTTGTAGTACCACTTCTCACCATAGTGGCAGCACTTGTAAACTGCAGGTAATGAAAGGTGTTTGAAATGAAATAGGGCATCGCCCATGAAAGCAGGTTTGTTCATCAGGCAGTAGAATGGTGGGGTTCGGGTTACTCCTTATTTTTGTGGCAGAAGGGCAGGAATGTCTGTTGTTTTTTCATGCACTTCTTCCACAATAATAGGGGTAAGCTACCATTTTATTAACCAAGAGCAAACCTTCTTTGTTTCTGTTTCTCGTTAGGGTCATGTTGTCTATTCATTATACTGCAGGAAGCAAACTTTGTTAATTATGAGTTTTAAAAGTCACATTTATGAAACTTTTAAAATAGGCGATAGGGCGACGATCCATTGCTCGGCGCTCCATTTCTCCTCTTTGGCTATCTCCTATAAGGAAGGCAGGGAGGAGCGCAAGCAGAGTGTGGGTAAGTTATTTCTTAATAAAGACTAGCGATTTCAAAGTTTAATTTGTCTTTGTGTTTTTTTTTGTTTTTTTTAAGAAAATTTAAGTTACTGGTCCTTTAATAATAATAACCATAGAGGTGTAATAATGCATTGCACATCAGTGTAATGGCTGGATATTCTAGGAGCTGCAAATTCCCCAGTTATCAGTTGTACTGCTGTCAATCCACCTGGATTTTCCGAGAGTCTCCTGGATTCATATACCAGATTGAAGCAGAACTGGCGGTTATCTCAGGGCATGTTCAAGGCTTAATGGGGGCATGTTTGGGGTGTTATTGGGCATGGCCAAGGTATAGCAGGGTAATGGCAAATAAGTCACATCTGTGAGGTTGACGTCTGTAGTTGCATGGAAGCTCTGCTTGTAGAAAATTCTCTGGGATTTTGTTCAGAGGTCAAATAAACCAACAAGCAGTGGTCTTACAAGAACACATCAACCAATCAGCAGTTATCTTTTACAGGTTTTGAGCAGATAGACCAATAAAAGCAAGCATCTAATTGGCTGCCTTGGATTAGAGTACGGAGGACAAGTAAAAGGACAAGCATCCCTTTGGGTGACATAATGTTTTTTCAGGGCAGAATTGGAATTGATAACCCACACAATTTAGGTTCTGCCTTTAACTTCAACTCTGCAATGACAACTTTTGTCTCCGAGATCCCCCATCGAAGTGGAATGTATCTACAAAGGGCCATGTAGGAGCTTCTGGTGTTCTGCAGGCATGACTCCATGGCCCTTATCTATATCCAGGGCATCTAAGAGAGAGAGAGAGAGCTAGAGAGGAACAGGACTATTTGTGGCAACTACTAAAAACATCCCTTCCCTTTAAAGCCTCATGTAACAAACTCTTGCCCCACTCAAAAGAGCTGATATTAAAATTCATCTTCCTGGACGGGCGCGCAACTCTCGCACTCCTTCACTTGATTTTTCACTCTGATGTTGTCCATTTGTTTTTTCATCTGATGTCTCCCTGCTGGGAAGTGATGCTACCGTGTCCAACCGATTCTCTGAAGAAATTTGGATCAACTGAACGAACAGCTGCAGCCCTCCTTCCCCGAGGGGAACCCGTGTTCTGAGAGTAAACAAAAGCAGAGCTATGGCGGAGTTAACCCTCTCTGCCCCCTCAATGAGGCATAGAATGAATGAAGATCATTAGAGGACACTAGCATATTCTAGAGGAGAGAAATGACCCAGACTTTGAGGGGTCTCGTGTACTCCACCAGTTTAATGAATGCTTAGACTCAAGACAGTCCTGAAGCTTTGAAGACTGAAATGGTGGCGCACGCTGGACAAGTGATTTTTAGAGTTAATCAGGCCATTTTGAGCCCTGATATTTGGTCCAATAATAAGTTTTCAAATATATACACAGTAATCATTGCTGTATCCATTTAGCCATAAAGACCAATGTCCATTCAGCCACAAAGATTCTGGTGACCCAAGATCTTCATTAAATTGACCTTGAAGCTGGGCTTCCAAGAGTATCTAGGAAAACAAATAAGCATTCTCACCATATATTTTCCGAGGCTGGGCCTCTAACAAAGCTCAGAGCTTCAATTAAGCAACCATTGCTCTTGGGAACCCCTAAGGCCTCCGATTGTAGTGGTGGAACAGAACCTGCAAAGCTTTGTCAAGGAACTTTGGAAACCAAGGCAAGGGTAGACCTCTGCACCCTTCACACCAAGGCAGGTGGAATTGAATTTATGGGGCTCATATAGGGCAACAGAGGAGTGTTTCCAAGGCTATGGGGTTGAGAGACACTGCCAAGTATGCTGATTTAAATGGGATGGTAGAACCCCTAAATGAGCAAGGATGATTGGTGAAACATCTTCAAGAAAAACACAACAAGTCCAGTTGATGTGACTTATTTCTACAGATATACCATGACCTGGATAAATGAGAATCTTCACAAACAACCCCTAAATGATTTTCACAAGAGCTTAACCAATAGTGGAGTAAGTCTCAGATGGGTCATTGAATATTTTTCAGGTATGAGTTGGCCATAAGTAACCGTAATTGCTAAGGAGACGACTAAGGATGTTCTAAATTGTGAAAACATCATTGAAATCCTCATTTGACTTAACCAAAATGCCTCCAAGGTGTATCCGAATGGTACAGGCTGCACAGACCATTGCCCCAAGCACAAGTGCGACATGTGTCCACCCCAAGGGACAATCATTTTGTACTTAGTGGGCCCGGGGCAATGGCAAATGAGCCCTTATATGTTATACGTGTCACAATGTTCTGAGCACAAAGCTCTCAGTAAGTACAAACTACGGTCTCTTAATCCGATAATTTCTTAAACGCTAAAGTGGGAAAAATCCCCGGGGAATCCTCTCTGGCAGATCAAATCATTCACATGGTAACAGCTTGCCTGCTGTGAAGGTACGGGGTGCTTTCTGTACTTTATTTACTGCTTTATTAATGAACGCTTCAAGGTAAAATGTGACCTTTTTTTCTTACATGTAAGGCTTATTCTTCAGAGACGTTCCAGCAAGGGTAAAGACGGAAGGGGTAGTAATCCCTAAGCAACTATCTAATAATATACGTGCATTAGGAAATGTTCACTGATTTTATAGTTACATGTAAATGTAATTGTTATTGAAAGCGGTGTCTCTCTTTCTGCACTGCTGGTTCTGACTCTTTAAACAATGGCTTCCACAATGGCTTCCTCCACAGGTCTCTTAAATCAGTGGCAAAAAATGCCAGCTAAAGGAGCAGCTTTTGGAAGCAAGTACCTTTAAAGGAGAAGGAAAGGCTAAAATTAAGTAAGCGTTATCAGAAAAGGTCTGTATAAATACACCAGTAACCAGTAACGTAACTTGGTGGGGGCGGGCCCTGGTGCGGGCCGTGCAGACGGCCCGCCCCCTCCCTCGTTTGCGCAATTTTTCTCTGCCGCTGCAGCCGACTCCAACCGGCTGCAGCGCGCACAATCTTCCGAGGGGCCCTGCGGGGGGTGCGGGCCCTGGCTCATTTGCACCCCCTGCTTCCCTGATAGTTGCACCCCTGCCAGTAACCCCTCAAAAGAAACACAGCATTTCTTTCCTTCTATTGTGTACTCATGGGCTTCTGTATCAGACTTCCTGTTTTCAGCTTAAACCTCCAGGGCTTGGGCTTGAGCATGCTCAGTTTGCTCCTATCCCCCTCCCTCCTCCCCTCCCTGATGTAATCTGAGCCCAGAGCTAAGAATAAGCAGGGAGAGACTCAGGCAGGAAGTGATGTCACACCAAGCTAATACTGCAGCTGCTATCCTAAACAGAGAGAGCTTCTAGAGCTGTTTATTCAGGTATGGTAAAGCATTCTGCAGAATAAATATAGTGTTATAGCTTGCACTATTTTGGTTAATCTATTGGCAATAAACTGCTTCTGTAGCTTTCCTTCTCCTTTATTTAACGGTGTCAATTGAGAAACCACCAAATTGCTCATCATTTATTTGTATATATCAAGGGGTATAAGTAAATTGTTAAAGGCATATTACACTTGCCCTTAAATGTCTCCATTGACCAGTGGTGTAACAATAGGGTGCGCAGACCCTGACCTGAAACAACTTACGACCCTATCATTGGCTATGGCGAACAGATATTTGCCTTCTTCTTAACACACACACACACCGCAGTCCGAAATGAGTTAAAGATCTGGCAGTGACTGCGTCGGTGGCCCTGAAATGAGAGAGTGCCGGCGTGACCTGCAGAGCGGTAAATCGCTCAATGGCAGCTAATATTAACCAGGCGGCGTGTGTTTCCCAATCATGGCCTGCGCACAGACTCAATTACCAGTATTGATCGCTGGCTCTGTCACCTTTCTGCCTTCCCTTGTGGGAATCAGGATGGGAGAGGTGTGCCCTCCCCAAGTGATGAGTAACTACCCCCCCCCAGTCCTTTGTTTTGTGACAGTTGGCTACGCCTCTGTGCCTTGGGCCTGCTGTCACTCCAAGCTGCCCATTGCGCTCTCTCTGGGGAAGATACACAGCTGACCCAGCTCTTGGGCTATTAGGAAGAAGTCACAGCAGAGACAAAACTCTGTCTCCCTCCCTTTCTCTCTGTCTCTCTCTGTCTCTCCCCCTCCTGCCTGTCCTCCCCTGTGGCCTTTAATCCCCCCTCGCCTCCTCCCTCGTACAGTGACAGCACTTCCAGCTGTGCGAGGTGGAAAAAAATGAGTGTGCTATGGAGAGGGCACATAAAATCCCATGGTCAGCGTGTAAATAAATGTGTCCGCCAAAGCCGAGAAGAACACAGAGGACAATGGAGCATCGTATGGAAAAGTGGGATGTTATAATATAGCAAACAAAACATGAATGTCACAGGGGGGAAAAGCATTTAGTAAAACAAAGACTGTAAAATGGCCCTAAGGCTGCAGTCTCTAGACAGCCAGGGACCTCATTATACTTACAATGGCCGCTGAGTGAGAATATAACCCTCCATGGCATCAGTAGATGAATAGGAATATATTGTAATCTCTTTGAGTAGTGAAAGTCCTACCATTCTGATTTATTTATCCGTGGTACGATTTATGCAATGGTTCTACAGCTCTGATTTGCTACACGTTGTTGTAGATCTTATGTTGCCCATGTCAACTCTCTAGTATTGCTCTCTTTGGCTAAAGGTCAGGTTCAGTTAAAGCTTTGATTGGCTACAGGCTGACCAAGCCAGGTGAGGCCCTGTCAATGGTCTGTCAACAGGTATGCCCAGTGCTGGATCTACTAAGGGACCCAACAGAGCCAAAGATTAGGATCTACTTTTTGGACACCATTGGACCGGAAGAATTGTAGCTAAATTAGTGCATTACAATTGAATGAATCAACCTGTAGACAGAACTGCTGAATTTGTGTTCACAAAACCAGAACTGCCTGCTGCCAATCAGAGTATTTGACAACTTGTTGCCAAAAAAACACATTGGGTGTTATGGATAGTTGTGCCATTGTAATTCTGGACTGATCTGGCTACAAGAGGAGGGGCGAGGACCAACCTATAGCCATGCAAAACATTAGAACCAAACAGGGTTAGACTATTCTCATCAGATAAAGAAATACAGGTATGGGACCTGTTATCTAAAATGCTTGGGACCTGGGGTTTTCCAGATAACGTATCTTTCCATATTTGGATCTTCATACCTTAAATCTGCTAGAAAATCATGTAAACATTAAATAAACCCAATAGGCTGGTTTTGTTTTCAATAAGGATTAATTATATTTTAGCTGGAATCAAGTACAAGCTACTGTTTTATTATTACAGAGAAAAAGGAAATAATGTTTAAAAATGTGGATTATTTGGATAAATTGGAGTCTATGGGAGACAGCTTTTCTGTAATTCAGAGTTTAATGGATAACGGTTTCCAAATAACGGATCCCATCCCTGTACTATGCCTGTGTTGCTTTGTGTCTGCAGGATTCCGCTAAACCGCCTTCAAACACTCAGGGACCAATTCACCAAGCTCGAGTGAAGGATTCGAAGTAAAAAACTTCGAATTTCGAGTGTTTTTTTGTGCTCCTCGACTATCGAATTGGCGTAAATTCGCCTGAGTAGAATGATTCGAATAGATCGAGCGCAAAAACGCTGCGACTATTCACCCATTCGATAGTCGAAGTACTGTCTCTTTTAAAAATACTTCGACTGCCTACTTCGCCACCTAAAACCTACCGAATTGCTTTAAAAGCCTATGGAAGAGTCCCATAGGCTTGTTTTCCAAGTTTTTGATTGAATAAAAAGGCATTCGATCGAATGAAAATCCTTCGAGCGAATATTCGATTGAGCGCCTATTCGCCTGGTGAATATTCGCCAATTCGACTATTCGCCAGCGCGTAAATTCGCCCGAATTGCCTATTCGATTCTATTCCCCAGTAGAATTTCGAGGGATTTAACCCCTCGAAATTTGACCCTTGATGAATTTTCCCCTCAAAGTCTTGTTTTTTACAATTACAGTTTTTTTTATTTTTCTGTGATTTGAATATGCAATTTAGGGTTTGGAATTCATCTTTGTGTAATATTTAGTATTTGGGAAAAAAAAATATGCATTTGGTGAAAGTACAATATCCAAAAAAATGTGGGTGTTTGTGTGTCGAGCTTAATGGGCAGAATATGTATATTCCATGTGAGTGTCCAGGTATGAGCTGTAGGCAGATAGTCTTATAATGATCCAAGAAACGTCTGTAAAGGTTGATCTGTTGGCTGTTGGGGATCTACTTTGTGCTTCCATCACTTGCACACCTTGTGAAGTATACAGGGCAGCCATCGGGGGGGACAGGGGGGAGAGTTGTAGGGGGCCATGAGGGTAAGGGGGGCCCGGCCACGCCACACTTACTTGATTAGCCGGGCCCCCCATCTTTCTGAGAGCTGCTGACTTTGGGAAGGCATGGACGTTTAAGGGGCCCTGGCCACCAATTTTCTCATAATGTGGGGGGGGGGGCCCTGGCCACCAATTTTAGCCACCAATTTTCTTTTCTCATGTGGGGTCCTAGCCACCAATATTTTTTAATGGGGGGTGGGCTGGCCACAAATGTTTTTTAATGGGGGCCCTGACCACCAATATCTTTTAATTAACATGTGGGAACCCTAGCCACCAATATATTTTTTGTTTTTTTTTTACTGTGAGGAGGGGGGCGGACCTGTGGGGTGGGGAGGGCAGACCTGTAGGTGGGGCTTGCGGTGGGTGCAGCCCAGGGGGCCCAGGAAATTTTGTCGTATGGGGCCCTGCGATTTCTGATGGCAGTGCTGGAAGTATACACCCACCAGAGATGGATTTTAGGCACACATTCCCGCATCAGATAAACAGAGGATTATGGCAGCAACCTGGACCTCCCCTCGGTTGCTCTGCAAAAATACATTTGTCTTTCTCTTTTCATCTTTTGTCTGGAACAGATTGGATTACGAGCAACAAGGCTTTATTCACAGAACCTCATTCTAAAGTTAGGGCCAGATTGGGCTGTCTTTTCCTCTTAACTCCTACTGACAGCATTGGGAATTACCAGGAGAGAAATGCCAGATCTGTTTAACTCTTCATTCTGGAGTAGAACCACACGTGTTGCATAGGAGGCCACTTTTCTTATTCGAAGGGGGAATAATTACTCACCAGTAAAATAATAACTGCCTTTTGCTTTGAGAAACAGATAGAGCACAAGGGAACAACAGTTAAAAGATAAAAGAAAAGGGATAAGACAAAGACCACTCAAATTCTCCATAAAAAGTACAATTTTGTGTCTGACTGGACCTTGACAACCAAAGCAAACTTAAAGGGATTCTCTCATGATTTTTATGATGTCGTTTTTATTTCTAAATTAAACTGCAAATCTACAATATAAAATATACAATATAAAATGTAATTCTGAACCAACAAGTGATGTTTTTTTAGTAGTAGTATTGTGTAGCCATCATCTCAAGTCATTTTGCCTGGTCATGTGCTTTCAGAAAGAGCCAGCACATTAGGATGGAACTGCTTTCTGGCAGGCTGTTGTTTCTCCTACTCAATGTAACTGAATGTGTCTCAGTGGGACCTGGATTTTACTATTGAGTGTTGTTCTTAGACCTACCAGGCAGCTGTTATCTTGTGTTAGGGAGCTGCTATCTGGTTACCTTCCCATTGTTCTGTTGCTGCTGGGGGGGGGGAAGGGAGGGGTGATATCACTCCAACTTGCAGTACAGCAGTAAAGAGTGACTGAAGTTTATCAGAGTCATATGACTGGGGGCAGCTGGGAAACTGACAATATGTCTAGCCCCATGTCAGATTTCAAAATTAAATTTAAAAAAATCTGCTCTTTTGAGAAATGGATTTCAGTGCAGAATTCTGCTGGAGTAGTACTATTAACTGATTCATTTTGGAAAAAAAAAACATTTTTTTCCCATGACAATATCCCTTTAAATCAAGAGTTAGTATAGCTGCCTATAAGGACTCTTTTGGCTTTGGTTGCTATGTGGACTTTCCAGAATAGTTAGATGAATGCACGTACTTTTTGGTTAGTTAAATATGAGTGATCTTACTTATACTGTACATCAAATTCTATCTGGACTAGTAATTCTGACAGTGATGAGACTTTGACTCTACAGAAGGGATTTAGTCTCTACTCTCTCATTATTTAATGTTTGAGCTAATTTTTGTGGAAATTATTCATCAAATAGTAAAAGGCAGTACTGAATCAGAAAAGGTTCAAGTAACCACATACTTTCTAGAGACCACAGGTCAACAGACTAGTGCAAAGCATTATTTCTGCTCTGCAGTTTTGAGGTGCCCAACCCATTTAAACAACTTTTCGTGCTGTAGAGACCAGACCAAATGATTCAAAATAGTATTGACTTGTCAAGAAGCCAGAGGTGCCCAACTTTGCCTACAGAGGCTCATCTTCACAAAATCAAAATCTTCCAGGCCTGAACTAGGGGTTGGTAGCAGAGGCATGTGCCTAATGCACAATTGGGGATCACAATTAGGCAGGTCAGGGGCTTTTTTAGGACACCCTATGCCATCAGTATCAAGAGGTTTGAAATGGCAAATGAATGGTTTCCATCGCTGCAACTTTCATCTCATCCATTGTTCAGCTTTTGTGTTGCTGGTTCATCAGCAGCAGTTTTAGTTGTGGGCAGGTTATGATGAAGGCAGTAAGCAAGGAAAGAAACGGCATCCAGGGAAAGCAGCCGTTGGAGGAAGTTTTTGGGATTTGAGTTGGGTGCATGCAGGTCATTTGGCCAAGCAGCATTGCCTGAGTGCTGATCATCATCATTTATTTATATAGCGCTGTCAAGATACGAAGTGCTTTTGATACTATTTGGCCAGGCTCTGAAAGTTGTCAATAAATTCATAAAGTCGTCTTCTAGTAAAGGGACCTGAGATGGCCGACTTGTTTTAAATAGTCTAGTATACCCTAGATCAAATTCTGAAGATCAGGTCTCCTCTAGAGTGTAACTAGTGATGTGCAGGTTGATACAAAATCTGCTGGTTGGGCTGGTTTGGGTTATAATTTGTTTGTGATTGCAGGTTTGGGTTGGGTGTGTGTCAGATGATATTGAATCATTCTTCCAAGTCCTACCCGAAGGCTCCGTTGCCCAAGTGTCCCAGGCTTGGCCGAAGGACAGCTTGAGCAGGTGGATCGACCTTCGCCGAAGCTAGGGTGGGCCCACCATCCCTGCCCCCCTGAAGGGGTTTAGGGCCGTTTGGACTCCCCCTCGCCGAAGCTAGGGGGAGTCCCGTCTACCCTGGGTACTGCCGAAGCTTCCCACAGGGCGTGTCATGGGGTCCAGCCAAAGGGACTATCACACCCATCCAGGGTGCTCAAACCAAACACGAAAAAGGTGCTGGAGTGAGCGGTGCAATGCCATTGATTGCCTTGGTCAGACAGATACTCCTTTCAGACTTAAAGGAGACACCTCCTCGGCTCCCAAACATTCCCTGTGTTGAAACCAGAGAAGTGCTAAGGTTTTGAGTGTTAGGTTTGTGTATGGGGTGAGTTTTTCCTGACCCACACATCACTCATTTCAAGCCATTCTAAGCAAGCTTGTGCCTTTTACAAATAAGCCATGCCCAGCTTATTCCGAGTTTCTTTCTTGTGTACTTTAGAAACCAAAGGTGTCCATATTAATTTAAAAAAACTACTCTACAAGACTGATGATCCCAGCCAACAGGATTTTCCTTAATCAAGAGACAGATGGTTCCAACCTATTTTAAACTGAAGTGTCCAAACTGTTTTTACTCTAGAGAAAAGAGTTGTCCAACCCATTCTGAATACCCCTGTTTACTGTTGAGACCTTACTATTTTGAACCAGTGTCCTCTATACAGGAGATCAAAGGCATCTGTTGATGTCTAAATCTGCCTAGTCTGAAGACTAGGACTGACCCACCAGATCTAAACAGCCTTGTATATTGTGTGTAAATGATAGATGTTCAACTCGTTAGGAATGAAGAAAGCAGACTCAGAACTATTTGAAATAATATTTTTTAATTGGATCCTTCTGAATTCTTTCTTACCAAATCATAAATAATTCGTATCCACTCTAAACACAGAAACAACATTGTCAAAATATGTACAGATTTCAACTTTAAGGGCTTCTTTAGACTTGTCAGAAACACGACTGCAGAGCAAAGGACATTTTTAGGCCGCAGAACGGAGGTAAGTTTTTGAGCGCAACCCTGTTCTTTCTTTGCTCCAAGGCCAGAAAACCAATCACAGAGTGTCTTTTTTTTTTTTTTATCCTGTAAAAAGTGCACGTCACAGTAAATAAATAAATATATAAATAAATAAATACATCCCTGGCACGCTGACTTCATAACCCTGAAAGACGTAGTGGCTAAAGGGGCAAATATAATGATGGACAAAGATATATAAAAATGTATCAAGGAGAGGCTGGTGGGTGGCAACATTGGCCTGTAGTTTACAGCATACAAAAGAATATATAATAATAACAATAGAATAATAACATACATGGGCTGGTTCACTACAATAGGTGCAAACTTCCAAGTGCAGTTACCAAGAGCAACCAGTTGGCAATCATTTCTGATCGCTCTAGAAAAAGAAATCAAATATCTGATTGGTTCCTGGAGCCATTCCGCACCTACATCATTGAATCAGCCCCATGACGTTTGACTTCCCGACGTTTAGGAATCGTGAATATATTTCTGATAAAATCATTTTTGGCAAGCGACTAAAAATAGTCGATACAAAAAAAAAAAAAATCAGAAAAAAATGTTTTGCTTTATAAAATGGACAATAAGGAGAAAACACAATTTGCTAATTTTAGAAACAGATGTCATTGTATGACCCCTAGACACGTAGAGATATGTATATAAAGGGTTTCAGATATTAACGCAACCTCTAATGCAGGTGGTGTATTATTTACAAATTAGATAAGAACACACCTACACTTTTTTATAACTGCACGGGCGATGTTGTTTATTTAGAATCTATCAAAATATTCGAAATGAATTAGACTAGAGTTGATTAGTCAAGCTTCTGCCAGCATATGGGACTTGTAGGTCGGAGACAGCTACAGAGAGATAAGTCAACGAACTAAAAAGAGGATATAGTGAGAATATCCCCATAAAATATATTGTAGTTTTTTTTTTTATCCCTGAAAATAAAAGTGCACACAAACTGAACGTTAATCAGTTATAAAATGGAATCTGTTCCTAGAAAAAGTGTCTTCGTTACATCTATCTCTGTCATCTACAATCGAAACACCACATCTAGCTCTGGTTTTATAGAATGTTTAGGCTGCTCTACACTGCAGTTGGCGTGGAGGTCATTAGAGACTTCGGGAGCAGGTCATGCGCTTCTAAGTTGTCGTGCCTCATGGCCAGACTGTACGATTTATAGAACAATAATGGTCTGTTAACGTTATTGTAGTACAAAACCTAGGCCAAGGTCCAACCAAGGCCTATGATATTATGGTATATTGTTATAGTTATTGTTTTAACATTATGCGACAAGAAGAGCATAATTCAGGCTGCCCATCGTGTCCTTGTTTTCATGACCTCAGTAGAGTCGACCAGGTACATCACTGCTTCCAACAGACACAACAAAGACAATGTGGCTTCTGCCAACATAAAGTATAAAAGGCCATAGCATTTGCTTGTTGAACATAACAGTTGATTAATGTGTTGTCATATAGAAGTGCAACTTAAACACGTTATAATAAAGTTAGCGCTGGTCTACACAATGCCTGTTTCTCATAAGCCTTGGTGTGTCTATTCCTTTAGAGGACTTTCACGTAGAAACTTGACGGAGCAATGGAATGTTAATGAACTAGACCTTATGGTCTCTTGAAATCCAAAAGATATTTGAGTCTTCACCACTGAGAACGGAAAGAGCTGAGTGTATCACGAAGACTTGAATAATGTGTCCATTGAAGTTCATCCTACATAATGAAGATAAGCGTGGTATTAAATATTAAACCTAGATTAGCAGAAATCGGTTCAGGGAAATCAGGTAAAATGGTTGTTGGAGAAGGTGTTTTACATTCTATACAGGGGACTAAAAACATTTTTTCGACAGAGATAATGATATGTTCCCATAGATCCTTCACTCTTGTATGACCCTAGTTCATAGCTGAAAGAAGCAGCACATATATAAAGTCCAAGAAACATTCATTCCTTCGAGGAGCTCTGTCAGAGTTTACACATCCAAAACATGGTTGAGATAGGAGATGTAGCAGATGGCCAATCTAAGGATCTCAATTTTGGAGAGTTTCTTGTCTGGGGGTAGAGTTGGGAGAAGCTTGCGCAGTTCTGCAAATGCCAAATTGAAAGCTTCCACTCTTATACGCTCCCTTGTTGCATGCGCCGTACGGTATTTAGCCGTTGCCCTCCTCCGCCGACGTCGTTCTTCTCGGGTTAAGTGCTGAAGCTCCCTTTTCACCACATCGCTAGCTTCACAGATCCGTGTTTCTCCACACAAGCTGATCCCACTGCCATCATTTAGGCCACCTCCTCCACCACAATCACTAAAGACTGATTCAGTTTCTGAGTGGACAGGGATCTCGGTCTGCTCCGAATTTAACATAATCTCGCTGATGATGTCACTTTTAAGGATTTTGTTCTAGCTAACGCGAAAGTTCTAGATCAGTCAATAAAGTGCTTACAAATCAGTTGTCATCAAACCAATGCTGAGATGGTTTCAAAACACCGGTCTTCATGAACGTGCTTAGAGCTTAGAAGAAAAGATATTTTTTCTTGTAGAAAAATGTTTTTGGATGAGATGTTTAACTTCCAAGTTAATTTCTGGATATTCTCCACCTGAAAGACAGAAGAACATCAAATATTATGAAAACTTGTTTTTGTGAATGTAAACATTGTCTAAACACAGCAGTGCAGCTCATCGACTTGTTTTAGAGGTTTCTTTAAATTTGCAACTGATCTGATAACCATAACACAGGACACATTTAAGGCTTCCCTCACATCTGACATCTTAAATCGGTGCCAAAAATGTGTGTCTTGCCAAAATGAATGCTGACGGTAGCTCTAATGATTGCAGTAAATTAGTCGCTTCACACTTCAGCTGAGATAATTGTGACACTGAAAACAAATTGCATAGTTAATGGGTAATAATTTATAGACAATTCAAACACACCTTGGTAAACAGATGCCTTAAAAGCTACTGTTTGGTAGCTGTGGATAACAACCCTGGGAATCGAAAGATTTAAAACAACCACTCAAGGGTGAAAATAAAATTTTTCATAAAACTCGCCAAAAACCACTGCAGGGGAATTGGGTATGAGTATATTATTTTGCAAAATGTAGCCTTCAAACAGAACAATATTATTGCTACAGTACTTGCATAGTGCATTCTGTCAGGGTTGTACAGATCATTTTTGATCCCCATTGTAAGCAGCAGTCCTTTCTTGCTTTATGGTCGAGATTCTAGCTATCTGTATAACAGAGCATTCTGTCCCAGTGGCTGCACAGATCCTATCTGATCCCCATTGTAAGCAGCAGTCCTGCCCTGCTTTATGGCAGCTGAGATTCTAGCTATCTGTATAACAGAACATTCTGTCCCAGTGGCTGCACAGATCCTATCTGATCCCCCATTGTAAGCAGCAGTACTGTCCTGCTTTATGGCAGCTGAGATTCTAGCTATCTGTATAACAGAGCATTCTATCCCAGGGGCTGCACAGATCCTATCTGATCCCCCATTGTAAGCAGCAGTCCTGTCCTGCTTTATGGCAGCTGAGATTCTAGCTATCTGTATAACAGAGCATTCTATCCCAGGGGCTGCACAGATCCTATCTGATCCCCCATTGTAAGCAGCAGTACTGTCCTGCTTTATGGCTGAGATTCTAGCTATCTGTATAACAGAACATTCTGTTTCAGTGGCTGCACAGATCTTATCTGATCCCCATTGTAAGCAGCAGTCCTGTCCTGCTTTATGGCAGCTGAGATTCTAGCAATCTGTATAACAGAGCATTCTGTCCCAGTGGCTGCACAGATCCTATCTGATCCACATTGTAAGCAGCAGTACTGTCCTGCTTTATGGCTGAGATTCTAGCTATCTGTATAACAGAGCATTCTGTCCCAGTGGCTGCACAGATCCTATCTGATCCCCATTGTAAGCAGCAGTCATGTCCTGCTTTATGGCAGCTGAGATTCTAGCTATCTGTATAACAGAACATTCTGTCCCAGTGGCTGCACAGATCCTATCTGATCCCCATTGTAAGCAGCAGTCCTGTCCTGCTTTATGGCAGCTGAGATTCTAGCTATCTGTATAACAGAACATTCTGTTCCAGTGGCTGCACAGATCCTATCTGATCCCCATTGTAAGCAGCAGTCCTGTCCTGCTTTATGGCAGCTGATATTCTAGCTATCTGTATAACAGAGCATTCTATCCCAGTGGCTGCACAGATCATATCTGATCCCCATTAAACTTAATCCCTGTGCTGTTTAGGTTGGGTCACACTTATCCCTCTGAATTGAGGGGAAAATTCAGATGTGTTTGAAGCTGATTCACAAACTGAATTTGATTCTCATGAGAAGAGAGTGTAGAAGCAGTATATTAACACTGGCTATATTTATTTAGCATAGTACTGTATAATGATTTATTTGCTGATTCAGCATAAAAAACAAAATTAAAAAAAACTTTAAGCAGAAATATCCAATTTCTCACGGTTTGATGAATTCCTTAAGGTACGTCCCACCCCTCTTCTCAGTGTTTATGAAACATTAGTGGCATAGATGACGGCAAAAGTAGGGTAAATTTGGACAAAAACGGTTTGGTCGGTACACAGGCAAAGGGGGGGGGCAAAGAAACGAGAGATATGCGAGATGGCGGGAGAGAAAAATGAGATGGCATGGAGATATGAGGGAGCTATTAGGGGCTGTTTTGGGAGGAAAGTCTCGCTGTGCCTCAGACTAAGTGAAACTGACAAGTGGTATAAATGAGGGACACGAAATGAAGCGCAGGAAGGCAGTGACCATCGCCGGGGGAAAACAGCACATTTCATAAATATAGATGTAAATGAAAAAGCATTTTTGTCTTGGGATCTCCTGAGACAGGACAGGTGGTGAATGGATGGGAAGGAGGGAGGCTGGAGGAGGGGATATTAAATTAGCCCGTATGTCACTGATTCTGCCACTGGAGACATATGGAGCCCGGCCCAGCTGCTTTGTGCAAAGTCTCTGCAAAGGTCTGCGCTGCGCCCCCCGTGGGACCCGCATGGTTCCACCCCCTGCCCTGGGCATCTTCTTCCTATGTTCTGTGCTGCTTAAATATATCAACAATCACAAGGGGGCTGCCGGTAATCTGCTTTCCCATAAGGATTCTGCTCTGCACCTACGATTTATCTACAGGATATTTATCTATTTATCACTGGATAATGAGATTTTAGGGGTGCCTTGCTTAGAAAATGTGAGGCCACCAGTCCATAGATATGAGGAACCCCTCACATAAACTACTTGTTACAGGCTCCTCCCACTTACCCATCATTCTATGTGTGTGTGTCACATGGTATCAGTGAATCAGTGAGGGAAAAACACACCTAGATATGAGGAACCCCTCACATAAACTACTTGTTACAGGCCCCTCCCACTTACCCATCATTCTATGTGTGTGTGTCACATGGTATCAGTGAATCAGTGAGGGAAAAACACACCTAGATATAAGGAACCCCTCACATAAACTACTTGTTACAGGCCCCTCCCACTTACCCATCATTCTATGTGTGTGTGTCACATGGTATCAGTGAATCAGTGAGTGAAAAACTCACATAGATATGAGGAACCCCTCACATAAACTACTTGTTACAGGCCCCTCCCACTTACCCATCATTCTATGTGTGTGTCACATGGTATCAGTGAATCAGTGAGGGAAAAACACACCTAGATATGAGGAACCTCTCACATAAACTACTTGTTACAGGCCCCTCCCACTTACCCATCATTCTATGTGTGTGTGTCACATGGTATCAGTGAATCAGTGAGGGAAAAACACACCTAGATATGAGGAACCCCTCACATAAACTACTTGTTACAGGCCCCTCCCACTTACCCATCATTCTATGTGTGTGTGTCACATGGTATCAGTGAATCCGTGAGGGAAAAACACACCTAGATATGAGGAACCCCTCACATAAACTACTTGTTAAAGGAATTGTTCAGTGTAAAAATAAAAACTGGGTAAACAGATAGGCGGTGCAAAAAAAATGTATCTAATACAGTTAGTTACCAAAAATGTAATGTATAAAGGTTGAAGTGACTGGATGTGTAACATATTAGAACACTACTTCCTGCTCTTCAGCTCTCTTGGTTTACACTGACTGGTTACCCTGGTTACCAGGCAGTAACCAATCAGAGACTTGAGGGGGGACCACATGGGTCATATCTGTTGCTTTTGAATCTGAGCTGAATGCTGAGGATCAATTACAAACTCACTGAACAGTTATGTCCCATGTGGCCCCCCTTCAAGTCGCTGACTAACTCAGAGTTATAGAGCTGAAAAGCAGGAAGTTGGATTCTGGCTGTTTTATTAGACATCTGTTCACTCCAGCCTTTATATATTACATTTTTGCCTAACTAACTATATTAGAAATTTTTTTTATTTTGCACAGCCTGTCTAGTACCCAGTTTTCATTTTCACACTGAACTGTTCCTTTCAGGCCCTGTGACATTTCCAAAGACTATTATCCCACTGTTACTATAGACACCATTTCTCCCTACTATACCTGCTATCCCACAGTCACACTCCCTTCCCAGAGACTATTATCCACTGTTACTATAGGCACCATCTCTCCCTACTATACCTGCTATCCCACAGTCACACTCCCTTCCCAGAGACTATTATCCACTGTTACTATAGACACTATCTCTCCCTACTATACCTGCTATCCCACAGTCACACTCCCTTCCCAGAGACTATTATCCCACTGTTACTATAGGCACCATCTCTCCCTACTATACCTGCTATCCCACAGTCACACTCCATTATCCCACTGTTACTATAGACACCATCTCTCACTACTATACCTGCTATCCCACAGTCACACTCCCTTCCCAGAGACTATTATCCCACTGTTACTATAGGCACCACCTCTCCCTGCTATACCTGCTATCCTATAGTCATACTCCCTTCCCAGAGACTATTATCCACTTTTACCATAGGCACCATCTCTCCCTACTATACCTGCTATCCCACAGTCACACTCCCTTCCCAGAGACTATTATCCCACTGTTACTATAGACGCCATCTCTCCCTACTATACCCGCTATCCCATAGTCACACTCCCTTCCCAGAGACTATTATCCACTGTTACTATAGACACCATCTCACCCTACTATACCTGCTATCCCACAGTCATACTCCCTTCCCAGAGACTATTATCCACTGTTACTATAGACACCATCTCTCCCTACTATACCTGCTATCCCACAGTCACACTCCCTTCCCAGAGACTATTATCCCACTGTTACTATAGGCACCACCTCTCCCTGCTATACCTGCTATCCTATAGTCATACTCCCTTCCCAGAGACTATTATCCACTTTTACCATAGGCACCATCTCTCCCTACTATACCTGCTATCCCACAGTCACACTCCCTTCCCAGAGACTATTATCCCACTGTTACTATAGACGCCATCTCTCCCTACTATACCCGCTATCCCATAGTCACACTCCCTTCCCAGAGACTATTATCCACTGTTACTATAGACACCATCTCACCCTACTATACCTGCTATCCCACAGTCATACTCCCTTCCCAGAGACTATTATCCACTGTTACTATAGACACCATCTCTCCCTACTATACCTGCTATCCCACAGTCACACTCCCTTCCCAGATACTATTATCCCACTGTTACTATAGACACCATCTCTCCCTACTATACCTGCTATCCCACAGTCACACTCCCTTCCCAGAGACTATTATCCACTGTTACTATAGGCACCATCTCTCCCTACTATACCTGCTATCCCACAGTCACACTCCCTTCCCAGAGACTATTATCCACTGTTACTATAGACACTATCTCTCCCTACTATACCTGCTATCCCACAGTCACACTCCCTTCCCAGAGACTATTATCCCACTGTTACTATAGGCACCATCTCTCCCTACTATACCTGCTATCCCACAGTCACACTCCCTTCCCAGAGACTATTATCCACTGTTACTATAGACACCATCTCTCCCTACTATACCTGCTATCCCACAGTCACACTCCCTTCCCAGAGACTATTATCCCACTGTTACTATAGGCACCATCTCTCCCTACTATACCTGCTATCCCACAGTCACACTCCCTTCCCAGAGACTATTATCCACTGTTACTATAGGCACCATCTCTCCCTACTATACCTGCTATCCCACAGTCACACTCCATTATCCCACTGTTACTATAGACACCATCTCTCACTACTATACCTGCTATCCCACAGTCACACTCCCTTCCCAGAGACTATTATCCCACTGTTACTATAGGCACCACCTCTCCCTGCTATACCTGCTATCCTATAGTCATACTCCCTTCCCAGAGACTATTATCCACTTTTACCATAGGCACCATCTCTCCCTACTATACCTGCTATCCCACAGTCACACTCCCTTCCCAGAGACTATTATCCCACTGTTACTATAGACGCCATCTCTCCCTACTATACCCGCTATCCCATAGTCACACTCCCTTCCCAGAGACTATTATCCACTGTTACTATAGACACCATCTCACCCTACTATACCTGCTATCCCACAGTCATACTCCCTTCCCAGAGACTATTATCCACTGTTACTATAGACACCATCTCTCCCTACTATACCTGCTATCCCACAGTCACACTCCCTTCCCAGAGACTATTATCCACTGTTACTATAGACACCATCTCTCCCTACTATACCTGCTATCCCACAGTCACACTCCCTTCCCAGAGACTATTATCCACTGTTACTATAGACACCATCTCTCACTACTATACCTGCTATCCCACAGTCACACTCCCTTCCCAGAGACTATTATCCCACTGTTACTATAGGCACCACCTCTCCCTGCTATACCTGCTATCCTATAGTCATACTCCCTTCCCAGAGACTATTATCCACTTTTACCATAGGCACCATCTCTCCCTACTATACCTGCTATCCCACAGTCACACTCCCTTCCCAGAGACTATTATCCCACTGTTACTATAGACGCCATCTCTCCCTACTATACCCGCTATCCCATAGTCACACTCCCTTCCCAGAGACTATTATCCACTGTTACTATAGACACCATCTCACCCTACTATACCTGCTATCCCACAGTCATACTCCCTTCCCAGAGACTATTATCCACTGTTACTATAGACACCATCTCTCCCTACTATACCTGCTATCCCACAGTCACACTCCCTTCCCAGAGACTATTATCCACTGTTACTATAGGCACCATCTCTCCCTACTATACCTGCTATCCCACAGTCACACTCCCTTCCCAGAGACTATTATCCACTGTTACTATAGACACCATCTCTCCCTACTATACCTGCTATCCCACAGTCACACTCCCTTCCCAGAGACTATTATCCACTGTTACTATAGACACCATCGCTCCCTACTATACCTGCTATCCCACAGTCACACTCCCTTCCCAGAGACTATTATCCCACTGTTACTATAGGCACCACCTCTCCCTACTATACCTGCTCTTTTGTAGCAGTTTGGTGCTAATAAGAAGTCTTTTCATTTTATCCTCTCCTTACAAATACTCATCACATATGAATACTGAAACCCATATGTCATACCCTATTCCACAGTGAGACACCAGCAAGGAAATAAGGTAAATGGATGATAAATGGACCAACATTTTGTCATGAGACAAAAGTAGATTAAAATAGCCACTATTTTGTAGCAGGGCCTGGAAAACTCATCTGATTACAGGCACTTGGTGCTGCAGATTGGGCAATTTCACTTCCAAGCACTAATGTAATATTTTATATTGGATTCTAGGGACATGGAAAAGATTAGGAAACAAGATATATGTAAAAATGTTATTTCATTCCTAGACAGAATCATACATCAAAGCCAATGAGCAGAGGGTGAAAAATATTTCAGTTTAGATGTAGCCTAGTTTTTAAAAATAGCTTTTCAGAGGTGTAATGATATGTGCTGTGTCCTCTCATCTGGCATTTCTTTCACTGGTGGAACCAACTGACACAGGTTGTCTCTCCTTGCTAAATATCACCGTCATCTAGACAGTATAGGAGCCATGTTATAACATGAGCAAATATTTTACCCTATCCCATAAATATAGCTTCAAATCAAATGTCTGCTTTTTTATTCTGACTGCACTTTTCTGTAAGATGCAAAATGCTCATTATTGGCTATGGATATCAACTCTAGGACACATATTCTACCCATGGTATAGCAATATAATACAACATATCTCTAAAACTATTATATTTAATAAAACTTTTTTGAAAGGGATTCACAGATCCCATACTGTGGGATAGCAGGTATAGTAGGGAGAGATGGTGTCTATAGTAACAGTGGGGATAATAGTCTCTGGGAAGGGAGTGTGACTGTGGGATAGCAGGTATAGTAGGGAGAGATGTTGCCTATAGTAACAGTGGATAATAGTCTCTGGGAAGGGAGTGTGACTGTGGGATAACAGGTATAGTAGGGAGAGATGGTGCCTATAGTAACAGTGGATAATAGTCTCTGGGAAGGGAGTGTGACTGTGGGATAACAGGTATAGTAGGGAGAGATGGTGCCTATAGTAACAGTGGATAATAGTCTCTGGGAAGGGAGTGTGACTGTGGGATAGCAGGTATAGTAGGGAGAGATGGTGCCTATAGTAACAGTGGATAATAGTCTCTGGGAAGGGAGTGTGACTGTGGGATAGCAGGTATAGTAGGGAGAGATGGTGCCTATAGTAACAGTGGATAATAGTCTCTGGGAAGGGAGTGTGACTGTGGGATAGCAGGTATAGTAGGGAGAGATGGTGCCTATAGTAACAGTGGATAATAGTCTCTGGGAAGGGAGTGTGACTGTGGGATAGCAGGTATAGTAGGGAGAGATGGTGTCTATAGTAACAGTGGGATAATAGTCTCTGGGAAGGGAGTGTGACTGTGGGATAGCAGGTATAGTAGGGAGAGATGGTGCCTAAATTAAGGCACAGTGATGACAATAACATTTTAAACAATGTTCTAGCCAAAGCTAATGGACCAGAAATTCTAAAGTATAACTGGGGATATTTCGCTCTGGGTATCATTAGAGAAATTACAACTCTTTTGCCTCCCCAAATGCCAATTGACCCCTATAAGAGTATTCAAAACATTTGAGACTTTTTTTTCCTAGAGTTACTATGTGCAATCCTCAAAGACGTATAAGTATCATAAAGTTAAACATCCCGTTCCAAGTTATATGGAGTGTGGAAATAAATGTACAACAAGAGCTCCGGCTTTTTCCTGCATAATTGCTGGTCATAAGTTGTTACACGGCCCACTGGAGCCTCGTTAGAGATGTTTATTGCTTAATGAAAAGTGCGCCTCTGAAAATCTACACGGTTACAGCTGGGGGAAAACATTTGGTTTGATTCAAATTAAAAAAGTTCCCTCACAGTTACAAAACCCTTCTTAGTAAACATGTTCTTGAGAGGGTTTTAGAATTTAAAGTTCAACAACCCCGATAACCCTCTGTTGTCCAACAATGGATCGCAACTCTTATCAAGGTTACAGATATGTAGAAAGAGTATTGTAACAGTTCCCTCTGCTATAGTTCCAGGGGTACCCAGGACACAAATAAGCTCTCACCCCAAATCTCCAACTAACTGGCCTTAAATCTGGGCCCCTTAGCTCATAACAAGGTTACAGATATATAGAAACATTGGGGTGTCACCCTGCTATAGTTCCAGGGGTACCCAGGGCACAAATAAGCTCTCACCCCAAATCTCCCCCTAACTGACCTTCAGACTGGGCCCCCTTAGCTCATAACAAGGTTACAGATATATAGAAACATTGGGTTAACAGTCACCCTGCTATAGTTCCAGGGGTACCCAGGGCACAAATAAATACTCACCCCAAATCTCCCCCTAACCGACCTTCAGGCTGGGCCCCTTAGCTCATAAAAAGGTTACAGATATATAGAAACATTGGGGTAACAGTCACCCTGCTATAGTTCCAGGGGTACCCAGGGTACAAATAAACACTCACCCCAAATCTCCCCCTAACTGGCATTCAGACTGGGCCCCCTTAGCTCACAACAAGGTTACCTATATATAGAAACATTGGGGTAACAGTCACCCTGTTATAGTTCCAGGGGTACCCAGGGTACAAATAAGCACTCATCCCAAATCTCCCCCTAACTGACCCCCTTAGCTCATAACAAGGTTACAGATATATAGAAACATTGGGGTAACAGTCACCCTGCTATAGTTCCAGGGGTACCCAGGGTACAAATAAACACTCACCCCAAATCTCCCCCTAATTTAGACCTTACCTTTGCTTTACAATCATATTTTTCGCGATTGAATATTTTTTCCAACCAATGAAACATATATAAAAAATTATTATTTTCCTTTTTTAAATACATCAATCTTTTGTCAGAACAATTAATTTTATAATGTTATAATGTAATATAATGTAATGTTTTTCTATTTTTGCCAATTCAAGTCCAGGATTTCATTCCACTCTTCAATTTGAGAATTTATAAATACTTAATCAAATTTAGCAGCAATTTTCTAAATATCACGAGCACAAATAGTAAGCAACAATACAACAGAATATTAACGGCTTTATATTGATCTCTTGGGGCTAAATGATTTTATTGTTAATTGGAAATGAACTTGGAAAAAGAACCAACAATGACACCTTGATAAAACTATTTCCCCTGCAAAATATCTATATTTAATATTTTATCTTTTCTTCTGGGGTTTTTACAAATGTAATAATTATTAATGATTTATTAAGAGGACTGGAAAGCAATCAACTTTTTGCCTAATGTTTTGATTTTAGATGTTCAAATATTTTATTTTAAATGTTTTTGTTATATTTTTCAAATTTTTGTCAGTATTCAGACAATTCTTTTAGTACATTTATCAAATTCTTCCTTCTCCCATCAGCTGAAAATGCTGGAACTGGCGCATCTGAACATGAGAAAGGAAGAGAGTTTGATAGGACTTCCTCGTTAGATGAAAATTTAATTACTGTCTAATCTGTCCCATCTGAGACTCTTCACAGAAATTATAAAACTTTACGTGAAAACTTAATAATTTCTGTGTTTTTGAGATTTTATTAGGGCACCAAAATTATTTACAGGATAAATATATACATATCAATCTATTAATATTATAATAAATAAATAATCTATACATATATATATATATATTCCTTGTTTTTTTATTTTTATAACAGAACATTTGCTTTTAAAATAAATCTGGAAATTTAACAAATATTTAATTTCTATTATTTTTAAAGGTTTGGACCTGGGGATTCCTGGATAAAGGGTAATTTGGATCACCAGTTGCAATTTAAACATGAAATAAAACCCCAGTAGTAAATTTTTGGCAAACATTCGGATTTGTGCAGCTTAGTTACCATCTTGTAAAAGTCACTTATTATTATTACAGAGAAAAAAGCCTGTTAAAATCAGTTAAAAATGAATAATTGTTTGTTGAAATAGAACACTATGAGAAATGGCACACCCATCTGTCGCAGATTAATTGGGGTTGTTGATATTAGATTCCCAAAATTTCTAGATTAAGAGTGTATTTTTTCTGAAATCGAACACCATTCATACAATATAGATATTTTGTTTTTTTTTAATTGTACATGGAATATTTGCTGACAAACGAGCCAGGATATTTCACAGATATAATTCATATTTTATTACAGTTATGGGGGCAATATCATTTTAGAAAGAAATCTCCAAGGATTCTAAAATTTTAATTTTTTTTTTGTTTATCGGTCGATACTATTTCAATTTGTGATTTTTCTGAAGCATTTCTGCTTAGAAATGAAAATGGAAAAAATATCATTTTGGGAGCTAAATTGTCACGATACTGGTCTATAACCTGATTCTAAAGATTGTGGATGCTTGTCACTTCAGCTTTAAACCTCAGAATATTATAAAAAAAAAAAAACGGGACGATTCCTTTAAGTTAATCAACAGTGCAAAAAAATTAACGATCTGTTGAAACGGCCAGCGCGCGTGTTGGGTGTGGCGCTATTTTCAAAAATCACAGTCGTCTTTGAGAAAGATTTAGAAAGACAGAAAGGGACTTCGGCTCACAATAAAGCAGGTACTTGGGGTAACAAATGATCTCTCTTAAGCTCTCAATTATATCCCACTAATTAGCCAATCATGATCACAATGCTGTCCAATCTGTCCAAAGAGAGACCAAAGTAAACTTGTCTTTTATAAAAGAAACTTTACAATTATGGTTATTGGAGGATTTTTTTAAAAATTTCCTTTGTGTGTGTGTGTGTATATCTATATATATATATATATATATATACATATATATATATATATATATATATATATATATATATATAATAAAAAGGGATCGATATATTGATGATTTTTTTTCTGACGGTGGGGACAAGCAAATTGAGTTAGTTGCCCAGATAAGGAGATTCCAAAATTGAAAGCAAATATTGTTAATGACCCAGCCAGGGAGGCATGGTCGCGAATATAATAAGTGACAAAGGAAGGGGGTAAAAGCCAGATTGTGTTACAATCACATCTTGGGTGTGGATACCCACTATGATTTAACCATTTCACGATTGCATCAGCTTGTAGACTAAATCAAGGTCTTTTTCTGCCTTTTTGGTGTTGCATAGGGTTTGAGATTCTGTAGCACGGAATGAATGATTAAAACCCAATGTCACGTTGCACATGTTGCATTTCTCAGAATACTGAATGAGTTTAGCCCTTTGATGCTTCAGGCCCGGCCAGGCATTAGCTAACATAATGGGATAATGTGTGCAGGGATTCAGGCCATTGTTCTAGGAAAGGAAAAGTTTTCTAAAGGGCCCTCTGGATGCAACTATCCCCTGGAATGTCCTTTCGGAATTAGCAGCCGAGGACGGGGCGAAGGCATTAAATCTGAGGAAACAATGCTTCCCTGAGCATCGTCCGTCGGGATACAGCTTGGAGTCAGTGAGGTGTCACTCTCCTATTCCAACAAGACATGACATGTTGGGTATTTTTATAGCAAGACACCATTATGGACTGTATGCCTTAGAGCTTGTGTACAAATAAGGCTGAGATGGGGTTATCTATCCTAAAATACCCTAAGAGATAGATAGATAGATAGATAGATAGATAGATAGATAGATAGATAGATAGATAGATAGATAGATAGATAGATAGATAGATAATAGATAGATAGTTAGATAATAGATAGAGATAGAAGATAGATAGATAGATAGATAGATAGATAGATAGATGATAGATAGATAGATAGATAGATAGATAGATAGATAGATAGATAGATAGATAGAATAAACAAGACATAGATGACAGATAAAGACAAATAGAGATGGAAAGAGGGAGGTGGATCATTAGATAGATATATGATAGATAATAGATAGAGGGATAGAAGATAGATAGATAGATAGATAGATAGATAGATAGATGATAGATAGATAAATAGATAGATAGATAGATAGATAGATAGATAGATAGATAGATAGATAGATAGATAGATAGATAATGATAGATAATGATGTTTGATGTAGTAGGAAAGAAAGAAAAATATGATTAAAAAATTCAAATGATAGACAGATGAGAGCCTAAACATAGATAAACATCCAAGTTAAACCTAAGGCTTATATAATTCTCTTTTTTTTTTAAATGTTTTTTTTTTTTTTTTTACTTTTTTTAAATTAGCCACAGAGGATAAAATTGGCCCTTCCTAATTCCAAAATGGTAAAATAAAATATGTAGGAAGCCAGCAGAACAAAGTTGGTAAAGAATGATGTAAAAAAGAGAAGCCATTAATTACAATATTGTCTCAATTTCATTCATAATCGGTCGACTATTGTAAAAAATATATCTATATGTTATAAGAAATGAATCACGTTTTTTTTAAAAAAAGAATTCTTTGAAATAATGAGAATTTTGATCCTTACCTTTATTCGAAATGTTGACGTTCAGACCGACGTCCTGTCGCCGCCGCGTGAGCGCATGGTTACAGGCGCTGTGAACAGTCGCTGATTGGCACAAAAAGTTTTCCCTTTACGTCTTCTACTGAAACTGGCGGATAACTGGCGAAAGGGCCCGTTAAACTTTCACGCAGAATAATCCGTGGACGCCGATTACATATAAAGTGAAAAATATAAATATATATAGATAGATAGATATCTCTAGACAAATATAGAAAAGACGGACGGCTTAGACAAACACACACACACAGTCGGCCACATCCCTACATACACATTCTCCCATGTGTCTGGGACATATATTTATATGGAGTGACACACAGAGGAGACCACATGAGGAAGAGGAGATGACTCTCATTGGACATCACGGCACCTTCCATCATACATATTAAATAGCTGGGAGGGGGCTGACAGAATAGGGAAAACCCTAGGGAAGAGTTTGGGAGGGGTGGGAGCGCTCCTGTGACTTGGCTGAGGGGCAGAGGGAGGGATGAGCAGAGAGAGGACCAAGACCGTTTGTGTGGATGGGGGATGCAGACATCTGTTCCACATGCATATTTCATAAAGATGGGGAGAGACTGGATGGGAAGGAGAGAGTCGGGATTGAAGGCCAGGGACAGTGAATCAGAGGGGAAAGTGACAGTCTGGGTGGAGGGCTGAGGCATAAGATGATGCACATGTAGATGTGGGGGAGCCAGGGGTCTGACAGCACCAATGTTGCAAATCCAGCAGCAAAAAAAACTAGTGGGCGTCAGGGATAAAGCAACCCAAATTGTTGGAGCAAGAATAGAACCTGACAAGCCCCTGGGTGTGCAAGAATAAACATTTCCCAGCATGCCCTACTGTATTGTTTATGATGAGCTGCTGGTACAGGGGTGGAAGAATTCTGTGGGTAACATTCCTGCCCCGCTGGCGTGCAGCTCATGTTTCAGGAGCAAGTTAAAAAGCTGTAGCTGATTGGTGCAAAGTTTTAAAGGAAAACTAAACCCCAAAAATGAATCCTTAAGCAACATATAGTTCATATCATATTAAGTGGCATATTAAAGAATCTTACCAAACTGGTATATATATATATATATATATATATATGCTTTGGGGCATATGCTGGCCATAAGCCTCACTAATTGGGGTGCATAGGTCTCTTTTTGCCGCTGTTGCATCTTAAACTCAAAAGGACGTTGTAGGCTGCCATGGAATGCTGGGAGTTGTAGTGAGACCTTTGTTGGAGAATGACCTGAACAGAAGACCTGAACAGAAATGAGATTTGTTAAAACAATATGGCATTATTAGCAATAGAAAAACAAGCCCCTCCATCAGCTTTTTGATTTCCAAACAAAAGTCTAAAATTAAAAATGGAGACCGAGAGCCCTTAACTAGAATAAGGTTGGAACCCTGGGACGATATGACTAAATGTAAGGAGACATTTATTATTACATGACAAAAAAAACACGGAGACGAATACAAAGTAATAAATGGCATTATATGTTGTTACACAAGTTTATTTGTTTCTTGATATGCGTATTACATTATGTTTTTTTACACGTCAATGTGGCAATGTAGCTTTATGTAATATGTTTTCATGCAATGTAATAATTCTCCTCTGTGTAGGAGAACACATACATTTTATTAATGAAAATTGGAATGGTTTGTCAATATTGATGGATAATAAAAAAAGTTTTGAAAGAAAAATGGAGACCAACTGCAAAGCTGTTTAGGTAGCTTCCAACTGCAACATACTGAAAGTCATATGAGAGCTGGCCTTCAACCTAATGATCAGTGCTAATCCCACAAAGCTTGGCACTGGGGCACAGGCATCACCTAGTCATGCACCCAGGTCTTGAGTTTGTGGTTGGATAGATTCTGTTTTTTTAATAACCCCCAATAACCCCATGTTAGGTATGTACACAGATATGGGAGACTATAAATATGCATCCAATGCCCATAGCACTGACATAACAGGGTGCATTTGCCGCAATGAAACAATCTGTATGCAGCTCCACTGACGCGTTTCGCTGCCTTTATATTGCTGATCAGTCATGTGCCAGATCCACTTGAACTGCCATTTATTACTCCGAGGCATTTCATTGCATTTATACCGAGGCATAAACACAATGCAACATGCCGATAGGGATCCAGACTGAATGAGGCACCCTGCAAGATTGGACAAGTCTTTTTGCTTTCGCTGCACCCTGGCTGCCAAAAGATAGAAGGGATAATACATAGTAACATTCTAAGTTAGCTTGAAAAAAGACACACGTTCATCAAGTTCAACCTTTTAACTCTATTTTAACCTGTCTAACTGCAAGTTGATCCAGAGGAAGGGAAAAAAACCCATTTGAAGCCTCTCCAATTTGCCTCAGAGGGGGCAAAAAAAATCCTTCTTGACTTCAGAGTAGTCCCTGGATCAACCTGAGCTATCTTCTATAACCCTGCATTCATACGCAATATTTATACATAAATATTAGTGCCAATGTTGCTTAGCAAGCCTAACGCTGCCTAAATCTGCCCATAATAGAGTCCTGAGTGGGTCCATTTTTTGTAACCCGTACCCGACCCCTACCCACAACCTGCAATTCGCAACCCGGACCTGCAACCCGCATTCTTACCCGCTTGGACCCGCTACTCGACCCGCAGGTACCTTATCCGCAACCCGGACCCGCGACCTGCTTACCATCAAGAATCAGGAAGTGCTGTCATTGTAAACCAGAAGTGACATCATTGGAAGTAGACGTGATCAGAAAAAAGGAGTAAAAATCGTTACTGAGAAGACCCGTGGCCTTCAAACCCGCAGAAACGCATCTATACCCGCACCCAATGTCGGACTGGGCCCACCAAAAAACCTTTGACTAGGGACCCACCAGGTTATCTTAGACCAGAGGCCCACTCTCAGTGCTATTATTCTTCCTCTCCTCACTCAGCCTTTATTCTCCTAGTCTCTATTCTTTACATACTATAATCTATTATTCCATCTATTTAGCCACTTTGTTCTCATAGAAATAGGGAATGACCATGAAATAGGCCAAATGTCTAGCAGCATGGGGGCCCACTGACACCTGGGCCCACTGGGACTTTTCCTGGTATCCCGGTGGCCCAGTCTGACACTGCCCGCACCCGGAACTTCTACCCGCAACCCGCAGGGTACCGCAGGTTTTTGCGGTGCCCGACCCACTGCAGGACTCTAGCCCATACATATAAAGATATATGTATCAGTGTGGTAGGAGATGGAGGAGCTACTGGGGTACAGCCAGAAAGAGTACAGTCTATGATTAAGTGCCCACTGGCATGAAACGTGTAAGGCTATGTATTTATCTACTTTGTGGCCCAAGCAAAGTTCTCAGTTCTTTTTACAAGCCTGTTTGTGGGATCTGTGAGTGCCTACCATTTTCTTATTTGGGTGGATACAGCCAGTAAGACACATGATTCTCCTGCCCCACCTCACCTGATGGCACCAGGGGTCAAAGGGTACACACATGGGGTTGTGGTGGGGCCCAGGAATATCGTTTTCTGGGTGGCCATGAAATGCAACCTTAGCTCCTAATCCAAATGTTTGACCTTGGGTCCCAAAACCAAAGTCAACCAAAGTGCCTTGCTAAAAAAGGGAAGCTTCCTATTTTATACTTTTTTTTTTATAACTCTACCTTTTAGTTTAGGAAAACCAGCCCCGGGTGCTGCGTGATCCAAGGCAACAGGATTCCCACGGAGCCCGACCATATTCCTCTCTGGCCATCTGGGGAATAGCGTGTCATACACATAAGCAATGGGGGGTGTAGAGATTGATCATAGCAGATGGAGATCCTTCCAAACCCAGTTCCCTGCACACAATAGCTCTGTAAAGGAACATATGCCGCACACCCAAATGGAAGGGGATGTACCATTCAAATATGAGTTGCTTCAATACATAGAGCAAGACGGCATATGGAGCACCTTACAGGACATTTTATACTGAGTTTCAGAGGCTAAAGGAATAATCAGACCCTATTTACAAGGAGCGTTTATCTTGTGTTACTTTCCCCCAAACTAGTACAGAGTAATGTGTGCGCACAACAGCCCTTCTCTGTGTATTTGCATTTATACCTATCATATGGCTTCCCTATTTGCAATAAAGCACAAACATCCTACTCTTAGCTTTCCCTTTATTTTTTGAAGACTGTTAATCTGCCCCTGTTTGTGTTGGCAGGTGGCTCTTATTTACTACCGACAGAATCAGGGACAAATTACGTGGGAAATGCAGGTATCTAAAATGACCCGGAAATAGTTTGGGGTTGTGCAGTGCACCTCTGCTGTAGTACCAGTTATAACCACCGTAATTGCTGTTCTATTAGCTGCAGTTAAAGGGATACTGTGTTTTCAAAACACATCAGTTAATAGTGCTGCTCCAGCAGACTTCTGCACTGATATCCATTTCTCAAAAGAGCAAACAGATTTTTTTTATTTTCAATTTCGAAATCTGACATGGGGCTAGACATATTGACAGTTTCCCAGCTGCCGAGTCATGGCAAATCCCATTCATTAAAGGCACTTGCACCAAAAGGAGCCCCTTTGGAGTTGGTAGGAATGCCAGGGTTTCCACTTTGGCTTGCATCAATAGATACCAAGCACTTGTGGTGGGGGGAATGCTTAATTGCTATGAAAAAATGTTGTCCAAAATGCACTTTGCACTCTTGCAGGTCATACATTTTAATCCATTTTTAATCAGTTGCCAGTAAGACAACATGGGTAAGGTAAGACAAGATGAAGACAGTGGGGCAAAATGAAGGTTGTAGTGCAAGGTGGTGACAGTTTGATAAGATGGGGACAGTTATTCTTATTTTGGTTATTGGAAGCCACTCCATCGTTAAAAGAAATTCTTTCCCAGTAAAATCTCCTATGCTGGCAGGATGCGATTAGAGCAATTAGAGTGAGATCCCCACCTAAAACACATTTTTCTTGAGAGAAGATCGTTATAGATCTCAAATTCTGGGTATACTCCAAATTCCATTTACTTAAGTAATGTTTGAAGTTTTGGTTTATTATTACGATGATAATTATATCTTTGTTTTAGTCTGTCTAATCCTCATTTATCCACCATGTTTTGGTTTGTTAATTGTATTATTATTATGAAAATATATATATATTTATTTTTTTTTCTCCTGTTTTTCATTTTTTGTAAATCTCATACATCCTTAACTCAAATGACTTAGTATGCAATTATTTTAGATTTAACAGTTTTGCTGATTTGTTGTGCATGCTCTTTATGGGAAAACTCAATAAAAAGATTTGAAAACGAAGATGGGGACAAGTGTAGAACAAGATGTAGGTGGTAGGGCAAGATTGGAGGGAGTAGGGCAAGTTTGGGGGGAGTAGGGCATGAAGGCTCAGTAGGATAAAAAGGATACTGTAGGGCAAGATGAAGACTAACCGTAGAATAAAGAGGTGGCAGTAGGGCAAAGTTGTGATAGTAGGGTAAAATGGAGACATTAGGACAAGATGGAGGCAGTAGTGGAAGATATTGACAGTGGGGCAAGGTGGCAACATTTTGACAGATGGTGACAGAAGGACAAGATTGATTCAGTAGGAAATGATGGTGCAAGTAGTGTAAGTGACCATAAAACAAGATGGTGATAACAGGGCAAGATGGAGACATCAGAGTAAAATCGAGAGAGTAGTGGAAAATGGAGACTGAAGATGGAGACAGTAGGACAAGATGACAAATGAGGACAAGAAAGAAAGACAGCAGGGTAATGTGGTGACATTAAGGCAAGATGAGGACAGTAGGGCACGATAGATAGAGACAGTAGGGTAATGTGGTGACATTATGGCAAGATAGGGATAGTAGAGTAAGATAAAGCCAGTAGGAAAAGATAGATAGAGACAGTACCATAAGGTGGTTACATTAAAGAACATTAGGGCAAAGTGGTGACAGTAGGACAAGATATCGAATAGGACAAGATAGAAAGACAGCTGAATAATGCAGTGACATTATGGCATGATGAGGACAGTAGGAAAAGTGGTGTCAGTAAGCAAGATAGAAAGATAGAGACAGTAGGGTAATGTGGTGACAGGGCAAGTTGGTGACAGTAAGGCAAGAGGGCAAAGTAGGACAAGGTAGAAAGATAGAGAATGTAAGGTAATGTGGTAACCTTATCAGTGTCGGACTGGGGCACCAGGGGCCCATCCAAAAACATTTGACTAGGGGCCCACCAATTAATCTTAGACCAGGGGCCCACTCTCAGTAATATCTCCTAACTCAACCTCTATTCTCCAAGTCTCTTTCATTTTACATACTATAATCTATTATTCCATCTATTTAGCCTATTTGTTCTCATAGAATTTGGGAATGATCATGAAATATGCCAACTGTCTAGCAGCATAAGGGCCCACCGGGATTTTTCCTGGTATCCTGGTGGGCCAGTCCGACACTGAACCTTATTGCAAGATAGGTACAGTACAGCAAGGTGGTGACAGTCAACAAGATGAAGACAGTAGGACAATATGGAAAGAGTAGGTCAGAATGAGGGCAGTAAGGCAACGCAGTGACAGTAGAGCAAGATGGGGATGGTATGGCAAGATAGCAACAGTAGGAATGTAGGGAATGTAGAGATAGAGACAGTAGGTTAATCTAGTGAATTTATGGCAATATGAGGAGAGTAGGACAAGATGGAGACAATACATCTCAGTGGTGTCAGTAGGTTAAGGTGGAGACAATATTAAGTCAATAGGCAAACACAGTGACAGTAGAGCAAGATGAGAATGGAATGACAAGATGAGAACAGTAGGACAGGATAGAGACAATAAAGCAAAATAATGACAAGAGGACAAGATGGAGACAGTAGGGAAAGATGGTGACAGTAATGCAAGATGGAGACAGTAATGCAAGATGGAGACACTAATGCAAGATGGAGACAGTAATGCAAGATGGAGACAGTAATGCAAGATGGAGACAGTAGGGCAAGATGGGGCCCAGTAGAGCAATACGTTGGTGGTGACAGTAGCAAAGGATGATAACAGTAGGGAAAGGTGTTGAAAGCAGGAAGATGGCAACAGTAGGACATACCAGTGACAGTAGGGCAAAATAGCAACAGTTGATAAAAATGGAAAAAATAATGAAACTGGCGACTTTAGATCAAGATGGAACATGAGGACACGACTGTGACAGTAAGGCAAGATGGCAGTCTTAGTAGAAGATGGAGACAATAAAACACACCGTTTGTGCTGCCCAACTCCCAGCACTGAAGGGCCCTAGATTGGATATCCCTACGCTGTACGAAGACTGCTCCCCTACATCACTATATAGAGGAGCCTGTAGCTGAACTGCTTGTGCGTCTGGATATTAATGGAAATGAAAAACAATGAAAATGATTATTTTCTCTACTTTGTTACATCTCCTTGCCGTGGCTTTTGGAGGAGTTATGCATTATGAGTGTTAAGTGGCCATAAATGCTTGTTAAATTCCCCCAAACGCTTCGGGCTGCTCTAATTGCCCGTTGAATAGAACACGCTTGATTACTAACCCATTTTTAATGAAATGATACATTTATATGAGACGCAAGGAAATAGTGAATGCTCTTCCCTCTGCCCGTTTTACACCTTGAGTGGCTGCATCATCCGCACAACTGAATAAGTAACAATAAACTTCTGGGGCCATTATTATATCCGTTCCACAATGGAAAAATTTTCAGTGGCAAGCAAATATTTTTTAAAGGCAAGTAAAGCCACCAAGAAACATGGCTTCTTTAAATTGCTCTAATGACCAGGGGCCGCCATGCTTCTTCAAATGCCCAACAGCCCTAGGATGCTTCTTCCACTATGAAGTATCTAATCCCCACTGTAAGGCCTGTCCTGCTTTATGGCAGCTGAGATTCTAGCTATCTGTATAACAGAGCATTCTGTCCCAGTGGCTGGACAGATCCTATCTGATCCCCATTGTAAGCAGCAGTCCTGCCCTGCTTTATGGCAGCTGAGATTCTAGCTATCTGTATAACAGAACATTCTGTCCCAGTGGCTGCACAGATCCTATCTGATCCCCATTGTAAGCAGCAGTCCTGTCCTGCTTTATGGCAGCTGAGATTCTAGCTATCTGTATAACAGAACATTCTGTCCCAGTGCTGCACAGATCCTATCTGATCCCCATTGTAAGCAGCAGTCCTGTCCTGCTTTATGGCAGCTGAGATTCTAGCTATCTGTATAACAGAGCATTCTGTCCCAGTGGCTGGACAGATCCTATCTGATCCCCATTGTAAGCAGCAGTCCTGTCCTGCTTTATGGCAGCTGAGATTCTAGCTATCTGTATAACAGAGCATTCTGTCCCAGTGGCTGCACAGATCCTATCTGATCCTCATTGTAAGCAGCAGTCCTGCCCTGCTTTATGGCAGCTGAGATTCTAGCTATCTGTATAACAGAGCATTCTGTCCCAGTGGCTGCACAGATCCTATCTGATCCACATTGTAAGCAGCAGTCCTGCCCTGCTTTATGGCAGCTGAGATTCTAGCTATCTGTATAACAGAACATTCTGTCCCAGTGGCTGCACAGATCCTATCTGATCCCCATTGGAAGCAGCAGTCCTGCCCTGCTTTATGGCAGCTGAGATTCTAGCTATCTGTATAACAGAACATTCTGTCCCAGTGGCTGCACAGATCCTATCTGATCCCCATTGGAAGCAGCAGTCCTGCCCTGCTTTATGGCTGAGATTCTAGTTATCTTAATTAAAGTATTTAAAGCCTTTAAAAGGATTAGTTAGCAGAGTGATTGAGGCATCTGAGTGTATGCTCTGCAGGGCAGGGGCACAAGGCGTCAGGAGAATGACAAGATTAAGGTTGTTATTGATAGTGATGTGGGAGAGCAGCAGATCAGAGTCAATATATAATTCTAATGCAACGTGACCGGCGGTTCCAGCCACACACAAACCCACGTTGTTGTCCCTCAGAGACATTCCAAAGGTGGAAGGAGCCGGCGCTGAGTTCTCCCTCCCAGCGCATTGGTGCAGATGGGTCCCTCAGAGCTTGCAGGGAGGAACGTTACTACAGAGAATAGGAGTCTGGGTAACAGGAGGATCAGGTGTTAGATGGGAGCTTGCATCATGGTTGCCATAGCACTGATTAAAAAACAATATCGGCCTAATGAGCTTGTGGCAATAACATCACCCACCCTGAAATTGAACACACACACGCGCCCAGGCAGACATCTGACACACACACAGCCATTAACCCCTGCACTGATTCCATACAAACGCTCCCACACAACCAACACAATGGCGCTACAACACAATATGGCTCAGGGGGACGTGTGTTATACACATATATATATATACAGCCCTGTCACAACACACTCATGAGTGACACCCAGATATATACCCACATATATTCACAGTGTCACATAAACATACAGACACCGTGTCACGTCCACAAACACAACATCATTCATACACTGACATGAGATACACAAACTGTCACTAGAGACAAGATACATGGCTAAATGACAGCTACACTCATACACTAATGCAATATTTTAGGGAAAGTATTTTCTCCAACTAGTTCTAATCCCACCTCAAATCCCCAAGGTCCTTTTGAGGATAACAATAAATAAAATAAATCATTAAAAAGGTGTAATTAAAAACCAAGTTGATATGGAACGTATTCATTTTATTTATCCTTAAATTAGGTCAATTCATTAAAAACTGGCCGGCCAAGAAACAAAAATACATCAGTGTGGATTCATAAAATATTTCTCCAAAAATAAATAAAGTGGATGTTGCAATTCACAGCAATAGGAAATTTCTCAAGGATATCCTTTTAGGAAAAAGTGATACTGACACTACAAAACTTCTTTATAAAATACGAATGTAGATTAAGGGGGTTATTTACTGAACTCCGAATGCAAAAATCACGAAAAATTTGTGATTTTTTTTTAAAAAATTACAAATTTTTCTGAATTTATTAAACCCCTAGGATGGAAAAGTCCGAATTAGAAAATCTGGCATCTCAGACCTGTCGAGGTTGCATATAAGTCAAAGGGAGAAGTCCCATTGATTTTTTGATGTGCGCTGGGTTTCGTGCAATACCCCGTAGCATAAGAAATAGGAGTTTTCAGGTGAAAAATCCATAAAACTCATAAAAAAATCTGATTTTCTGGTGAAAAATCAGTAAAAATTTGAGTTTTCGGGTGAAAATTTTGAAAAAAATAGCGAAAATCTGATTTTTTTCCCGCAAAGCAGATTTTCTGGAAAATGTAATATTAAATAAGCGTAAAAAACCTGTGCGGATTTGATCAGAGTTTGCAGCAGAAAATGTTGACATTAGATCGGACTTTGAAAAATAACCCACTAAAAGTTACCTATAGGTCATGTTGATTGTTTTTTTGCAGAGAGGAATGTTTTTGTAAGTAATCAGGGTCAGACTGGCCCGGCAGGAAACCGGGGAAAAAACGGTGGGCCCGACCCGTCATGGGCCCTCGCCAGGCCAGACCCCAAATCGAGGTATTTAAAAAAAAAAAGTCAGAGCGCCGCCAGCACCGCACCATCTGCGCATGCGCGCCGGCATGGAACACAAGGAAGGGATCGCATGGCACGGTGTGGCACAGCAAGGGGGGGCCCTGGACAGCAGTCCCGGTGGGCCCCTGGCAGCAGTCCCGCAAAGCTAATTTTCGGGAAAATGTAATAGTAAATAAGTGTAAAAAATCGGAGCGGATTTGATCTGAGTTTGTAGCAGAAAATATTAAGATAAATTCAGACTGATAAATAACCCCCTATGTCTATGGCGATGGCCTTCCCATAATTCTGAGCTTCCTGGATGATGGGTTTCCGGATATTGGATCCCATACATTATATGGGAGTCATTTTCCCTGTGAAATTAGGCAAAAAAAATTTTGCTCATTGCTAGTTGTAGACAAATGGTCTACATTGTGTTCCCATATGATGTAGGATAGAGTTTTCCCTGACCCACACCTGCACCCTCAAAAACCTGACAAGATTATATTCCCCCTGGAAAGGAAACTAAGGAGAATTAATTTTATCAAAGAGCTAAAGGTAAATCCCACTAAGGATAGGCAGACCTTTTTACAGGAAGAATACCGATGTCTACCAATTCTGGTCTCATCAAGAGCCCTAAATGTCCGAAATGGCAGATATGAGTTCTGAGAGTAGTATTAGTGATGGCCGTGCTAGCTTTGAGTACGATTTGGATACCTTTTCCTAAAAGTTTTCTGGACTGGAAGGTTCTGCCACTCCACAAAATGAGTCTGGGTAGACACTAAATCGGTACGTAGCTAATTTAGTTTGAAAAAGACAACTGTCCATCAAGTTCAAGTAACTGGAAGTTACTGGGCTCACAGCAAAATCATTGTAGGGCCCTCAACTTTCCAGAAATTGAAGCTCCAGTGGGTCTTGTACTTTATGCTTAGCACCTTGCCACCAAGTTTTTTGGGTATATTGTGGCTACCCTGGGCGATTGCCTGTGCAGTACAACATTTTCTGAGACTCTTAGCTATGCTTAGAAACAATTCCCCCCATTGTCCCCTAATTAGTTATATATCTATTGATGAAGATGGAAAAAACTAGGTGGAAGGTTGTTTTGAATCTTGAAGAACATCTGACCATCTTGATCAGTGGCTTCTCGAGATGTGGGGGCAAAGTCTGAGCAATCCATGCCACAATTCTTACTTTAGTATAAGGAGGTAGATACCCTCAATTTAAGGCATGCTTGCTAGAACTTCTTGTCTGGCCTGGGGTGACAGATCTGAGAAGCCAATACAACTGGCATCAAGAACAATGGTGGACTCCTCTCTAACCCCTCAGCATCAGACCCTGGTGCAGAAGGGAAACAAGCTAGACTAGTATGTAGGGGATCGCCGAACCCCCGAATCCTTTGCGAAAGAATCGGCCTAATACCGAATCCTAATTTGCATATGCAAATTAGGGGTGGGAAGGAAAACATTTTTTACTTCCTCATTTTGTGACAAGAGGTCTTTCTTCCCGCCCCTAATTTGCACATGTACATGCAAATTAGGATTTGGATTCAGTACGGCCAGGCAGAAGGATTCGGCCGAATCCTGCTGAAAAAGATCGAATCCTGGCCAAATCCCGAACCGAATCCTGGATTTGGTGCATCCCTACTAGAATGTCCACTAAGGAAAAAGCACATTTTCTGAATGATAAATCATTTTGAATTAAAGAAAAAAAAATTGACATTGGAATAGAAATGAGAAAATGAAATAGAAATTATACTTGAAATACAATTAGCAATGAGAACAATTAAAATATGGACAAATCTTTTTTACACCAATGGCTTTGATGATAACATTTTAAATTATATAGGATTATTTCAGTTTATGTAATGATTATTCTATGGCTCCACCGCAGAAGACAGTTTGCAGTAGAGAAAAATCCGCATTGAAATTTTCTCAGCGATTTTTATTATGAAATGAAATGAGAAAAAAATGACCAGACTGAAATAACTATAAAAATGTGTTTATAAAAATGTGTTTAAAATAATACAATACCTTTTACTTATATTGTAAGATATTTAATATTTAAAGGGTTTTTTTTTGTAGAATTAAGTCAAAGCACTCCACATAATGGATAGACCCCTTATCCATGGGTCCTGTACCTGTAGAAGACTTTAGTCTTGATTTACTAACACTGAGCTTCAGGTAGTGGAGTAAATAGTGTGTGCCCCCTAGAGGTAACTAGAGGACCTCCTGCAAAAAAATATTTAGAGGGGCCCTTGCGCACTCCACTTCCCATCCTCCTGCCCACTTCCTGTCTGCATCTGCCCCTCCATCGTCCAACATCCACCCCGCCTCTGCCCCGACCAATCATCACCCGACTCTGCCCACTTAGCCCCAACTTTCGCCCCTCTTCATCATCGCAAGAGCAGCTGGGGAGGAGGGGTTTTTTTACTAGCTATAGAGGAAACAGACCACACAGTCCAGACCCACTTATTCTTCTGTAGTAGCCACTGGCTACAGGCTATAACCTGCACAAAAAAATCTTGATATTGTGAGAATATTTGCACCTATAGGGGTAGCCTATTCATTACAGTTTGAGATCAGGCTATTTCTGTGCTTCAATTAAATGGGATCAGTTTTCCCAACTTGAACTTCTGAGATTTTTCAATCCCAAAAAAATCTCAAAGATAGAAGTCAATCAAAGGTGTTTTTTTTTAACATTTAAAGGGGATGTTCATCTTTAAATCATTTTTTAGTATGATGTACAGAGTGATATTCTGAGGCAATTGGTAATTGGTTTTCATTTTTTATTATTTATGGTTTTTGAGTTATTTATCTTTTTATTCAGCATTCTTCGGTTTGCAGGTCGGCAATTTGGTTTCTATGGTACAAATTCCCCTAGCAACCACACACATGAATAGGAGAGGCCTGAATAGAAAGATGAGTAATACAAAGTAGCAATAACAATACATGTGTAGCCTTACAGAGCATTGTTTTTAAGATGGGGTCAGTGACCCCCATTTGAAAGCTGGAAAGAGTCAGAAGGAGAAAGCAAATGATTAAGAATCTATAAAAAAACAAAATAAGGAAGATCAGTTAAAAAGTTTCTTGGAATTGTCCAGTCTATAACACACTGAAAGTTAACTTAAAGGTGAACCACCCCTTTAAACTTATTTCCGTGTCTTTGTAAACAGACAAATTTGTAAAAAGGAAAGGAAAGTATATATATATTTATTACCATTTTCTAGAGGTTTAAGGGATCAACTTTTGATGATTCTAGAGACCCTGGTTTGATTCCCTGTGGAAAATCCTTGTGAACCTGGACAAGTCACATTTTAAAAAAAAGAACGTTAAATCTATATTTATTATGGATGCAACGAATGCAGGATCCGGTTCGGGATTTGGCCAAGATTCTGCCATTTTCAGCAGGAATCGGCCGAATCCAAGTGCCTGGCTGAAACGAATTCAAAAAACATGTGACACACAAACAAGGAGTCAAAAATGTTTTTACCACACACTGTATGAGCGGTTCTCTTTCCCCCCTCGTTCCTCTAATTTACATATTCAAATTAGGGTTTGAATTAATTAGGGTTCGGATTAATAGCTTTTACTGTATTTGTTATTCCCTTTTTTTGTAGCATTTCTGATTTTATTGAAAAACTTTAATTCTAAAGGGAAATAAAAAATGTGCTTCAAATGTTACTATAAGAATCAGCACTGCTGGCACATGGAGGTGGGTAATACTCCTTTATAAGAAAAAAGGCAATGGCACACTGGGCACGATCAAGCAGGGTAAACCCTTGCAGAGATTTATTTGCACACGATGCAACGTTTCGGGGTGGTCCCCTTTGTCAAGCATGGACCACCCCGAAACGTTGCATCGTGTGCAAATAAATCTCTGCAAGGGTTTACCCTGCTTGATCGTGCCCAGTGTGCCATTGCCTTTTTTCTTATGCCATTGGTTTGGGGGGGTGCCGATCCCTCCTGGTATTTGAGCACCTGGCAGAGTTCCTGAAGGCCAGGGTGTGCGAGGTGAATCCCTCTTGTTTCTAATACTCCTTTATACCAGTCTCATAGAATGCAGCCGCCCAGCAGCAAAGTGTCTTTGGGAATTAAATAAAAGTAGAAATCAGCAGTGCCCCTCAGTCGGCCTGTCCCCACTGACATACATACATATACATACACTGAGGGACACGTAACCCATGGTGTGACCATGAGCATTATACAGAATTAACCTCTCGCTCACCCGAGCCCTATGCCCATTGGGACTTCTTTATATCTGGGCTCCTTTCCCTGATTCCTTGTCCCCTGCAGCCTCTCTGCTCCTATTCCTTCCAGCCGGGAGAGCAAACAGCACAACACAGCTGCCGCCCCCAGCTGATCCCGGGCACCACTGTAGGCACCTAGTGGCCAGCGCAGGAGAGAGAACGTCCTGGAGATGGTACGGGCCTTGTGCACACAGCCTAGGGTGCTGGGCCAGCTGATCCACTCACTTTGGATGCATATTTCATGATATAAACTTCTCTTTTGTTCCACTCTTCTGTCTCACCCCCATCTGCCATTTAGCAATTATATCGCTCACTTACAGAACATGACAAGCTCCATTAACCCATAGTTAGCCAGCTTTCCATGGGAAGGATACTCATTTCACCTGTTTTCACAAAGTAGCCTCTGTCTCTAAGTTCTGTGTTTCCTACCAGATGCCATTAAACTAGACACGTATTGTACTAAACACAATTCAGCAGGAACAGTCCCCTAAGTTTGCTCATAGTCTGTACAGAGAGAGCCCATAAAACTATGGCAGCATAGGTATTCCCCTGTACTAAGCACAATTCAGCAGGAACAGCCCCTAAGTTTGCTCATAGTCTGTACAGAGAGATCCCATAAAACTATGGCAGCATAGGTATCCCCTGTACTAAGCACAATTCAGCAGGAACAGCCCCTAAGTTTGCTCATAGTCTGGACAGAGAGATCCCATAAAACTATGGCAGCATAGGTATTCCCATGTACTAAGCACAATTCAGCAGGAACAGTCCCCTAGGTTTGCTCATAGTCTGTACAGAGAGATCCCATAAAACTATGGCAGCATAGGTATTCCCCTGTACTAAGCACAATTCAGCAGGAACAGTCCCCTAAGTTTGCTCATAGTATGTACAGAGAGATCCCATAAAACTATGGCAGCATAGGTATTCCCCTGTACTAAGCACAATTCAGCAGGAACAGTCCCCTAAGTTTGCTCATAGTCTGTACAGAGAGATCCCATAAAACTATGGCAGCATAGGTATTCCCCTGTACTAAGCACAATTCAGCAGGAACAGACCCCTAAGTTTGCTCAAAGTCTGTACAGAGAGATCCCATAAAACTATGGCAGCATAGGTATTCCCCTGTACTAAGCACAATTCAGCAGGAACAGTCCCCTAAGTTTGCTCATAGTATGTACAGAGAGATCCCATAAAACTATGGCAGCATAGGTATTCCCCTGTACTAAGCACAATTCAGCAGGAACAGTCCCCTAAGTTTGCTCATAGTCTGTACAGAGAGATCCCATAAAACTATGGCAGCATAGGTATTCCCCTGTACTAAGCACAATTCAGCAGGAACAGACCCCTAAGTTTGCTCAAAGTCTGTACAGAGAGATCCCATAAAACTATGGCAGCATAGGTATTCCCCTGTACTAAGCACAATTCAGCAGGAACAGTCCCCTAAGTTTGCTCATAGTATGTACAGAGAGATCCCATAAAACTATGGCAGCATAGGTATTCCCTGTACTAAGCACAATTCAGCAGGAACAGTCCCCTAAGTTTGCTCATAGCCTGTACAGAGAGATCCCATAAAACTATGGCAGCATAGGTATTCCCCTGTACTAAGCATAATTCAGCAGGAACAGACCCCTAAGTTTGCTCATAGTCTGTACAGAGAGATCCCATAAAACTATGGCAGCATAGGTATTCCCCTGTACTAAGCACAATTCAGCAGGAACAGACCCTTAAGTTTGCTTATAGTCTGGACAGAGAGATCCCATATGTATTCCCATGTACTAAGCACAATTCAGCAGGAACAGTCCCTAAATTTGCTATTGGTCTGTACAGAGAGATCCCATAAAACTATGGCAGTATAGGTATTCCTCTGTACTAAGCACAATTCAGCAGGAACACCAGGAACTTTTACAAAAGGTAGCAACCCTAACCCTAGGCTTTGGAAGAATGTTGTCCAGTTGGTTGGAACAAAGAAATAGTGACTCTGGATTAGAGTGGTCAGATCAGTACATTTGTGTATTCCGTTGCATGTCCATTTCACCTCAGAGACAGAAAGGGAGAGAAAAAAAACAGGGGAAGAAAGTACAAAAATGAGAAACAGGTGCAAGAGCTCCAGATGCAACCACGTGTAATTGAATTTTCCACTCAGAATGTGATTTCTGGCTGCTGCCAGGACTGCGAGGGTTAAGTGGTCATGTGGCCATTTAACTGACTCACCACAAGTTGTCACATTAGCAGCACAGCGGTGGCAGCTTCACTTGGCCGGGGCATCATCCTTTAAGGGCATGAGTGAGGCACAGAGCCAAGGCCTGGAGCCAGCTTCGGCAAGGGAACATGGCCCAGAGCTCAGGTATACGGCCTCATTGCCATAAAGTCCTGCTGCCTCAGAGATCCCCTCCAAGCTGAGCCCCGCAGAACTAACACGGTGTGGGCAGAGTAAAGTGGGCCACAGGTGCAACTTTAGGAGACAGCCCACGGGGCCAATAAGTCTTTTCTCCGAAGTTTGGATCCAGAAATGCAACATATTATATGATTATATTACGCCTCATATCCCCGATATGGGGGCCGCTATATCATCTCATATTTACCTGCTGGGAACCAGCCAGAACCCCTACAATGGTTTCAGCTTGCCTGTGTTTTATTATTCAGATATAGGCCATTATCTGCTGGCTGAGCCACTGTGCAAGATGTGGGGAAACAAAATGCATGCTGGGTAAATCTTGTGGCATTCTGGGAAAGTAAATGGCTTGGCATTGATGGAAATTAAAAAAAGACACCTGTCTTTCTACAGTTTAGTGCATTTTACTTACCGACCCAGTCAAATAGTGGGAATTTGGAAAGAAAATGGCGCATGGCAGTCATCCTGCGAGCTGAGTAACCCTGATTGGTACAACTGGAAAATAAAATGGCTACTAACAAACCATTTGGTATGCTGGGAAGGAAAATGTCCGCTTGCATCATACACCAAACACCAGCCTCACATCATGGAATGCTGGGAAAGAAAAGAGCTCTTAACGCTAAATGTCCATGCAGGTTTCACCCTATGGAAGGATGGGAAAGAAAATGGCTTTTAGAACTCTATGTATACTCAGACTGCACCTCATGGGATGCTGGGAAAAAACATGTCTCCTAATACTCAATGTATACACTGATTTCACCTCAAGGGATGCTGGGAAAGAAAATGGCTCCTAATACTCAATGTATACACTGATTTCACCTCAAGGGATGCTGGGAAAGAAAATGGCTCCTAATACTCAATGTATACACTGATTTCACCTCATGGAATGCTGGGAAAGAAAATGGCTCCTAATACTCAATGTATACACTGATTTCACCTCAAGGAATGCTGGGAAAGAAAATGGCTCCTAATACTCAATGTATACACTGATTTCACCTCAAGGGATGCTGGGAAAGAAAATGGCTCCTAATACTCAATGTATACACTGATTTCACCTCATGGAATGCTGGGAAAGAAAATGGCTCCTAATACTCAATGTATACACTGATTTTACCTCATGGAATGTTGGGAAAGAAAATGGCTCCTAATACTCAATGTATACACTGATTTCACCTCATGGAATTCTGGGAAAGAACATGGCTCCTAATACTCAATGTATACACTGATTTCACCTCATGGAATGCTGGGAAAGATCAAGGTCGCCAAATGAGTGGATCTTTCCCCAATGTGCCCACCAAAGACAGGCCGATATCGGACTAATTTATCATTTGGCCCTAGGGCCAGACGATCAGATTACAACAAGTCTGATCAAACGTTCAGGGAGGCCCATTGGAAACGCCCCATAATTAGAATTGGGCTAAAGGATCAAAATTGGCAGTTGAAATCTGCCCTTTAGCAAGTTATCATGTGACTCAGCCTGACATGAATGGCAGCATAATGGTTGAACCTGTTATTTTCTTTATATGGGGGAGGGTTACTCAATATAGCAACAGTCTGGTGCTGAGAATGGACCAATTTACACTTTTTACCCCAGGGCCCCACCCCAGAGGACCACAGTATGTAAAAAACAAGGGACGTTTATTTTTTTTACAATGCGTTTTGTGTTCTGTTGTGCCTTGGAGTGGGGCCCGGCATTACTGCATTGCTAGGGGCCCGTTTCTGTTGCAGCCAATAGCAGAAAGCATTATCACAGTGTTGCAGCAGCAGCAGCTGCCGGAACATCTAGCTGGGCACATTTGTAAGACATTTTAGAGATTTTTTTCCCATTATCTGTAATCAATAAAGGCTTACAAACTATCAGTGGATTATGGGATCTGTAGTTCCTCACCAGTGTTGGACTGTAGGAATACATTTCCTATCAATGTCCACATTAGGCCCCTTAATGCTGTTTTTTTTCTATTCAGAATAATCCATTGCAGTTGGAAGAAGGGGAAGGAAGGGATAAACGCACTGGTTTGGTGTTGGTTCCAAGTTAGTGCCAGGCTGCTGATATGTTTATTATAGGATTAGGCAGGCAGGCAGGGGAGGGTTAATCTCGTGTTTACCACACCTCATTGGCTGGACTAAGTGGAGGTAAAGTGTGCGCCCTGCTGTTCCAGCATGATAAAGGTTAAAGCCGTCTGTTCTCCCCAACAGAATAGACCAAAGGAAGTCCCCCCTAGGGGCATGTGCAATATGTCAGCCTGGCACTGCCAAGACTTGGCCCCTCTCTCTCTCTGTCTGTAACATGCCTGTGTTTTGTCTGCGCTGGTACAGGCTGGGGATCCTATGGAGCTCTGGCCCGGGGAATATACTTCTATCTACAGTACCTGTTCTGTCTGTCTGTGTGCACTCCGGGATTCTGCTGCTGTGTCTGTCTTTCCTGCCCTCGTCTTTCTGCCTACTGACAATTGTACCTACTACCAATTGTACCGGCCTGTCTGTATTTGACTGTCTGTAGTCCCACGTCTCTCTGTCTGTCTTGGCAGTTCCTCTGTCTGTCATCCTGTCTTTCTGTCCAACACTATTCTCCTCACCTACTAACAGTCTGTCTCCTATAGTTGTCTATCTGTCCATCGAAGTCTCTGTACCCAGAAAGTTCTGACTATCCCATCTTTATATCTGACTCCCAACAGTGTGCCCATCTATCTATCTATCTATCTATCTATCTATCTATCTATCTATCTATCTATCTATCTATCTATCTATCTATCTATCTATCCATCTATCTATCTATCTATCTATCTATCTATCTATCTATCTATCTATCTATCTATCTATTTATCAATCTATTTATCTATCTATCTACAGTATCTGTCATCTGTCTGTCTATCTATCTGTCATCTGTCTAGCTGTCATCTATCTATCGATCTATCTTTCATCTTTCTATTTATCTATCGATTTGTCATCTATCTATTTATCTATATATCTATCTATCTATCTATCTATCTGTCATCTATCTGTCATCTATCTATCTATCTATCTATCTATCTATCTATCTATCTATCTGTCATCTATCTATCTATCTATCTATTTATCGATCTATTTATCTATCTATCTACAGTATCTGCCATCTGTCTGTCTATCTATCTATCTGTCACCTGTCTAGCTGTCATATCTATCAATCTGTCTGTCTGTCATCTATCTATCTATCTATCTATCTATCTATCTATCTATCTATTTATCTATCTATCTATCTATTATCTATCAATCTATCTGTCACATTTCTATCTATTTATCTATCTATCTATCATCCATCTGTCTGTCTCTCTATATATCTGTATGTCTGCTTTTCAATCAAGCAAGATCTCTGTGTCTGTATATGAGATCCAAATAGGTTTATCATCTAAGAGGCAGAAGATATTCAGTGCAGATAAATGTAAGGTTAGTTATTTGGGGGAATAATATTCTGGGTAAATACTATACCTTTAATGATAAATCCATTGGAGGAGAAGGACCAAAATATTTAAAGCACAAGATATATATATACTGTATTATTGTGTCGTTGTTTTATTGCAGTGAGCCCAACAGACGGGTCAGTTCCCCTTTCTAATCCCCCCTATCAGAGACACTTCCCTGGCCTCTGTGTAGAATAGATGGGAATGGGTGACAGAAGGTGTGGGTGCTGCTGCCCCTCTCCCATTCTCCCCAGTCTGTCCCCCATTCGGTGTCTGTTCAGAGTGCAGATTTTGTGATCATTAGGTGACAGAAGGCCCCCGTGCTTGACAAGCAGACAATCTGTCACTGCCTTTACCGACAGATTTTTAAGAGGACTCCCCTCCTTCCCCTTCCTTTGTTCCCTTCCCTTCCTCTCGCATGTGATTTGTTCTCAAGCCCTGCTGATTGCCTTTGTCTGCCCCCCCCCAGTAGCCGACTATCATACTAGCCAACTAATGGATTCCCCCTAATCCAATCCAGTCTAATTACATCCAGACCTCAGTGCGGGGCCCCCGTTTCCTCTGATCATGTCCCTGTTCCATCTGTTGAGTCCGTCCTTTCCCTTTCAAATGAGTCCCATTGTGGTGCCCATCTGTGTGCCAGCCCTTCACCTTGATTGCCCCTTATCTGTGGCATATCTCAAGTTGTGGGGCCAGCAGATAGACATGTCTTTAGGGGACCCCTGCTGATCCCCACTTGCTAGTACATACATATCTTTAGGGGAATGGAAACTGGGGGTGCTCACTTCCTTTTTTTTCCCCAAAGTTTCCTCACAAGGAAACTTATCTTTCTATTCTGGTCTCTCCTATTCATCTTCCAGTCTCTCATTCCCACCACTGCCTGGTTGCTGTGGTGAGTTGGACCCTAGCAACTGCACAGCTGCTGAAATTCTAAACTAGAAAGTAGGAATGCACTGATTAGGCCAGGATTCAGCCTTTTTCAGCAGGATTCGGATTCGGCCAAATCCTTCTACCCGGCCGAACCGAATCCGAATCCTAATTTGCATATGCAAATTAGGAGCGGGGAGGGAAATTGCGTGACTTTTTGTCAGAGAACAAGGAAGTAAAAAATGTTTTCCCCTTCCCGCCCCTAATTTGCATATGCAAATTAGGGTTCGGATTCGGTTCGGTATTCGGCCGAATCTTTCACGATGGATTCGGGGGTTCGGCCGAATCCAAAAAAGTGGATTCGGTGCATCCCTACTAGAAAGCTGCTGAACAAAAAGTTAAATCAATAATTAAAAATGTTCTATGGATATCACTCTCTACATACATCATTCTAAACTTCAGGCAACTTCAGAAAAACAAAGCACCACTGGCGATTTACATTATCTTTTGGAGGAGATCAGTCAACGCAGAAGACTAGAGATATCGTGGGCAACTGATCTCCTTGTGTACCATTGCCCTAAAATGGGGGTCACTGACCCCGGCAACCCATAATCTACTGCTCTATGAAACTACAATTTCTTTGTTATTGTTAAATTTTATGACTTGTGTGTTCTGTTCAGGCACGTTCCTATTCATCTGGTTGCTAGGGTGATTAGAACCTTAGCAACCAGACAGCTGCTGAAATTTGAAACGGGAGAGCTGCTGAAGTCAAAAACCATAGATAATAAAAAATGAAAACCAATTGCAAATTGTCTCAGAATATCACTCTCTACGTCATACTAAGAGTTAATTGAAAGGTGTATAACCTCTTTTAAGAGGCCCTTAACCTCTTGTCATTGTTGGGGGTAGTAAAGGATAAGTAAACCTTTACAATAAGTGAATGTAAAATTGACGAGAGTGCCATTCTAAGAACTGAAGTTATTTGTGGGAGTGGCAAGGTAGTTAGGTGATAAACCCCCCATACCCAATGGGTGCTGCACAAAGCCGTGGGTGCAAAGGGTGGAGCCAAATATAATGTCAATATTAGGACTTGGTCAAGAGCAATGATCAAGTATCTACTTCCATGGGCACCTTATGAGGAGCGACTAGTAGCCGACTGCAATGGACTTCATGCAGAGAACCTGGAGGGCTAATAACAGGGGCAACTTCGTGCCAGTGGCTACAGATCAGCTGCTACTTTTCATTGGTTGCTACGAGCAGCTAAAACCTATAGATGCTTTCTACCTTTTATGTCATTACCCCATCCCTATTGAGAGTCTAAACTTTAGTGCATGCTGGGAAAGCTGGAATACCCTCAAATACACAGTTTTAAGGTTACAAGGTCAAGTTCAGGGAGCTCCGCCCATATCAGCTGGAGGAGGTACATATTGTAGCTTCCAGCCTGGTGTCCCTCTTGCCCTCAATGGCAGAAAAGTGCCCTGGGCTTCAAAAATGGCCGTAGGATGCATAGAATGCAATTGCTGAACTACAACAATCCAGCATAAATGAAAGGTTTATGTCCCAACCCCTGCCCTCCTGTTATACCCATCCTGAGCTGGTGCCTGAACTGTGGGATTATTTCTTCCCAAGCAAAGAAGAAAGGGGGAGTTATCCAAAAAGAACCCAGACAGGTAATTAGAAAAAATGGTGTCTATGGGGAACAGTACAGCAACCTTATCCTTTATCATAAATAAATGGAACCTTCAAGGGCCTTAACTTGCCCTTTAATATATGGCCCAACAGAATATTTAAAGGAAATGAAGGGAGGGTAAATGCATTTTTCCCTTTAAGCTTCTAATTCTGTAGCTTTCTTATAGCAAGGGAAGGCTCAGCTGCTTTCAGTAGAGAAGTAGGTCAGTTCTGCAAGGAAAAATAAGTTGTAGCGTAGGAAAATCATCATGGGACCTATAACAGGTGCGGACACTTCCTTAAGGCCTGACACTGCCCCGGCTTCAAGCAGTTCCATGTGTAAGTGGGACACCAATGGGAAGGAATCATTCAGCTCAATAAATGGGCCACAATAGAAGTTTAGGCAGCGTCCCAGTAGACCCAGGTGGCTACAGCTAAGCTTAGGGCACGTCACTAATTATCCAGCAGAAAATGAGCTTCCCTGGCTGTAATATAAGCTGATGCTACAGGTTTGCTGATTATTAAATTCTGATGCTAATTGCACTGGTTTCTGTGCTGCCATGTAGTAATTATGTGTATTAATTACTAATCAGCCTTATATTGTGACATTTCTATTCTATGTGTACTGTATATTGTGAGTGGGTCCCTAAGCTCAGTAAGTGACAGCAGCACAGAGCATGTGCAGTGAATCAGCAGAAAAGAAGATGGGGAGCTACTGGGGCATCTTTGGAGACACAGATCTTTACTGCTAGGGCTGTGGTTGCCTTGGTCTGGTACAGAAGCACAAAACATAATGTACAACATTTCTAGCTACTTCTTTAGTTAAGCTTTAGTTCTCCTTTAAATAACGTCTGGCAATACATGCGGTGATGGACCAGTCACAAAGGGCTAATGCAGAAGAAATGAGTAACGTGTGTGTAGACTGTAGGTCTCTAATATCACAGGACACAAAGGGCTTTGAATGACTGAATGTCAAACGATGGGTCAAGGGAGGACATGGAAAGATGTTGTAGGCTAAATGGACTGGTGTGTTTATGAGGAGTGTAGAGAGACATTGGCAGAGGTCAAGGTAAAGAGCCTTGAGTTATAGTGACAAAGAAGTAAGTATAGGAAGATTAGTGTTAGTGAGGGTTCACTGAGTAAAACTAGATCAATGAAGTAGACCAGAAAAGACATGGTCCATCTCCTGCCAAGAGCTGTGAATTCAGAGCCAAATTCCTTTAGGTTTCAGTTTTCCAGAGACTGGCCTGTGTTTCATGAAGACCTCAGCATTTCTTGGATTGGCTCAGTGTTCAGTAGCTCAGCATTCCATGTTCAGAATCCCAAAGTTCTGCCCTGGTTCCATTAGGTGTTCAGCGTTCCACAGATTGGCCCAGGTTCCATCAACATTTCATCATGCCTCAATTTCCTGTGTTTCACAGGCTGCTCCATGTTCCATCAGGTGGTCATTGCTTGGCCCATGTTGCATCACCAATAATTTGCCCATGATCCATCACATTTTTCAAATTTCACAGGCCGGTCTATGTTCCATCAGGTGTTCAACATTTCCAAGATTGGTCCTTCTTCTATAAACATCATAGAGATTCCATGGATTTGCCCATGTCCAGTTAGACCCATCTTCCAGCCCTACCTCTGCTTTCCATGGATTGGCCTGTAGTACATCAATAGCTCAGCATTCCATGTTCGGAATCCCAAAGTCCTGTTCAATCAGGTGTTCAGCTTTCTACAGATTGGCCCAAGTTCAATCAACATAGCCTATGTAACTATGTAACTATGTAACATCTCATCATGCCCCAATTTTCCATGTTATATCAAATGTTTAGTATTTCACAGGCTGCTCCATGTTCGATTAGGTGTTCATCACTTGGCCCATGTTGCATCAGCGCCTCACCATTCAATTAATTTGCCCATGATCCATCAAATTTCACAGGCCGGTCTATGTTTCACCAGGTTTTCAACATTTCCAAGATTGGTTCTCCTTCTATAAACATAATAGAGATTCAATGGATTTGCCCATGTCCAATCAGGCCCACCGTCCAACCCTACCTCACTCAGCTTTCCATGGATTGGCCTGTAGTAAATCAGTAGCTGAACATTCCATGGATCTACTCCTCTTCCATCAACAACGTTGTATTCCATGGATTCCACCAGGATGACAGCATTCCACAGATACTAACAGTGTTGTGTCAGGAGAATTATCCTACATAAACGACTCATTGCGTTCGCACCCCGTTCCTTGGGGGTGCCAGAAGGCTCAGCTGTGACAGCTATTTAGCAAATAACATATGGCTGAATAAAACTCCTGATCATAATAAAAGAGAGGAATATCAAGCGTGTAAAATCACATTTAATCAGTGTGACTGCTGGCCAGACCTGCGAGGGGTGAATTTCACATCTCACTGTTTAGATGAGTATTTTTTTTTCCCATGGTGGGTTTAACGAGAAATAATACTGCTCAACCTATAACCTTTTATTTACTAAAGAAAACATTTTCACTCTTTCTCTTTCCTCCCATGGTTCTATAATGTTCCGTAATTGAGCTTGTGGTCCCATGCATTGTCCCTATGCCTACAGACTCCAGGGTAAAGGGGGTCAGTGCTGCTCCACCTTTGAAATTTTTTATCATTAAACCTTCTTGTGCTCTCATACATTACTTAAACTGAACCTCACTAAGGGGTAATGCTCGACCCATTAGGATATTAGTTGGGTCCAGAATTAGCGGGCCCATTAAGTCTACTAAGCAAGTTGACCTAAATCTCTGTGCTAGCACCAAGCCTTTCCTCCTTTAGCCTGGGCCACCACAATAGTTTCACAGTTGGACGTCCTGTTTGTGGTACAGTAAGATAACATTGGCTTCATGGACCCCTCTTCAAAACCCTTCCCCAACCAATGACCATGAGTTTCTTACCCTCTCTAGCCACCCTTATGTCTCTATGCCTGCATGTGGGGTTGTGCATCTCAAGAATTTTCTTCTGTAGTGAATGATCCAATTATTTGTGCCACCGAGCCCCCTAACTGCCCTAGTGCGGTTGCTTGACTTGTATCTATGTCCTTGCCTCCATTTTCCTCTTGGAAAGCTGAGCTTCTCACCATGACCACCATCAAGAACTTAGTTATCACTTTAGGCTCTGCTTAAGTACAACACCAGCTCCATGCCCTTGACTTAAAGAATCTTCTAAACATTGCTTTGTTGAGGTCCCACAAATCATGGACCTTATAATGGCTTATGTTCAACTGAGAGCCCCAGCAGGAGGACAAGAAGGGGGATGAAACTTAAAGGGGTTGTTCACCTTCAATCAACTAGTTGGTTTCAGATAGATCACCGGAAATAACAGCTTTTTCCTATTACTTTCTATTTTCTATTTGTGACTATTTTTCTAATATTGAAGTCTAAAGCAGCTCTGGGAGGGGGGTCGCCGACCCTGTAAACTGTTGTAAATTGATACATTTAGTTGATATATTTCTTATCTTTGTCCCAGCTGAGCAGAATCTCTGGGTTTCATTAAAGGCAGCTGTTAGAATTGATACAATAGTTGCTAATGTAAAATTGCAACAGTTCAGAATCTGCACCTGAATCACTGAGCTGCCAGACTGAAATACCAGAGACATTCAACTTTTTGGAAAAACAGTAAAAAATAAATAATGGAAAGTAATTAAAAATAGTCTTTATTTTTGGGGAACAATCTGAAAAAAGTGTTTGGAAGGTGAACAACCGATTTAAGAGAGGAAAGGAAACAAACTGAGAGGCAGAAGGAGCGATGAGAAGGAGAGAGGATCATAGGAAGAGGATATTGAATATTAAATGAGGACCAGAATGATGGTGACCAAGACCACAGACGAGGGAAGAAGAACAATAAAAAAAAGAGGAGATGCAGAAAGAGACAAACAAGATACAAAAGGGAGAAGAAGTGAAGCAACAGGGCAGAAGAAGCAATAAGGAAGGAGAGAAGATGATTAGAGATTGAGGGTAAATGTTGGCAGTAGTCTGGGCATACAAGCCATGATGGGCAAAATCAGGCCAGTCAGATCATTTGACCTCCAACAATGAGATCTTACTAAAGGTTTTTGGAATTGCTTGTACTCTTGATGTCTTCAAGATTCTCATCAGATATTGTTCTGAGGGGCTGTTGGAGGAGGGTCAATAAGCTGCTGACATGATCTGAAGGGGGTGAGTAGGCAACTTTTATCAGCCCATAGGTTTCCACTCGGGACCCGCCTTCCAATTCAACCATTTTTCCTAGGCCGTAGCCCGGAAACGGGTGTGACGTTACACCACAGTAGGGTCATCTATATATTTACCCGTGTGGCCAGGGTCTTGCAATTCATAGCGGCCACATACACTAAGCTCACTTGGTCCAATGCTGATTGGTTGCTATGGGTTACTACACCCAGGGGTAAACTTCTCCTCTCGCTCATAATCTTCATTCGCTCTGTGTTCTTCCACCATGAACCAACTTGTATATAATTGTTATTATCTCTGGAATCAATACCTCCAGCCTCCGACAGCTCCATCCTCGTCGCTCTACACCGCCCCCCCTACTCCCTACACCCTTTATATTTCCCATCCTCCCTTATATGACCTTTTCTCTTGGCGCTATCCAGCTGTTGCTTTCCACCGCCTGCGTTCCCCCTCTCCTGTTTACTGTATCCCCATTCCTTTATGTTCCTCTCTCCCATTATTCCTCCGCTCTTCTTTCATCTCCCTTTTCTAATCTACTTTTTATTATGATTCTTTCTCGTTTGATTGCCTCTCTTCTCTTTTTCCAATCTCTCTCTCTTGCTGGAACACACACACTTAGCCACCTGAACCTTCTCCCCGGCACGAGGTTCGCGCACAAACACAAACCCACCTCTGTAATGGGCAGTAAATAATGCATGAGGGGCTGGGCGACAATACGGGCAGCAAATCTCGCTTTTATAGCCCCATCATTGGGTCGTATTTCACTGCAAATGGTGCAGCGGGGGAGCCAGAGAGGGGCTGCACGGGGAATTGGGCCCAGAGCTGACAATTGGCTCTTCCTCACCCAACACTAAATCTCCGCCGAGGCCTCAGCTTTATTTATTTTATTTTTTTTCTTTACGACTTTCTTGCCCCCAGCAGAATCGTTATATAAAACTGAATTTCATATTGCGAGTCCAAAATGCGCAGCCTGGTCCCTCTCCCAATCGCAGCTTTTCCCAGATGAGCCCCTCACATTGCGCAGTGCAGAACAGACCTGTGTATAGGAGCCGACTGGGAGCGATCGCTTTCATATTTAGATTGTCAGCTTTTCAGAATAAATCATGCCAAGGAACTTTCTTGTATGCGTTGCAATTACAGCTGCCAGGAGAATGCTGGGTGTCCTGCATGTGATGCAGTGCTGCAGTTTTATTGGGAGTTGCTTGCAGAGCTGCCTTAAAGGGACAGGCACACGGAGCATTAGAAGTTCTTACAGGGACTAGTGTATCAGTAACAAAGCAACACAACTGCATCAGGCCTATGGAAAACATTGCTGGACATGACTTGGAACGCTGGTTTCAGTGTTTCTGAGTAGTTTCGGGTTTTCCCTAGCAGGTACTAATGATGCTCAGGTCGACCCAAAACCCCTGCAGGTTCAGACTGACTCACTGACCCAAGACGCAGGTTAAGGGTGGGCGACAATTAGTGATGTGCAGGTCGAGCAAAACTCAACCCACACCCAACCCTAACCAGGCAAGTTCCCTTCTTTATATACCTGCCCCACTGTGATGTCACAAAAGGGGGTGGGGCAGAAGAAGGCCGTCTTCGGGCCATGGGCGGGTTTGGGCTGAACTTTAGCCTCAGTTTGCCCACCTGTGGCCGGAAGATGTTGTGCAGAAGCTGGTCTGAACCCGCCCAAACAGTGGGTAAACCCGCAGGTCCCGCAGGCTTTGGGCCGACCCGCACATCACTAGTGGCAGTTTTATTCACCTCCAGTGGTTGCGACAGGGCAACATCAGAGAAGGGGTGGGCGCAGGTACATAAATTGCTGTGGCCTGACAGTTTGGGTCAAGCGTGGGCATCACTAGGAGGGGAGCCTGGAATTTCAGCTTTTTGCCCCTTGTAACTTGGGGGGCAGAGATACTGAGGATTCTCATGGGAGGCGTATGTAGCATGACTATCCAGAACCTTGCTATCATTTTATATATTTACTATAACACATAACTGTAAAATAAAGACAATAAAAAACACAGTATCATTTCCAGAAATGAATATTACCTTAATTTCACGTAGCCAGCCTTGCACATGAAACAAACGTAGGCTGCCAAAAATTTACCTCTGGCCAATCAGCAGCCACTAATGCACACCTATGAGGACATATTACCCTGCTCTTTTCTATAATAAAACTACAATCTCGCCCCATGAAGTCACATGATTTCTTTGCCTCCTGGTAGCAGCAGCCCTGAGAGCAGAGCAAGCGGCACAACTAGAACTAGACACCTGACTTGGCAGCAACATTTAACCCCTGTGCCTAACCCTCTCCATAACCAATAGGCAACTGCTATCAGTATCACTGCTTGTGCCACTACAGGTGTGGTCTTACCTCTCACTGGCCATTAGAAGCCCCAAGGAATTGTGGGAACCTGCACTTGATGCCTGTGAGTCTGGACTGGGAGCCTTGCGCCAGATGCACTGTAACAGGTGCAGAGTGAAGCTTCTTTAACAAGGACTGGGTGCAGCTCCAGCATCACAAACCTGTGCCCTTGTTCCTTTATATGGTCACAGAACAACCCCTCAGTGACTTCTAATATCCTTATCATTTACAGTAGGGGGTACATTATCCCTTATAATACATGAGTGATACTCAGAGTTCCCTGTATAACTCAGCCTGCAGCCTTGTTCCTTTATATGGTCACAGAACAACCCCTCAGTGACTTCTAATATCCTTATCATTTACAGTAGGGGGTACATTATCCCTTATAATACATGAGTGATACTCAGAGTTCCCTGTATAACTCAGCCTGCAGCCTTGTGCCTTTATATGGTCACAGAACAACCACTCAGTGACTTCTAATATCCTTATCATTTACAGTAGGGGGTACATTATCCCTTATAATACATGAGTGATACTCAGAGTTCCCTGTATAACTCAGCCTGCAGCCTTGTGCCTTTATATGGTCACAGAACAACCCCTCAGTGACTTCTAATATCCTTATCATTTACAGTAGGGGGTAAATTATCCCTTATAATACATGAGTGATACTCAGAGTTCCCTGTATAACTCAGCCTGCAGCCTTGTGCCTTTATATGGTCACAGAACAACCCCTCAGTGACTTCTAATATCCTTATCATTTACAGTAGGGGGTAAATTATCCCTTATAATACATGAGTGATACTCAGAGTTCCCTGTATAACTCAGCCTGCAGCCTTGTGCCTTTATATGGTCACAGAACAACCCCCCAGTGACTTCTAATATCCTTATCATTTACAGTAGGGGGTACATTATCCCTTATAATACATGAGTGATACTCAGAGTTCTCTGTATAACTCAGCCTGCAGCCTTGTGCCTTTATATGGTCACAGAACAACCCCTCAGTGACTTCTAATATCCTTATCATTTACAGCAGGGGCTACATTATCACTTATGTATGGTGTAGGTGCAAGAGGTAAATTTAACCTCCGTGTGGAATGATTTGTACAAACAGGAGACATCTAGCCTGTGTATATTAATGGACATGTGTCCCTGGCATGTTGTTGATTCGTGTCACATACTATTTGCCCCTCAGGGCCGGGTCCAGCTGTCATCTCTCCCTCGCTCACAACCCTCCCCCACTCTAATATTGCACAGGCAGCTGGGGTCAGAGGTCGGGAGCTCTAGGAACACCTTTTATTTGTCCACAATCATTGGACAGAGTCAGTCGGAACAGCTTGCAGGCTGTTTATTGTTAGGCAGGGAGATTTTAAAGGGGAACAATGATATATTTTTCACATTGACATGTCAGGGACCCGCCCCTCCCCCAGTGGATACTGATCAGCAAAAAACATGGACTGAAACAAACTGTGATGTGTAAACCTGTTGTACTAGAATTCCCATCAGCCCCAGTCAGGTGAGAGTAGCAGTAGTAGTCCTGATATAAACAATGTTATAGATTTGGGGTGCGTGCTTATTTGTACCCTGGGTACCCCTAGAACTATAGCAGGGTGACACCCCAATGTTTCTATATATCTGTAACCTTGTTATGAGCTAAGGGGGCCCAGTCTGAAGGCCAGTTAGGGGGAGATTTGGGGTGAGTGTTTATTTGTACCCTGGGTACCCCTGGAACTATAGCAGGGTGACACCCCAATGTTTCTATATTTAGTAGACATGTCCCTAAGGCAGCATTTTGGTGGTTACACTATTGTTCTAGGAAGGAGATTTGTGAGATTGTGGGTGAGAGAAGCGCATGGAGTTGCAGATCCTGCTGTACCCACAATCCCCTTCATCTGGGCACCCAGCCATCTCCCACAGTCCCCCGGGGGCAACTTGTATTGTTCTCCCCATCCACAAACACATTTGTTGTTACCTCCAGTTGCATCATGATGTTTCTGCCATCGCCCTCTTCCCTGGGGATCCTAAACTGCCATCTGTTGTTGATACACAACTCCCAGCATCCTCAGCGACACCCGGCCACGCAATGCACAGAGAGCGGAAAGAAAGTAGCCCAGGCCACTGGCTCAGTCACATATTTATATATTTACAAAGTATCATTGTTCAAAAAAAAAGAAAAAAGAAATTGAATGGTTTTTTTGATCATCCAGTTTGTGTGCCCGACTGGCAGCAGATCAACGCCGCACATTTAATTTGACGCAATGGCAGCAACCAATAGAATTTAAAGATATTTACAGCAAATAACACAGAGCTGGGAAAAGTGCAAGAATGAGGGTGTCTAAGACTGAAACTACAACTCCCAGCAGTCCTCAGTAGCAAATAAGCTCTCAGTTATAAAACATGCAGCTGAGAATGGTTTCCACTATTCTCTATGGGGCAGGTCACACAGGTGACGGCTTTGTTTTGGGGAGTTGCAACTTTTTCTAATGTACCCACTTGCAGCCTTTGCTATTATGGGGGTCGCTAGCTTATTCTACACCTTAAAAGTGGTGCGCGTAAAGTGCGGGAGGGAAGGATAATGGGAATGTGTAGTGGCTACAGGGACAGAGAGCTCAGCTGCAGTACAAAGGGCACAGAACGAGAGGGACGATACGACAGCAATTTCCCAATCACAAACGTCCACCATCACCCCCGGGGCAGTTTTGTGCCCTTTCCCAGCTCTGCGGGGGGCATCTGGAGCAATACATGTTAAAAGGGGTTGTTCACCTTTAAGTTCATGGCTATTAGAATGGCTATTTTTAAGCAACTTTTCAATTGGTCTTTATTTTTTCTTTCTTCTAGTTTTTAAGTTTTTTGCTTTCTTCTGCTGACTCTTTCCAGCTTTCAAATGGGGGGTCAGTGACCCCATCTAATAAACAAATTATCTGTAAGGCTACACATATATTGTTATTGCTAGTTTTTATTACTTATCTTTCAATTCAGTCCCTCTCCTATTCATATTCCAGTCTCTTATTCAAATCAATGCATGGTTGCTAGGGGAATTTGGACCCTAGCAACCAGATTGCAGAAATTGCAAACTGGAGTCTGCTGAATAAAAAGTAGGGAGGTTTTTCAGCAGGATACGGCCGAATCCTTCTGCCCAGCTGAACCGAATCTGAATTTGCATATGCAAATTAGGGGAGGGAAATTGCATGACTTTTTGTCACAAAACAAGGGAGTAAAAAAATGGTTCCCTTCCCATATGCAAATTAGGATTCGGTTCGGTATTTGGCCGAATTGTTCGTGAAGGATTCGGCTGAATCCAAAATAGTGGATTCGGCGCATCCCAAAAAAACCTAAATAACTCAAAAACTAAAAATGAAAACCAATAGCAAATTGTCTCAGAACATCACTCTCTATATCATACTAAAAGATCATTTAAAGGTGAACAACCCCTTTCAAAAAAAACAAAAAAACAATTAGTAACTAGAAAGAAGTACAAAGTGAGTCTCTAATAAAAATTATTGATGAACTGTACAAGGATAGAGACAAACGGTGCTGTGGCTTCACAATATGCAGTCGGCTGTGGAATATTTCCTTCCGGGCCACAGTCTGCTCCCCCCAAAAAGCGACAATGTGAAACAATGACAGTGTGAACGACTCAATGTACAGCACTTTATCCAGCCGGCAGTTACTTGCCCTTTACGTTGTTGTCTCAGGGGGGCTTTATACATTTTGGGTTTTATCCAGTGCTTCCAGAATTTAGGAACATCCACTAGAGGTGCTAGAGAGCTTTATACCGTCTCCCCGAATCACTCTGGCCCCCTCCAGTGGTCACATCCAGTATCACAGCTCCACATCCAGCTTACCTGACCATGACCCAGTCTTCCCCTTTAATACAAAGGCCTTTGTGGGCGGAGCTTTAATAGGCCACTTCACTGTCCTGGCTGTTTGTGAACAAGATGGCGGCCTTGGCGTTGATAAAGTAAGTGGTGACCAGAGAAACGAGAAGTACGGCGATGCCAACCACCAAGGTGATCACCTGCAATAAAGGGGGACACTATAATAAACAAGGGGAACTGGAAAACATGGAGGCAGTCCCCTAAATATCCCCTTTCCACTACATTAGTCCCACACAGGGAGGGGCTTCAGCCCAACCACGAATACAATTTATACAGTGAATGGAACGCTTGCGCTCATCCTATTTTTCGCTTTGGACAATTCTAAGCAACTTTTCAATTGGTCTTCATTATTGAAGCTGAGCAATTTTTTGTTTCGCCGTGTAAATGACGCCCAATGGGAGAAAAAAAATGTTGCAAGTCAAAAAAAATGTGTCGCCCATAGTCTTTAATCCATTTCGGCAAATTTTCGCTGGAATTTTTGGCGAAACTGGTTAAATTCGCCCATCCCTATAATCATTTTTTTTTACAGTTTTTGATTTATTTGCTTTCTTCTTCTTCCGAATCTTTACAGCTTTCAAATGGGGGGGTCACTGACGCCCATAGACTTAAATGGGAGAAAAAAATGTTGCGTGTCAAAAAAAAATTGTGGCCCATATAGACTTTAATGAATTACAGCAAATTTTCGCTGGAATTTTTGGTGAAACGGGTTAAATTCGCCCATCCCTATAATAATTTTTTTTTTTTAGTTTTTGAATTATTTGCTTTCTTCTTCTATTTCCAGCGTTCATATTGGGGTCACTGACCCCATCTAAAAAAAGAAATGCTCTGTAAGACTGCACATTAATGGGCAGATTTATCAAGGGTCGAATTGAAAATTCTCATTTTCGAGTTTTTTATGGCCAAAACTTAAAATTCGATTTGAGGTTTTGTTTTTAAAAAAAAAAATTCGAATTACATTTTCGAGATTTATCATACTCTGGTCCTTTAAGACCTCAAATTTAACTATTCGCCACCTAAAACTTGCCGAATTGCTGTTTTAGTCAGTGTGAGACGCACAGGGATCAATTTGAAGTTGTTTGCAGCCTTCCGGACATTTCTTCGGAGAAAAAAATAAAACAAGTTTTTTTTAAAACTCAAATCAAATTAGATTCAAGTTCGATCCTATTCACCCAAGTTTTGAAAATTTGATTTTTTTTAATAAATTTCAATTGGTCGACTTTTGAGTTCATGGGAATTTTTTTTTTAAAAAAAAAAAACTCCCATGAATTCAAAATTTGACCCTTGATAAATCTCCCCCTTGTTGTTATTGCTACTTTTATTTATTCGGGCCTCTCCTATTCATATCCCAGTCTCTTATTCAAATCAATGCATGGTTGCTGGGGGAATTTGGTCCCTAGCAACCAGATGGCTGAAAGTGCAAAATGGAGAGCTGCTGAATAAAAATCTAAATAACAAAAGCCACAAATAATAAAAAAATTAAAACCAATTGCAAATTGTCTCAGGATATCCCTCTCTATATCATACTTAAAGCTAATTTACAGGTGAACAACCCCCTTATGAGATTGTCAGATCAAATAAATGCAAGTGCTGTGTAAATATAGAAATAAATGATGATAATAATGATACATATATCACTGCCTGGTACAAACTCGCCTCCTATTGGTGGAAACGAATACTGCAGCGCAGGGCCTATAGCTTTCTGCTTCTATAGAACTAGAAAAGCTAAAGTGCACCATCTGCTGGTAGAATAGGGTATAGACACATACAAGCAAATCAGTACAGTTCCACCAATGGGCATCTGCTAAGTTAGTCACATGGGCTGCTCATATTTGGGTTGCTGAAAGCAAAGAGAAATCAGTTTATCACGTGTCTCACCTCCAGCTCACGGCTGGGCACCAAGAAAATGCGGGCCTTGATATCCTTCCAACGACTCTCTGTCCAAGTGGAGTATTCAGTGGAATCCCATTGGTCCAACTCGAAGGCTGGAGACTCTGCCACGTGACTACGAATGGAGCTCCTCACACAATATGGCCGTCTAGATGTTGTGTTACCATCTAAAGGGCCCTGCACCCAAGTGTAACTGTACAACTGCCAGGAAAGAGGAGAGAGGCTTCAGAATGTGACTCCAACATCTTCCCAAAGTTTTATGGGATCTCTCTGTACAGACTATGAGCAAACTTAGGGGACTGTTCCTGCTGAATTGTGCTTAGTACAGGGAATACCTATGCTGCCATAGTTTTATGGGATCTCTCTGTACAGACTATGAGCAAACTTAGGGGCTGTTCCTGCTGAATTATGCTTAGTACAGGGAATACCTATGCTGCTATAGTTTTATGGGATCTCTCTGTACAGACTATGAGCAAACTTAGGGGCTGTTCCAGCTGAATTGTGCTTAGTACAGGGGAATACCTATGCTGCCATAGTTTTATGGGATCTCTCTGTACAGACTATGAGCAAACTTAGGGGCTGTTCCTGCTGAATTATGCTTAGTACAGGGAATACCTATGCTGCCATAGTTTTATGGGATCTCTCTGTACAGACTATGAGCAAACTTAGGGGCTGTTCCTGCTGAATTGTGCTTAGTACAGGGAATACCTATGCTGCCATAGTTTTATGGGATCTCTCTGTACAGACTATGAGCAAACTTAGGGACTGTTCCTGCTGAATTGTGCTTAGTACAGGGAATACCTATGCTGATATAGTTTTATGGGATCTCTCTGTACAGACTATGAGCAAACTTAGGGACTGTTCCTGCTGAATTGTGCTTAGTACAGGAGGCTGTACCAGTCCCAGGAAGGACCTGTAATGCAGCCTCCCAGCTTATCTTTTCCAGTGTGGGTCCGGGGAGGGCCGCAACACTAGTGCAGAGAGTGGACTTGTGTTCTCTAACACTGGAAAGCCAAATTTTTGGTTGTTGAAAAGGGGAAATTTGTCACTTAAAGGCACAAGGAGCTTTTTTGCCACCCCTGATAACTAGTTTGGTGCTGCTGCCTGAGGCGAGTTATTCAACTTATTAACTGGTCCCAGTTAATGCTATGGCAGGAGTATCACATGATCACCATATTTGGCTGGTCAAGCATCAGTCACTAGTGATGTGTGGGCTGGGCCAATACCCGCGGGACACGACCTCGGCACTTCCTTTGCAGGTCACGGCATGTTTTGGTGAAGCTCTTCTTCCTGCTCTCCCTGCCTGCGACTTTAGACTGCCGGCTTCCTACATTCTTTTTTATACTCTTGTGCATGTCCCGCCCCTTTTGTGATGTTATTGGGGAGGAGGCGGGTGTGGGTCCCATCCCATTTGCCATATGGCCACACCCCCAGGGATGTCTTTTCAGGAAACAGTCACATTGTACAGGAAGGTTTTGGGCAGACAGGTTAAACACCTCCTGCTAACAACAAGCTGTGTCCCCAAGTTGCAAATGTGAGAGTAATTTAACTAAACACGCGCAGCACTTACTTCTTTCTTGGGATCGTCAATCTTCTCTGGGTTCTGACATTCGTCATTCGTCAGGTTCATCACCGTTCCAGTGAGGTTGGCCAACACAGAGAGCAGGAGGCTGGCGGGATGATTGGGTTCCCTCAAGTTACTCTTTATTGTGCCCGTCATATAATACTGCAACGGCCCGTTATCTACAGGAGTGACAGAATGAAGAGACAGCGTGAGTCCCAAAAGTCTCATCCCCCCCAGTTACCCCTCTACTACTGTATGTACTAGTGATGTACAGCACCCGCCTCCTCCCCTCTATATACAGACCCACAGCACTCCACTGATGATGTCTCAAAAGGGGCAGGGCAAGCGTGAGGGTATAAAAAACAAGAGTGTTGAAAGCAGGAATCGCTTATATATAAATATATAATAGCACTCACCCCAAATCTCCCCCTAAATGGCCTTCAGATTGGGCCCCCTTAGCTCATAACAAGGTTACAGATATATAGAAACATTGGGGTAACAGTCACCCTGCTATAGTTCCAGGGGTACCCAGGGTACAAATAAACACTCACCCCAAATCTCCCGCTAACTGGCCTTCAGACTGGGCCCCCTTAACTCATAACAAGGTTACAGATATATAGAAACATTGGGGTGTCACCCTGCTATAGTTCCGGGGGTACCCAGGGCACAAATAAGCACTCACCCCAAATCTCCCCCTAACTGACCTTCAGACTGGGCCCCCTTAGCTAATAACAAGGTTACAGATATATAGAAACATTGGGGTAACAGTCACCCTGCTATAGTTCCAGGGGTACCCAGGGCACAAATAAACACTCACCCCAAATCTCCCCCTAACTGACCTTCAGACTGGGCCCCCTTAGCTCATAACAAGGTTACAGATATATAGAAACATTGGGGTGTCACCCTGCTATAGTTCCAGGGGTACCCAGGGTACAAATAATCACTCACCCCAAATCTCCCCCTAACTGACCTTCAGACTGGGCCCCCTTAGCTCATAACAAGGTTACAGATATATAGAAACATTGGGGTGTCACCCTGCTATAGTTCCAGGGGTACCCAGGGTACAAATAATCACTCACCCCAAATCTCCCCCTAACTGACCTTCAGACTGGGCCCCCTTAGCTCATAACAAGGTTACAGATATATAGAAACATTGGGGTAACAGTCACCCTGCTATAGTTCCAGGGGTACCCAGGGCACAAATAAACACTCACCCCAAATCTCCCCCTAACTGGCCTTTACTTACCCAGAGCACTTCTCCATTCTGCTTTGATGATGGACTGGAACCAGCTGTTGTTGGACATCTTTAAGAAGCCATATAACATCTGTGTGACCTGCAGAACAGTAACGAACCAATCAGCCTCACACAACAATACACACAAGATTCTGGGAAAACGCAAACCACAAGATCATAAGAATGAATTTTAAAGCAGCAGATGTATAACAAGTTGAGATGTTCTGTGGTTTATTTGGGCCAATAAGCTGCCAACTAAGTCTAAAGTGGCCACATTCGCATCTCTCGTAAGCGGTTTATGACCCCCCCCCTCGGGCAGCCTAACAACAGAACAATGGGAAGGTAACCAGATAGCAGCTCACTAACACAAGATAACAGCTGCCTGGTAGATCTAAGAACAACACTCAATAGTAAAATCCAGGTCCCACTGAGACACATTCAGTTACATTGAGTAGGAGAAACAACAGCCTGCCAGAAAGCAGTTCAAGTGCTGGCTCTTTCTGAAAGCACATGACCAGGCAAAATGACTTGAGATGCACCTTCACACCAATATTACAACTAAAAAAAATACACTTGCTGGTTCAGGATATTAAATTGTATATTTACTTATTTGCAGTGTAAACAGTGTGATTTAGAAATAAAAACAACATCATAAAAATCATGACAGAATCCCTTTAAAGTACACTGTGCCTTTAAGTAGTATCTCCTTGCGAAACCACGGGAGTTTCATTTAAATGAACGAGATTACCGTTTTGGGGTCGGCCTTAATTTCCGCTGTGCTCTTCCCTCCAGCCAGCCTGTACAGAGAGTTGGCAAGCACGGTGGCAACATCTGCAAGAGACTGCAAAGAAAAGTGTCAGACTTGCAGGATCAGCAATACCATACAATCCAGTACTGTGGAGAGTCCTAGTTTTATGGAGAAAAGTCTTCATGTTTCTCAGGAATGTTTCCTACCAGACGTTAAGTCACTGAAATACCTTGTTTTTGAACACCACAGGGCTGCCGTGGGGCACAGGAGTGGGCTAAAAATGTGCCACAATTAGAGGCACATTTATCAAGGTTCGAATTTCAAATTTATGTGAGTTTTTTTTTTTAAACTCCCATGAACTTGAAATTCGAACTTAATTATAAAAATCTGATTTCTTTTTAAACCCGGGTGAATAGGATCAACCCGAGAACTCAAATCAAATTCTATTTGAAATTTAAAAACTCGATTCAGGTTAAAAAAATCGAATGTCAGGAAGGCTGCAAACAACTCCAAATTGATCCCTGGACATCTCCCATTGACTTAAAAGAGAACTATGGCGCCATCTTCTTCTCTTCGGTAATGTTCGTGAAGTGATCAGCATATTGACGCATGCGCAGTCTGGTTCATGACAACTGCGCATGCGCTGAAAGAGACAGAAATTGCAGAAGGGAAGGAAGACGACATGAAGATCACCAAAGAAAAGAAGATGGGCTCTGTTGCGCTCACTCTCCATGTATGGTCGCTATTTCTGGAGGGGACAGAATTCAAGGTTAAGACTGTGCAGGTGGAGGCGGCTAGTGGGGACTTCTTACCATGGGGGGTTTAGTTCTCCTTTAAACAGCAATTTGCCAGGTTTTAGGTGGCGAATAGTCAAATTTGAGTTCTTAAAGGGCAAGAGTATGACAAATTTAAATTTTTTTAAAAACTCGAATCGAATTTGAATAACTCCCTAGTTGAATTTGACAGTTTTGACCATAAATAAAAACTCGAATGTCAGGAAGGCTGCAAACAAGTCCAAATTGATCCCTGGATCCCTAACTGCTTAGTCGAATTTGACAGTTTTTACCATAAAAAAAACCTTGAAAATTAGAATTTTCAATTCGACCCTTGATAAATCTGCAATCTTGAACAATATACTCCTACCCGAGCCGTATCGGTGATATATTGCAGTTGTTCTTCTTTGGTCAGCCCTTCTGGATATCTCATGTGGATGTTATCAGCTGTGTCGTATACGCTGTGATAATATCTGGAAGGGGAAAAGATCATCCCTTTAGTGGACAGACGGAACAATGAAAAACATGAAGAAATTACATTTTGGGATCAGGCAGGAAGACAATGTGCAATTTGTTTGCAGGGTTCCACACTCCATTTCAGCCGCTTCCCTCATGTATTGGTGAGGGGAAGGAGCAGGGGGCACATAGGGAGTAGGAGTAAATAACACATAGGAACCTGACTTTGCCTTGAGGATATTTGACTGGCGCATGACATGCAATTTGCAGCAGGACGACGTATTAGGCACCTGCTGCACTGTGGGTTCTGCTCCTGACAGCTGCACATTCCTCCCACCATCAAAGGAGCCAGGCAGTGGGTAAGACTGGGGATATTTAGGAAGTGGCCTACCTGTTGCTGTAAGCAGCTCTGTGATCGGTAAGTACAACTCCGGGGATGTTCCGAGCCCTAAGGAATCGCTGCAAGGAAGCGGGAGGGAGGGGCTGCGAGTGGTCAACTTCTTGTACCGTCACATTGGAATCATGACTTGCACTCACTAGCGAGTCGACCACCTCTTGTACCTAAAGCAACATAAAGAGAGGAGCAAAGCTTTCAGCAAAGCCCTATTCCTTGAGCAAAAAACACCCGATCCCTTTCCTTAGCCCCGACCCTGACTGACTTATGTCCAACAATAGGTGAAAAATCAGGAGGCAAAAGAATAAGAACTCTGTAGCTATTGCATATAAAGGTCAATGTTTTATCCCAAGTAAATTCCCATAAACGTATGTGTAGGATTGCTACTACTATGCTCTGTCACATCCAGCACAATTACAATGCAGCAAACCCCTACACCTGACCAACTCCTACATTAAAGGGATACTGTCATGGGAAAATTATTTTTTTTAATGCATCAGTTAATAGAGCTGCTCCAGCAGAATTCTGCACTGAAATCCGTTTCTCAAAAGAGCAAACAGATCTATATATATATATATATATATAATAAATATATTTAATTTTGAAATCTGACATGGGGCTTTCCCAGCTACCCCCAGTCATGTGACTTGTCACTCCTTACTTCTGTACTGCAAGTTGGAGTGATACAACTAGGGATGCATAGAATCCAATATTTTGGATTCGGCCTCTGCGAAAGATTCCGTTGAATACTGAACCCTAATTTGCTTTTGCAAATTAGGGGTGGGAAGGGGAAAACATTTTTTACTTCCTTGTTTTGTGACAAAATGTCATGCAATTTTCCCATCCAGGATTCGGTGCATCCCCAGATACAACCCCCTCCTTTCCCCTCAGCAGCCTAACAACAGAACAATGGGAAGGTAACCAGATAGCAGCTCCCTAACACAAGATAGCAGCTCCCTGGTAGATCTACAAACAGCACTCAATAGTAAAATCCAGGTCCCACTGAGACACATTCAGTTACATTGAGTAGGAGAAACAAGAGCCTGCCAGAAAGCATTTCTCTCCTAAAGTGCTGGCTCTTTCTGAAAGCACACGACCAGGCAAAATGACCTGAGATGCACCTACACACCAATATTACAACTAAATACACTTGTTGGTTCAGGAATTCAATTTTATATTGTAGAGTGAATTATTTGCAGTGTAAACAGTGTCATTTAGAAATAAAAACTACATCATAAAAATCATGACCGAATCCCTTTAACTAGAGCCTGCCATCAGTAGCAGCACATGCAAAATGTATTTACAATATATGGACTAATATTTTGTGCAATCTGCCCCATAAAACAGGAACTTCAGTTCCCCCTGTGAGATTCGGCACTCAGATGTTGCTATTTGCAGGGCCCGGGTCATTACCGTCGCATTCACGGTCTCGTTATTCCTGGAGATGGGATCGGTGTGAATCCACAAGTAGGAGTCGTTTCTCAGCGCCACCTGCAGGAGAAGCACCAGAATGCACCTTGATTACTTCCACATACAATCCTGTGTGCATCAGCTTCTCATTCCCTCCATTCCTGCCTGTCTGTTTCCCACTCCATACAAAGCTTTATCAGACGTAGAGTGTATGGAAGTGCAACAAGGTATTTCAATAAGACAAATCACAATACACACACACAACACACTGATTTGAAGGGGAAAGACCAAGCACTTACCTGATTCAGTTCAACAAATGAATGGATGTTCTCCAGTGAGACAGGGAAGTGGCCTTTCTCCATGTCATACACCATCCTGGAACTGCCAATATAGTCGTAGATTTCCTGCAGGGAGTGTGGGGTTGAATACATCATACAATATATATATATATATATATATATATATATATATATATATATATATATATATATATATATATATATGTAATTTTCTAATACACTTGAATTATTCACGAAACATCTCGGTGTTGCTGGTCATTTGTCTTTATATATATATATATATATATATATATATTAGGGATGCACCGAATCCACTTTTTTGGATTCGTCCGAACCCCCGAATCCTTCGTGAAAGATTCGGCCGAATACCGAACCCTAATTTGCATATGCAAATTAGGGGCGGGAAGGGGAAAACATTTTTTCCTTCTTGTTCTCTGACAAAAAGTCACGCAATTTCCCTCCCCGCTCCTAATTTGCATGTGCAAATTAGGATTCGGATTCGGTTTCGGCGGGGTAGAAGGATTCGGTCGAATCCGAATCCTGCTGAAAAAGGCCGAATCCCAAACCGAATCCTGGATTCGGTGCATCCCTAATATATATATAAAGAAGTTCCGAAGGCGCGCTCCGTTTACTGTAGAATGCCCGAGTGCCAGCAATAGCGGAATAGGTAACTCGTATGCAGAATAGAGACACTCACGGGGCTGGTTTTATGCAAGTAAAATAAATAATTTATTTCGGAACTCAATGTTACGATCCCTAACTGGGATCTTCGTCAGGAGAATACAAAACAGGTAACTAGTAAGCCCATAATCCCACAGAATTTAAACCCACAAATGTAAAATCGGTGCCATAAACATTGCTAGGCAACCAATGTAAATGACAGTTCGTACATATATAAATACACACACCCCTTGGCCTGACAATAATGAGAGTTTAATATTTCATGCTGTGCTTTATAAAATTATTTAGCTCTAAAAGCAAGATTAGTGCTGTAATACAGTGATCTTGAACTACATCTCCCTGCACTAGAGTCCTGCGCGGGTCCATTTTTTATATACCCATAGCCGCAATTTGACCTGCATGTTCCTGCTACTTGCTAATGGGAAGTGACTTTACATTGGCTCGGAAGTGACGTCAATCCGGTGCTGAATCTTCCCAAAAAAAAAAAATTAGAAACTGGAAGAACCACAAGGGTGGGTGGGATTTAGTTCACACCTTTGTTGGGTACCCAGCCAGGTTACCTGCGGACTGCCCAAATGGCCAAGGAATGAGGGAGTTTTTGCCCAAAATCCAACTACTTTGCGGGTATTCCGCGGGTACCCGTCCCAATGCAGGACTCTACCCTGCACCCCAGCAGAGTTAATGCTGAAAGTTGTCACCCTATCAAAAGAAAGTTGTCTTCCCCATAAGAAAGGTTGTGGCTTATTCAATAAACTGACCAATCAGAGTGAATTGTATATTCTCTTCTGTATAACAATACTTAACATGACCCAATACTATATGACGCGCCCCCGCTATGCCATCACGGACTCACCCCTTGAAAAAAGACGAACATTATATTCCGTGGCAAATCCTGAGTGTCGTTTAGTTTGTGAAGAGCTTCCGCCGCAGCCAGCAGGGTCACAAACCCCGACACTGCGCTGTCTGCCCCCGGAGCCAGATTCCAAAAGAAGGAGTGACTGTCAGCCTGTCGGAACAAGAAGAGGGCACTTAGGCTGGAATAGGCAGACAAACCGGCCAAATTCTCTGGTCAGACAGGCGTAACTTACCCTTGCGGCAGCAACTACTAGCTGCTCCTCCGGCGGGATTGTGCCGGTCGTATTGATGGGCTTCAGGGAGCTCCACACGTTGTGCACAATGATCGAATCGCACACTCCTTCTAGGAAAAAGACAGAGTAAGTTGACATGATCCGAATACTAGGACTCATCCCAGAATAAACAGGAACAAGCATCCCATAATAAGCCCTTCCCTTACCAGCGCTTATGCTAAACGATGACTGGAGGGAGTTGCGTCGCATGCAGGTGACTGTGTTGGTGACTCCGTACATAAACGAGGAAAGCTGCATGGCACAGAGGGGGTACTGGGGGGCGCTCCCGTTCTGAGGCATGTTGTGATCTCTGTAACACTGCACAGGGAAAGCAGAGACGCTGAACCCCCAAAATATAAACGTTTACATCAGGTGTTTCTCATATATTGTGCCTTCACTGATTCGGTTACATCACGGCAGACAAAACAAAGAATTGAACCAGCCAGACGGCTACCCACCTGCCTTATGACCTCGGTTTCATTTTCTTCACGGAGCAGGAAAATCGGGAACTGGAATTCTTCATAGGAAAGCCCAGTCCCAAGCGGGTTCCATGTGATATTGTTGCAGTGGGCATACTGGGAGCCATGGTCACTGGTGTACAACCCTGCAGGAGAACGTGCCTGGTTAGCCCACAAGAAGGGGAACAGCCGAGAAACATCACTCTAAGCAACTTTCCAATATATATTAAAGGGATACTGTCATGGGAATTTTTTTTACCCAAAATGCATCAGTTAATAGAGCTGCTCCAGCAGAATTCTGCACTGAAATCCATTTCTCAAAAGAGCAAACAGATTTTTTTAGATTTAATTATGAAATCTGACATGGGACAAGACATATTGTCAGCTTCACAGCTGCCCCCAGTCATGTGACTTATGCTCTGATAAACTTCAGTCTCTCTTTACTGCACGTTGGTGTGATATCACATCCTCCCTTCCCCCCAGCAGCCCAACATCAGAACAGTGGGAAGGTAACCAGATAGCAGCTCCTTAACACAAGATAACAGCTGCCTGGTAGATCTAAGAACAGCACTCAATAGTAAAATCCAGGTCCCACTGAGACACATTCAGTTACATTGAGTAGGAGAAACAACAGCCTGCCAGAAAGCAGTTCCATCCTAAAGTGCTGGCTCTTTCTGAAATCACATGATCAGGCAAAATGACCTGAGATGCACCTACACACCAATATTACAACTAAAAAATACACTTGTTGGTTCAGGAATTAAATTTTACATTGCAGAGTGAATTATTTGCAGTATAAACAGTGTAATTTAGAAATAAAAATGACACCATAAAAATAATGACAGAATCCCTTCAAACTCTGACTCAATGTAGCAGAAGCCAGATGATTAACATAGAGGAAAAATAAGAACAGAATGACATAAGCAAATACTGCTTTCTGTTATATTGTATGACATCAATCCCAGGAATCGCTCCTGCGGGTAATAATAATAATAATAATAGGACTTACCAAAACCATCATTTGGACAGGGGGGATCGGGGGAGAATCCAGAAGCAGGACTTGTTTTGGAAAGGATAACTGCAACACCAGACACACGTGAGCTCCCCTTTAATTTCTGCATGCTGTCCCTGGGGCAAACAGGAAAAATTAGCAGATTCCACAAAAACATCAGCATGACCTGCAGCCCCAATGACTCAACAAAGGATAATATTCCCCCCACAACCTATCTTCAGTGTGTTAACCTAAATAAACATTAAAGGTGTTGTTAGCCATTAAATTCACTTTTAATATGAGGTAGAGGGTGATACTGTAAAACAATTTGCTAACGATTTTAATTTTTTATTATTTCTAGTTTCTGAGTTATTTAGCTTTTTATTCAGCAGCTTTCTCGGTTTGCAATTTCAGCAGTCTGGTTGCTAGGGTCCAAATTACCCTAGCAACCACTCACTGATAATAATAAGAGGCTGGAATATGAATGGGGAAGGTGTGAATAAAAAGATGAGTAATAAAAAGTAGCAATAACAAGAAATGTGTAGCTTTACAGAGCTTTTTTTTTCTTATGTGGGGTCAGTGACCCCCCATTTGAAAGCTGGAAAGAGTCAGAAGACGAAGGCAAATAATTAAAAAAAAAACTATAAAAAGTTAACTTAAAGGGGTTGTTCACCTCTGAATTAACTGTTACTATGATGTAGAGAGTGATATTCTGAGACAATTTGCAATTGGTTTTCATTTTTTATTATTTGTGGTTTTTGAGTTATTTAGCTTTTTATTCAGCAGCTTTCTCGGTTTGCAATTTCAGCAGTCTGGTTGCTAGGGTCCAAATTATCCTAGCAACCATGCATGGATATGAATAAGAGTATGGAATATGAAGAGGAGAGGCCTGAATAGAAAGATAAGGAATAAAAAAGTAGCAATAACCATCAATTTGTAGCCTTACAGAGTATTTGTTTTTTAGATGGGGTCAGCAACACCCATTTGAAAGCTGGAAAGGGTCAGAAGGAAAAGGCAAATAACTAAAAAAGTATAACATATAAATAATGAAAACCAACTGCAAAGTTGCTAGGAATTGGACATTCTATAACAAACTAAAAGTTACCTCAAAGGTGAGGCTCCCCTACTGCTGCCCCAGTACTTAGTAAGACCCAATGTCCCTATAAGGTTAATGGGAGCAAAGTGTAACAAACAGGCATCTAAAAGAAGGATTCTGGGGTCTGACAGAGCAGGGGTTAAAATCCTGCAGACACATATTCCTTCCCAGATATTCAATGTCAGAGCCACGACCCCTTTAAGAGCAATATATAATACTCTAACTATGGTGGTGCAGTTGTAGCAGCCTCGGGTGAGGCAAACAATACATGATATACCGTATCACTGTCATTATAATGAAACCCAGCAGCAATAACCCCACTGTAGGAACCAACCTGGTAAAGAGATGGGCTTCCAGCACCACCATGTAGGGGGGATTAGGGCCGCTCTCCAGCACCCACTGCAGCTCCTCCTCTTGCTCCACCACATGGATCACCCCGGTGTCACCGCTCTTTGAAGCTGCGGTACAAAAAGAACATAAATAAATGCCTCCCCTCCAATCTCATTCTATTGAACTGCACACTCCCAGCCCGAGGGGTCACTTACACTGGCAGCCCACCTGGTGGGTGGCATTTAGCAGTCGGACGCAAGGCGAGGTGCTGTTCAGCGAAATGTAGATCTTCCTCTCCACTGAATTCCCCCTGCACACAACTGAGGGGGGAAAAAAAACATGGGTAGTTCTCATTAATCAGGAAAAACTGCTTTTCATAATGAAAAAAAAATGTTTCAGGAGTGAGAAGCAGCAGTGCAGAGCCTAGAAAGAGACAATTACACACGGCTCCCAACAGCAAAGCTACGGTCACAGTGTTTAGAATGATATTTTTTATATATTACACAAGAGCCATGAATATCCTGTAAATTCTATCCTTATAAACGGTGCTTAGTGATGTCATCAGTTATAATCACAGCCTAGTGATGTCATCGGTTATAATCGGAGCTTAGTGATGTCATCGGTTATAATCAGAGCTTAGTGATGTCATTGGTTATAATCGGAGCTTAGCGATGTCATCGGTTATAATCAGAGCTTAGGGATGTCATCGGTTATAATCGGAGCTTAGCGATGTCATCGGTTATAATCGGAGCTTAGTGATGTCATTGGTTATAATCGGAGGTAAGTGATGTCATTGGTTATAATTGGGGATTAGTGATGTCATCGGTTATAATCGCAGCCTAGTGATGTCATCAGTTATAATAGGAGCTTAGTGATGTCATTGCTGTAACATGACTGACACTTGTGTCTTATAATAAAGTCTCCTGGGTGTAAGATATGAGGATATTAGAAGTGACCTGGGAGTTGAATGAGCTGTATATAGTAGAATGAGGCCCGTGTGAGTTATAATATGGTTCTATTTTACAATAGAGAGTGGTTTATTCATCACTAGATCAGACATATTATTATATATCAGGGAAGTGACAGGAGGAGGCGCTGTTCTCTCCCAATAGCAGTGGCAGATAAAGGGACTGATCCTCCCAAGCCCCATGACACAAATATTCTCATGATCACTATACAACTACTTCTCTGTGTGACAATTTACATGACATTCACCAAGTCCTCTCCGCCCCGATAATACAAACTACAACTCCCATCATGCTCCGCCAGCCCGTGACCAGTAACACAACAATAGGAACAGGGGGCAGCGCCAACACCAGATTATTCAGTCAACATTGCCCTCGGGTGTCCCAGAGAAGCCCCTTACCGGCCAGCAGAGCCGCGACAAGTCCCAAGCACCTCCACACCCGATAAGCATCTCCCATCCTCCTCACACAACAAGCAGCCGGGACGGCCATAGTCACAAGCTCCACTACTTCCGCCTACTATCTGGACTCAGGAAGCCGGCAGGAGCGGCCACAGTCCAAAAACAATTTCACTTCCGCCGTAGAGTTCAGCTGTGTTCCAAACAGGAAGCCGGGGCTGAGTGTTGCGCAGGCGCAGTGAGGGGGTGTAGCGGTGTCCAACGCGGCACTTCCGGGAGAAAGAAGGTGACGTGTGTCGAGTGGTGGGAGAGAAATCGGGGAGATGCTGACGAAGTTCGAGACCAAGTCCGCCCGAGTGAAAGGTATTGGGGGCAGGGAATATGTTATTCGTACTTGTGGGGCGTTTTGGTATTGGGGCCTTGCCGGCAGTGAAGCGCAAAAAGCGCGGGGCCTGTTACTGCTGCTGTCACTCGTAGGCCCTCCGCCGGCTCCCCTAGTTCTCTCTATTGCAGCTTCATTCCCCTCACAATCCCTGTCACACAATCGCTGCACCCCCGCTTTACTATATTATATAGACTCTCCCTCTTTACTATATTATAGGCTCCCTCTACTATATTATAAACTCTCCCTCTTTAACTCTGTGTATACTGAAGCCAGGCTCACTGCACCCCCTCTTTACTATATTATAGACTCTCCCTCTTTAACTCTGTGTATACTGAAGCCAGGCTCACTGCACCCCCTCTTTACTATATTATAGACTCTCCCTCTTTAACTCTGTGTATACTGAAGCCAGGCTCACTGCACCCCCTCTTTACTATATTATAGACTCTCCCTCTTTAACTCTGTGTATACTGAAGCCAGGCTCACTGCACCCTCTTTTCTTATTATATACTCTCCCTCTTTAACTCTGTGTATACTGAATCCAGGCTCACTGCACCCCCTCTTTACTATATTATAGACTCTCCCTCTTTAACTCTGTGTATACTGAATCCAGGCTCATTGCACCCCCTCTTTACTATATTATAAACTCTCCCTCTTTAACTCTATGTATACTGAAGCCAGGCTCACTGCACCCTCTTTTCTTATTATATACTCTACCTCTTTAACTCTGTGTATACTGAATCCAGGCTCACTGCACCCCCTCTTTACTATATTATAGACTCTCCCTCTTTAACTCTATGAATACTGAAGCCAGGCTCACTGCACACATCTTCACCCCAATAGCTGTACCCCCATCTTTAATACTACCCCCAATAACTGTACCCATTCTTTACACTCCCCATGTAAATATATATTTTTCCCCCACTGCTGGTTCTGACACTTAAGGTGATGTAGCAGAGGCCAGCTCTCATCCAGCCAAGCTTCGCTATTCCCACAGTGCCTGCCATGCTTCTCCTTGGATCTGCTAAAGTTTTGACTTCTGCTCTAATAGTTTAGGAGTCGGAACCAGCAGTGCAAAGGAGAGCAAAAAGCAGAACAGACGCTGCTTGCAAATACCTTTAAATCCGTCTCATATCTGTAATGAATGGACATTGGCGAGCTGCTTTAAATGACATTTTATTTCATGTGGGGTTTACATCCCCTTTAACATAATACACTGCAGTTTTTAGACAAGTAGGAGGCTGGGCTAATGGGGCAGCTTCCTTGTTAGTCACATGATCCTAACATTTCTTGCTTTACGTTAATGACAGGCACTACATTGTGGCGTCACTACTTCTCCCAATACTAGCGATACACTCTTGACTTGTGGCCCTTTATAAATAAAGAGCAAATAAGGCATTGCCAGTTGCAGAATACAGAATACAGGTGTAAGTGGCATGGCCACAGTGATGCACATTATAGTAGCCCATAGACAGGAGAGAATGGCAGAGAGTTGCTATGGCGGCAGGTGTCTCGTGACTCTCCTCGGCTGTCGTTTTGTGATAGAGCAGAGGAACATCAGGAGACACCGTCTGCATCAGTCATTCCAGCCTTAAAGGGGTTGTTCACCTTCCAACACTTTTTTCCAGTTCAATTGTTTTCAGCTTGTTCATCAGAAATAAAGACTTTTTTCCAATTACTTTCCATTTTTTATTCTTTACTGTTTTTCCAAAATTAGAGTTTAAAGGGGATGTTCACCTTAAAAATATTCGAATTTCAAGCTATAATTGGAATAGTTCAAATTCGATTCGAAATAGAAAAAAAATTGGAATATCGAAATTTATCATGTACTGTCTCTTTAAAAATTCGACTTCGACCGTTCGCCACCTAAAACCTGTCCAATTGCTGTTTTGGCCTATGGGGGACCTCCCTAGAACAGCAAAGGAACCTCCCTAGAACGCATTTGGAGTCAATTGGCGAACTTTGACAAATTGAAGTTTTTTTTGGGGAAAAACTTCGATCGAATGTGATATTCCTTCGTTTCGAATGATTCAAATGCGGCCGAATACGGACCTATTTGATGGAAAACTGACCTATTTGACCCAAAAAAACTTTGACTTAATTTCAGTTGGTCTTTTTGAATTCGAATTTCAAAGATTTTTCAATTCGAAATTGGACCCTTGATAAATATGCCCTAAGTACGATGTAGAGAGTGATATTTTGAGACAATTTGCAATTGGTTTTCATTTTTTATTTGTGGGTTTTCAGATATTCTTGTTCAGCAGCTCTACAGTTTGCAATTTCAGCAGCTATCTGGTTGCTATGGTCTTGTTTACCTTAGCAACCAGGCAGTGGTCGAAATGACAAACTGGGCTATTAATAGTAGATGGTCTGAATAGAAAGATAAGGAATAAAAAGCAACAATAGTAATAAAATTGTAAGCTCACAGCAATCGTGAGTTTTTAGCTGCTGTGGTCAGCGACCCCCATTTCATAGCTGGAAAGATGCAGAAGAGGAGGGCAAATAATTCAAAAACTTTAAGAAATAAATAATGAAGGCCAGTTGAAAAGTTGATTAGAATTATCCATTCTATGACATAGTAAAAGTTAACTTAAAGGTGAACCACCCATTTAAACAAATACTGTTGCTGGAATACAAGAGGGGTCATTTTTTTCCCCCGGCAACCATGCACTGATTTGAATAAAGCACTGGATTATAAATAGGGGATGGACTATAAAGAAATATGAGTAATAAAAAGTAGCAAAAACAATAACTTTGGAGTCTTACAGAGTATTTGTATTTTAGATGGGGTCAGTGACTCCCTTTTGAAAGCTGGAAATAGTCAGAAGAAGAAAGCAAATAATTAATAAACTATTAAAAAAAAAAATGAAGGCCAATTGAAAAGTTGCTTAGAATTGGCCATTCTATAACATACTAAATGGTTACCTGAAGGTAAACAACACTTTTAATGTGCCTGTCTCTGGTGTTTGAGTCTGGCAGCAGTACTTCAGGTGCAGATTCTGAAGTTATAATTTTGCAACAATTCATTGATACATTTAGTTGATACATTGAGTTGATACATTTAGTTGATCCATTTCTCAGCAGCATCTCTGGAGTATTAGCAACTATTGTATCAGTTCTAACAGCTGCCTGTAATGAAACCCAGAGATTCTGCTCAGCAGGGACAAAGATAAGAAATGTATCAACTAAATGTATTTAAAGGGATACTGTCATGGGAAAAAAAATTTTCAAAATGAATCAGTAAATAGTGCTGCTCCAGCAGAATTCTGCACTGAAATCCATTTCTCAAAAGAGCAAACAGATTTTTTTATATTCAATTTTGAAATCTGACATGGGGCTAGACATTTTGTCAATTTCCCAGCTGCCCCTGGTCATGTGACTTGTGCCTGCACTTTAGGAGAGAAATGCTTTCTGGCAGGCTGCTGTTTTTCTTTCTCAATGTAACTGAATGTGTCTCAGTGGGACCTGGATTTTACTATTAAGTGCTGTTCTTAGATCTACCAGGGAGCTGTTATCTTGTGTTAGGGAGCTGTTATCTGGTTACCTTCCCATTGTTCTGTTGTTAGGCTGCTGGGGGAGGGGTGATCTCACTCCAACTTGCAGTACAGCAGTAAAGAGAGTTTATCAGAGCACAAGTCACATGACTGGGGGCAGCTGGGAAACTGACAATATGTCTAGCCCCATGTCAGATTTCAAAATTGAATATAAAAAAATCTGTTTGCTCTTTTGAGAAATGGATTTCAGTGCAGAATTCTGCTGGAGCAGAGATATTAACTGAAGGGGAAAAAAAACAATTTTTTTCCCTAAACTCGATATTCTCATGAAAACGAAAAGCAAAAAATGCATTCTGAGCAGAAGTGATTACTTCCTTTATATGTGGATTATTTAAATGACCCTCTCCACCCCATCCCTGGATGTCCTCGCATCTCCATGCCTTCTCTGCCTCCTTCCCAACCTCCACCCCAATCCCCTCCCTTCCTTGCTCTTTCTCCCTGTTCAACAAAGGGGAACTTATCCCTCTGGTTTGCAGAAAACTATTAGTGTAGTTGGCCATACAATGGCACGGGATGCCCTGATAAAGTGTATAAAGTATATGAGCCTCTGTACTAACTCAGTCTTCGTTTTGTGCCACAGGGCTGAGCTTTCATCCGAAGAGGCCGTGGGTCCTCACCAGTTTGCACAATGGTGTCATTCAGCTGTGGGATTACCGCATGTGCACTCTTATCGACAAGTTTGATGAGCACGACGGTGAGTTCTATTGCAAACTGGCGCCATTTCCAAAAGCCTTCCCTACATTAAGCGGCAGATTTATCAAGGGTCGAATTTATTTGAAAATAAATTAATTAAAGATGTATTTGGAGACCAAATTGATCTGAATGTATAAGAAATTTAATTTTGCTTTAAAAAATTTCTGCTTAAAACCTTTCCTGCCAGGAAACCAACATATAACAATATAAATGCTTAAAAAGATTTTTCAAAATGATTTCAGGTAGGTGGTCGCTTAAAATCACACTAATAGGAATTTTCAAAATCTCGTAGATTGTAGTGAATGATTCCCCCGGGCCGGCCAGGTTTTAAGTGGAACATTTTTTAAAACAAAATTAAAATTCTTAAACATTCAGATCAATTTGGTCTCTAAATACACCTTTATTTGATTTATTTTCAATTCGGCCAATTAAAGAGATTTCTTCTTAACGCCACATTAACACAATTAATTTTCGAATAAAAAGATTTTTCAAAATGATTTCAGGTAGGTGGTCGCTTAAAATCACATAAATAGGAGTTTTCCAAATTCTCCTTGGTTGTATTGAATGATTCCCCCGGGCCGGCCAGGTTCTAAGTGGAAAATTTTTAAAGCAAAATTAAAATTCTTAAACATTCATATCAATTTGGTCTCCAAATACACCTTTAATTAATTTATTTTCAATTCGGCCAATCAAAGAGATTTCTCCTTAATGCCACATTACCACAATTAATTTTCGAATAAAAAGATTTTTGAAAATGATTCAGGTAGGTGGTCGCTTAAAATCAACTAATAGGAATTTTCCAAATCTCCTTGGCTGTATTGAATGATTCCCCCTGGCCGGCCAGGTTTTAAGTGGAACATTTTTAAAGCAAAATTAAAATTCTTAAACATTCAGATCAATTTGGTCTCCAAATACACCTTTAATTTATTTATTTTCAATTCGGCCAATTAAAGAGATTTCTCCTTAATGCTACATTACCTCAATTAATTTTCGAATAGAAAATACTCTGGCCCTTTAAGAACGCGAAGTCGACTATTCACCACCTAAAACCTGCCGAATTGCTGTTTAAGCCAATGGGAGAGGTCCAGGGTTCAATTTTGAGTTGTTTGTAGCCTTCCTGCAAACAACTCGAATCGAGCAAATTCGATTCTAGTTTTTGGGTTGATTCCATTCATCTGACTTTTTTTAAAATAAATTTCGATTGGTCAAATTTATGGAGTTTAGGAGAGTTTTTAAAAACTCATATAAATTCGACCTTTGATTCTAAATGGAATGTCCTCTTGTCCTGTAGGTCCCGTCCGTGGCATTGACTTCCACAAGCAGCAGCCACTGTTTGTATCTGGGGGAGATGATTATAAAATCAAGGTAAGGAGGGATAAATATTACCGTGAGTCAGGGCACTTACCCTTTGTAATTGTATGGGGATGTAACAAGCGACTCTCCCTCTAATTAAGGCGTGGAATTACAAGCTCCGCCGCTGCCTCTTCACTCTGCTGGGACACCTCGATTATATCCGCACCACCTTCTTCCATCATGTAAGTTGTATAACTCGCACGGAAGCCTCTCCATTAGCCAATAAGCACAAAGCTGGTGTACAAGCGTCTCATACAGCAGTGATAATGTGACTTTGTTTCCCTATAAGGTAGGGATGCACCAAATCCACTATTTTGGATTCGGCCGAACCCCCTTCGCAAAGGATTCGGCAGAATCCCGAACGGAATCCTAATTTGCCTAATTTGAATATGTAAATTAGGATTTGGATTCAGTTCGGCCCAGGCAGAAGGATTCGGGCGAATCTGAATCTTGCTGAAAAAGACCAAATCCTGTATTCGGTGCATCCCTACTATAAGGCCACATTTTACTGTGTCTTTATTGATGATGGAAAGGGGCAAATCAGTTTATTGTGCTAATATACTTGCACCAATCAGGCGCTGATAGAAGGGGCGTAGTGATACAGGCGCAGCACTAACCCCCACATGGTATGTTGTTTTTTAGGAGTACCCCTGGATCCTGAGTGCATCCGATGATCAGACTATCCGCATCTGGAACTGGCAGTCTCGCACTTGTGTTTGGTAAAATGAGCTACTGACACTTACCCTTAACGGGGAACCATCGCGAAAATGAAAATTTAATAATGAAGTGACATCTCGCTAAAATAAGGCACTTTCTAAATAGAGTCATTTAAAAATTCTGTATTTATTTAATAATCAAGTTGCTCTTCATAATCTCGCTCTCAGCAACCCGTCTCTCTCTCTCTCAATGCTGCCTTCATACTGAGGTCTGGGTCACATTTTGATTGACAGGTAGGTCTAATACGTCTGTTAGGGGGTGGGGGGCTTCCTTTCATAGTAGATGTTTAGAGTTTACTCAAATAACCAACTCCAGCACAAACATAAGCTAACAAAAAACAGACTCTAGCACATACACTGCCTGCAGCAAAAAAGGATTTCCATCAGAGACCGTTATTTTAAAATAGTGAACTTGAATACATCTTCAAGCAATCCCCCCAAATGATATATTAGACCTAACTGTCACTTGAGAAAGGGACAAGTCCCCGAAACATGTTGTGATACTACACCAAAAAAGGGTGATTGACGATTAAGTTCTGCGGATTCCTCGTCTGTTTCTAATTTTGCATTGGAAGACCTAACTGTCAATCAAAAACTGACTCCACCTACTGCATGAAGAAAGAGAAAAAAGCGACCAGTTGCTGAGAGAGGGACAGTGAAGAGTTGATTGGTTATTTCAGAAACAGTACAGAATATCTAATTGATTATATTTAGAAAGTTTCTTAAGACAGCGAGATGAGGCTTATGTTATTTTTTTTATTTTCCTGATTGATCCTCTTTAATGTTACAATAACACTCTTCTCTTCCTTTTGCAGCGTTCTTACTGGTCACAACCATTACGTCATGTGCGCTCAGTTCCACCCCTCTGAAGACCTGGTGGTATCTGCCAGCTTGGATCAGACTGTGCGAGTTTGGGATATTTCTGGTGAGCTGCCCAGGTTGAGGGGGTCCTTGTGGCATCTGCCTATTCCCAACTGCAAGGGGAGAGAAGCGCCGGAGCAGGGGAAAGGCCTAAACAGAAGTGCTGGGGAGGTGAAGGATACAGGTTTCAGGGAGTTGCAGCCCATTAATCAATACTTAGGGGGAAACACTTTCGATTCATAAGGCATCAGAGATGCAGTTACACTTGCCGTCAGCCCTAGTATAGTAAAGATTTAAATGCTTCTATTTTCCTTTATTGTAAATATAGAAAGAAATGCAAAATGCAACAGGTTGGGGCCTTTATTTATTGCTCTTCCTACTGTGTATCCAATAGAGTGTATCACATGTAGTGTTATCGGCTCTTCTCACTTATAGATATCACACAGGCGGAACAATTTGGCCTCAGACCCAATGAGTTGAGGTTGTCTTCCTCTGGATTATTTTGCTTTGGAAAGGTTGAACTCTTTGGGCTTAGGCTTAAAGGGGTGGTTCACCTTTAAAGGAGAAGGAAAGTTATGGAGGCAGTTTATTGCCAATAGATTAGCTGCAATAGTGCAAGCTAGAATGCTATATTTATTCGGTAAAATGTTTTACCATAGAGTAAAAAGCTCTAGAAGCTTGTTTGTTTAGTATAGCAGCTGCCATATTAGCTTGGTGTGACATCAATTCCTGCCCGAGTCTCTCCCTGCTCACTCATGGCTCTGGGCTCAGATTACAGCAAGGAGGTGAGGAGGAGAGGGAGAGAGGAGCAAACTGAGCATGCTCAAGCCCTAGCCCTGGAGGTTTAAGCTGAAAACAGGAAGTCTGATACAGAAGCCCATGAGTACACAATAGAAGGAAAGAAATGTGGTGTTTCTTTTGACAGAGGACTCAGAGCAGCATTACTTTGAGGGTTTTCTGGTGTATTTATATAGACCTTTCTGATAAAGCTTACTTAGTTGTAACCTTTCCTTCAACTTTTAGTATGTTGTAGAATAGCTAATTCTAAGCAACTTTCCAATTGGCTTTCATTTTTCTTTTTTTTTTTTTATAATTTTTTAATGATTTTTGGATATTTTGATCTTTTCACCATATCCAGCTTTCAAATGGGGGCCACTGACCCCATCTAAAAAAAACACAAATACTCTGTAAGGCTACAAATGCATTGTTACTGCTACTTTTTATGACTCATTTTTCTATTCAGACCCTCTCCTATTCATATTTCAGTCTCTTATTCAAATTGATGCATGGTTGCTGGGGTAATGTGGACCCTAGCAACCAGATTGCTGAAATTGCAAGCTGGAGAGCTGCTGAATAAAAAAGCTAAATAACTCAAAAGCCACAAACTAATTGCAGATTGTCTCCGAATATCAGTCTCTACATCATACTAAAAGTTAATTTAAAGGTGAACAACCCCTTTAATACCCTATAGCATTTTTTTAGGCTGTACATTTTTGTAGAACGGTGCACGGCCATGTTGCACCTGATAACCTATCTATCCCCTGTGCCCAATGGGTCATGTGCAGTATAGTACTTTTCCCAACTTTACTATTCTGTCCATGCCACTTGGGCCCTCGGGTGATACTTAAATGCAAAATTGCACTTTTAACATTTTGAAAGCCCCCTGCAGATTTAGAAGGTGAAAGCAAAGATCCGATTGGTTGCCATTAGCACCTATGTTCCTAAATAATAAATAGTTTATCCTTCCTCGGTAAGGAGGCTGTTCCCCTGCACCGTCACTTCTCTCCTGCAGTTCTCAATGGGACAGGCCACACTATTATAAAAGCACACGGCAGATAAGACCAGTTGTTCTAAAGCCTGGAGATGAGAAGGGTCTGCCTCCCCCTTCATCCTCTCTCTCTCCACCCAGGTGAACCTGGAGGGGCTTCCTTACCAACCTCTTGCTGCCGTCTAATGTTTATGTGTAACTGCTGTGTGACGCATGCTAATTATGTAACTATTTCCTATGTGCATGTCTGCACCAATGTGCCCTAAACACTTTATGGTAAGAAGTGTGTGTACAATACTAACTGTATGTTTCATGCATCAAGCCTTTGTCTAACTGTATAATGATAATAACCGCCTACACTCCAGCCCCCCCAACACACTGCAAGGTGTACAGCTTTTTCTGCATATCTCTACCTATAGGTGGGAGCTGCTATATACAGTAGGGATGCACTGAATCCACTATTTCAGATTTGGCCAAACCCCTGAATGCTTCACGAAAGATTCGCCGAATACCGATCCGAATCCTAATTTGCATATGCGGGAAAGAGAACATTTTTTACTTCCTTGTTTTGTGACAAAAAGTCACATGATTTTCCTCCCCCACCCCTAATTTGCATATGCAAATGCAGATTCGGTTTGGCCAGGCAGGACAGTCCTTTAAACATTTACACAAAGTTCTGAACCCATTATTATAAAGAAATGACACGTTACACGGCACAGGAACTGGAACATATGGCTCATTGGTGCTGCCACAATACTGATATCTCTGTGTAGCTCTACTGTCATGTCATAAAATGTCATTTATGGGTGCATTGATGCTCCACACTTAGGGGTAAATTTATCAAAGAGTGAAGTTCCCGCCACTAGAGTGAAATTCCGCAGCTCTCCATTCATTTCTATGGGATTTTGAAAGGCGTATTTATCAATGGGTGAAAGTGAAATTTCACCCTTTGATTAAATACGCCTTTAAAAACCCCATAGAAATGAATGGGAAGTGGCGGAATTTCACTCTAGTGGCGGAACTTCACTATTAACTTCACTCTTTGATAAATATACCCCTTAGCCATATCCAAACAATAAAGGACACCGAAGATGTTTTGTGCAAAGATCTACGAGGAAATCAATAGTTTGCCCATCTAGTGCAATTTACACTGAGCAGGTTTGGCCAGCCCTACACCCATTTGCACCTGATTCATGCACACTAAGAAAGAAAATTGGCAATATATGTTTAGAGGTGCAAAAAAACCTAAAGTTACCCCTACATAGAGTAACCAAACACTCACAATATCATATATTTCAGGTTTGCACACTCAGAAAAAACTTTTGTACAAGACTCAAGTGGTATCACAAAAAAAGTTTTACTGTTTAAAAGAATCAATTTGACAATTAAAACACTGTTTACAAAAACAGTCTAGCATATATAACGGTAATATACATACCACCCAATGGCGTGTACAGGCCAAAAAGAAAGCAACAAGGAGCCGATACACCTACCAGAAATGAGAACAAACCCAACCTTTTCGGCACAACAGCCTTTGTGAGAATCCCCTGAGAAACGTTGGGTTTTTTCTAATTTCTGGCAGGTGTATCCGCTCCTTGTTGCTTTCTTTTTGCCCTGTACACATCATTGGGTGGTATGTAAATTACCATTATATATGCTAGGCTGTTTATGTAAACGTTGTGATTGTCAAATTGATTCTTTTAAACAGTGAAAAGTTTTTTTGTGATACCACCTAATCTTACACAAAGTTCTTTTGGGTGTGCAAACCTGATATATGATATTGTGTTTCTTTTTGAATTACCAGGCCACACAATACTTCCTAAACCCTGTTCCTTTAGCCCAGAGATCCCCAACCTTTCAAACCCGGGAGCAACATTCAGAAGTAAAAGGAGTTGGGGAGCAACACTAGCATGAAAAATGTTCTTGGGGTGCCAATAAGTGCTGTTATTGGCCATTTAGTAGCCCCTATGTGGATTGTCAACCTACATTGAGACTCTGTTTGGCAGTACAACTGGTTTTTATGCAACTAAACTTACTTCCAAGCCAAGAATTCAAAAATAAGCCCCTGCTTTGAGGCCACTGGGAGCAACATCCAAGGGGCTAGAGAGCAACATGTTGCTCACGAGCTACTGGTTGGGGATAACTGCTTTAGCCACTGTAGAAAATGGAGCAATGTCTTCTAGCTAACCAATGTGTACTTCTGGCTTCTCCAGTTGAATTCATTTCCCTGTAATTCTCCTCCCTGTGCATGCATGCAGGATCTAACCCTCAGCATCCCCATTAACCCACGTTGCCCCTCCCCACCATCAAGTTTACACAACTACTGGTCCATCCAAAGTGTCCTTCCCTGCCCTCTGGGTCTGTGCAGTTCCAGACATTTTCCATTCATGCCTCTGCATCACTTGCCAGCGGAACCGGGCATCCATCATCAGATCCAGGCACCGGCCCTCCATGACTTCATTCCCGCTGTCTGTATACTACTAAGATCGACCTGTATATCTTAGATATTCATACTTGTTATTATCTGGCATTTCTCTAACCACACTGGCCTGTAATAGGCTGGGTCAGTGACCCCAGCAACAGATTCAAGTTTTTCCTATTAATCTCCCAGTTTGCTAGGGTCCATAACTCTGCTACCAAATAGTTTTGTGCCCCAAACTGAATAAACAAGCAACATGGAGCTCAGTCTGTCCCTTATAGTGGTTTTGGTTGGTAAGTGACTATTGTAGTTTTTATTATTGGTTTGCTTGTCTTACCCTGCCCTGCTCTGCTCTCCTCTCACGGAAAGGCCTGAGGAAGAAGAATCTGTCTCCTGGAGCGGTGGAAGCCGATGTCAGGGGGATCTCTGGGGTGGATCTGTTTGGGACTTCGGATGCTGTGGTGAAACATGTTCTAGAGGTACTGAACCTAACCATGGATTTATATGTACATCTTAAATTCCCTAATCCTAAAACAATTGTCAGAAGAGCTATGGGTTCTGATACGTGACACCTCTCTTTCAATCTCTCTCTATACAGGGGCACGATCGTGGAGTTAACTGGGCCGCCTTCCACCCCACCATGCCTTTGATCGTATCCGGAGCAGATGACCGACAAGTCAAAATCTGGAGGATGAACGGTGAGTGCCTGATACTTCCGGAACTGGTTGTTCATTTTCTGGTAATGTCTCACTGTGGGATATCCCAAATACTGGCTGGATTTGGGGCGCAGTGTGTGAAATAGATTATATTTTGCATTACTGTCACCTCCCTTGGATTTTAAGAAGAAAGCAGGAAAGAGCAGGGGGCGAGGGTAAAATCCAATCCCTGATCCCTTTATGAACACAGATATCTAAATATTGCCAGTGCATTTCTCTGCCATGCGTAGGTCACTTCCCCTTTAGCACAGACACTGAAGCATATCCGTTTTTCTCTTTATCTTGCAGATTTTGCTCCACCAAGCACGGGCCAGTCCCCAGCGGACATGCTGAGAGGTGTATGCCCGCTATTGCTTTGTGCAGCATGCTTCCTGTTGCAAGTCACTGTAGTATTTGCACCTAGCACCCAATTCCTCCTAGTGCTAATAGATTCAATACCCCCAAGCCCAACCCAATTCCTCCTAGTGCTATTAGATTCAATACCCCCAATCTGGCTTCACTTACAGTTGTATAACCCCTATCCGCTAATAGCTATGTATTGTGCACTGCTCTTGGCTCTCCCATTAATAAGGTCCTGCTTATCTATATATATGCTTATCTATAGTGGATAGCCATAGGGCTTTGCACTGGTGTTTTTTTCCGTCCATGCAGATATTTTATTTAAGGGCCAAATGCCACCACACTATTTGCCATTTACCCTATGCAATGCCCTTGCGCCCCCTGTGTTCATATTGACAGTGTAAGTGAAGCCTCATGCAATAAACTGTACAATACAGCTGCTGGTACTACAGTGATCTTGCACTAGCGCACTATGGTGATTCTGGGTAATTGCTCGCTTGAAGTTTTTATAGGCCTATTAGCTGCACGGTGTGTGAGTGTGGTGTACAGTTTTTTTTCTATGCAGCAATTAAATCTACTTGGGAATTAGTTGCGTATATATTATATATAATTTTTTTTTTTTTAAAATTTACACCCAGCAATGATCCTAGGGGTGCCACATCTTAGGGCTGTACAGTCCTATGAAAAAGTTTGGGAACCCTTCTTAATTCTTTGGAGTTTTGTTTATCATAGGATGAGCTTTCAAAGTAGCAACTTCCTTTTAATATATAACATGCCTTTATGGAAATAGTAGTATTTCAGCAGTGACATAAAGTTTATAAAGTTTATTGGATTACCAGAAAATATGCATCATAACAAAATTAGACAGGTGCATAAATTTGGGCACCCCAACAGAGATATTCCTTAGTTGAGCTCCTTTTGCAAATGTAACAGCCTCTAGACGCCTCCTATAGCCTTTGATGAGTGTCTGGGTTTTGGTTGTGGCTATTTTTGACCATTCCTCCATACAAAATCTCTCCAGTTCAGTTAAATTGGATGGCTGCCGAGCATGGACAGTCTGCTTCAAATCATCCCATAAATATGGGATATTCAAGTTGGGGGACTGTGACGGCCATTCCAGAATATTGTACTTGTCCCTCTGCATAAATGTCTTTGTACATTTCCAAGTGTAGCTTTCCACACAGCCCCACAGCATAATAGAACCTGCACCAAATTTGACAGTTGGAATGCAGTGTTCTTCTTCAGGTTGTCTGTAACCATTCTTACAAGCCTCCCATTTTTCTTGGCCTGCCAGATCTGGGTTTTACAGCAACTGTGCCCGTGCCCTTCCATTTCCTGATTCCCCTAAACCAGGGGTCCCCAACCTTTTTCACTCGTGAGCAACATTCAGATGTAAAAAGTGTTGGGGAGCAACACAAGCATGAAAAATGTTCCTGGGTGGTGCCAAATAAGGGCTGCGATTGGCTATTGGTAGCCCCTATGTGGACTGGCAGCCTACAGGAGGTTCTGGTTGGCAGTACATCTGGTTTTTATACAACCAAAACTTGCTCCCAAGCCAGGAATTAAAAAATAAGCTCCTGCTTTGAGGCCACTGAGAGCAACATTCAAGGGTTTGGAGAGCAACATGTTACTCACGAGCTACTGGTTGGGGACCACTGCCCTAAACCATGATACTGAACAATCTTTGTTTTTAGATCTTTTTTAGATCTTTGTTTTTAGATCTTTTGAGAGTTGCTTTGAGGATCCCATGCTTTCACTCTTCAGAGGAGAGTCAAACAGAAGCACAACTTGCAATTGGTCACCTTAAATACCTTTTCTCATGATTGGACACACCTGCCTATGAAGTTCAAGGCCTAACAAGCTAATCCAATCAATTTGGTGTTGCCAGTAATCCGTATTGAGCAGTTACATGTATTCAAATTAGCAAATTTTTGCACAGCCAGTTTTTCACATTTGATTAATTTCATACAACTGAATACTGCTTCATTAAAAATCTTCATTCAGAAAACACCCCAGTACTCGGATGTTCCTGGGAAAAGGAATAGAAAAACTCTGGCACTCAAGGCAAGTGAAATGCAGGGTTTCGCCTTGCTTTTTATTTCTTGTGCAGACGTGCAACGTTTCGGGGTGACCCCCTTGCACTATGGTCAGTATGTATGCTTGATACATACTGACCATGGGGCAAATTCAGTAAGATGCGAAGTTGCGCCAGGCGCAACTTCGTCAGGCGTAGTTTCGCCAGCGCTCCACAAATTCACTAAAATCCGAAGTTGCGCTCGGGTAGCGTAAGGTTGCGAAGTTGCGCTAGCGTTGATTCGCTATGTAAAGCGAAGTTACGATAGCGAAGGCTAATTTGCATACGGCGCCAAATTCAAATTTCAATGGAGGAACACGTATCAGCACTACAAATGCCTAGAAAACCTTCAAATCAGCAAATATAAATTTTATTTTGCCCTACACATGTGCCCACTGTCTAGGTAAGTTGCCATGAGTCAGGAAATGTAGGGGGGAAGGAGGGGAGCCCCAAAAATATTTTCGATCTTTTTCAGCCTATCACCCATCATGTAGAAAACACGCCAGCGTTTTTTCGGACTTAGAAAAAAAATTTACTTTTTTGGAAACAATCCCTATCTACTGCATTGCGCTTCGCCAGGTCTGAGGTGGCGAAGGAAGTCTAGCGTAAAAGGTAACGTTCAGTACACTGCGCAAGTTAGTGAATTTGCGTACTTACGTCGCTAGCGAAAATTCGCCTGGCGTAAGGCTGCGAAGTAACACTAGCGAAACTACGCCAGCGTTCGTTAGCGAATTAACGCTAGCGTTCGGCGCTTAGTGAATTTGCCCCCATATGTAGTGCCAGAGTTTTTCTATTTCTACTATTTATTGGGGGTTGCCGTACTCTCTACCCTGTGCACCAGGCGTTCTCTGTGAAGATACCAGAGTGTGCTCTCCTTCACTTTGTTCCTGGGAAAAGAAAGACATGGCACTCTTATCTTTTTTTGTTGAAATCAGAGTAAATTACTATGCAAGCTGAGAGGGGTTCCCAAACTTTTTTTTTTTTTTTGACTGTATTTCCCACTTTAATTCTTGTCCTTCCCAGGAAGCAGACACCTAAACCCAGTGGTCCCTAGGTCCCTCTAAATATGATTGTCCTTTCAATCAACAACTGAAGTTTATAGCAGGAGAGATTGCTGCTTTCATTCCTTCCAACTCTCAGAGTTCCCCTTTATCTAGTGAGGGCCCTTGATGATGAAGTCAGGGCATTCTACATGCAATAGAAACTTGTCTTTGCATGGAACCAACACTGATATGATTGCAAGGGAGCTGCTTTCACATCTAGTTGTAAAGTGGAGTCCTGTTGCAGTTCGGGTACCTATGGGTTACCCTGCAGGTTGCAGGTAGGATTTTCAGGTATGGATGAGGGTCTGCAGGTCTTGTTGCGGGTCTTATCTATATTTATTATCTATATTTTACTCCTTTAAAACATTTTAAAAACCTTTTTTTCTGCCCCGCCCACTTCTGATGATGCCACTTCAGCAACAGTACTTCTGAGTAATGGTAGTCAGCAGGTTGCGGATGTTGTTGGTTGCGGTTTCGGGTGTGGTCGGTGTTTCAAAAATGTGTTATACCGAGGATTCTGGTATAAAGGTGACCATTAGGAAGCTTTGTCCTAGAAGAATGTTTCTGCCCAGGCTAAGACAGAACATTTTAATTTCGTGCCCATTAATCTTGGGGTGGTATATTCAGCAGCAATCATAAACTTGACTCTTCTAACTCCTAAGCTTTTGCACTCCTTTTTGAAATCCTGTTTGGCATCAGAGTGTCCACATCAGGCCACATACGTGTGATAACTGACTGCCGATTTCTCTCTCGTGTGCAGAGTCCAAAGCCTGGGAAGTGGACACATGCCGTGGTCATTACAACAACGTCTCATGCGCCGTCTTTCATCCCCGCCAAGAGCTGATTCTCAGTAACTCTGAGGACAAAAGCATTAGAGTGTGGGACATGTCCAAAAGGTGAGTGGTTTTTTTTTCCATACTTTACTGGGTTTTTTTATTTTTACTCCTCGTGTCAGAAAGAGTTGTTGTTACCGGGGGCTACAGCTCTACTCTTCTTGGATACAGTTGTTCAAATTTCTCTCTCGTCCACAGGACTGGAGTCCAGACATTCCGCAGAGACCACGACCGCTTCTGGGTACTCGCCGCCCACCCCAATCTTAACCTTTTTGCAGCAGGTAACACCCCAGTCGTGCAGTAGCATAACCTGCAGAAAGTGATTTCTAATACATAAAATGCATAAGTAGATTTCCTTAGTAACAGACCCTCTCTTGCTTGTTACCCTTACAAAGGACATGATGGTGGGATGATCGTGTTCAAGCTGGAACGAGAGCGGCCCGCATATGCAGTGCATGGCAATATCTTGTATTATGTGAAGGACAGATTCCTGCGCCAGTTGGACTTTAACAGCTCCAAGGATGTGGCTGTAATGCAGCTAAGAAGGTGAGAAAATGGGTTTGGTTGCATGTTTAACAAGATACTAAAATTCTGCTCATATGGACTGCCATGCTTTAAGGAGAAGGAAAGGCTAAAACTAAGTAAGCTTTATCAGAAAGGTCAGAAATGGCAGCTTCTATCCTAAACAAACGGAGAGTTTCTAGAGCTGTTTACTCCGGTATGGTTAAGCATTCTGCAGAATAAATAAAATGTTCTAGCTTGCACTAATGTGGCTAATCGATTGGCAATAAACTAACTATCCTTCTCCTTTAATGGTTTACTGGATGGGAGGCACTGGAAAATAATTTGGGAAGGGGAATGTAGGAGATGCATGTAACCAGACCACCACCGTGCTCTTTTAACTGCAACATATGGTTGGTATCTCTTATATTTTACAGCGGCTCCAAGTTCCCAGTGTTCAATATGTCGTACAACCCAGCTGAAAATGCCGTCCTGCTTTGCACGGTAAGACTAGGCAAGACAGACATCCAAATCAAATCAAACTAATCCGGGAATTCACGTACTATGTGTTAATGTATTCTCTTGCATTTCAAATCTCTTATAACAGAGAGCCAGCAACCTGGAAAACAGCACTTATGACCTGTACACTATCCCCAAGGATACAGACTCCCAGAATCCTGATGGTAAGGAGTAGACCTCTTTCAAATAGAGATTACAGGCTATTGGTGCACCTGCTGATATTGTTTCTCTACTCAGCCCCTGAAGGGAAGCGATCCTCTGGTCTGACTGCGGTGTGGGTGGCGCGGAATAGATTTGCAGTCCTGGATCGCATGCATTCTGTAAGTACCGTAAATTGTTCTGCTTTCAGCATGCACCATGCTTCCTTTTCAGCTACTGATTTCCCCTTTCTCCACTTCCTGCAGATTCTCATCAAGAACCTGAAGAACGAGATCACCAAGAAGGTCCAGGTGCCCAACTGTGATGAGATCTTCTATGCCGGGACTGGGAACCTGCTTCTCCGAGACTCTGACTCCATTACTCTCTTTGATGTTCAGCAGAAACGGTGAGCTGGACTGGCAGGTTTTTTCACGCACTTTTGCCATTATATGGAGTTTACTAACTGAGATTCTCCAACAAGGCATTGACCAGAGTCGTGGTTTACTTTTACTTTGAGGCTTCATGGTCTGAATAGAAGAGTTTGCCAGAGAGCAGAAGGGTGGGCTTTAGGTGGTCATTCTCCAAATAGTTTTGGGAGCAGCAAACATGGTGCCAAGCAATCTGTATGGGACAGGGACAGCTGTATCACTTATGGTTTGAACCCACTGCATTTTTTTTTATCTTCCTATGCAGCACCCTGGCATCTGTGAAGATCTCCAAAGTGAAGTATGTCATTTGGTCATCAGACATGTCCCATGTGGCTCTTCTGGCCAAGCATGGTAAGCTTTATAAGAGGGTTTTTTTAGTTGCTGTGGTTCTTATTTTTCTTGTGGGAGGGAGAGAGGGACTCTGAGGTGGTGCAGTTATTTTTCTGCCGGGGGTTGTCACCATTTAACACCAAGGAAGTATTATTCCATTCCCCTGCAGGATAGAACATAGAGGTAGAGGAAATTAAAGGGGATGTAAAGGCAAAAAAAAATAAAATCCCATTTTTACATTCTTTAATGAAAAATAAATCTATCTTCAATATACTTTAGTTAAAAATGTGTACCGTTTTTATAATAAGACTGTATGCAGTGAAATTCCCCCCTTCGTTTTATTTGCTCTGACTGCTGAGGATAGGAAACTTCAGATGGTCCCTAGCTGCTCTGCAGCGAAACGATCATACTTTTAAACAAACTTCCCAAAATTCAAGCAACTTTGTTTGTTTCCCTGTAGAGCAGCTGGTGACTGTGTCGAGATTCATATCCGCAGACCCAGTGCAGTCTGTATATTCTGATTATTAACATAATTAACATAATTATTAATCAGTCTTGCTTTATCGGCTTCTGGCAGATATTATTTGACTTGTGCTGTTTTGATCATTTATGACGATCCCTAAGCTTAACCTCCCAACAGCAGCCCAGACCACAGTGAGCATGTGCACAGTCTTGGTCTTTCAAAGAAGTTTAACAAAGTTACAAGATGATGACCCCTTGTGGCCAACTTTAAGAAACATAAATCATTTGTTTTATTAGGCTTCTGGTGCAGTAAGTTTATGTTTAGTGTACAAAACACAACATTCCTAGCATTATTACATTTTAGACTTTAGTTCCCCTTAAAGGGCGACAAAAACCAAAGCAGGTGAATTCACCCTCTTGCTCTTTCTCCCACAGCTATTATGATCTGCAATAGAAAACTGGAATCCCTCTGCAACATCCATGAAAATATCCGCGTCAAAAGTGGCGCCTGGGACGAGAGTGGGGTGTTCATCTACACTACCAGCAACCACATCAAATACGCACTCACCACCGGGTATGTCTGTTTAAACTTGCCAAATCAGGCTGTTTGTTTCCATGCAAGTTCATCCATTAGGGTGGTTAAGGGTTGCTGTTTATACCTTGCTGCACCCTGCGATTTCATTGTGGATTCGTTATGTGCCGGCTAGAAATCTTGTGCTTCCAATCAAATAGTAATGGTTTTTTTTTGTTTTGTTTTTTTTCCAACAGAGATCACGGTATTATTCGTACACTGGATCTCCCCATTTACATCACACGCGTCAAGGGCAACAATGTATATTGCCTGGATCGGGAATGCAGACCTCGGGTGCTAACTATTGATCCGACTGAATTCAAGTTCAAGCTCGCTTTGATTAACCGGAAGTACGATGAGGTGAGGGCTATGACCACCCTTATTTGCAAAAGAAAATACGATCGAATGTAACATAATATAACATTAGCTTGTACGTGATCCCAATTAAGATACAATGAATTCTTATTGGAGGCAAAACCAGCCTATTGGGTTTATTTAATGTTTAAATGATTTCCTAGTAGACTAAAGCTTGGCCATACACGGGCCGATAAAAGCTGCCAACAGACCGAGTCGGCAGCTTATTGGTGTTTGGGGCCCTCCGAAGGGCTTCTCCGATCAATATCTGGACGATAGTCGACCAGATGTCGATTGGGCAGGGGTAAAAATCCCATCAGATCGCAGAACGAATCTGACCACCCATATTGCTTTTGTTATGATCCAATTGTTGGGCCCTAGGGCCCACGATCGGATCAGCCTGATATCACTCACCTTGAAGGTGGGTATATCTGGGAGAGATCTGCTCGTTTGGTGAAATCGTCAAGCGATCTCTATGTGTATGGCCACCTTTAAAGGGGTTGTCCACTTTCAATTCAGTTGTTTTTAGACTTTTTTCAATTACTTTCCATTATTTATTTTTTACTGTTTTTCCTAAATCTAAGTATAAAGTTGAATGTTGGTGTCTCTGGTGTTTGAGTCTGGCAGCTCAGTAATTCAGGCGCAGACTCTTAACTGTTACAATTTTGCAACATTGAGTTGATCCATTTCTCAGCAGCATCTCTGGAGTATTAGCGACTATTGTATCAATTCTAACAGCTGCCTGTAATGAAACCCAGGGACAAAGATAAGAAATGTATCAACTAAATGTATCAGTTTAGAACAGTTGACAGGGTCGGCGACCCCCCCCCTTCCACAGCTGCTTTAGAAGGTGAAAAATTACACTTTACACTTGGTATGATGATCCAAATTACGGAAAGATCCATTATCCGGAAAACCACAGGTCCCGAGCATTTTGGATAACAGGTCCCATATCTGTAATACATTCATACATGTGGGGTTTTTTTTTTCCTAGTGCTTTAACTGTTCATCTATTCCCTGAATGTTGTGCTTTGAATAAATTTGCCTTTCTATTTTGTTTTCGTCCATCTGGTTACCAGGGTGAGTGATGCCCAGCAACCAAAAAGCAGATTTACACTGAGGCTTTGATTTCTTAGGTCTATTCAGGATCTCTAGTACAGGGCCTTTATATATGTAGGTATGTTGATTTAATTACACTTATTAATTTTGTTTCTGATCCTATCACCCTCAGGTGCTGCACATGGTGAGAAACGCTAAACTCGTGGGTCAGTCCATAATTGCCTACCTCCAAAAGAAGGGCTACCCAGAGGTGGCGCTGCACTTTGTGAAGGATGAGAAGACCCGATTCGGCCTGGCTCTGGAATGTGGAAACATTGAGGTATGGGGTGCTAAGCACTTATACGTCTCAGCGGTTTGAGGGTATAGCGGTGCGTCAAATGACCAGATTATCCCTAATTGAGCTAAAATATCTGTCCATTTTTTCTGTCCTGGCAAGTTATGGCTAGTAGTAAGAGGTTTGTGGTGTTCTTATTTCTACATCTCCATCTTATACAAGATGGTGTCACCATCTTAAACTGAGATTTGCTAAATGCCATCTTCTTAATATCGTGGCCTCTGGATGAGTCGGCTGATGCTTAGACTGTTGGATTGGTGGCCGGGAACCTGATTAATTATTTACCTAAATCTCAGATCGCCCTTGAAGCAGCCAAGGCTCTGGATGACAAGAATTGCTGGGAGAAGTTGGGAGAGGTGGCCCTGCTACAGGGGAACCACCAGATTGTGGAGATGTGCTACCAGCGCACCAAGAACTTTGACAAGCTCTCCTTCCTTTACCTCATCACTGGCAACCTGGAAAAACTGCGCAAGATGATGAAAATCGGTAAGCCATTTCTCTGTTACCGAGGCTTTAAATCTGACGGTTGCGAAATGTCTATTTACACCGCCCCCCCTTCTCTTTGTCTTGGGTTACAGCCGAGATCCGCAAAGACATGAGTGGCCAGTACCAGAATGCGCTGTTCCTTGGGGATGTGGATGAAAGGGTGCGGATACTGAAGAACTGTGGGCAGAGTAAGTGCAGTCACTTTTTCATACTCTTCCTTAACCCATCTTCTTTGTTTGGTTGCTTCCTGTGAACTTATCCTCTCCTGCTCTCCCTCAGAATCTCTGGCCTACCTGACAGCCGCCACCCATGGAATCAACGATGAAGAGGAGAGCTTGAGGGAGTCCTTTGACCCAGAAAAAGAAATAGTAAGCACTATGGTGGATGAAAGCTTGTGTTGGCTTATATTTAGGTTTTCTTTAGACAGCAATCAGAAAGTCAAATATTTTGTTATAGATTCCAGAGGTCGACCCTGATGCTATACTGCTGATGCCCCCACCCCCCATCATGCCTCTGGACACTAATTGGCCTCTGTTGACCATGTCTAAGGGCTTCTTTGAGGGAAGCATTGCAAACAAAGGTAAAGCCTCTTCTAATAATCTTTTATGTTAAGCCATCCTCTCTGAAAGCACACAGAATAACAGAGAGTTATGAATTATGGACAGTGAGCAGCTCCTGTGCTTTTTCCAGTAACCCTTAAAAATAGTGAATGTAAAGTTGATATGGGGTGCTATTCTAAGCGATTTTGCAATGTACATTCATTTTTATTTTTTTCTAATTCCAAGATATTAAGGGATACATGTACTGCTAATATAAATGAATTTTGTTACAACAGCGCCACCTGCTGGTCAGTTTCCCACCAGTCTGACCACCAAGTAGACAAGGAAGTTGCCAGGAGAAAGAAAGAGGCTGCTCTGATGTTCTTCTGCTTAGGAAAGATTTGAGAGGTTTCTATTTGTTTTTCCTTATCAGAAGAACATCAGAGCAGTCTCTTTCTCCTGACAACTTCCTTGACTACTTGGTGGTCACACTGGTTGGAAAATGACCAGCAGGTGGCGATGTTGTTACAAAATGAATTTAATTTAACAGTGCATGTATCCCTTAATATCTTGGAATAAAAAGAAAATAAATAATGAATGCAAATGACAAAAGTGCTTCGAATAGCCCCCTCATCAATTTTACATTCACTTGTTTTAAAGGTTTACTTATCCTTTAATATAATGTTTGTTGCCTTCACAGGTAAAGGTGGAGCACTGGCCGCAGATATCGATGTGGATACTGTGGGAGGTGAAGGCTGGGGAGAAGATGCCGAGCTTCAGCTTGATGAAGGTGAGCAATAAATTCACACCTAAACCCGCCAGGTATTATTGAGGTAGAAGAGGAAGCTAAGTGTTATTCATCTTTGTAGATGGTTTTGTGGATGCTGGGGAAAACTTTGGAGACGAGGTGGCAGGCAAAGGGCATGAAGAGGGTGAAGGATGGGATGTGGAGGAGGATCTTGACCTTCCCCCTGAGCTGGTGAGATTTACTTTGAACATTTATACTGAATGATGAGCACAAAGGTTCTGGATGAATCCACTTCAAAGTCAAGATTATTTGGGTGAAGCGTTAACCTTAGCCAATAATAACTGTGCTTTGGTTCCTAGGATGTTCCCTCTGGCCCGTCTGGCTCAGCTGAAGATGGCTTCTTTGTGCCCCCAACTAAAGGCAGCAGTCCAGCTCAGGTAATATTGGTCTCCTGTACATTTGCAGGGCACACAGCAATCTTTGGGTTAAAACTGCACCCTAAACTTGATTGAACATTGATCAACAAATTTGAAAAAGGGCATCTTTTCTTAAGACTTAGAGTTCTTGCTCTAAGGAGATACAGAGCTTTGGCCTATGTTGTGCTTTGAGCTAGTGGAGTTCTTTGGTCTGAGAACATACTTAAGTAGAAATCGAAGCAAAGTCATCTGTCTTGACTCCTAGTGTTGGCCCCTATGCAGGATCCCCTACCAGGGTCATTACATCTATCTAGTCGGGCCACCCAGTTGTGTTTGTGACCAGGACAGAGGAGCTTAGTTGGTGGGATTTTCTCATGGCAGTCAGCACGGCACCCCATCCTGACTTCTTGTCTGTCTTTGGTTAATTGCGTTCAGAAGGGTGCAGGCCTCAGGCTTGCAAATGTTGTCTTCTTTCTATGGGCATGACTGTAGTTGAGAGACTTGATCATCCAGGCAGTTCACCTGGAGCCTCCCACCAGACCCGCTTCCAGTTGGCACAGATTTGCTTCTTCATCTGCCAATACCCCATACTTGGTGTCATTATCCTTATGTCCCAAGCTGATCATTCCCTTTCTTCCTGCAGACATGGTGTAATAACTCCCAGCTTCCTGTTGATCACATCCTGGCCGGCTCCTTTGAAACTGCAATGCGGGTGAGTCAATCTCTAGCTGACTAGCTTTATAAGTGCAGTTCTCGGAATATAAAGTAGTACTGGGTTGAGTTGCTGACTGTTTCTGTCGCTTGCTTCTAGTTGCTCCATGACCAAGTTGGCGTGGTAAACTTTGGCCCATTTAAGCAACACTTCCTCCATACCTTCTCCCGGGGTCGCAGCACTTACCAGGCCCTGCCAGGTCTCCCTGCCATGTATGGCTACCCTCAACGTAATTGGTAGGTTGGTCTCTGGAACTGCTTCCAAGGGCTTTAAAAGCTTTTTCCACTAGAGCTTTTAAAATGGCCTGTTACATCTTTATGACTGCTCCATTATCCTCTCAGGAAGGACGCTGGCTTGAAGAACGGGCTTCCTGCTGTCGGCCTGAAGCTCAACGACTTGATACAGCGCTTACAGCTCTGCTACCAGTTCACTACTTCCGGCAAGTTTGAGGAGGCTGTGGAGAAGTTCCGCCTGATCCTTCTCAGCGTGCCACTGCTTGTCGTGGATAATAAGCAAGAGATTTCAGAGGTAGAGAATTGTCATTGCTGGAGACTGCTAGAGCAATGGATTGACTCCCTTCTATATATTCGTTTATGTACAAGGCCTTTTTCTGGCTCAAAATAGTGTGACTTTCTCGCATCCTATTTAATTACACTTTGTCTTGAATTCGCAGGCCCAGCAGCTGATCACTATTTGTCGGGAATACATTGTTGGTCTGTCCATGGAGATAGATCGCAAGAAACTTCCGAAAGACACTTTGGAGCAACAAAAACGCATCTGTGAGGTATGTAGGCCACAAATCAATGCAAAGGCTGGCTCAGGAAACTATCTGTGGTCGCATCTTTATCACTTGAGTGGAAGGTCTAGGACCCAGTCATGTATTCATTATGGTTTTTCAAGGGTTGTCATCATGTGACTAATAAAAAAAAAAGTCATTAATGAGAAAGTCTGGTGAGGAGTTGACCCCCTGTGCTGTTCCTTTACTGCACATGATCAATTTGAGTTGTATTCCATTTTCTTTCCTGGGCACAGATGGCCGCCTATTTCACACACTCCAGTCTGCAGCCCGTGCACATGATTCTGGTACTGAGAACAGCCGTCAACCTCTTCTTCAAACTCAAGAATTTCAAAACCGCTGCTACTTTTGCCCGGCGACTCCTAGAGCTCGGTCCCAAGCCAGAGGTTGCCCAACAGGTAAACGACCTTTTAATTGTGCCATAATGAGTTTGCTGGTGATCTCGTTCTAGATCTGATGGTAATTTTTTTTTGTACCCTCCCAGACCCGTAAAATATTGTCCGCTTGTGAGAAGAACCTGACGGACACCTATCAGCTCAACTATGACATGCACAACCCCTTCGATATCTGCGCTGCCTCTTACCGGCCCATTTACAGAGGGAAACCTGTAGAGAAATGCCCATTGAGTGGAGCCTGCTACAGCCCTGAGTTCAAAGGACAAATCTGTAGGGTCACAACAGTAAGTAACTTCAATCCAAAACCTTTACATCATTTAGGTGAGTCTAAACTAGGCCAGTATACTGAACAAGGAATTGTTCAGTGTAAAAATAAAAACTGGGTAAAAAAAAAAATATATGCAAATAAAAAATCTTTCTAATATAGTTAGTTAGGCAAAAATGTAATGTATAAAGACAGGAGTGACTGGATGTGTAACATAATAGCCAGAACACTACTTCCTGCTTTACAGCTCTCTTGGTTTCCGCTGATTGGTTACCAGGCAGTGACCAATCAGAGACTTGAGGGGGGGGGGGTACATGGGACATAACTTGCTTTTGAATCTGAGCTGAATGCTGAGGATCAATTACAAACTCACTGAACAGTTATGTCCCATGTGGCCCCCCTTATAGACATTGACTAACTCAGAGTTAGAGAGCTGAAAAGCAGGAAGTAGTGTTCTTGCTATTATGTTACACATCCAGTCACTCCAGCCTTTATACATTACATTTTTGGCTAGTTAACTGTATTAAAAACAATTTTTATTTTGCACAGCCTATTTATTTATCCAGTTTTTATTTTAACACTGAACTGTTCCTTTAAAAATCAGTTTATGAAGACTGCCCTGTCGCCATGTTGGATCCAAGTTTCTGTGATGTCCACTTGGCAACCCAAGTGGTTTAACTTCCCCTTTAATGCTAATCTTTAACAAAATCTTTTGTATCTCTCTATGTGGCAAGTCTAACAGGCCGGTAATGTCTTTCTCTCCTTTTCTCATAGGTGACAGAAATCGGCAAGGATGTGATTGGGTTGAGGATCAGTCCTCTGCAGTTCCGTTAAGCAGCAACGTGCGACCAGTGCGGAGCTGCACATTTTTCCTTTTCTCTGTAGTCATTGCTTGTGTTGCACGATTTAATCTCTCCTTCCGTGAAAGCTGGTCACAGTGTATGAGTGTATTAGCCACGGGAAGAAACTAACACTGCTCTAGTCTCTCACAAACAAGTTCAAATAAAGGTGAAAACATTATCTGCAGACAATGTTTTTTTATAAGGTATACACTTAGCTAAGAACTAATCTCTATTGTTGGGGTACAAAGTCTGCAATGAGAGTGAATTGCAAAGACCTCAGACCAACTGATGCCCCTGGCCCTACAGCGTGCTTAAAGGGATACTGTCATGGGAAGAAAAAAAAATTTCAAAATGAATCAGTTAATAGTGCTACTCCAGCAGAATTCTGCACTGAAATCCATTTCTCAAAAGAGCAAACAGATTTTTTTATATTCAATTTTGAAATCTGACATGGGGCTAGACATAGTCAATTTCCCAGCTGCCCCAAGTCATGTGACTTGTGCTCTGATAAACTTCAATCACTCTTTACTGCTGTACTGCAAGTTGGAGTGATATCACCCCCTCCCTTTCCTCCCCAGCAGCCAAACAAAAGAACAATGGGAAGGTAACCAGATAGCAGCTCCCTAACACAAGATAACAACTGCCTGGTAGATCTAAGAACAACACTCAATAGTAAAACCCATGTCCCACTGAGACACATTCAGTTACATTGAGAAGGAAAAACAGCAGCCTGCCAGAAAGCATTTCTCTCCTGAAGTGCAGGCACAAGTCACATGACCAGGGGCAGCTGGGAAATTGACAATATGTCTAGCCCCATGTCAGATTTCAAAATTGAATATAAAAAAAATCAGTTTGCTCTTTTGAGAAATGGATTTCAGTGCAGAATTCTGCTGGAGTAGCACTGTTAACTGATTCATTTTGAAAAAATTTTTTTTTCCATGACAGTATCCCTTTAAAGGAACAGTCCAGTATAAAAACGAAATAAATAAATAAATATGGAGTATTGTGGAGCAACAACCGATGGTGTGCACGGTCAAATAATTAAACCAATATAGAAAAGAAAAATAATTGACCTATTGCTTTGCACCTTCCCATCCCTCTTAGTCCAAAAACACATCATATGTCTACCCCACAACATGTGTTAAAACATAACTTTTAATAAATATTAAGAAGGAGAAAGAAAAAAAAAAGTCCAGATTAAAGGAAAACTATACCCCCAAAATGAATACTTAAGCAACAGATAGTTTATATCAAATTGAATGACATATTAAAGAATCTTACCAAACTGGAATATATATTTACATAAATATTGCCCTTTTACATCTCTTGCCTTGAACCACCATTTCGTGACTCTATCTGTGCTGCCTCAGAGATCACCTGACCAGAAATACTACAACACTAACTGTAACAGGAAGAAGTGAGGAAGCAAAAGGCACAACTCTGTCTGTTAATTGGCTCATGTGACCTTACATGTGGTTTGTATGTGGGCACAGTGAATCTTAGGATCTCAGGGGGCGGCCCTTATTTTTTAAAATGGCAATTTTCTATTTATGATTACCCAATGGCACATACTACTAAAAAAGTATATTATTATGATAATGGTTCATTTACATGAAGCAGGGTTTTACACATGAGCTGTTTTACTCAGTATCTTTTAATAGAGACCTACATTGTTTGGGGGGTATAGTTTTCCTTTAACACCATTAAAAATATGTTGGGTACAGGGAGGCGAGATGCCATAGGATAGTGGGTTTAAAACAAATCTCTGTGGCAATATATATATGCCGAACAATCCCACAAAATAATATGGTGGCGTGTTGTTGTGTACAGACAATGGTAATCCACCATGCATAGCATCTTATACATTTCATTTAATATTACTGCAGCAAATTATGTCTGAAATATTAATATCGTAGCAGACTGCTGCGTTTAGACCGAAAGAGGCACTATCTAGGTGCGACTCTTAGATTTATTGTGGCAGTAGCAGAAGTAGCTTCTGTTTCCCAACCAATCCAAACCAGCCCCTTCACCCATAGTATAAACCCTCCCAGGTACTGAAGGAGGTAATATGTAAGTATGTTATTAATAGAGAAAAATGATAAATATATAGGAAGGCCGGTATTTTTTTCCGGAAAAGGTGGCAACCCTATAAGTGAGTGGAGCTCTAAGCTTGCTGCGGCGATGAACTTATGATTCCATTTACCCACCGTTGCCAAGCCAACCCCTTCTCCCGCAGTGAACACCCTCCCGGTCGTTAAATAGGAGCAAACATGTACTTGATGGTAAAAACATTAATTGTGTTATAGGATATAAAAGAAACCGGTCCCAGCACCACAGCCACACCAACACCTTCACCCACAGCGTAACAACCTCCCAGTGGTGACAATTACCCCATTTGTTTCCGGTATCTTGCGACGCCCTGCCTAACGAAATTAAAATCGTGAAAGAGTATGCGCCTGACGCACGTTTCGTTCACAGCATGTGAACTTTGTCAAAGGCTGTGCAAAATAAAAAAATGTTTCTAATTTAGTTCGTTAGACAAAAATGTAATGTATAAAGGCTGGAGTGAGTGGATGTGTAACATAATAGCCAGAACACTACTTCCTGCTTTTCAGCTCTCTTGCTTTCCACTGATTGGTTACCAGGCAGTAACCAATCAGTGATTTGAAGAGGGACACAGAGGTCATAACTGCTGCTTTTGAATCTGAGCTGAATGCTGAGGATCAATTACAAACTCACTGAACAGTTATGTCCCATGTGGCCCCCCTTCAAGTCGCTGACTAACTCAGAGTTAGAGAGCTGAAAAGCAGTCTCTGAGTTACTCAGCGACTTGAAGGGAGGCCACATGGGACATAACTGTTCAGTGAGTTTGTAATTGATCCTCAGCATTCAGCTCAGATTCAAAAGCAACAGATATGACCCATGTGGCCCCCCTCAAGTCTCTGACTGGTTACTGCCTGGTAACCAGGGTAACCAATCAGTGTAAACCAAAAGAGTTGAAAAGCAGGAAGTAGTGATCTGACTGACTTGTTATACATCAAATCACTCCAGCCTTTATACATTACATTTTTGGCTAACTATATTAGAACCATTTTTTATTTTGCACAGCCTATCTATTTAATTTATTTTTACACTGAACAATTCCTCTAAGGCACCCGAGGAAGGTCCCAGCTCACTGTAGGACATGAGACTATTTGCACCAGTCGGCGAGGGGAAGGCTCAGCACTGGACCAAAGTACGGCACCGATCGTTGGCCACTCTATTAAGATCCATACTCAGCGATAATAGCCATGAGTGGGGTATTCAGAGTACTGGGGGTTAGGGGCCCCATAGCAGTGAGGTGCCTGGTTGCCTAATTACTGTGGGCTCCTTGGGGTAGGGTCCATTAAGTTAATAGGTCCTGATAATTATTGATGGCAAGCCTGACTACAACTGCCAGCTGGCCTTCAGGTTCGGTCCATTAATTCATACGGTTACAGCTATAAAGAAAAACATTTCAATCTATTATAGTTCCAGGGCACTCACCTGAAATCTCCCCCTAACTGACCTTCAGACTGGGCCCCCTTAGCTCATAACAAGGTTACAGATATATAGAAACATTGGGGTGTCACCCTGCTATAGTTCCAGGGGTACCCAGGGTACCAATAAACACTCACCCCAAATCTCCCCCTAACTGACCTTCAGACTGGGCCCCCCTTAGCTCATAACAAGGTTACAGATATATAGAAACATTGGGGTGTCATCCTACTATAGTTCCAGGGGTACCCAGGGTACAAATAATCACTCACCCCAAATCTCCCCCTAACTGACCTTCAGGCTGGGCCCCCTTAGCTTATAAACTGGAATGTGTGTGAATATTTCTATATAGGAAAAGACTGGTATATAACAGATATATAAGGAACAGAGAGGGCAGCCTAGAGGCGAGTACAGGAATGGGACCGGTTATCCAGAATGCTCGGGACCTGGGGGTTTCTGGATAAATGATTGTAAAGTTCTGAGCTATGATGATAAGTAAAGATGTCTTTACTGAATAATAATGTAAGTTTGCTCGCCCACAGCTTGGCCAATAGGCAGGGGCAATCCTGGCCCCCCAGGGTTTGTTGGCAGAGGGGTCCTGGACGGTAGCACAGAGAGCACAATTGCTAGAATTTCCAGCTTTCATTTTTGTATTCTTACATCCAAAATTGACATCTGGAAAGATCTCCCACTCTCCATTGCAGGTAGTGTAAACATGATGAAAATAAAGCTTGTACGGTATATGTGCTACACAACTCACCAGTCATCTCACAGGCGCTGTGATTCTGCCAATTACGTATCATTGTGTGGGCAGGGGAGAGGCCTCACTTGGCACTTAATTGCCTCCGGACTCGCTCTGCCTAATTTCAAGCTCTACTTTCCGGCCAGTCAGTTTATGCACACGGACAGCTTGATCCTCAGGCATCAGCACATCGGCTGCACTGGGATTAAAATGCTGCAACAAATAGTAAGGGCTTCCTGTAACCCATTTACTGACCTGCAAGACTTCCAGCTCTCCCCAAGAGGCTCTGTAGTTAGTTCCAAGCCCAATTTTCTAGGAGGCCAGTTGAAGTGGTTGAAACAACCCTGGATATTTCCTTATATAAAACGTATGTATAACACTGTCCTGGTGTGAGACAATAATGATTCAAGCTAACCCCAGACCCTTGGATAGAGAACTTTTACATCCACCTTAGCATTTAGGGGGAAAAACTCATTGACGAGTAACTACCATATCAGAAACCAGTGTCGGACTGGCCCGGCGGGAAACCGGGAAAAAACCCAGTGGGCCAGACCCTTAATGGGCCAGACCCCTCTCCCGACCTTTTGTTTAAAAAAGAAGTTTTCTTTAGGCGCCTTTTAAGCAGACGCACCGCGCGCTCATCGCATCACGGTAGGGTTCGGAGGGGGCCCTGGACAGTAGTCACGGTGGGCCCCCAGTCCGACCCTGTCAGAAACGAATATATATTTCGCCAGAGGCTGACCCAACACTAAGGGGCCGATTCATGAAGCTCGAGTGAAGGATTCGAATTAAAAAAACTTCGAATTTCGAAGTGTTTTTTGGGCTACTTCGACCATCGAATGGGCTACTTCGACCTTCGACTACTACTTCGACTTCGAATAGAACGATTCGAACTAAAAATCGTTCGACTATTCGACCATTCGATAGTCGAAGTACTGTCTCTTTAACAAAAACTTCGACCCCCTACTTCGGCAGCTAAAAGCTACTAAAGTCAATGTTAGCCTATGGGGAAGGTCCCCATAGGCTTGCCTGAGATTTTTTGATCGAAGGATAATCCTTCGATCGGTGAATTAAAATCCTTCGAATCGTTCGATTCGAAGGATTTGCGCTAAATCGTTTGACTTCGATATTCGAAGTCGAACGATTTTAGTTCCTAGTCGAATATCGAGGGTTAATTAACCCTCGATATTCGACCTATAGTGAACGGCCCCTAAGTCTGCTTTTAGCTCGATTCTATAACTTAAAAGGTGTGGTTCTCCTTAAAAGGCAAAACAATTAAAATCCCATTTTTACTTTCTTTAATGAAAAAGAAACATATCTCCAATATACTTTTATTATAAATAGTGTACTGTTTTTATAAGAAATCTGAGTTATTTTGTCTATTTCTTCTGACTCTTTCCAGTTGTCAAATGGGCGTCAATGACCCCAACTAAAAAAAAACAAATGTTCTGTAAAACGACACATTTATTATTATTGCTACTTTTTATTACATTTATTATTGCAGAAATGGCAAACTGGACAGCTGCTGGATAAAAAGCTAAATATCTTTAAAAAAAAACACAAATAATAAAAAAGGAAAACTAAATTGTCTCCGAACATCATCAAAAGTTAACGCAAAGGTAAACTACGCCTGCATGAACTGTTGTACTGATGCTTTTCCCCCTGGTTCGCCTCTTCTCTGCTTTCTCTCTTTTCCTTCTTTCTTTCTCCAAAGTTTTGTTGTAAAATTTTGTAAAAGTGTGGAAAAATAAAAAAAATAAACAAGCTTAATCCATTCTAGTCATGCAGTTTTCGGGTCAGGGCACATGCTCAGATTTGGGGAGATTAGTCGCCCGGCAACAAACCTCCTCTTCTTTGGGGCGACTAATCTCCCCGAACTGCCTCCCGCCAGCTACAATGCCTCACGAGCAAACTTCAGGCGACTTCGAAAAGCAACGATCCGAGTGCCATCCCGCTGGCGATTTACATTCTAGCCGGTGGGAGATTAGTCGCCCCGAAGAAGAGGAGGTTTGTTGCCGGGCTACTAATCTACCCGAACTGCCTCCCGCCAGCTACAATATAAGTCACCAATGGGATGGCACTCTGAGTTTTCCGAAATTTCCTTGTGAAGCAACTTTGGGCAGCTTCGGAAAACGAAGTGCTCAGATTCCCCTTCCGCCGTCGAATTAAATTCTAGCCAGCGGGAGGCAGTTCGGGGAGATTAGTTGCCCCGAAGAATAGGAGATTTGTCGACCGTCGACTAATCTCCCCGAATATGACCCTTACTGCCTTTGATTATCCGAGAATGCTGGGAATTGTAGTTCAATAACAGCTGTATACTATGTGTATACTGATTTAAACATGTGCTGTCAGGGTAAATTTTTAATCCTAAATCCACATCTATTTATCCCACGCAAGCATGAGGTTTAATCTGCTGCCGCACTTCTAAAGTCTTCTTTTTTATTGGTTGTTACGTAAGGGAAATGTGATTGGTGGATTACTAGGGAAAACAATCCCAATAGCTCTGCTTACGTCTCCAGATGATAAAAAAGATTTTATATATATACAGTATATATATGATTATTAGATGTTCCATACACTCCAATGAATCCTTGTGGATTTTCTGATCTTAGGGCTGCACCTTTGTCTGACTGATCACACAGATCATTTATTTATTGACTTCTGAATTTGTTGCTATTAGTCACATTTTCTTAATTATTTTATAATTTTACCTCTGGTAATTAAGGAATATATTGTATGGAAATATATTTTATTGGAAAGCCATTGTGCATCCCGGCCTTACAGCCCTGCTTTTATATGCGGAATACTAATGGGTTCCTGCCCCAAGGGACTTGCTCCTATAAGGCAATGAGCATCTTCTAGAATTTGGCTGATTCACTGGCCCAGAATCCTGTGCTGCAGTAGAGCAGGGATAAATCCGTCTGTATAGGAGGAGCTGCCTTCCAGACGGAGACAAAGCCCGGCTCATATCACATCAGCTCCTCTGCCACCCACCAACCGTCTTGCACCTTGACTGCGGCATCCCTACAGTAAGTACACAGGCTTCATATATGATCCATGCTTTTACTTCTAGACTACGGATTGCCTATCCTTTCATAGACTGATGTGGATTAAATATACAATACTACTGATGCCCCTAAATAATATAAAAAGGAACTCGGATATTTTGGAATTTGATTCCAGTTAATTTAAAGAAATTTAACCAGGGCTGGCCAATAAAGATATATAAATAACAGACAGACCATCTCGGAGCTGACGTTTAGTTGCAGCAGCCCCACCTGGTAAGTCACCATTTCCTAATGTGAAATGAAGAATGAAAATTATAACATTTAAAAAAAAAAAAAAAAAAACAACCCTAGATTGAAAAAAATGGTACATTCCACAAGCATATATTGCATTCCAATGTTTAAAGGTATTCTACATGTGTTAATATTTAGAATGGGCGTAACAAGGAATTTTTTTTACTATAATATGTATCTGTATTTTCCCTTTATTTCAGAATAAAATGATATAAATCCAAAGGTGGCTCGTGCTTTAGGAGACATATGGCTAATGGTGTCACGATGCTAAAATACACGGGGATTATAAATAGAGAGGAAGTCAGAGTAGGGCGGGTGCAGCAGAGGAGTAGGGGCTGCGTCTGTCACTCAGGGGAATAGAATTCAATAGACATGCACTGGTGCTGCTGCAGTGCTGAATGCAGCGGGGCTGCTGTACTGTGTGGGGAGCATAGACGTATATAAGGCAATCCTCCTATGAAATTAAACAGCTTTCTGGTCTTATATGAAAGTATGAGTAACTATAGCTGCAATGATGTCACACAAGTGATGGATTATATCAAAAGGCTGCAGCAGACTCACCGTTGTAGGAGAGGGACCCGTGTGCACTTCAGCTGCGGGAGCAACTGGAAATTATTAGAGGCAGCCAGTCCAAGTAGATGACCCCTATAAAAAGAACAAGGTTGTTTATTGTAGATTATTATGGTATGTTATTAGCTTAGCCTCACACGTTTCTTGCTGTACCTAGTTCTTGTTCATAGGTGAGAGCTCCTTACTATGATAAAAACCCCCATATGTAATAAAAGGCATTAAGTTTGCCCAGGAGCAGTAACCCATAGCAACCAATAAGGTGTTAGCTTTTAAACAGGTGACCAGTAAACGCTACCTGCTGATTGGTTGCTATGAGTTATTTCCCTTGGGCAAACTTAGTGCCATTTATTGCATAACCCCATAAGAGTTTTAATATCATAGCCAACATGGTCGCTCTACCAGAGTCATCTACAGAGCTGGGTTTTGGTAGGTCCAAAGAAGGAAGAGGATCCTATCGTTTGAAAATTATTTTATTTTTCCCAGGTTGGATGTTATTTCTGACCCCATAAATGTCTAAATCATGTGGTCAGGGTGATTATTACCTTATTATGCCACAGCCAGAGTGGATGTTCTAGATGTTGAGTAGAGCAATGTCTACAAGCAATATTCATAATTGTAACTGTGAATTATAATTCATTTCAGAACCCCATTAAAACCGTACACTTGTAGGATCTTTAAGGGACAACCTTGCTATAAGGAGACGCCATATTGGTCTGGGCATCTCTGTTCTATAAATTTCTATAATTTTTAACGTTTTCAAGACAACCACCCCCTATAGTCTAAATGCGCCAGATCTGCTCATTAGCTGAGGTCGCCAGACAAGGGATCTGGGCCCTATTTGGCCACCCACATGTCTTACGGCAAATGATCAAGCTGTTGGCCGCGTCAGCTGATTGATCAGATTCGACAGGTTGGCTCTAAATTAGGCAAAATTTAGCTTATTTGTAAAACTTGTCCAAAAGAGTGATCTTACTGTTTATGGTCATGAATCGATTTCCAACAACAACTTAGGGAAGGGCGTGGCACGTGAGTGTAGGCGATCACCTTAAAATGTTTTATTCATAGAAATAATTTGTAGTACAGGTATTGGACCTATTATCCAGAATGCTCAGTACCTGGGGTTTTCCAGATAATGGATCTTTCCATAATTTGGATCTTCGTCCCTTGAGTCTACAAGAAAATCAATTAAACATTAAATAAAGCCAATAGGCTGGTTTTGCCTCCAATAAGGATTCGTTATATCTTAGTTGTTTTATTATTACACAGAAAAAGGAAATCATTTTTTGAATTATTTGGATAAAATGGAGTCTATGGGAAATGGCCTTTCCGTAATTTGAAGCTTTTTGGATAACGTGTTTCTGGATACCGGATCCCATACCTGTACAGGCTTCTGGGAGATACCCCCTTTCTTAGGTGCACCTGAGATGAGATTATAAGTCTATAGTGGTCAGGGTTCTTCTTGTGCACTGCCTGTGAGCAGTCTGAGAGGAGGATCCTAAAAACACAAAAACAGTAAGGAATTATTTCGTTATTTTTAATAATTCAGATGGAATGAGGAACGATCAGCTTTGGTTCCCTGTTTCTCTGCTGTATTTGATATTGATGGTGCTGAACTAGTTAGAGGATTGTCATTGTCTAATGGGTTGTAGTCTGATGCACAGTGGTTTCTCTATGTTTAGGTGAAAATGCTGGACACACTGAACACCCAGTATGACTCTTTCCTCTTCTGGAAGCTTCCGATTCCAGAGCTGGACCTCTCTGAACTTGAATGCTTGGGCCTAGAAGACATCAAAAGCCACCGAGCCAAGACCACAGCAGAGAAGAAGAAGGAAGATGGAGAAGAATATCTGTCCCAGTACAGCGCCTTCAATTTCTGGAGGGCTCCCATTGCCAACATTGATGCCTTTGATTTCGACCTCCTTTAAAAACCTTTGTCCCACCCATCTGCCTTCTCAGCTTTGGTCATTTACAACCCATATCTATTCATTATTTAATTTATTTTTGTTGCAGGACCCCGGTGGTCTTTCTCATTGTATTTGAGCATTTCATATGGATCTTTCAATATATTCATAAACTCACAGCACTTATATACTTGTGTATTTCCTTTTTTAAATTTCCAAAGAAAAAAACCTCAAATACACGGCAAACAAAATTGGTGGTGTCTTGTTGTGTTTTCCACATGCCCAAGTTGGGTAAAGTAGTTTACGGGTGATAGAGAGTGTTTCAAGATCAGAAATGTCAGAGGTAGTTGTCCCTTTTGGGGTGGCTTAGTTACAGTTTCATGACTGCCTTCCCCATGAAATTTACATTTCCAGGTTTTGAATATAGGGAAATAACGTAAAACATTAGTTCACTAGTTAGCAGCAAGGACATGGGCCAATTAATACATTTAAATAGACTCCCAATGGACTTGTAGGATGGTGCACTTTAATAATCACACAACAAACAAGATGATCTCCACTTTTGAGATTCCAGAGAAGCCCATTGCTAAGTGACTGGAGGAATAGAAGCCAATTACTGTACTGAGTGATAATATAAATATATAACTTACTGGAACCACTGGCCCAACTGAGGAAAAGGTTAATAACTGGGAAAATACCTGTAAGGCAAACCAACAATTATATATATGTGTGTGTTTATATTTATATACAGAGAGTAATGTAACCCCTGCTGTAAAATATTACAATATCACCAAGGAGTTATGTGGCCATATAAAGGCACAAGGCTACAGGCTGAGTTATACAGGGAACTCTGAGTATCACTCATGTATTATAAGGGATAATGTACCCCCTACTGTAAATGATAAGGATATTAGAAGTCACTGAGGGGTTGTTCTGTGACCATATAAAGGCACAAGGCTGCAGGCTGAGTTATACAGGGAACTCTGAGTATCACTCATGTATTATAAGGGATAATGTACCCCCTACTGTAAATGATAAGGATATTAGAAGTCACTGAGGGGTTGTTCTGTGACCATATAAAGGCACAAGGCTGCAGGCTGAGTTATACAGGGAACTCTGAGTATCACTCATGTATTATAAGGGATAATGTACCCCCTACTGTAAATGATAAGGATATTAGAAGTCACTGAGGGGTTGTTCTGTGACCATATAAAGGCACAAGGCTGCAGGCTGAGTTATACAGGGAACTCTGAGTATCACTCATGTATTATAAGGGATAATGTACCCCCTACTGTAAATGATAAGGATATTAGAAGTCACTGAGGGGTTGTTCTGTGACCATATAAAGGCACAAGGCTGCAGGCTGAGTTATACAGGGAACTCTGAGTAGCACTCATGTATTATAAGGGATAATGTACCCCCTACTGTAAATGATAAGGATATTAGAAGTCACTGAGGGGTTGTTCTGTGACCATATAAAGACACAAGGCTGCAGGCTGAGTTATACAGGGAACTCTGAGTTTCGCTCATGTATTATAAGGGATAATGTACCCCCTACTGTAAATAATAAGGATATTAGATCTCACTGAGGGGTTCTGTGACCATATAAAGGCACAAGGCTGCAGGCTGAGTTATACAGGGAACTCTGAGTAGCACTCATGTATTATAAGGGATAATGTACCCCCTACTGTAAATGATAAGGATATTAGATCTCACTGAGGGGTTGTTCTGTGACCATATAAAGACACAAGGCTGCAGGCTGAGTTATACAGGGAACTCTGAGTATCACTCATGTATTATAAGGGAGAATGTACCCCCTACTGTAAATGATAAGGATATTAGAAGTCACTGAGGGGTTGTTCTGTGACCATATAAAGACACAAGGCTGCAGGCTGAGTTATACAGGGACCTCTGAGTATCACTCATGTATTATAAGGGAGAATGTACCCCCTACTGTAAATGATAAGGATATTAGAAGTCACTGAGGGGTTGTTCTGTGACCATATAAAGACACAAGGCTGCAGGCTGAGTTATACAGGGAACTCTGAGTATCACTCGTGTATTATAAGGGATAATGTACCCCCTACTGTAAATGATAAGGATATTAGAAGTCACTGAGGGGTTGATTCTGTGACCATATAAAGACACAAGGCTGCAGGCTGAGTTATACAGGGAACTCTGAGTATCACTCATGTATTATAAGGGATAATGTACCCCCTACTGTAAATGATAAGGATATTAGAAGTCACTGAGGGGTTGTTCTGTGACCATATAAAGGCACAAGGCTGCAGGCTGAGTTATACAGGGACCTCTGAGTATCACTCATGTATTATAAGGGATAATGTACCCCCTACTGTAAATGATAAGGATATTAGAAGTCACTGAGGGGTTCTGTGACCATATAAAGGCACAAGGCTGCAGGATAAGGAGATTTTGAGGGAGATTTTGATCTATATTAGTGTAATTACCTCTTGGTATACTTCCTAGCAGATATAAAGACTATTATTCCCATAGCATAACCTGAGGTATCAGTTGGGAATATCTCTATGTAGATCCCTACTTATATAATTCAATGACAAGCCAACAATCATATATTTCTTACCCCTTTGTATCAATTTACTGTTTCACTTCAAAACATTATGTTGATTTGCACAAAATTTCCTAGTGAAACTGTTCTTTACCTTATTGACCCGGTGGCACCTGCTTCTGCCCTGGTTAAACCAACAATATAATTGGCAGGTCTCTATCCTCCCATCCCCCCACCTTCTCTCCTCTTCACTGGAATTTCTGTGTTCATGTTAATTTTAATTGCCTCATGGGGTTATACAACTTTATCTTAATATTTATTTTGTCCTTTCATATTTCTACTATTCATCATTTGTTCATTTATAAACATGTTTCACAACTGCATGTTACATGGAAATCTGTATTGGAAAATAATGAAATAATGACTAAAATAAATGGGACATAAAGAATGACATCACAGACCCGTTGTCCCCATAGAACCTCATTCAGGTGTCTGTACAGCTATTCCAGGGGGTAAGTAGTGAAGATGTAGAGCAGAAGGCTAATAAAGAGCTGAGTGACAGGGAATTCCTTGGTGCTGCACCCCATTTGTCCTGACAAACTAAACTGGTGCCTCCACTAAAATTAATTCCCTGCTATTCTACATTCTACTTGATAAACACAAAAAACAAAGAATACCAGGGATCTTCTGCATTCATTTTGCAAACTTAAAAGAAATCCTTAACTGCCACCCCCTGTCCTTAATCCTCACTGATTCTTTATACACATGTAGTAGGGCAGAATCAGAAACTCGTTTGGCCCCATGGAGCCTCATTCTGCTTTTAATGGCTGCATCTTCCCAAACAACATCACTTTATTTAATGAATTAAGGATTAAGATACATGAATGTATGTAGCACAGGAAACCTGGGGGACTTTTCCAATGTCTCAGACAGAGCAAACCAACTCTCTGCTTTAATAACAGGACATTGTAAGAGCTTTACCGCACTTTATTGGGGACGTTCAACACGCACCTTGGTCCATCTCGGACTCCCAGCCCCTTCAGTTTCTTCAGTGTGGCCACCATAAAGGTCAATGTTTAGCCAACTGGACCCACAAACAAAATCACAAGCTTTCCAGGAGACTCAACTTAGGTCTCCCTGATACCAATCCAAAAATGATCCTCTAGTCTTGTGGGTCCCTATGGTTTCTATGGGATGTACTTGAAGACTCGTTGACTTGGGTCATTTTTTATTACTCATGGCTCCCTTCACTTGTATCATGATTCTTCCACAGCTACTCTGGGACTATCTACTCCAATAGTTGCCTATGAACTAACCAGAGATATTGGACAGCCATGCCAGAGGGTAAAAAAGTCAAGTATACAGAGCAGAATGCTAATAAAATGCTGGGCGCCTGGTTTTTCCCTGGTTCTGTACCCCATTTGTCTTGACAAACTACATTCTACTTGATCAACACAAGAAACATAAAAAACCCTAGGGATCTTCTGCATTTATTTTTAAAACTTAAAAGAAATCCTTAAATGCCACCCCTGTCCAGAAGCCTCACTGTTTGTTTATATCCAGTATAACCCAAGCCAACAAAATGCAATTACAGTACAAGAGAGAAACTTACATTTCAGCAGAATAAAGAGCATGAGGCTCCAGCACAGAGGATTCATTTTCTTCTTCTTCTTTCTCTTTATACAGAATTTATATGTCCAACTCCCACAGTCTCACACTCAGAGGGAGATCTGTAATAGACTATGTTGTATATTCCATCAGTGACAACATATCACCTAAATTCTCTGCCTTCTCCTGTTATTAATCCTACAGCTTGTGTCCCGCCCACCTCTCCCATATCTAAGGAAACATTAACCAGTCACTGAACTGAGATAGAGTGAGATATTCCATATGAAGCAGCAATAAATACATTACAAAGAGAAACACTGTCTCATCAGCAACTTAAATTTATATCTTTATAGGGGTTCAATCTCCCTTGGAATTTTGGTTTGATAATGGATATTTGATAAAGACTCAACTGTGTAAAACAAAATTCCTATAATTAAGAATATCAGCACATATGTCCTTAATATATCTTCTTTGGTTTGATACACTAGGTTAATACAAATAAAGTTTTTTTAATTGAATATGGTCATAGAGGATTTCAGCTTTCCATTAAACTTGAGGCAAATTGCTTAAGTCCTAAGCACTTGCTACATGTCCTAGCAGTATTTTTTGGTAGCAGTATTTTAAAATGTACAATATGAGAAATTGATGTGATGGCGGATTCTGTTTATGCCTTTAAGAGTGGCTTGGGTGATTTCTTGGACAAGTTTAAAGGGGAAGGAAACCTAGTTGGCGCAAAAACCCTCCCCCCTCCTGTGTGTTGCCCACCCTCCCTCCTCCCCCCTGGCCTACCCATCCCGCTGGGCAAATGCCCCTAACTTGTTACTTACCCTTCTGCGCAGGTCCAGTCCAGGGAGTTCACAGACGCCATCTTCTTCCACGCGATCTTCTTCCTGCTTTGAACGGCGCATGCGCAGTAGGAGCATTTCGCCGGTACGATCTACTGCGCATGCGCCAAAAGTACTTCGTGACTTTTGGCGCATGTGCAGTAGATCCGTACCGGCGAAATGCTCCTACTGCGTATGCGCCAAAACGCCGTTCAAAGCAGGAAGAAGATTGCGTGGAAGAAGATGGCGTCTGTGAACTTCCTGGACTGGACCTGCGCAGAAGGGTAAGTAACAAGTTAGGGGCATTTGCCAAGCGGGAGGGGTAGGCCAGGGGGGAGGAGGGAGGGTGGGCAACACACAGGGTTTTCGCGCCAACTAGGTTTCCTTCCCCTTTAAAGGAGAAGGAAAGGCTAAAACTAAGTAAACTTTATCAGAAAGCTCTAGATAAATACACCAGTAACCCCTCAAAGTAATGCTGCTCTGAGTCCTCTGTCAAAAGAAACATCACATTTCTTTCCTTCTATTGTGTACTCATGGGCTTCTGTATCAGACTTCCTGTTTTCAGCTTAAACCTCCAGGGCTTAGGCTTGAGCATGCTCAGTTTGCTCCTCTCTCTCTCTCCCTCCTCCCCTCCCTGCTGTAATCTGATCCCAGAGCTATGAGTGAGCAGGGAGAGACTCAGGCAGGAAGTGATGTCACACCAAGCTAATATGGCAGCTGCTATCCTAAACAAACAGACAGAGTTTCTAGAGCTGTTTACTCAGGTATGATAAAGCATTCTACAGAATAAATATATTGTTATAGCTTGCACTATTGTGACTAATCTATTGGCAATAAACTGCTTTGGTAGCTATCCTTCTCCTATAATATCCAAGGCTATTGGGGTACTAAAATCTACAAGTGTAGATGTTCAGTGATGGGCAAATTTGTCCCATTTCGATTCGCCAAAAAATTCGCAAAACAAATTGAAGTCAATTGGCGTCAAAATTATTTTGAAGTCAATGGCATTTTAAAAAAATGGACGAGCGTATAAAAATTGTTGCGGACGTCAAGTGTCGTGGACGTAAAAAATATTTTGTCTCCCGCGACACTTTTGACACCCGTGACAATTATTATAATTTGTCCAAATGTATTAAAGTCAATGGGTGTCCGAATAATTTTTATACGCGACAATTTTTATGTGCGTGACGAGCGGCCAAATTTTTTTTGATTCATCAGTTTATTCACTGGCGGCGAGTAAATCCAGGAAAATTCGCTGGCAGCAATTTTTTTTTTATGCTGGCAATGATTATGGCGTTTTGTGAATTTTTCACCTGTTTCGCAAATTTTGCGGGAAATTTACAAATTCCAATAAATGGTTGCTATATATAACCCTGCTCCCCTTTAACAGATGGCCAAATGCAGAGCTACACAACAGGGTTGGCAGCTGCCAGGTCTGGACACATCTATTGCTCCCTGGCCAATGTTAATAATGTTAATAATTAATACTACTGCGCATGTTCCTGCTTGGCATTTACGGAGCTATGGAATCGAAAGTAATGTGTCCTCTTTTTCCTTTTTGTTTTGACTGTCTTTGCTACTTTAAAAGAATAAAGGAGTCTGAAATAAATTCATTTTTTTATTTTGGTGCTTTATTGTCTCTAGTTTGAAGGGTCAGTACCCAATGCCAAGAACTTGAGGGACACATGTGGATAGAAGGGTGGGGAAATAACTGGTTGGAGTGGGAGAATGGGTGCAGGATGGGAAAGTGCTTCAGACTAAATTTTATATGAAGGACAATGAACCTTAGGATTAGTCCCTGCTGTCATATGTACTTAGGAACACAACCTGCTTGGTTCCATCCCAGTCTCAAAGCAGGTACATGTGGCTGGATCATTGCATTGATGAAGGCTATAAGTGTCCTCAGCACAGTTTTTATACTTGCCAAAAACAGCCTGCTCATCCACTTTATAAACTAAATAAGAGAATATAGTGATGGTTTCCTCTATACACTCCCTCGGGAGACAGTGGGTGATACCAACTCATTCTCCATCACCGGCTTCCATTATCCAGAACAGACAATGTATTTGGGTTGGTTATCATAGATTAAGAGAACTTCTGCAAGAACTTATTGCATTGATATTAACAGTTTCTATATACAGTGTTCATCCAGGGGCCAATCCAACAGCTTTATTTATTTATTGAATGAGCATTTATACCCTTTGGTGAAATATGGTAAAAGCGTCATATGGGGAATTTTCTCCTTCCACTGGATTAACAAGAAACTAGATATTATTTATTTCAGTATAAGGATTAACTTGATGGATGGTCAATCTCTTCAGCCGGAATGGAAACATTAGTTTATAGGCCCCGCCCATGAGGGGTCACAATATGACCAGCCCTTCCATTGCTGAGGATCATGTTTCTCTTTTCATGGCATGAAAGTGTTGGATGATCAGATATGAAGTAATAACCAGTATCACTAAGGACAAACCAAGGCGTATTATGTTCTGATGAGTATAATTTCCAACTTGGGGGTCTGTAAAAAGAGCAAATTGTAATATTTTAATATTAAATTTCATATCATGTAACTATCCTCCATAAATAATTACATGGAGCTGACAGATGGAGCTAACTTTGTTTTGATATTTGATACAGTCCAAACTGACATCTCCAGTGTTGGGAAGGTTAATAAATCCTCATTGGTTAAGGACAGCATTGGCACATTGATGCAATTCTCTCCCAGTGAATCTCCCTAGGCCTCATTATGATCTGATTGTTTGCCACCTGGGACCAGACAAGCAGATCTTTAGCCAATTTGGTGCATTGTTGGTGGGCAACATTGGTAAAGAGGCATTTCACAATAGCACCAGAGCTGCCTGGAACCAGTGTAACACAACCTTAATTTACATGAGACTGCAGGCATACATTTTCTATATAAAAAGAGCACCAATAATTATCATGGGTACCAAAGGGGTTCTGTCGTCCTCCAACCAATGTGTACAACAATGTGGATATTATGTATTTGTTATAATTAAAAAAAAAAGAGACTGCTGGGTTCTTGTGTAGTTGTATTACAAAATTACCAAGAGTATAGTCAGACATCAGATAATAACACTTCATGATATCATAAATTGAAAATTTCATGTTGAAAAATGAAGAAAAAAAAGATTACGGCTGTGTGACAAATTAAAGGATAAGTAAACATACAAGTTAGGTTGAAAAATGTAATTCTATATATAAAGTGCCTAATTGCTATTTGATCCAGGGGAAAGTAAAAAAAAAACCCCATTTGCAGTCTCTCCAATTTGCCTCAGAGGGTGAGAAAATTCCTTCCTGACTCCAAAATGGCAATGGGACCAGTCCCTGGATCAACTTGTACTATGAGCTATCTCCCATATCCCTGTATTCCCTCACTTGCTAAACACCATCCAACCCCTTCTTATACCTATCTAATGTATCAGCCTGTACCACTGATTCAGGGAGACAATTCCACATCTTCACAGCTCTCACTGTAACAAACCCCTTCCCAATATTTAGCTGGAACCTCTTTTCTTCTAATCGGAATGGGTGACCTTGTGTCAGCTGGAAAGACCTACTGGTAAATAAATCATTAGAGAGATTATTATATGATCCCCTTATATATTTATACATATCCCCCATTAATCACCTCTTCCCCAGAGTGAACAATTTGGCCAGTCTTTCCTCATAGCTAAGATTTTCCCTTTACCAGCTTAGTTGCCCTTCTCTGTCCCCTCTCTAATACAATAATGTCCTGTTTGAGTGATGGAGACCAAAACTGTACGGCATATTCTAGATGGGGCCTTACCAGTGCTCTATACAGTGGAAGAATGACCCCCTCCTCCCGTGACTCTCTGCCCCTTTTAATACAACTCAAGACCTTATTTGCCCTTGATGCTGCTGACTGGCATTGCTTGCTACAGACAAGTTTATTATCTACAAGGACTCCAAACCTGACTTTACATTTATCAACATTGAATCTCATTTGCCACTGCCCAGATTGCCAGTTTGTCAAGATCCTGTTGCAAGTGCCACATCCTGGATGGAATTAATTGGGCTGATAGTTTTGTGTCATCTGCAAACACTGATACATTACTTACAATACCCTCCCCTAAGTCATTAATGAACAAGTTAAATAAAAGTGGACCCAATACTAAGCCCTGGGGGACCCCACTAAGAACCTTACTCCAAGTAGAGAATGTCCCATTAACAACCACCCTCTGTACCCGATCCTGTAGCCAGTTTCCTATCCATGTGCAAACGACTTCATTAAGCCCAACAGACCTTAGTTTAGAAAGCAGTCGTTTGTGGGGCACAGTATCAAACGCTTTGGCGAAATCCAAATAGATCACATCTACTGCCCCCCACTATCCAGAATCTTACTTACCTCACCATAAAATGCAATCAAATCTGTCTGACATGACCTATCCTTCATAAAGCCATGCTGATTGCTCATAATGTCATTCACTAGGACAACATTTTGAATGTGATCCCTTAACAAGCCTTCAAATAATTTGCCCATCACGTATGTCAAATTTACAACCGAGTAGTTTTAACTTATTAAAGTGAAACTAAAGCAACTGCTGCTTAGTTACTATGAATTACTGGGACCAACAATACTTGTTCCTTTTAATAAATTACCCTCATAATCCCCATCTCTCCCCACCTTCCCAGTGTCCCATATAAATTCTAGGAGTCTCCTATATAAAACCCACCTCGATTACAAGTGACAGGAATATGTGCAGTTCTGGAGGCTTCACTGATTGGGTTCCGGGTGGTACAAGTGTATGTGACATGTGACTGAGCATTATAGACACGGAGCGTGTGATTGGTCACTTCTGTACCAGGGCTGTTTGTGTTATTCCAGGTGACAGTCACATCTGATCCAATCGCAGCACAGGACAAGGTCACAGTAACATTACAGGTCTCATTGTGGGTGATGTTTCCATGAATCTGGAGATCTTCTGATGAGAGATTTTCTACAAAGAGAATGTGGGGACAGTTGTTATGACTTTATATTTTAGGAGAAATTAACATTTTTAGTTTTTGAATGATTTGTCTTCTTCTTCCTCCAACTTTAAAATGGGAGTCAGCAGCCAAAACATGTTATTGCTTTCTTATTAGAACAACAACCTGTGGGGAACAATAACTGTGGCCCCGGGCAGAAGTACGAGAGCTTTGTGCATTAAAATAGAAATTATTCTTATGACTTTAGCAGAGGGAGTATAACACTCACCCAAGGGATTGTGAGTAGGGACATTCATGATGTTTTATTAGCAGTTAAAGGGTTTGACCCATTTCTAGTATTTCATAATTTCATATTTCAGGACAGTTCAGGGTTCTAAGCAGTTGCTATGGGTTACTAGACATGGTGCAAATATTGTGATTTGCTTGGGGAGGTAATTGGCAGACTTGTATTTAGTAGTAGTCTGGCACAAACTGGATTTCACTCCAATACATAATCGAGTTAAAAAGGAATTTATTAAAAAAAAATCTTAAATAGTAACCTTACACGTGTCTTGCCTAGTGGGCACAATGACTAAGAGCCCACAAACGCGTAAGGCTACTTTTGAGATTTTTGTTTGTGACATATAAAAATGTGCCCAGAAGGCATAAAAAGTGTAAGGCTACTTTTTGAGATGTTTGTTTAAATAAATTACTTTTTAACGGCATCAAGTATTGGAGTGAAGTCCAGATTGTGCCAGACTAATACTAAATACAAGTTAAGGCAAAATGCATGTGAAAATGGTATCGCTGATTTGCAAACATTTTTGCCACTGCAGAAAATGTGATGTGATAGGCATGATATGAGCACTGAAGGTGCAAGTGCAGCACAGCACCCAAAGAAGGTCCATCTGATGAAGCTAAAGCCTGAGTGGTGTTTATGTAGGAGCAGCTCAGTTCTGATAGGACAGATGTTTGTGGATGAAAACTGACTTGACTTTAAAGGAGAACTAAAGCCTAACTAAAGAAGTAGCTAGAAATGTTGTACATGATGTTTTGTGCTTCTGTACCAGCCCAAGGCAACCACAGCCCTTTAGCAGTAAAGATCTGTGTCTCCAAAGATGCCCCAGTAGCTCCCCATCTTCTTTTCTGCTGATTCACTGCACATGCTCTGTGCTGCTGTCACTTACTGAGCTTAGGGACCCACTCACAATATACAGTACACATAGAATAGAAATGTCACAATATAAGGCTGATTAGTAATTAATACACATAATTACTACATGGCAGCACAGAAACCAGTGCAATTAGCATCAGAATTTAATAATCAGCAAACCTGTAACCAATACATTTTTTTCTTTTAAACAGGTGGCCACTGATGATTGGTTGCTATTGTTGATTTAACCACTAGTAAACCTTGCACCTTTTATCTTATTTCTCCCAGTTGGATATTCATATTTAGTGATTGAGTGAGTGAATGTGTGTGAGTGAGTAAGTGAGTGAGTGTGAGATTGAGCGTGTGAGCGAGTGAGAGTAAGTGTGAGTGTGTGAGTGTGAGAGTGTGTGTAAGTGAGTGAGCGATTGTGTGAGTGTAAGTGAGTGAGTGAGTGTATGAGTGTAAGTGAGTGAGTGAGTGTGTGAGTGAGTAAATGAGTGTGTGAGTGATTGTGTCAGTGAGTGAGTGAGTGAGTGTGAGTGGGTGTGTGAGTGAGTGTGTGAGTAAATGAGTGTGTGAGTGACTGTGTGAGTGTGTGTAAGTGAGTGAGTGATTGTGTGAGTGTAAGTGAGTGAGTGAGTGGGTGTAAGTGAGTGTGTGATTGTGTGAGTGTAAGTGAGTGAGTGTGTGAGTGTAAGTGAGTGCGTGAGTGTGTGAGTGAGTGAGTAAATGAGTGTGTGAGTGATTGTGTAATTGAGTGAGTGAGTGTAAGTGAGTGAGTGTGTGAGTGAGTAAATTATTGTGTAAGTGAGTGAGTGAGTGTGAGTGGGTGTGTGAGTGTGTGAGTAAATGAGTGTATGAGTGACTGTGTGAGTGTGTGTAAGTGAGTGAGTGATTGTGTGAGTGTGAGTGAGTGAGTGGGTGTAAGTGAGTGTGTGATTGTGTGAGTGTAAGTGAGTGAGTGTGTGAGTGTAAGTGAGTGAGTGAGTGTGTGAGTGAGTGAGTAAATGAGTGTGTGAGTGATTGTGTAATTGAGTGAGTGAGTGTAAGTGAGTGAGTGTGTGAGTGAGTAAATTATTGTGTAAGTGAGTGAGTGAGTGTGAGTGGGTGTGTGAGTGTGTGAGTAAATGAGTGTATGAGTGACTGTGTGAGTGTGTGTAAGTGAGTGAGTGATTGTGTGAGTGTAAGTGAGTGAGTGAGTGGGTGTAAGTGAGTGTGTGATTGTGTGAGTGTAAGTGAGTGAGTGTGTGAGTGTAAGTGAGTGAGTGAGTGTGTGAGTGAGCAAATGAGTGTGTGAGTGATTGTGTAAGTGAGTGAGTGAGTGTAAGTGAGTGTGTGGGTGTAAGTGAGTGAGTGATTGTGTGAGTGTAAGTGAGTGAGTGAGTGTGTGAGTGAGTAAATGAGTGTGTGAGTGATTGTGTGAGTGTAAGTGAGTGAGTGTGTGAGTGTAAGTGAGTGAGTGAGTGAGTGAGTAAATGAGTGTGTGAGTGATTGTGTAAGTGAGTGAGTGAGTGAGTGTAAGTGAGTGTGTGAGTGTAAGTGAGTGAGTGTGTGAGTGAGTAAATGAGTGTGTGAGTGATTGTGTGAGTGTAAGTGAGTGAGTGTGTGAGTGTAAGTGAGTGAGTGAGTGTGTGAGTATAAGTGAGTGAGTGAGTGTGTGAGTTATTGTGTAAGTGAGTGAGTGAGTGTGTGTGTGAGTGTAAGTGAGTGAGTGTGAGAGTGAGTGGTTGGTTTGTGAATAAATGAATGTGACAATAATGTAGAGTTTGAATTCACAGAGAAGGATGTACAATACACACATTAGTTGTATATGTCCCTGATATCAGTGTGAACTCTTTGTTGTGTAACATTTGGCACCTTAGGAAAAAGGACCATTAATAGAAACCCCTATAAATAACCTGGTGCAGAAGATCATTTCGGGAGAAGGACTGGGGGGTAAATTTGGCCCTGTGGCCCCTCTAGTTCTGACATGTACAGGTGTAATTATAAAGTATCACACCCAGACTTACTATAGACTTGGAGATGATACAGTTGGTCACACTGCTGATTTGATCGCAGACGAATATCTGCTGAGTAGATTCTCTGGTCCTGATTGGTCAGATCAGTGAGGGTTAAGGAGGCGTCTGTCTCACTGCGCAGTCTCCCCTCATACTGAATATCCCGGATATCAACAGGCTCATTGGGTTTTGTTGTAGCAAAATGATTCAGTCTCCCACCGTCACTTATAACCCAAGAGACGTCTTTTATCTGCCCTTGTATCCTCACTGGTAGACTGGCTCCTCCCCCTTCTGCTCCAGTCACATTTATCCTGGGGCCACATTCTTTGTCACATGAAATATCTAATGAGGCAAAAACAGAAATTTTAACTGTAAAATGTAAGTTCCAACCCTGTCACATTAAAGTCTGTAGGTGAAATGGCTCCCACTTACTTTTACCTTCAAGACTGAATTCAAAAAAGCCAGAGATCCAGTGGAACAAGTAGGGAGTCTCCACCTAAAGCAGATTAAAGGAAAACTATACCCCCAAAATGAACACTTAAGCAACAGATAGTTTATATAATATTAAAGAATCTTACCAAACTGGAATATATATTTAAGTAAATCTTGCCCTTTTACATCTCTTGCCTTGAGCCACCATTTCGTGATGGTCTGTGTGCTGCCTCAGAGATCACCTGACCAGAAATACTACAACACTAACTGTAACAGGAAGAAGTGTAGAAGCAAAAGACACAACTCTGTCTGTTAATTGGCTCATGTGACCTAACCGGTATGGTTTGTTGGTATGTTTGTGAGCACAGTGAATCCTACGATCTCAGGGGGCGGCCCTTATTTTTTAAAATGGCAATTTTCTATTTATGATTACCCAATGGCACATACTACTAGAAAAGTATATTATTATGATAATGGTCTATTTACATGAAGCAGGGTTTTACACATGAGCTGTTTTATGCAATATCTTTTTATAGAGACCTACATTGTTTGGGGGGTATAGTTTTCCTTTAAATATTGTTTTTATATTTCCCAACAGTCTCAGGAGTCTCTCCATTTGTACCCAATGTATCCAAGATGGCTGCACAGCTCACTGCAATGATATAATGAAGCTTTCTGTATTTCCTTATATATTATTGGGCTAATGTAATAAAAGGTGCATGTTTTTTTTTTATTTGTCTAGTAACCCATAGCAACCAAACAGCAGGTTGTGTGTAGTGGACACTTGTATGTAATCAAGGATTTGGTTGCTATGGGTTACTAGACCTGAGCAAATGTTTATGACATTACCCAATATGATTGCACTCCAGCAGATACATTGTGTGCCCTGAAATTGAATAAATACATTTTGACATTTTTGTACATTTGTGTTTTATCTGTTCAGATGAAACAGGGATTATTGTGTTTGCCAACGTGTGTCCAACATTTCTAGCTGTTTCCTCCTGCTGTTGTGTGACTTTTCTGTTTACTTCAGTCCTACGGAGAATTATTAGTATTGTCTCCTATAGTCACTTACAGGGCTGCCAATGGAGAAGGGTCACTGTTATCCCAAGCCCGGTCAAATTCTGATGAAAGTCATGGAAATTGCATAACGTACGTATAAACATGTAATATAACTTACACACATGACTTCTGTAAACATATCTGTCACTTGCCTAGAAACATATACAATGTCTTTATTCATGGGGCAGGTGAATAGGGTCTAAATATAGAGCAAACTCCATTGACCTCCAATGAACTGACTTAAAGGATAAGTAAACCTTTAAAATAAGACAATGTAAAAAAAATTTTTTTATTCCAAGATATTAAGGGATACATGTACTGTTAATATAAATTATTTTATTACAAAAGCGCCACCTGCTGGTCAGTTTCTGACCATTTCATGTTTACATGATTTTCTAGTAGACTTACAGGATGCATAAAGCTTAAAAATAAGTGAATATAAACTTGATGAGAGGGCTATTCTAAGAACTTTGGTAATTTATGTTAATTTATTATTTATTTTTTTATTCCAAGATATTAAGGGATATATGTGCTGTTAATATGAATGGATTGTGTTACAGCAGCACCACCTGCTGGTCAGTTTCTGACCAGTCTGACCACCAAGTAGTCAAGGAAGTTGTCAGGAGAAAGAAAGAGGCTGCTCTGATGTTCTTCTGCTTAAGAAAGATGTGAGAAAGGTTTCTAATTTTTTTCCTAAGCAGAAGAACATCAGAGCAGCCTCTTTCTTTCTCCTGACAACTTCCTTGACTACTTGGTGGTCAGACTGGTGGGAAACTGACCAGCAGGTGGCGCTGTTGGAACAAAATTCATTCATATTAACAGTACATGTATCCCTTAATATATAATATATTTGGGTTCCCTTATTCTAATCGAAAAGTTTTTTGTAACAAATGCCTTTTCTTCCAGATACCCTGAAAAACCTTTCCATTTGTGGACTGAATATGATCTTGTCACTGAAACAACTCAGGGTAGGGGACCACTACTGGTTGTCTTATTATATTTAAGGATGCAGGTATGGGACCTGATATCGATTGGGCTGAAACATGTAGTGCACAACATTCCTGCAATAAACGCACTGTGCTGTTATAAAATGTGTTGTGCGCTCCAAGGACTACTTTCTTCACATTTGGAATCTTGGGCAACCAGGGTTATCACTTTCCATTGGCCCATGATCCAGACAGGGCTTGGGTCGATGACATTGTGGGGCTGATCAGTAACACAATTGGCCAAGCCAACACTAGCAATGGTGGGGCGAGTGTCGTCGAGGGGCAGGGCTATGACATGGTGATCAATGATTGGCTGATCACCATGTCAGTTGAGGGGGGTCCTGCCTGGTTTTCCTTATTTGGAAACTGGGCAGACAGTCTTGACCCGGGCAGCTCTTCTGAAACCCAATTGGATGGCAACCCTATGTGCAACACACACACAAGAGTTTTAGCCTGTTGAAAAGCACCAGACAACAAGGACAAGTCTCCTTTCTTTCATATCCACACTCTTTTATCTGAACCCAAACCCCCCATGACCAGGGTAACATCAATGAATCCCATCATCCCTCATAAAACTGCCCCAACTAACCACCCTGCACCCCCTGTAAGCCAAGAACAAACTCACAGCAGGAAGGGCCACATCTTCTATTTACACAATAACCACATGAACTTGAACTGTGAGGTACAATACAGAATAGCAAAGTGACTGCTCTTTAATAAATACTGTCTGTACCAAAAATGATGGTTAAATGCAGAATGAAAAGAGTAAACGTGATATACAGGACTCAGAGCAGCGAGTCAATCAACTGCAAAAACATGACTGTGGGACTTAACTGTGTTTAGGAACATATTGCTCATTTGATCATTTCAAAATTCAGGGACACGTCTACTAAATGTATGATGGAGGGTTGAGGGAATATGAATGAGGTACATGGGGAATGGACAGTATAAAGTTACCTGTCAGTAGGAAAGTGATGAGCAGCCATCTGATGTGATCCATTCCTCTTCTCTTTCTCTCTCTTCTCTCAACTGCCTTCCTCTCTCTCTAACCCTCTTGTAGCAAAACCCACACAGTTTCAAGGGGAAGTGGTATTTTTTTTTAAAGAAGCACTAAATATATGTTTTCCACTGAACCATTTTCACAGTAAACAGGAAATAAATGCAACCGTGTCCCCCAAGTTCATGTCAAATCTATCTAATGGAGCCCATGTGTAAGACACCTCCCAGTGATTCCATTTGCTAACCATGTCTGACACCATTACCCTTCTATAAAACATCTTACTGGCCTGACAACTATTTCTGATCAGATCTGGTAGAGTCTCAACTGGCGGCTCTTGGTGCCATGCGTGTACATTAACTCCCGGTGCCTCTTGGATTCTGTAATGATCATGCATGGTACAGAGGGACACCAGTCAAGACTTGTAGTGTGATAAACACATACAGGTATGGGGTTTTCCAGATGTGCGCTCCTCCATATTTGGATCTCCATTTTTTTAACTCTACTAAAAAAAAAAATCTAAACATTAAATAAACCCAAAAGTCTGGTTTTGCCTCCAATAAGGATTAATTATATCTTAGTTGGGATCAAGCACAAGTTATTCTTTTATTATTACAGAGAAGTAAATCATTTTAAAAAGTTTGAATTATTCAGTTAAAATGGAGTCTATGGGAGACAGCCTTCAATTAATTCTGAGCTTTCTGGATCCCATACCTTTACTACCCATATGAGCACGTTCCTTAGCCTTTAAAGGCATATTGGTGACCATTCATGTGCTTGAAAATTAATGTATACGGGTCCCAATATGGTAATAACTCACCACATAAAGGAAGAGGCCCAGATGCACTGCCCTAAAGCTGCCCATAGATGTTGAGATTTTTAAAAGATCAGATCCTCATCGTGAGACCACGATTTTCTCGGAACGATCGTACGAATTTACCGCCAACTAAAAAGACCAATTTGCCAGGAAAACAAAGGGGAGCTGCCTGCTTGGCCCTGCAAACATAGATAGATAGCACTGGGTCCGACAAAGATTTTGTGACCTGGCCGATCAATTTCCTGACAGATGTCGGCCGAAAAATCATAAGATGTACGATCGTTCGAATCCCACTAACCGCACGATAATTTCGAAGGATTGGTCGACTTCCCTAAAATCGGTCGTTCGGCAAGAAGAATCGTCGCGTCTATGGGGAGCTTAAGCCTTCAGCAAGGGGATCAGATCAACCAGGAGATATAGTAGAGCAGGCGCTCAAAATAAAGACTTACTTCCACCAGGCAAGTCCAAAAATACAGCCTTACGCATTTCGTGTTACAAAGACTTAGTCATACACATGAATTACATGTATTGGCTTACATCCTTCAGAGAAAGGGTAACTGGTTCTGTCATGTTCTACTATTGCTCTGATCCACAGTATATAGAATTTTTGCCTTACATGACTGGACCTGTGCAAGTTCAGTGAGTGAGTACAAGGCCTCCTACCCTTGCTGCCCTGTAGTGTAACTTACACACTTCCTCATAGTAATCACTTGCACCTTGACACCTACAGGCTCTTTAGCACCTTCATCTCTATTGCACTGATTTCCTGATGCACACACGTATATTGTTGCACCCTGGCACCAAAATATAGATTTTAGGCATGTTTTTTTTATCCAAGGTGTCTTCCAGTAGGTCAAAAACAGCTAAAGCATTTCTTTTGTGCCTTACAGTGTGACCTGTTTCTGTGGTTTCTGGTTGATCCCTTTCATTCTGAGACTTTGTGCATCTTAGGGATGTTGGATCCATGTCTGCATTGCAAGAGAAAGTCCAGGGGGTACATTTATCAAAAAGTGAAGTTAGAGATCGCCACAGTCCTCTAGAGTGAAATTCCACCACTCTCCATTCATTTCTATGGGATTTATAAAAAAGTATTGATCAATGGGTGAAAGTGAAAGTTCATCCTTTGATAAATACGCCTTTCAAAATCCCATAGAAATGAATGGAGAGAGGCGGAATTTCACACTAGAGGACTGTTGGCAGTATGTCCATTGCCTATTGGCATATTCCCGGCCAGAGCTCCAGGATACAGGTATTGCATAGAATACATATACTGACTGTTTGATCATAGAGTTTCTGTCTATTTATATATAACAAATGGGATATCCAACCTCATATTGAAGAAATTAAGCAAATAAGCCAATATGACCTCTCCTAGTAGTTATCTGATGGGGTGAAGGAAGTCTAATCCCACTATAAGTGTATAGTACTGTATAGTCATCTGTAAGAAGCAGCTTTATATCATTTATCTACACTGTGAGATCTTCTGCCCTGAAATCTCTAAAGAAGGGTGAGTGGATGCATTGTTCTGGAGTCAATCTATATTATAGGGGGGAGCCTTGGTTTCATGTGAGTGCATGTCCACTGTAACTGCCAAACCTCTGGTTCTTAAGGGGCTGCCAGGAAAAACACAGTTGATTTTTTTGTTCCATCATCTGCTAATGTATTGTTAGTCAGACTTGGGGCAGCAGGATAATTCAGTCCTTTGGGCAGCAGGATAATTTAGTTTTCCCCTTACTCTGGATTAAGTACAAATCAGGGAAGTTTTACAATGACCAGGGTAGAATGGACTTGATGGACATATAGATTTTTCAACCTCAATAAGTCTAGGTATGTAACTACAACAATTTTGTATAATGAAAATAGATCTTCAATCCAGACCTTTCATTTCCTATAAGAAAAGTAAAATGTGCCTCCTGGCCGACCTTCACATATTTTTTCATATAAATCATTGCAATTCTGTGAAAGTAACTGAATTTTAGCAACATTTATTAACAGCTGTTTAATAAACAAATCTATTGGAAAATACAGATATTTAGTTCTGTTTTGATGGATAATTAAGAGTTTTTGAATCTTCCCAGCTTGGTGTATATAGTATGCAGCGAGGAGAAGGCTAAGGGGATATTGTGCTAGGGTTGCCACCAGGCTGGTTTTTCATAACTGTCTGTCTGGTTTAGAGATTGAAACCCAAAGCTGTGATCTGTGTGTATCTATGCCTGATACATCATGGCCCCATACACTGACATCACCAGCCTGTCCCTTAAAGGATAAGTAACTTTTAAAATAAGTGAATGTAAAATTGATGAGAGTGCTATTATAAGCACTTTTGTATTTTTCATTCATTATTATTTTTTCAATTCCAAGATATTAAAGGATACATGTCCTGTTAATATAAATTAATTTTGTTACAACAGCGCCAACTTCTGGTTAGTTTCCAAACAGTCTGACCATCAAGTAGTCAAGGAAGTTGTCAGGAGAAAGAAAGAGGCTGCTCCGATGTTTTTCTGCTTAAGAAAAATAGAGTTAAGTTTCCTGAGAAGCCAGGGGGTCCGGTGGCCCCTCCTCAAAGGGGGGGTAATGTAACAGTCACTCACCCTGGTGGTCTAGTGGGTCGGCAGGGATGCCCGCCATGCTGCTCCTCTTCTGTGTCAGTGCTGGTTCCTTAGGGCGCATGCGGCGCGCATCTCCTTTTCTTATAGGCACATTGACGCTGGCGTGATGACGTCAGCGCGCAATGGTGCGAAATTCACAGACTATTTAAAGAGACTTCGGCACTGAGGTCATTGCCCATTATTGGTTTATCCTTGTGAGTTCCTGGTGCTTTTTCCTGCATTATCCTGATATCTGATTCCTGTTTTGACCCTTGCCTGATTGACTATTCTGACTTCTGTGATCCTGACCCCTGCCTGGCAAACCAACTATTCTACACGCTGTAGCCTGACCCGTGCCTGTTTGGACAAACTCTTGATTGATCTCCTGGCTTTGACCCTTGCCTGTCTGACTCCACTTGAATTCTGCCTGCACTGACCTGGCCTGCCTGACTATGTTTTTGTCTAAATCCTTGTACTGTGACCTTCTACCTAAAGACTTTGCTCAACGATCGTGCCCTTCTGCTCGTCCAGAACCTTCGCATTCGATTAGCCGAGGGCTCCTCCCGAGGTGAAAGGCGGCTGTTAAAGGCAGAAGCAAGAGCTGAGACCAGGGAGCTTAGCATTGGCTCTGGATTCTGGGTGCCGATTTGTGACATATATATATAGTTATATATGAGTGTATGGAGGAGTAGGAGTGAGTGCGTTTATGTATGGATGCTGGGTATCATTTGGAGAGGTTGAACTTGATGGACTTTTTTCAATCCATTTGTGATGTAAATCCAACTCATCAAACCACTCACTTTATTTAAGTCTGGGGTGTAAAGTCCCTTCTAAAACCCTTATCAGGAGTAAAATGTGATTAATTTGCAACCTATTACACTGCATCTTCTTTTTAATTTTAGCTTATTTGATGAAGTTTCAACCACAATTACAAAAGCCAATTACAAAAGAGTTTGTTGTCAACATAAAGAAATCCCCAAAACAGTCCTGTTTCCCTTTATCTGATCTCCAAATGCAGAGCTACACAACAGGGTTGGCAGCTTCCAGGTCTGGACACATCTATTGCTCCCTGGCCAATGTTAATAATTAATACTACTGCACATATTCCTGCTTGGCATTTAGGGAGCTATGGAATAGCTTTTTGTTTTGACTGTCTTTGGTACTTTAAAAGAATCTAGGAGTCTGAAATAAATATATTTTTTTTTATTTTAGTGGTTTATTGTCTCCTGTTTGAAGGGTCAGTACCCAATGCCAAGAACTTGAGGGACACGTGTGGATAGAAGGGTGGGGAAATAACTGGTTGGAGTGGGAGGATGGGTGCTTTTAAACTTGCCAAAAACAGCCTGCCCATCCACTTTATAAACTAAATAAGAGAATATAGTGATAGTTTCCTCTATACACTCCCTCAGGGTCACAATTCTATGACTATGAAATAACAGGGTAAGTACAAGCTATCCAATCCATGGACTGTGGGGTGATACCAACTCATTCTTCACCACCGGCTTCCATTATCCAGAACAGACAATGCATTTGGGGTGGTTATCATAGATTAAGAGAACTTCTGCAAGAGCTTATTGCATTGATATTAACAGTTTTATATACAGTGTTCATCCAGGGGCCAATCAAACTGCTTTATTTATTTATTGAATGAGCATTTATCCCTTTGGTGAAATATGGCAAAAACATCAAATGGGGAACTTTCTCCTTCCACTGGATCAACAAGAAACTAGATAGGATTTATGTAAGGATTAACTTGATGGATGGTCAATCTCTTCAGCCTGAATGGAAACATTAGTGTATAGGCCCCGCCCATGAGGGGTCACAATATGACCAGCCCTTCCATTGCTGAGGATGATGTTTCTCTTTTCATGGCATGAAAGTGTTGGATTATAAGTTATAAAGTGAAAATCAGTATCATTGAGGACAAACTAAGACGTTTTATGTTCTGCTGGGTATAATTTCCAACTTGGGGGTCTGTAAAAAAAAAAAAGCAGATTATAATACTGTAATTTATTATTAAATTTCATATCATGTAACTATCCTCCACAAATAATTACATGAGCTGACAAATGGAGCTAACTTTGTCAAAACTGACCCAGTGTTGGGTAGGTTAATTAAATCCCCATTGGTTGAGGACAGCAGTGGCACATTGATGCAATCCTCTACTAGCAAATCTCCCTAGGCCTCATTATGATCTGGGCCCATGAGGTTGCCAGACAAGCAGATCTTTAGCCAATTTGGTGCATTGTTGGTGGCCAACATTGGTAAAGATGCATTTCACAATAGCACCAGAGCTGCCTGGAACCAGTGTAACATGACCTTAATTTACATGAGACTGCAGGGTTCTTCTTAAAGCTATCTAATGTATCAGCCTATACCACTGATTCAGGGAGACAATTCCACATCTTCACAGCTCTCACTGTAACAAACCCCTTCCCAATCCATTAAGAGGTTACCTCCTTTCATCCAATCAGAATGGGTGACCTTGCATCAGCTGGAAGGACATTCTGGTAAATAAAGCATTAGAGAGATTATTATTTGATCCCCTTATATATTTATACATAGTTATCATATCACCCCTTAAGCGCCTCTTCTCCAGCGTGAACATCCCCAATTTGGCCAGTCTTTCCTCATAGCTAAGATTTTCCATACCTTTTACCAGCTTAGTTGCCCTTCTCTGTACCCTCTCTAATACAATAATGTCCTGTTTGAGTGATGGAGACCAAAATTGTACAGCATATTCTAGATGGGGCCTTACCAGTGCTCTATACAGTGGAAGAATGACCCCCTCCTCCCTTGACTCTATGCCCCTTTTACTACAGCTCAAGACCTTATTTGCCCTTGATGCTGCTGACTGGCATTGCTTGCTACAGCCAAGTTTATCATCTACAAGGACTCCAAGCTCCTTTTCCATAATGGATTTACAGGGAAATATTGTTGCATATTAAATTTCATAATTGCTGTGTGATAAATGTGTGTTGAAGGGGGGTTGTTCACCTTTAAATTAACTTGTAGCATGTTATGGAATAGCCAATTCTAAGAAATGTTTCAATTAGTCTTGATTATTTCTTTCTTTATACTTTTTGAACAGAACTGTTAATTAACTCAAATTGTGCCAAGGGCATAGTCTGCCATAATAATCTTGCTTGATGTGACACTGCTTCAGGGGACTAATAACCACGAGCATGAGAATTGTCACAGACTCCTACTGAGTGTATGTAATGAAAGCTAAAATCACTGGGGATACAGTTTCTTAGGCTCCCCCAGTGACTACAATTTCTATCGTTTTACCCTAGACTGGTAATTCAGGGTCATCATTTTCTTCCCTGCTCCCTCCCCGGTATCCCCTGTGCTGATTATTAAATGTGGCTGAATGTCCAGTAGAATAAAGAGCTGCCAGAAGGGGAAGCCATATGGGGGCCCCAAACAAGATTAAGCGACTGTAGAACCCGGGGGACTGGGAACAGTGTATTAGGGGCAGAACAGATTGTACTGCAGACACATGAATGATACAAACAGTGTCTATTGAAACATTATCTCTCACTGGCACTTGTAAGGGGGGCGCCTGAAGAAAATGACCATTCAGTTTATAATATATGAAGCCCAGACAAGTGCTGTTATTTTATTAAAACAAAAACATGAGCCCTGGGCTCCAGTGTAACTAGTGACGGCTCTGTCTGTGTGTCTGTATAGTAACTGTGTCTGTATGTCTGTACTTATTGGGGGAACATAGGAATCCCTTCCCCAACCTCAGTCTGTGTGACAATCTGGCTGCTGTGTATTGTTTTGGTGAAGGGAGGGGAGGAGCTACTATCTCTGGAGCTGGGCAGGAAGGAAGAGGTAGGAATCAGGAAGAGGAAGGAATCCCCACCCTTGTGAGCTGGGCAGGAAGGAAGGAAGGAAAGTCCACAGGGAGAAGCAGAGAGAGAGAGGAGTAAGATGGCTGAGCTGAGTACATGGGGCAAGTATATAGGGAGTCCCTGTGGCAGTAAAGTGAGCTCTATTCAGGGTGTAGAACCCAAAGGCAGTTCTTATCAGGATTTGGGATTAAACTGTCACATGAGAGAAACTGGCAGCAGGTCAGAGACCAAACAGCTTATACTGTATGAGACACTTCTGTGTGACTGATCAGATGCAGATAAAACTGTCAGAAGTTACAGCACAGTCTGTCCTGGCCCTGGATTCAGCCCTGATATCAGTGTCTCTCATACAGGCACAGGACTCCTGGAGCACCAACAATGGGAAATCAGTAGCAGAAGAGCTAAATATAAATATATAACATGAACTAGTGACCACACTGCAGCCTTTTATGGGTTTTATCAGTAGGTCAGAACCCGGGCAGGTGCTCTAGGTAACCTGGCTGATCCCGGCGCCGGCTGGGCGCACGTGCGTATGTGAAATTACGTAATCGCACGCTCCAAAGCGCACATGTGCGGAAGTGCCACTCACCGGGAAAAATACAGGGTAGGCGGCAGTTGTAAATATGCAAATTGGAAAAACAAAGTTAAGCAGGGCCGGAACTAGGGGTAGGGGGACAGAGAAGGTCTGTGCCTGGTGCCCCCACAGCTTTGTGCCATAGCCACGTGGCTACTCTGCCTCCCCCTAGTTCCAGCCCTGCAGTAGGTTATACAGTAAATATAATGCAAAAACCAGGACAAAGTTTAGATGCCGGTGCTTCTGCTCAGGGCCAGTGACCCATAGCAACCAATTAGATGTCTGCATTCAGGCATTGCTGGAATGGATAGAACTTTATGATGGACTTTGGGATAAGTGTTTAAATACACTGCTACGTGGGACTGTGTGTGGATTCCTACGCAAATCAAAAGCCTTTGTACAATGAGTAGAGGAATGGAACATATGTATACAAACAAACCCCCATGGTGTGTGTGTGAAGGCACAATGTCAAGTTATGTGCTTTCTTTTTTTCAGCATTCGGGGTGTTGCTGAACTATAATTGTAGCCTATGGATTTTAAATGTGTGTGAATAACAAAGGTGATGCAATTAATAAGTTAAAAAAAAATCTGTTTATTAGCCCCTTCAATTAAATCTTATTGTCCAGCCAACTGCTCATATATCTATATATCATGGGGTCAATAAATAAAAGAATTGTGGTTTTTTTTGTCACTGGTATGTACAACCCCCCCCCCCACAAATCCCATGATGCACTGCTCTTCACATAAGGGCAGCAGTGATGTCTAAGTGGCTTAGTGCCACAGTGTGTGAAACTAATGACAATCCAGTGATAAACATGATCCAGCCACAGTCTTCACCAGCGTTTATTTATATAGCTCCAGCAAGTTACATTCATTTATAACAAGTAGGGGATCTATCGCGAAAATAAAATTCTCTGAATGGATAGCTGAGGTGAAAATATTAAAATCTTCCAATATATTTCTTTAGCAGAAATGCTTACTTTTTTTGTTAAATGACATATTACCACATGTAATGAGGCGCTTTCTCTTAGAGACAGTTCAAGCTACTGCTGAATGGGAGTGGCTTCTCACTAGCTATGATGTCACTTAGCAACTAGCAAAGTCCCACCCTCCTCCATGTTGTATAACATCACGAAATATATTTAGCTTTTTGGGTACCCCCAGAGGGTGTGTGGTGTAAAACTGAAGTTCTTTATACCTTATTTACAATTATCAAGCTGTTGTTTGCTGTTGCTGACTGAAATTGCTTTGATATGTGAGGATTATTTCATACTTACATTGCACAAAAAATAAATACCATCAATGTTCAATGGTAGTCCCATTGATCTATTCAGGTTAGGGATGCACCGAATCCACTTTTTTGGATTCGGCCGAACCCCGAATCCTTCACGAAGGATTCGGCCGAATACCGAACCGAATCCGAATCCTAATTTGCATATGCAAATTAGGGGTGGGGAGGGGAAAACATTTTTTACTTCCTTGTTTTCTGACAAAAAGTCACGCAATTTCCCTCCCCGCCCCTAATTTGCATATGCAAATTAGGATTCGGATTCGGTTCGTCCGGGCAGAAGGATTCGGCCAAATCCGAATCCTGCTGAAAAAGGCCTAATCCTGGCCGAACCGAATCCTGGATTCGGTGCATCCCTAATTCAGGTAAAGTGAAGGTGTGATGCAGTCATTATGTTACCATTGTGTGAATTTCAGACAACACCTACCTGAATAGCTCAATGGAACCATTGTGATTGGATATTGGTGACTGTCTTTTTAAAGAGGTTCTTCACCTTCCCAACACTTTTTTTCAGTTGACTTATTTTTAGATTGTTCACCATAAACAAATACTTTTTAATTGCTTTCCATCTTTTACTTTTTACTGTTTTCCCAAAATTGAAGATTAAAGTTTAATGTTCATGTCTCTGGGGTTTTCAGTCTGGCAGCTCAGTGATCCAGGAGCATTCTGAGCTGTTACAATTTGCAACAATTAGTTGATACAATTAGTTAACCGATTTCTTAGCAATATACAGGCCCGGATTTGCGGCAAGGCCGCATAGGCCCGGGCCTAGGGCGGCAAAGAAATAGGGGCGGCATGCCGCCCAGCCGCCGTTCAACTGCACCAGCTGCGCCGGCGTTTTTTCGCCGGCGCAATGGGAAGGCGGGCGCTAGGACTGCGCGGCCGCCTGGTTGGACCGCGCGGCCTAGGGGCGCCGAGAAGTGAAATCCGGCGCTGGCAATATATGAGGAATATTAGCAACTATTGTATCAATTCACCTTCCTCTGGATCAGCTGCTAGCAGATCAGTGCAGCTACTTTCACTTACACACAAATGTGTTGATGTTGAATGGAAGTTTATTTCTCAACTTCATCTGCTGTTATATTGTGTTAATTTGAAACTGCAGTAAAAAGGCAGCGACTGTTTTTTTTGCAGCTGATGAATTTGTGTTCAGACAGGTGAATTACATCTTTTGACAATGCTTAAAATATGGGACTGAATCATCTGTTTCCCTGCCTGTTGAAAATTACAGGTGAAGAAACTGATGATGTAACATTAGACTTAGCCTACCCAAACAGAAAAATCACCCTCCACCTATGGGGCTGGGAGAATGAAGCAGGAAAGCAAGGAGAATCGGGCAGATAAGCAGTACGAGTTCTGAGATAAATTTGCAGAAGAGCAGGGAAAGTGTAGTAAGAATTGGGCAAGATAGCAGTATGAATTGGGCAAGATAGCAGTATGAATTGGGAAGATTGTCAGTGAGAATTGGGCAAGATGGCAATGAGAATTGAGAAGGAGGTAAAGGAGAAATGGGGAGCAATGTAGTGAGAATTGGGCAGGTTGACAGTAAGAGTAGGAGAAGGAGTAAGGCAGGAGAGTAGGGAGAGAGTTGAGAATTGGGCTGGTGTATGAGGAAAAATGGTCAGAAGCGCTGTTAGAATTGGGCAGGTGGGCAGTGTGATTTGGGCAAGAGAGCAGGGAGAGTGATGAGAACTGGGCAGGAGCATGGGGCGAAATTTTATTTTCGCGATAGATCCCCTTTAATGTTACGTCTGCTAATGTTATGTCTGCTAATCAATGATATGTATAAGTGCAGCACAGATTTAGTACAACAATACGTTTACACCACACATTTAGTACACCAGTAGGCAGTGTAGGTCTCACGTATAATGAGGGGCCTTGACGCGGCACGTGAGCTTACATATTTTGGCCTTAGCTTAGCGAATTTTCAGGGAAGCCAAATGGGTCAGATTCACCCATCACTATTGTGCAGCCAAATTTTTTTCCAGTTTGACTTCAATGGATTTAGTATGGAAAAAATGTTGCAGAAAACGCCCACTGAGTCCAATGTATTTTCTGCAGAAAAAACACCTAAAAAAAGCCCGCCGGCTTCAATGCACTTTGCACAAAAAAAGAAAACACAGAGAAAAAATAACCATGACTTCAATGCGTTCAACAAGTTTTCGTTGTTTTGTAAATTCTCGGCAAAACAGGACACATTCATCTCTAGTAATAAAACATAACAGCAATGGAACCTTACACAGCAATAGTGTTTTTGTTGTGTTTTTTCATCTCCTTACTCAACCTCTATTCTCCAAGTCTCTTTTCTTTACATACTATAATCCATTATTCCATCTATTTAGTCTCTTTGTTCTCATAGAAATAGGGAATGGCCATGAAATAGGCCAAATGTTTAGCAGCAGGAGGGCCCACTGACACCTGAACCCACCGGGAGTTTTCCTGGTATCCCGATGGGCCAGTCCGACACTGACTAGAAGAGAAAGGCAAATAAAAACATGAAAGATTTTTAAGAAATAAATACCAATTGCAAATTGTCTCAGAATTAGTGACGAGCATCATTTTCACCAGGTTTAGATTTTGTTGAGACCCATAGACCCCAATGTATGTTACTCTGAAAAAGTCCTGGCACAAAAACGCCCATTGATTTTAATGTGTTTTACCAATTTTCATGAAGAAAAGTTGGGCCTCCACCTGAGAATAAAACCTCAAATCTGGGAGTGTCTAACGTAAGACCCTGGAGTTGCTGTTTGACTACAATGACCATGATTCTCTGTCTGCCTGAGGCTATTTGTGGTTGGTGAGATGCTGGTAATTGTATATCCAACATATATTATACAATATAACAATATATACTTTTTTTTTTTTTTATTTATGTTAACAAATTTTTACAAGTACATTACAGTACCACAAACATAAACAAATACAGAGATAAAAAGAAAGAAAGAAAATAATAGAATAGAGTAAAGTAAAAGTATATAAGAGTATATAGGGGTATATAGGACCCTGGCTATCTCACAGCTGGGTACATCTGGCCTCCGCTGCCTTGCCCACAGACCGTATCTCGGACCTTTAGGGTTGCTTGGACCGGTTGTTGCCTTTATTATTTCGGCTGCCTCCCTTACCCCCTCCCGGTGCGTTCCTGTCCTTACTACTGAGGAATCTCCCTTTTATTCCTATTCTAATTAACATCCCTTTTAACTCGGTTTGTTTAAATACCTAAACCATGGTCCCCAGATATCCCAGTATTTGTTACTCTTATTGTGGATAATGTATGTTATTTCTTCCATTTTTCTAGTGTGCTCTACCTCCTGCTGCCATTCCATGCTGCTTAATGGGCCCTTCTGCTTCCAATGTCTTGGGATTATTGACCTAGCCGCATCCAGCAGATGTTAGGTAAGTGGGTCTCTTAATAAACCCTTTTTATCCATATCAAAGCTTAGCAAAATCAAGGGGGCATTATCCAGCGACAAATTGGAGTTAGTTATTTCTTTTATTACTTTAAAGATTTTACCCCAATAATCATGCAATTCTTTACACTTGCACCATATATGCGAGTGTGTCCCCCTCTCCTTACCGCATCTCCAACATAAGTCTGTGAGTGCGGGGAACATCTTATTCAGCCTAGTTGGAGTAAGGTGCCATCTAGTAATTATTTTGAAGTTCACTTCCCTCACTCTTACAGCTATAGATGATTTATGGGCTTGTAACACGATCTTATTCCACATCTCAGAGGGGATCTCAATACCCAAGTCTTTTTCCCATTCCCTAAGAGCTGTATCTTTGCCCAAAGAGATGTTTGATATTAAGAGTTTATATGTATTTGATACTACTTTATTAGTGACCTCTTTACTTTCCAGTGATATTTCCCATTTGGTCAATTCTCTACCCCAATCTTCCTCTCTATATTTATAGGTATAATTTTGCAATTGGCGGTAGTTCCATACGTCTCTAACTTGTTTTCCCCATTTCTTCTGAATTTCATTTAATGAGATCAATTTATTGTTTTCCAGGAAATCGCTAATTCTGGTTGTTCTCCCCTCGAATATCCGCCAATTCCCAAATGCACCACTCTCCAGGCTAGGTATAAAAGAAATGTTATTTATTAAGGGTTGTAATATATAGGGCCTTTTAGTCAACTTCAACCTTGTTCTATTGCCGTACCAGATCCTAAGTGTGGGAGATATTAAAGGATGGGCCTTCACCTTATCTGATATGTCTTTGGACTCACACCATAAATAATTTAACAGAGGTATCACTGCCCACTCTTTCTTCCTTTCTTCTCTTGCCCATTGTTTGATACGAGTTAAATGAATTGAAATATAATATAACCAGGCATCTGGGATAGCTAGCCCTCCTCGATGTAGTGGTAGTATTAGTTGTTTATATTGAATCCTAGCTTGTTTGCCGTTCCAAATAAATTTTATAAATATGGATTTAATTTTTTTAAAAAAAGCAGCTGGTAGACTAATTGGCAGAACTTGTAAGTAATAATTCAGTTTAGGCATCAAGAACATTTTCAGTGCTTGTACTCTTCCCATCCATGATAGGTTTATTTTATTCCATTTATTAACCTTCTCCTGACATTAAGGGGACAAAATTGCTGTTATATAAATCAGACATATTTGGAGTTATGTTAACACCCAGATATTTGATACTACGGTTTGCCTTTTTAAAAGGAAAGTTTTCTGTTAGACTATCCATCATACTTTCTGGGGTGTTAATATTCAAAATATTAGATTTTGTAAGGTTAACCTTGAAGTTTGATAGGGTTCCAAAATGTTCTATAAGTGATAGGAGGCTGGGTAGGGAGGACATCGGGTTTGAAACAAAGATTAGCATATCGTCGGCGAAAGCTTATTGTCTTATATTCTTTCTTTTCAAACTTCATTCCCTCTATCTTTGCCTCCAATCTGATGTGTGACAGTAGTGTCTCAATTACCAGGACAAATAGCAGTGGTGATAGCGGGCAACCCTGCCTGGTTCCATTGCAGATATATATTGGGTCTGATAGTTTACCATTCACTTTAACTCTTGCATATGGGTCTTTATATAGAGCTAAAATGTGATTTATTGTGGTCTCCCCCATTCCAAATCCCCTCAGAACTTTTTCCAAAAATGGCCACCCCACTCTATCAAATGCTTTTTCAGCGTCAGTTGTGAGAAGTATTGTTGGAACTTCTACTTTGTGCCCATTCTTTTGCCCAATTTTCAATAATGATAGAATTTTATAAATATTATCTTTTCCCTCCCTTTTAGGTATTAACCCAGCCTGGTCCTCATGTATTAAATCTGGTAAGTATTTTTTCATTTGATTTGCTATTATTTTAGCGTATATTTTTAAATCTATGTTTATTAGGGAGATTGGCCTGTAACTTTCACAAAGCTGGGGATCTTTCCCCTCTTTTGGGATAATTGTAATGTTAGCTTCTTTTGCAATATATACTTTGTACTGGATCATATATAGGCAGTGAATACTACAGTGTAATAATGAACACTTTGTACTTTCACTAAGGAGAAATTCCCTCTGTCTCATCTGAAAACTGACCTTTGAAATGTGAGTGTGAGTGTGAGTGCTGATCATTCCCTACTTCTATGTGTTGCAACAGGAGGAGACAGCCCTCTCCAGGTGACTGCCTATGTAGGGGAGACTGCCACACTGACACCAGATCTCCCTTATGAATATTATCTAGTCTCATGGACGACTTTTGTCAAGGGGAAAACAATACTCATGGCTGAATGGTCTGAAAAGGAGTACAATGAAAACCCTTATTTCCAAAATCGTCTGGATGGATATGAATTTACATTAGAGATCAGAGATCTGAGACTCCAAGATAGTGGCATCTACACTGAGCTAATCGTTTTTATGGATGAGGGAGACGTGGAAGAATTTTCATACAACCTGACCGTGTTGGGTAAGTGAATGTGTGCACGAGGGTGTGAGAGTTGTTGCAGCTCACAATAGACTTGTATGGAGGAAGTGAATTGATTGTTACACAGAGAATGACACAAGCCATTAGGAGAATAGCCAGACTTCTAGAAAAAACACGGATTCAGCTGATAGATAAACTTGGATGTTGCAGCCCTTTACTTTACTTTGAAGACTCTACACACTGTCACATTTTAGCTACACTTTAAAAAAAAATATACATTTAAAGGGGAAGTAACCAAAATGTACATTTTCCCTAGTTAGGCTATGGCTGCACGGGCAGGAATCAACCTGCCAAAACCAGCAAAATTTTAGCCCCTGACCGCTAGTTAAATCTTCTTGTTTACTTGCATTCAGAAGCCTTGTGTCAGCTCCAGCATGAACAAACATGGAGGATTTCAGAAAAGAAACACGAGACTTTGCATTGCAAGCCAAAATCAGCAGAGTCTGTTTGTGCCGGAGTCAACACAAGGCTTCCTGACGCAAGCCAAGAAGAAGATTTGGCTAGCTAAAATTGACTGATTTCTGCCCCTCTGGCCCTAGCCTTAAAGATGCATTGAAGATGACATCAATGCGTTCAACAAGTTTTCGTTGTTTTGTAAATTTTCGGCAAAGCAAAACAGGACACATTCATCACTAGTAATAAAACATAACAGCAATGGAACCTTACACAGCAATAGTGTTTTTGTTGTGGAGTTCACTGACCCTCCTTTCATTCTTTGATTAAAAGGTAGAAGAAAAAGACAATTTAAAAACTAAAAATAAAGACCAAGTAAAAAGTTGCTAACAATAAGACACACTATAATTATAATATAATAATTGAGGGGGGCTATCCCTTTAAAGGACAAGGAAAGTGTTTTTTTAAATACCACATACTATGATAGAGCAGCCCTTGATGTACCTGATCGCTATCTTTATTTTGCCCAAATACGTTTCTTCGTCCCGTTTCGCTACGTTTAATCAAACTGTATGTGTTCCTATTCCGCGCCGACATTTTCTTTCTGCTGATGTAATCAAGATGGCGCCGGTTGTTCTTCTGCGCATGCGCCAAATATATTACGCTCACCACGGACGCGAGCGTGACTATGAAACTCGTGCGCTGAGTTCCTGTGTCACAGTAACAGTAAAATCCGTTTCAGTTTAGTCTGCCAATCTGATACTATAATGGCATTTTAAGATTAACCACAGATTACATTAATTTAAAATGAATTATTTTTAGACAATATTAATGAAATAATTTAAAATACATTGAATCAAATATGAATTAATTAGTGATCTAAATAATTGTAAATTTAATGAATTAATTATTGAATTAGTGAATAAAATAAATCAGATTACTTAATGAATTATACATTTTATGTAGTCAAAGTTTCCAATTTTTTTTTAATGTATTAAGTATTTATTGGATAACTTTACTTCATATTCCTTTAAAAAAAAAACTATTTTTATTAAACATACTAAATTTATTACAGGATAAAAAATGTCAGGTGAGGATTCAGAGGTTGCTACCACTTCAACAACAGATGCACAACAGGTATTTCTGCTTTATAATTTCCCCCTGAATTTTTATGTAAAAAAATTGACATCTTCCTAACCTATAGGTTAATAGCAATAACAAAACATTTGTAGTATTTCTTTGAGGGGGCAGTGAGCAATGGATCATTGATGCCGGAATTATTTTTATTTTAATCCTTCAGTTTTTTAATTTTCAGAAGTTGGTTGCTATGGTTATATTACCCTAGCAACCCTGATTTGAGTTGAACATGAGACTGGTACGTGAATAGGAGAGGCACTACATAGAAACATGAGTAGTGAAAAGTAGCAATTATAATAAATATCTAGTTTTACAGAGCGAGGGCAGTGATGCATGGATCAATTGTCTAAAGAATTAATTATTTTAATAACATTTTAATAGTCTATATTCTTATAACATGTACATACTAGGGATGCACCGAATCCAGGATTCGGTTCGGGATTCGGCCAGGATTCGGCCTTTTTCAGCAGGATTCGGCCGAATCCTTCTCTCCGGCCGAACCGAATCCGAATCCTAATTTGCATATGCAAACAATATCAAGTATGTTTTGTTTTATGCTGGCACAGGTACAGATTAAGGGCAATCTGAGGGATTAAATGCCTTTGGAACAGTAAAAAATTAGTACAATATGATAGTTGGGCAGCCATCGGGGGGGGGACAGGGGTGAGAGTTGTAGTGGGCACTGAGGGTAAGGGTGGCCGGCCGTGACACACTTACTTGATTAGTAAGATCTGACTTCTGGAAGTCATGGACGTTTAAGGGGCCCTGGCCACCAATTTTCTTATAATGTGTGTGTTGGGGGGGGGGGGCTGGCCACCAGTTTTGGCCAACAATTTTTTTTTCTCATGTGGGGTCCTAGCCGCCAATATTTTTTAATGGGAGGCCCGGGCCACAAATGTTTTTTTTATGGGGGGCCCTGACCACCAATATCTTTTTATTTTTTATTAACTCTAGCCACTAATATTTTTTTTTTTGTTTTTTTACTGTGTGCTGGGGGGCAGACCTGTGGGGTGGGAGGACCTGTAGGTGGGGCTTGCGGTGGGCCCTAATACCGGAGCAAAGCTCTTGCATTGTTCATTGGGATCGTTTCATAAACGATATTGTCAATAAGGAACGTGCTGACTGGGCCTACAAAATAACAAATTTCAAGCAGAAAAAGAAGCCCAAGCAAGCAACATATATGCGGTAAGTATTATAAATAGAATGTTTATGCTTTTACTTATATATTACATATATTTTATTAATATCGATTTCTTTTAACAGGGGTATAAGAAAAGCGGCTTATCGCAGTTTCACTACTTGGGTCCATGGTTATCTTGGAGGTGGCAACCGCAAAGTTATACCATCATGTGTCGTCATGGCTATCCGATCAGCCTTTCCAGATCCCAAAGGAAAATATACTGGATTTCTCAGTGCTGAGGAAATGATATATTACTAGATTTGTTGTTCTAGAAAATATTTTTTCCAGACATCTTATTTGTTACAAAAAAAATTCCCTCCGTTGTCAATTTTATGTTGTCATTACAGAGCAACAGTATTGATATAATATGCTATATTTATGTTATTTATTGTTTAGCTTTATTTGTGTAAAAATAATTACAGTTCTACATTAATATTTATTAAATAAAAACAAAAACATTTAATATTTAAGTGTATCTTTTTTATTTCAATTGTGTATTATAACCTTTTGAATACAACAATTTTTTAAATGTTCCTAAAAAAAATATATTTTTGTAATGTTTTACACTTTTAAAATTATATCTAGAAATATTTTTACACTTTTTTACAAGTTTGCCCAGGAGCAGAATCCCATAGCAGGCAATCAGTAGGTAGAACTTAACAGTACCAGTTTCAAAGCAAACATCTTATAGGTGATATGGGTTACTGCTCCGGTTAAACTTAGTGCCTTTTATTAACCCTTTAAGTGCCACAGATCGTAGAATCTACGTTCTGTGGATCAAAGGACCAAAGTGCCACAGATCGTAGATTCTACGTTCTGCAGCACTTCCGGGTTTGCGAGCGGAGGAGCGGCTGTTAGAGCCGCTCGCTCCGTTCCTTCACGATCCCCTGCCCCTAGACAACGAGCAGAGCAGGGGATCGAGTGGCCCCTGGAGCGTGATCGCCCAGGGGCCCCAAAGCAGCAGCAGGGACGCGTTTCCTATGCGTCCTGCTGCTGCCTACACTTCACTTCCGCCCCCCCATGCCTGCTGACCGTTGGAGCTGGAGATCTGCTGCGTGGGACCCTTTCTCATGGATCTGATGCATCTACCCCAGGTAAGTGTAACATTTACACACACAAAAACACACAAACACACCAACACACACTTATTACAGTAATATACACTTACATTCACACTTACACACACTCACACATAGATTTTTGGGGATTGGGGGGGTCACACACACACTCACAGCACCCATGTACACTTGCACACGCGCACACGCGCAAATAACATGCAATTTACCAGTTGTGCACACGCATATGTACATATATGGCTTTTTTTTCTTATCGCATCGTCTCTTTTTTGGCTCAAAAAAATGTTTTATTGCCGTTCCGAATAGCGTATTCGCTAACCGTACTGTGCAATCGCTTTTGTATGTTATTTTGGTGGTTATATTGCTATTTTGGGTATTTTGGTGCATTTTTAGCCATTTTATTGAATTTTTAGCCATTTTATTGCATTTTCAGCTCTGCATTTGTGTTGTTCACTTGTTTCTGTCCGTATAATCGATTTGGCCCAGCTAAAATATTCAAACGGTAATTCTGGTGGCCGATTACACTAGTGTAAAAAAAAAAAAGCATTGATTTTTGTGGTTTTATTCGTTTTTGGTGATTTATTTGCATTTCACACTGTTCTGTTATTTTGTTTTGCCTATGTAAATTTTATCTACTATATATCCATTTGTGGGTCTCTGTGCGCCACATAGTCTGGTAAATATATGCATATTGGGCATCAGTGTTCAGTAGACCCCTGGCATTCATATTTAGGATGTTTTATGCTGATAAGTTACGAAATGTGGGGCATATAATGGGGTAAATTTCAAGCTTTGTGACGATTTTCAGAAATTTGATAAAAACCGTTATGTTCAGCATTGCTTTGCAGTTTGGCAGTTTGCAGTAGAAACACTTATTTACCCATATTGGATTCGTCAGAATGTGTACTTTCTGAAAATATATGGTTTTCTGGGGTCTCTGTACTGTTAGGGGGGTCTAATGTCGCATAATACACACACCGGGTGGTTATATTGCAGCAGCCAGCGTGTCAGCCGTGAAAATGTCTATACATTTTGTCATTTGGGGGTCTCTGTGCGCCACATAGTTTGGTATATCTATGCACATTGGGCATCAAACTGTTTAGTAGACCCCTATGTTTATATTTAGGATGCTTTATGCTGGTAATGATACATGGACAATACGATGCTGGAAAGTTGAAGCTTTGAGGCAATTTTCAGATATTTCACCAAAACCGACAATTGTGGGAAAGCCTTGCGACTCAGTAGTTTGGAGCAGAAAGGCATGGGTACCCATTTTAGATTCAGTAGAATGTGTACTTTCCAAAAATATATGGGTTTTGGGGGGTAAACATATATTTCTGTGTTTTTACCCCACAAAAATGCAGTCAATGTGTTGATTTCTCAGTAGCTGAAGTAAAGTCCTGAACAAATTGGATGTGCTAACTTCATATTGGTGTCTCTAAATGCCAGATACTTTGGTAAACCTATGCATAATGGGTATCAAACTGTTCAGTGGACCCCTGGCAATCATATTTCAGGTGCTTTTTCTTGGTACCTAATATAGTTTGGGATATGCGGAGCAGAAAAATAAAACCTTTGAAATGATTTTTCAGAATTTTGAATTTTTTTTTGAAAAACCGCTGTTCAGACAAGCTTTTATGTTTGGTAGTTGGGAGTAGAGAGACATAGTTACCCATTTTGTAATCGGCAGAATGTGTACTTTTCAAAAATGTATGGTTTTCTGGGGTAAACCTACGGTTTCAGGATTTTTTGCCTTGGAATCTAAAGCATGCCGTTTTCTGCCTTAGTGCTTTCAAAATTCGGTAATATACTGCCGGGAGTTTTTGCTGTACAGAAATCCTAAATCTCCCTAAAACTATACATATCTGGTATTGGCACGTTCGAGAGACATAGGGCTTTCCAAATCAGTTGGATTTTCTTCCGTAAAATGAAATATTTTTCTGGTATAAATTGATATACAATGAAAAATGGTAATTTTTCTTTTTTTTTTTTGCTATTTAGGACTATAAATTTTTTTGCACAGGTGGAAATACATGAAAACTCAGGCAGATTTAGAAAGCTCAGTTTCTACCGAAAAAAAAATGTATAGTTTTCCTAGGTAAGCTACAGGTTTCCCCTCAGAAAGTGCCCCTAAAGTGAGAGAGCACAAAATGTTTCAAAAACGGCTGGCATTTCGCGTAACCAAAATGTGAAATTCTGCTGGCACTTAAAGGGTTAATAATCAGAATATACAGACTGCACTGGCTCCTGTGTTGTCAGGTAATCTAATGTGGATTATATAGTTTTGTATTGTTTATGCAAACTTTCTCCAACTCTGCAGAACCAGTGGCTGCAATCCTCCAAATAGAATCCCAGTTTATCTGTTTAAATCTGGCTCCATGATCTTTGTCCCTGCAGCTGGAGTTGGAAACAGTAAAGGGGATGTAAAGGCAAAAATAAAATCCAATACAAATCTCTACACCAGGGGTGCCCAGGACTTCGATCACGGTCTACCAGTAGATTGCGGTATTGTAACTGGTAGACCGCGATCTGGGGCCCGGCTAAGCTAAAGATAGGAACAGAGAACTTTCCAGCAGCAGTTCCTTCCACTCACCAAACTCCTCCCATACATCGCATGGCTCTGCTCCACCCCCTTGCCGGGATCTCCACCCCGTTGCTGGGATCTCCACCCCGTTGCCAGGATCTCCGGAGCAGCTTGAGCACTACTCAAGGCTCACTCATGCCCAATAACAACAACCCCCTTCCTCCTGGCTGGGAGATGAAGTTGCACTTGCACAGCATCTGGCCTTTCTTTGAGGATCATAATAACAGGAGCACTACTTGGATTGACCCCATGCTGCAGGACGCAGGCACGTTAAGGGCATGTGGTTCATTGGGGGCTTGGACTTTATTTTATATAGACATATCTGTTTAGCAAATACTGAACTACAACTTTCACCACACCACTTCTACCATTACACACACATATACTCATACTTCAATTGTTTTTAGGGTTTTTGAGAGTTGCACTTCAGCACCCACTGGACTTCCATATGTACTGCAGAGGTACAGTACATGCAATGTGGGATTTGGGGTAGAAATGTTAAGGGAGTGTGACTGTGGGATAGCAGGTATAGTAGGGAGAGATGGTGCCTATAGTAACAGTGGATAATAGTCTCTGGGAAGGGAGTGTGACTGTGGGATAGCAGGTATAGTACGGAGAGATGGTGCCTATAGTAACAGTGGATAATAGTCTCTGGGAAGGGAGTGTGACTGTGGGATAGCAGGTATAGTAGGGAGAGAGATGGTGTCTATAGTAACAGTGGGTAATAGTCTCTGGGAAGGGAGTGTGACTGTGGGATAGCAGGTATAGTAGGGAGAGATGGTGCCTATAGTAACAGTGGGATAATAATCTCTGGGAAGGGAGTGTGACTGTGGGATAGCAGGTATAGTAGGGAGAGATAGTGCCTATAGTAACAGTGGATAATAGTCTCTGGGAAGGGAGTGTGACTGTGGGATAGCAGGTATAGTAGGGAGAGATGGTGCCTATAGTAACAGTGGATAATAGTCTCTGGGAAGGGAGTGTGACTGTGGGATAGCAGGTATAGTAGGGAGAGATGGTGCCTATAGTAACAGTGGATAATAGTCTCTGGGAAGGGAGTGTGACTGTGGGATAGCAGGTATAGTAGGGAGAGATGGTGTCTATAGTAACAGTGGGATAATAGTCTCTAGGAAGGGAGTGTGACTGTGGGATAGCAGGTATAGTAGGGAGAGATGGTGCCTATAGTAACAGTGGATAATAGTCTCTGGGAAGCGAGTGTGACTGTGGGATAGCAGGTATAGTAGGGAGAGATGGTGCCTATAGTAACAGTGGATAATAGTCTCTGGGAAGGGAGTGTGACTGTGGGATAGCAGGTATAGTAGGGAGAGATGGTGCCTATAGTAACAGTGGGATAATAGTCTCTGGGAAGGGAGTGTGACTGTGGGATAGCAGGTATAGTAGGGAGAGATGGTGTCTATAGTATCAGTGGATAATAGTCTCTGGGAAGGGAGTGTGACTGTGGGATAGCAGGTATAGTAGGGAGAGATGGTGCCTATAGTAACAGTGGGATAATAGTCTCTGGGAAGGGAGTGTGACTGTGGGATAGCAGGTATAGTAGGGAGAGATGGTGCCTATAGTAACAGTGGATAATAGTCTCTAGGAAGGGAGTGTGACTGTGGGATAGCAGGTATAGTAGGGAGAGATGGTGCCTATAGTAACAGTGGGATAATAGTCTCTGGGAAGGGAGTGTGACTGTGGGATAGCAGGTATAGTAGGGAGAGATGGTGCCTATAGTAACAGTGGATAATAGTCTCTAGGAAGGGAGTGTGACTGTGGGATAGCAGGTATAGTAGGGAGAGATGGTGCCTATAGTAACAGTGGATAATAGTCTCTAGGAAGGGAGTGTGACTGTGGGATAGCAGGTATAGTAGGGAGAGATGGTGCCTATAGTAACAGTGGGATAATAGTCTCTGGGAAGGGAGTGTGACTGTGGGATAGCAGGTATAGTAGGGAGAGATGGTGCCTATAGTAACAGTGGATAATAGTCTCTGGGAAGGGAGTGTGACTGTGGGATAGCAGGTATAGTAGGGAGAGATGGTGCCTATAGTAACAGTGGGATAATAGTCTCTGGGAAGGGAGTGTGACTGTGGGATAGCAGGTATAGTAGGGAGAGATGGTGCCTATAGTAACAGTGGGATACAACTGAGCACAGCACGGAGGGAAGGGAGACAAGCAAAAATGGGCGTGGTCAAAACATTTGGTGCGTGTTATCAAGGTAGATCTCCTGATGGGGGCCAGGTGTCGAGAGTAGATCCCAGTGTAACAAAGTTAAGTCTGGGCACCCCTGGTATAGACACATCACATATGGTTGTGGTGAGTGCCATCTAGTTTGTTTTATATACTGTAGGTAGGGCCCCTAAATTTAACAAAACAGCTTAAATGCACTAAATGAAGATCCAAAAACTTCATGGAATCATTCAGCTTCCATTTATAGAAACACCATGCCCTGACGCATTTCGTGCCTCGATTGTGGACGGGGTGTTTGCATCCTGTTTTGTTACACTGCTGAAACGGAATTAGTGTGCAGTTCATTAGATGCACTTGTCGCAAGTACAGAACCAAATGTAATGGTTGGCACCCTAAATCTAGAACCAATGCCAAGCACCCTGGTCTCGGCTCGTGCTTCTGCCTGTAGCAGCGCCTTTTGCCTCAGGAGGAGCCCTCAGCTATTCAGATGCTGCCAGGTCTTAAAACGAGAGGTGCAAGGCGAGGGGTTCTGAACAGTCTGAGGGGCACAACTGTAGGCAGAGTATTTGGGCTGAAGGTCACAATACAAAGCGTTAGGCAGAATCGTAATCAGATCAGGCCGGGTCAGGGCAGGCGGAGAATAATCATAGTCAGGCAGACAAGGGTAAACCAGGTAGTCAATTAGAGGGTTAAGCAGAATCGGAGTCAGTAATCAGGCAAGGGTCAGGTTTCAGAAGGTAGAATAGTCAAAGCCAGGCAGGGTCAAAAACAGATATCAAACAAGATCAGAATCAAATAGATAAAGCTCAAAACATCACAAGGATAAACCTATAACGGGCAAGTTACTGAAGCCCGAATGAGCCTTATATAGGGCTTTGAATTTCGCGTCAAAATGTGCCTTTACTTGTCTGCGTCATAATGCCCGCGCGTCCGCATCCATAAATAGAACGAGATGTGGGCGTGTGCGCCCTAAGAAAACAAAATGGAGGAGGAAGAAGAACGGTGTGGCGGGTGTTTCCGCCCCACCACTGGACCGCCAGGGCAAGTAGTTTTTATTACACCACCACACAAAGGGAATTAAGTTCCCTCAATGCAGCTGTTTATACCAGGGCTCCTGGTGCCCCATAATTTGCACCTTATTATGAAGAGCGGAAGCAACCAGCATTTTTCGCTCATAGCAATAAAAATACCTTGAAAACCTGATTATTTTAGAAACAATGCAGAATATTTTATTGATTGTTTCTTACTTCAGTATGATGAAGCTTACATTTTCATTTTTGCGATAGTTCCCCTTTAACCTTCTGCCAACGTTAGATGCCCAATAAGACCTTTCCATCCTGTCAGAATGGCGAGACGACAGATGTCCAAGCAGAGTTGCTAGGTGGGCGGTTTTCCAGCCAAATTGGGCTACTAATTTAAAGCCCATGCAGGCTTGGAGAGTACAAACTAGTCAAGGTACGGATTTGGGCTATTTTTTGGGCCTTTGGCTGGTTTGTGCTTTGGAAACCAGTCGAAGTTTTGTCTTGCCCTAATGTGCAGAGTCTGCATCTCCAAATGCATGTTGGGTAATGTAGTTTTTGTTTAACAATTTGCCAACTGCCAAGTTTAATGTAAGACTACAATACCCAGCATGCAACGGGACTGACTTGTGTAGAAGTTGGGAGTTACCAGATTTTGGGCTCTGTACCCCAGTCTCCAATCCCATTCTCGCATTTTCCAGTGACTTTCCTCAATTTCAGACAATTTTGGGTCAAAAATCTTCTGATGTCTAGAGGTTGATCTGTTTCACCAATATTTATTGAAATAGTATTAGGGCCTCTGTAGTTACACCCCTGGTTACCGGGCAAATCTGTCCCATTTTGCGTCATGGAAAAATTTGTGAAACAGTGAGAATTTGAAGAAGGCGTATTTTTACAAATATTCGTTTATTTTTAGATTTTCTTTCACTGCAAATATTGTGCTATTTTTGGGCTACTTTTGAAGTGCCACTTGGCTAGTTTTGGACGGTTTTGTAGCCGACTTTGGCTGGGTTTGAAAATTAGACCTGGCAACTCTGTGTCCAATTGGGTTGCCACCTGGCCAGTATTTTACCGGCCTGGCCGGTAAAAATGATGGTTGATCCCAATTTTATTAATAGGAAAAAATTATGAATATATAGGAATGCTGGTATTTTTTTCTGGAAAAGGTGGCAACCCTAGTGTCCAAGGCTTTTTCAGATATCGGTCACCTCGTCTCCCGCCATACACACGCCAAATATCGTACAAAACTTTTCGTATCGTAATATCTGCACGTGTTCGACCACTTTTACTTATATTTGAAAGCGCCCAACTAATCGGCACTAACCCCAAGAACTAGGGTTGCCTCCCGGTCGGTATTTTAGCGGCCTAGCCGGTAAAACACCTGTCAAGCCCGGGGCCGGTATTACAAATTTACCAGCAATATAGCTGCCAATAAATTTGTGATACCCTTCAAAAAGACCTCTCGGCCTGCCCCCAATCCCCTGTAAACGGAGAGCAAGGGCAGATGTGGCGTTTTTACGCTGCGTTTTTAAAAAGGCTCCGCCAGGCGTAAATACGCAGAAACTGCACTACCACTGAAATATGGCAAAACTATGGCAATTCTCACAGGGCACTTGCAAGCCAAAATCCGCCACAGGACGCCTGTATTGACGTTTTTCAGCAGAAACGCCAATACGTCAAGAAACTACCAAATCAATAGACTCTATGGGATCTGCACATTTGAAACCACACTTTACGTAAATACGCTGCGTATTTTAAATATGGCGTCCAAATTCTCAATGAGAACAATGAGAAGTGCGTGTTGGGAAAAGAAACCTACGTGCTGAAAAACGCATGTTGACGGTCACGTGTGGGTTTACTGGTGTATTTTCGCCGGGCGTTTCTTTTTTAAAAATGCCACGTCTGGGCTTGCCCTTAGCTTTTGTCCTCTGTCTTCAGCTCTCCATGTCGTGCCCCTGTCTCCTTTTACATCACAGACCTGTCCCTTTTGATCTCGCACCCCGCCCCTTTTGTTCCCGCCCCCAACAGCCGGTAAAAAATATAGGAAAAGGTGGCAACCCTTCCAATAACATACCTCCCAAATGTCCCGTTTTTAGAGGGGCAGTCCCTCTTTTGACAGCTTAACCAGTCCCTCGTTTGTATTGGAAAGTCCCGTTATTCTCTGCACTGAACAGCCAGAAAAAGAAACAAAGTTTCTCACTTAATTGGCTTTTGGCAGAGAGCCCAGAACAGCCAGAGCTGCAGATAAGATACCTTTGTAACAATGGTTAACGACCCACAGCTGAAAGGGCAATTCACCTTCATTAGCAAAACTGTAATAACTGAAAAAAAACCATATAAATAACTTTCATAACCTGCCAAATTTTGTAAAATGAATATGGTAATTAGGGGGTGTGGCCACCAAAATGGGCTACTCGCCAGTTGGGAGGCATATGCCAAGAATATCGTTTGCTCAAAAACACAGGGAAATCTTCCGAAGAAAATGTAAAGTATGTAAACTTGACTTTCTAAATTGGTCGTTTTTATTCGTTTCCACAAAATTCACCTCAGAAGTTGCATTCCCGCCCTTAAAGCTTTGAAGGTGAATGGGTTTGGAGGCCAGGAGGCACATACACACATACAGTGCAGCGCTGGCTGGTTTGGTCACACTGCCTGTGTCATATCATGACCCTCTCTGAGGAAACCTAAAGCACAGAGTAAGGAGAAACAAGCCGAACTACATTCACTTTCCTCACAGAGGCGGGTGTGGGCGGGACTAAGGGGAATTCACCTCAGACCATTAAGGGGGAGGAGACTCCTCAAGGGGATGACGTCAAAGTAGCGCGGTGGATTATGGGAAGCTGAGAGTTTCCCCCGTTCTTATCCGGAAAGGCTGAGAGGAGTCTATTGTGTGTGTGTTTGTTGTGCTGCTGGGGCGGGGGAATGGTTGGATGTGTCCGAGGAGGAAGCAGCACGGGAGGCCATACAAGCTGATCTCAGGTCAGTAGCTGAATAGGCCCGCGCCATGTTAACTCTTTCAGGCCTGATGGCGGGTTTTATATCTGCTGGACTGAAAGTCATGCGTCTTACAAGTGATTGCGCCAGTAAAGCTTATTGGGCTTCATTGCTTTTTTTTTTTTTATTTGCCTTCTTCTTCTCCTCACTCTTTTCAGCTTTCAAACGGGGGTCACTGACCCCATCTATAAACAAATGCTCTGTAAGGCTACAAATATCTTGTTATTGCTACTTTTTATTACTCCTCTTTCTATTCAGGCCTCTCCTATTCATATTCCAGTCTCTTATTTAAATCAGTGCCTGGTTGCTAGGGGAATTTGGACCCTAGCAACCACATAGCTGAAATTGCAAACTGGAGAGCTGCTGAATAAAAAGCTAAATGCCTTGTATTGTATTATATCAGGTTTAATGTGTAGCCTCTGACCATGATCAGGGGCCACAGATAGGGTTGCCACCTTTTCTGGAAACAAATACCGGCCTTCCTATATATTTATCTTTTTTCCTTATTGGGATCAACCAACATTTTTACTGGCCAGGTGGCAACCCTAGCCACAGACGAGGAAACTAAAATAACCCCCCCCCGCTGAACACTGGAGTAGTGCAGACAAGGGGAGCTGCTTTGCACTCTGGGTATTTTGCTGGAGTCCTTTACTGGTGCAATGAGAGAGCTCTGGCACATGGGCTGGAGGGTCGCTGGAGCTTGTTACACTGGGCAGAGAGTGTTACAATCTATGTGCTCCTGGGTGTGTAGAGAGTGAGTGACAGATTTCACCAGCAGTTGGGGTTCTCCTAAAATCAGTGTTGGACATCCATGTGCCTCCTGGGGATGGAGAGTGTTTGGCTTCAGGAGTTACTGTGCCCCTGAAATCAGGGTGGGAGGGTGACTGGAGGTGTCCTAGTGAGTATGAACCAGCTGGGGAGGGAGAGTGTTGAAGTTTAGGGGCGATTGCATCTAAAATAAGTGTGGGGGGGGGGTCAGGCTCTAGGTGAGGGTGGGGTAGTTTATTTCAGCTCTAAGGTGGGGATGTTTCTGTGGTTGGGGGCCCAAGTGAGCGGATGTAGAAAACTCAGTACTAATATATGTGGTTGGCAGAGAGTGTCTGGCAGCACAGACGTAGGAGAAAAGGATAACTGTATTCCTGGGGGTGGCACTGGGGAGCGTTGTGCCCTGTTAGATGATTAAATATTCCAGCAGGGAGGCAACATGTAGTAGATAGGAGGTGCCAGCTGGGGTGGGTGCTGTGAGTAAGTGCCAGGCTGCTTGTTACTATGAGGGGCTGGATGTGCCATCTGGCTGGAGGGTATTACCCATGAATGTAACTGGGTGCAGTCAGATTGTGCAGATCTCTAGGACTATGACCAACAGTAGGTGAGCACCGAGTGTGGCACCAGGATTCCTAAATATTTGCATGGGGCAGTTACACTGTAATTCCAATCAAACTCAATAGTGTTTGTGCATTGAGGGTATTATGCTTGGTTATGTCACTGTATCCATACTGTATGTACTGTGTATCCCTGTCAGTATATTCCTCCCTAGTTGTATCCCTACTGTATATCCCTATTGTATGTACTGTATATCCCTACTGTATATCCCTAGTGTATGTACTGTATATCCCTAATGTATATCCCTATTGTATGTACTGTATATCCCTACTGTATGTACTGTATATCCCTAATGTATATCCCTATTGTATGTACTGTATATCCCTACTGTATGTACTGTATATCCCTACTGTATATCCCTAGTGTATGTACTGTATATCCCTACTGTATGTACTGTATATCCCTACTGTATATCCCTAGTGTATGTACTGTATATCCCTACTGTATGTACTGTATATCCCTACTGTATATCCCTAGTGTATGTACTGTATATCCCTAGTGTATGTACTGTATATCCCTAATGTATATCCCTATTGTATGTACTGTGTATCCCTAGTGTATGTACTGTATATCCCTAATGTATATCCCTATTGTATGTACTGTATATCCCTACTGTATATCCCTAGTGTATGTACTGTATATCCCTACTGTATATCCCTACTGTATGTACTGTATATCCCTACTGTATATCCCTATTGTATGTACTGTGTATCCCTATTGTATGTTACCCCTGGCTGTATCCCTACTGTATATATGGGGGGCTCTGAGATGTAGAGCTGAGGGGTGTGTAGGAGAGTTGCAGGAGCAGGGGTGGGTGAGCTTTAGGCGAAACTCCTGCTTAGGGACACATCTTTATAGAGTTTGGGGTACACCCAGGCTTTGGCAGGACACCCCTCTCCTGTTCTTCACTTTAACCCCCCCCCATGCGCTGCCTTACATTTGTATATCATTCTGGAGATTCTTGATTGTTTTATTCCCAGCTAAGCTGCTAATGTTATGTTTTTCTATTCAATCTTCATGAGAGTTGACAACCGGCGTCCCATGGGTTTATGTCCCACTGTGCTGCCCTATATGTGGGTGCTGAGTAGCTCTCCCTCTCTCACCCAGTCTGGCATCAAGCTTTGAGTTTGCTTGCATGGACTGCTCTGGGCGGAGCTACATAACAGCATCCAATCAGTGCTACAGGGGGGAGGGTGGCAATGACATCAGAGCATTGCATTATGGGGCATGAAATTATGTCTTGCGTGGGGCCGCCAATTCCTTCTGCTGTGAAGCAAAGGCCCCAGAGTCAGGAGTTCCCGTCCCTATCCGCAAAAGCAGGGGGTCTTGTTTATTTATTTATTGTGCTGCGGGGGAATGGTGGGACTGGAGCAGAAAGCAGCAAGAGATACAAGCTGATCTCAGGTCACTAGCTGAATAGGCCTGGGCCATGTTAACTCTTTCAGGCCTGAAATGCTGTAATGGGGGGTTTAATATTTGCTTGCCTCAAAGATATTTATGTCACATGTGATTCAATTATTGTGCATGGAACTCAGTGTCAGTCTGAAAGTGCAATATGTGTGTTTTCTTGATATTATTTGCAACTCTCTGGGAATATTAAAGGAGAACTAAAGCCTAACTAAAGAAGCAGGTAGAAATGTTGTACATGATGTTTTGTGCTTCTGTACCAGCCCAAGGCAACCACAGCCCTTTAGCAGTAAAGATCTGTGTCTCCAAAGATGCCCCAGTAGCTCCCCATCTTCTTTTCTGCTAATTCACTGCACATGCTCTGTGCTGCTGTCACTTACTGAGCTTAGGGAGCCACTCACAATATACAGTACACATAGAATAGAAATGTCACAATATAAGGCTGATTAGTAATTAATACACATAATTACTACATGGCAGCACAGAAACCAGTGCAATTAGCATCAGAATTGAATAATCAGCAAACCTGTAGCATCAGCTTATATTACAGCCAGGGAAGCTCATTTTCTGCTGGATAATTAGTGACGAGCCCTAAGCTTAGCTTCTCAACAGCCAATCAGAGCCCACTGAGCATGTGAGTGTCACAGACACTTTCCAAGATGGTGACCCCCTGTGACAAGTTTGAAGTCCTGGATCATTGCTGCTATTGACAAGCTCAAACTTTAGCCTCGTGCAATAAGTTCAGTAAATATGCAATTTTTAGCCATTCATTTTAAGGGTTTAGTTCTCCTTTAATGACTTGAATTGTAGGTCAGTGTGACTGTGATACAGTGTGTAATTGTGTGTTCTGGTATGTCAGTACCACTAGTGTGTGATATGGTGTGTAAATGGTACTCTGAGTGAATAAAACCACACATATGATTGTATTCATGGAAATAACTGCTGTGTTTTGCCAATAAACAGATGGCGCTGGACCTTGGCAAGAAATTACTGGAAGCCGCACGCAATGGAGAAGATGATGAAATACGGGTGTTGATGCAAAATGGCGCCCCTTTCACTACAGACTGGGTATGTATGTTCCAGTGAACACGTTTGTAGCATCTCTAGAGCTCGGGGTTGTGCATATACATTGAAAACTCGATTTCATCAAATGCATTTCAATGATTGCATTTCCCCAATATTAAGTAATGTTTTCCTGGATTTTACATCAAAATGTTGCCCTGATATGCCCAAAAACTGCTTTTTTTTCCCACTATGAATGTTATTATTATTGAAATAAAGATTTTTAAAATACTCACCAGATGTATATTTGTTCCATGGTTCTGCCTTTAAATGGTCAATTGCAATGAGTCTGCCCCTTATACAGTCGTGCACCAATCACCAATTACTTTTGGTTGTGTATGACTGTAATGTTTAACCCTTGTTATTAACACAGTAAATATTGTGTCTCAAAGTAAAACAGACTCCTGTGCTTATAGCCTTTCAGTACTTGAAGAAAAAGTTACTTTTAAGGGGTAGTTTATTCAGTTCGATTGGTTTTTGGACAGCTCACTAAGAAATAAAGAATTCTTCCAATTACTATTTTCTATGTGTGACCGTTCTAATATTGAAGTGTAAAGTGTCATTTATCACCTCCTGAAGCAGCTCTTAGATGGGAGGTCGCCGACCCTAAATTGATACATTTCTTATCTGTCCCTGCTGAGCAGAATCTCTGGGTTTCATTACAGGCAGCTGTAAGGGTCAGGCCAAACGAGCAGATTTGGGGAGATTAAGACTTCGGGCGACTTCGAAAAACGAAGCGCCGCTTGTGCCTTACCCCAGGCAATTTTCATTTTAGCCGGCGGTGAGCAGGGGGAAGGCAGTTTGGAGAGATTGTCGCTCCGAAGAAGAGGAGATTTGTCGGTGGGGCGACTAATCTCCCCGAATCTGCTCTAGTGGCCTGACCCTTAAGGTGGCCATACACGGGCCGATAAAAGCTGCCGACAGACAGTGTCGGCAGCTTATTGGCCCGTGTATGGGGCCCCACGACGGGCTTCACCGATCGAGAGCTGGCCGAAAATCGGCCAGATCTCGATCGGATGGGACAGAAAATCCCGTCGGATCGCGGCCGCATCTATTCGTTGATGCGATCCGACCGCCCGTTTGGGCATCGTTAGGATCCGATTGTTGGGTCCTAGGGCCCACGATCGGATCAGCCGATATTGCCCACCTCAAGGTGGGCATATCGGAGAGAGATCCGCTCGTTTGGCAACATCGCCAAACGAGCAGATCTCTCCATGTATGGCCACCTTCCTACTGCGCATGCGCCAGAAGACGCCGGTCAGAGCAGGAAGAAGACGCGCGTGGGAGAAGATGGCGATTGTGAACTCTGTGGACAGGACCTGCGCAGAGGGGTGAATAAAAAGTTAGGGGCATTTGCCCAGGGGGACAGGTAGGCCAGGGGGGAGGAGGGAGGGGGGGCAACACAGGGGAGGGGGTGGAGGGGTTTTGCGCCCTGGGGGTTTCCTTCTCCTTTAAAGATCATTTATTTTTATATGGTGCCAATGACGTTTGTAAGCTGGAAAGAGTAAAGAGAAGAAAGCAAATAATTCCAATACTATTACAAATAAACAATGAAGACCAACTGAAAAGTTGCAGAGAACTGGCCAGTCTAGAACATATTAAAAGTTAATTTAAAGGTGAACCACCCGTTTAAGATTTGTGTCTCTGGGGGTTTCCTTCTCCTTTAAGGCTACAAATGTATTGTTATTGCTACTTTTTATTACTCTTTCTATTAATGCCCTTTCCTATACACATCCCAGTCTCTCATTCCAATCATTGCAGGGTTGCTAGGGTAATTTGGGCCCTAGCAATCAAACTGCAGAGATTACAAACTGGAGAGCTGCTAAATAACTAAAAAACCACAAATAATACGAAATGAAAGACAATTGCAAATTGTCTCAGAATATCACTCTCTGCATCATACTAACAGTTAACTCAAAGGTGAACAACCCCTTTAAATTTTAAATTTAAATGACTCTGCCCATGTCTTTTCAGCTTGGGACATCTCCTCTGCACCTGGCTGCTCAGTACGGCCACGTCTCCACTGTTAAAGTTCTCCTGCAGGCCGGCATTAGCAGAGACGCCCGCACTAAGGTGGATAGGACTCCCCTGCACATGGCGGCTGCAGATGGACACGCTCCTATTGTGGATCTACTCATCAAGGTAAGCGACCATTATAAATGTGGGGGGTTCTCAAGGCTGAGGGTCTCTGTACATATAAATAATGGGTAACATTTGTGTCCCTTGCAGAATGGAGCCAATGTCAATGCCAGGGACATGTTAGAGATGACGGCTTTACACTGGGCCACAGAGCACAGTCACCACGACGTGGTTCACCTGCTGATAAAGTCGGGGGCAGACGTCAGCTCTCACAACAAATTCGGCAAGACTCCCATTGACATTGCACTGGACAAGAACAACCATGAGCTGTTGGTCACCATGCAGGTAAGAGCAGTGGGACACACGGCATTTCATAGGGACATTATCAGACTCCCTCCCCCCCCCAGTGACTTGATTGCTTGCCCAATGATCCGGCTGGCGTTCCTATGTGTGGTTCTCCTTTAAGTATGTTAAAGAATGGCCAATTCTGAGCAGCTTTTCAAATGGTTGTCATTATTTATTTTTTTATAGTTTTTGCATTATATGCCTTTTTCTTCTGACTCTTTCCAGCTTTCATATAGGGGTCAGTGACCCCATCTAAAAACATATGCTCTGTAAGACTACAAATATATTGTTATTGCTACTTTTTATTACGCCTCTTGTCTATTCAGGCCTCTCCTATTCATATTCCAGTCTCTTATTCAAATCAATGCATTGTTGCTAGGGGAATTTTGGGACTGTCTTGTGCTGAACACCAGAAACTTGGATCAATGCCCTTTTGTTTGTATTTAACTTCTCCCATGCTCACAGACCTACAGGGTGTGTAATGATATATGTAAATTAGAATGATTTTGATTGGCTGTATCTAATTAACCCAGTGACATCTTTGGCACTTTTTTCGCACTATTTATTTAAAGATGTTTGTACAATGCACATTATACTTGATAAAGTTCCCAAAGAGGCTGAAACATTGGAGTGGCTATATGTGTGTATAAATAAAACATGGAATTACCAAATCCGAATCCTAATTTGCCGCACCAGGGGTTTTACCATGAAAATAGTGTTATATTGTTACATAGTATTCATAACTGACGTTTTGGTACTCATTTAGACCTTTGTCAAGGTGAAAATACATAAAGTTCTCCCTTAAAGGGATCCTGTCATCGGAAAACATGTTTTTTTCAAAATGCACCAGTTAATAGTGCTGCTCCAGCAGAATTCTGCACTGAAATCCATTTCTCAAAAGAGCAAACAGATTTTTTTGTATTCAATTTTGAAATCTGACATGGGGCTAGACATTTTGTCAGTTTCCCAGCTGCCCCTGGTCATGTGACTTGTGCCTGCACTTTAAGGGCTGGGACACACTGGGCGATTTGGGGAGATTTAGTCGCCTGGTGACTAATCGCCGCGACTTTCCACGACCAATCTTCCCCGAATGCCTCCCCTCGCTCTGCGCCTGGCAAATGAAAAATCGCCTGCGTTAATCACACGCGGCGATTCGTTTTCCGAAATTTCCTCGTGAGGCAACTTCGGGCAACGAATCGCCGCGTGTGATTAGCGCAGGCGATTTTTCATTTTAGCCAGGCGCAGAGCGAGGGGAGGCATTCGGGGAGAAGAGTGGCTGCGATTAGTCGCCAGGCGACTAAATCTCCCCAAATCGCCCAGTGTGTCCTAGCCCTAAGAGAGAAATGCTTTCTGGCAGGCTGCTGTTTTTCCTTCTTAATGTAACTGAATGTGTCTCAGTGGGACCTGGATTTTACTATTAAGTGTTGTTCTTAGATCTACCAGGCAGCTGTTATCTTGTGTTAGGGAGCTGTTATCTGGTTACCTTCCCATTGGTCTTTTGTTTGGCTGCTGGGGGGAAAGGGAGGGGGTGATATCACTCCAACTTGCAGTACAGCAGTAAAGAGTGATTGAAGTTTATCAGAGCACTAAGCACTGACTTGGGGCAGCTGGGAAATTGACAATATGTCTAGCCCCATGTCAGATTTCAAAATTGAATATAAAAAAATCTGTTTGCTCTTTTGAGAAATGGATGAGCACTATTAACTGATTCATTTTGGAAAAAATGTTTTTTTTTCCCATGACAGTATCCCTTTAAATCAGGGGTCCCCAACTGCAGGCCCGCGTCCCAGGCAGCAGACATTCCTGAAGTGGGCCGTCTAACAATTAATGTGGAGCGCCAAATTGAACACCGGCGCGCCAAATTGAACATCGACCCCCTTGCTTGCCCCCTGACCCCCTCCTGGTCCTTGCAAAAAAATTTGGCTCTTCTTTGCTCCCTGGGCCCAAAAAATTAACTGGAGACTCCTGCCTTAAATAATATCCACCCACATGGTATGAAAGTGCCTGTGACATCATGTGCAAATTTTAATCCATTGTATGGCTGGACACCAGCAACAATAAATATGTTAATTATATCTCATAACATCTCGTGTTGGTTTTCAACCAAGTATTAGAAATGAACATTTTATTTTCAGTTTTTTTAATTTGTCCAATTACTTTTGAGCCCTTGAAGTGATTGTGTTAAAAAAAAAAAGGCTTTAGTTCCTCACATTTTTGTGCAATCTTTTTGTTCAACCCACTGAATTAAAGCTGAAAGTCTGCAGTTCAACTGCATCAGAGTTGTTTCATTTAGAATTCATTGTGGTCATGTACAGAACCAAAATTAGAGAAAAAAAACTTGTCTCTGTCCAAATATTTATGGACCTAACTGTATGTTACTGTGTTAATATAAACTTTTTCTTAAAATGTATTTTTGTATACATTGGATTTCTGTGCACAGGGGCAGCTAGAAGGTAGCTGGATGGAAGGTGGTGCTGTCCAGGAACACATATATATATATATATATATATATATATATATATATATATATATATATATATATATATATATATATATATATATATATATATATATATATATATATATATATATATATATATATATATATATATATATATATATATATATATATATATGTGTATATATATATATGTATATATATATATATATATATATATGTATGTGTATGTGTATGTGTAATATATAATATAATATAACATATAATATAGAATAACACTTTCTGCTTTTTCTTTTTTTTTTTTCAGGAGGCGCTGCAGGGCAAACCCCTAACAAGGAAACAAGGAAATGTCATCTCTGTATCTTCCCCACAGTATATCTTGGCTCCCGTAGCGAATGTGAAATCCTCGCATGGTAGGTACCTGTACAGTATGTACTTACCTGTCTGTGCCAAATGCTCCATTGCTTGTCCTTTGCATTGCTTCCAGCTCCTTGTTTTAGCCCCCCTGCGCTGATGGAGCAGTTAGCCCAACCTTTTTGGCTCAGCAATATGACAGTACAGGTACAGGACCTGTTATCCAGAATGCTCGGGACCTGGGGCTTTCCGGATAATGGATCTTTCTGTAATTTGGATCCTCATACATTAAGTCTACTAGAAAATAATTTAAACATTTAAATAAACCCAATAGCCTGTTTTTGCTTCCAATGAGAAAAAAATGATATCTTAGTTACAATCTACTGTTTCATTATTACACAGAAAAAGGAAATCATTTAAAAAAACAATTCCTAAAATGGAGTTTATGGGCAATGAGCTTTCTGTAATTCAGAGCTTTCTGGATAATGAGTTTCCGGATAGCAGATCCGATACCCGTACAATGTACGTCCATTTAAATGAAGTTCCAAATCGGCATGTTTAACTCAGATGCACTCAAATGGCCCTGATTTTCTGAAATCTAAGGACCGAACTGCTAACTGGAAATTAAGTCGCCAAAAAAACAGGCAACCTTGTTTAAGGAACAGTAACATCAAAAAATCAAAAAAGCTGCTGTGTAGCCATGAGGGCAGCCATTCAAGCACAGGATACACAGTAGATAACAGATAAGTACTACTATAGTTTATATAAACAAGCTGCTGTGTAGCCATGGGGGCAGCCATTCAAGCACAGGATACACAGTAGATAACAGATAAGTACTACTATAGTTTATATAAACAAGCTGCTGTGTAGCCATGGGGGCAGCCATTCAAGCACAGGATACACAGTAGATAACAGATAAGTACTACTATAGTTTATATAAACAAGCTGCTGTGTAGCCATGGGGGCAGCCATTCAAGCACAGGATACACAGTAGATAACAGATAAGTACTACTATAGTTTATATAAACAAGCTGCTGTGTAGCCATGGGGGCAGCCATTCAAGCACAGGATACACAGTAGATAACAGATAAGTACTACTATAGTTTATATAAACAAGCTGCTGTGTAGCCATGGGGGCAGCCATTCAAGCACTGGATACACAGTAGATAAGTACTACTATAGTTTTGGGGAAAAAAAACCTGTATCCATTTAAACTTGGAAAAACAGCAAAAAAATAAAAAATGGAAAGTAATTAAAAAAAAGTTTTTATTTCTGGTGAACCATCTGAAACCAATTGAACCAAAAAAAGTGTTTGTTTGGAAGGTGAACAAGGTCTGTAGGAGGGAAGAAAAAATTCTCTCGGCACCCGTACAGTTAATGTTTTAATTTCCCCAGCTCAAGGCACTGAAGTTGTGACGTTTGAGCCGTCGGTGCAGCAGATGGTAGAGAACGGAGGTCAGAGAGTGATCACAATCGTTACAGATGGAATTCAGCTGGGCAGCCTCCCTGGGCAACTGTCTGTCGGGGGCCTACACACTCCTCGTATACTTACCATCCAGAACGGAGAGCAAGGTAACCTGCATCCCACATGCACAATTACTCCTTTCCTTACAGCACGGGATGTTGCACTTCCTACAGTAACACATAGTAACATAATGAGTTAGATTGAAAAAAGACACAAGTTCAACCTTTAAACTCTATATATAACCTGACTAACTGCCAGATGATCCAGAGGAAGGTAAAAACCCAATTTGAAGCCTCTCCAATTTGCCTCAGAGGGGGAATAATTCCTTCCTGACTCCAAAATGGCAATGGGACCAGTCCCTGAATCAACTTGTACTATGAGCTATCTCCCATATCCCTGTATTCCCTCAACTTTTCAGTTGGTCTTCATTATCTTCTTTTTTAGAGTTTTATTTAAATACCTGCCTTCTTCTTCTCCTGTTTTCATATGGGGGTCACTGACCCCATCTAAAAACAAATGCTCTGTAAGGCTATAAATATATTGTGATTGCTCCTTTTTATTACTCATCTTTCTATTCCGGTAAAGATCTGTGTCTCCAAAGATGCCCCAGTAGCTCCCCATCTTCTTTTCTGCTGATTCACTGCACATGGTCTGTGCTGCTGTCACTTACTGAGCTTAGGGACCCACTCACAACAAAAATATTGTATGGTCTGAAACCTGAAAAGAGCAGTTTTTCTTAAAATTTACTTTATAAAGAATGGGACTGTGTTCTTAGACTGTTTGCGCTTATTCGTTATGTTTAATAAAATATGATTCCAGGGTTTGGAATTTCTGCTGCTATCTGGTTGCTAAGGCTTAATCACCCTACCAACCAGGCAACAGTTTGGACGTCACAATGAAAGATCAGTCAGGGAGAACCAGAACATTTTTGTCTACTGGCTTAGGATTGATTATCATTAAAGGAGAAGTAAAGCTACTGACATAGTTTAATGCCAATTAGGGATGCACCGAATCCAGGATTCGGTTCGGGATTCGGCCTTTTTCAGCAGGATTCGGATTCGGCCGAATCCTTCTGCCTGGCCGAACCGAATCCGAATCCTAATTTGCATATGCAAATTAGGGGCGGGAGGGAAATTGTGTGACCTTTTTGTCAGAAAACAAGGAAGTAAAAAATGTTTTCCCCTTCCCACCCATAATTTGCATATGCAAATTAGGGTTCGGTATTCGGCCGAATCTTTCGTGAAGGATTCGGGGGTTCGGCCGAATCCAAAAAAGTGGATTCGGTGCATCCCTAATGCCAATAGAATAACCACAATAGTACAAGCTAGTAGACGCTTTCTGTTTGTTTAGGATAGCAGCTGCCATATTAGCTTGCTGTGATATCACTCCCTGCCTGAGTCTCTCCCTGCTCACTCATAGCTCTGGGCTCCAATTACAGCAGGGAGGTGAGGAGGAGGAGAGGGAGAGTAGAACAAACTGAGCATGCTCAAGCCCTAGCCCTGGAGGTTTAAGTTGAAAACAGGAAGTCTTATACAGAAGCCCATGAGTACACAATAGAAGGAAATGCTGTTTCTATTATAGGAGAAACAAACCCGTAACATAAAAAACCCCTTCCCTTTGTAGACCCCCCCCAGCCTAGATCGTACCCAGGGCAAATGCCCCTAACTTTTTACTTACCCCTTGGTGCAGATTCTGTCCCCCGCAGTTCACGGTAGCCATCTTCTTTCCTTCGCCAAACTTCGGAAGCAGACCTTCGTTTTCGGCCCATGCGTGGTCGGAGTCATTTTCTGGTCCTGAACAACTTTGCATGCGCTAAAAGTCACGAAAATTTCCAAAAATCTTTAGGGGGCGAAGGGGTTTTTTATGTTACGGTTTTGTTTCTCCTTTAACTGAGGATTCGGAACAGCATTACTGATAAAGCTTACTTCGTTTTAGCCTTTCCTTCTCCTTTAATGCTTGCTGTTACTATTGAGGGTGTGACTGCCCCTGAGTAATGTGGGCGTGGTTACAACTCCTGCCTTGCAGCACTGAGATCCTGGGTTCGGTTCTGCCTGGGGCACTCTCAGGGGGGGCGCTAGTTTCTCTTGCATCATGGCGTCCTAACAGTATTCGTGACTCTCCAGCAGTACGAGTGGCCATTGCCAGTAGTTTTGAGGATAATCAGACAGGAATGGTCAGACTTCAGAACAAAATGGATGTTGCTGCACCTGCCATTTCAATACACAATAAACTCTGTCTCTGTTGCAGCTGTAGAGGTGGCTGAAGAGCAAGTTGTAGAAGAGACTGTCCTGGTGGAAGTGTCGCCTCCTTCTCCTCCCGCAAAAAAGTACCGAGTAGCCACATGTGCTACAGAAGAAGGACCAGTAAGTGATGATAATGACTAGCACATAATGTCCTGGATAGCCAGCGACCAGCTCATCACAGTCACGTCCTACCAGGACAGAAGTCAGTGTGTATTCCCACCTCTACTATTTGTTCAACTGAAGGACAGTCCCAAGATAGTCAGGGAACAGCTGTATGTACTGTATTATCCCCTCCCCCACATGCACACAAACTACCTACCCACATACCTACTGTACCTACTGTACTGGGACTGTGTATTCCTCCCCTCTCCCACCTGCACACAAACTACCTACCCACATACCTACTGTACCTACTGTACTGGGACTGTGTATCCCTCTCCCACCTGCACACAAACTACCTACCCACATACCTACTGTACCTACTGTACTGGGACTGTGTATCCCTCCCCCCTCCCACCTGCACAGAAACTACCTACCCACATACCTACTGTACCTACTGTACTGGGACTGTGTATCCCTCCCCTCCCCCACCTGCACAGAAACTACCTACCACATACCTACTGTACCTACTGTACTGGGACTGTGTATCCCACCCCTCTTCCAACTGCACAGAAACTACCTACCCACATACCTACTGTACTGGGACTGTGTATCCCTCCCCTCTCCCACCTGCATAGAAACTACCTACCCACATACCTACTGTACCTACTGTACTGGGACTGTGTGTCCCTCCCCCAACTGCACAGAAACTACCTACCCACATACCTACTGTACTGGGACTGTGTATCCCTCCCCTCTCCCACCTGCACAGAAACTACCTACCCACATACCTACTGTACTGGGACTGTGTATCCCACCCCTCTCCCACCTGCACAGAAACTACCTACCCACATACCTACTGTACTGGGACTGTGTATCCCACCCCTCTCCCACCTGCACAGAAACTACCTACCCACATACCTACTGTACTGGGACTGTGTATCCCACCCCTCTCCCACCTGCACAGAAACTACCTACCCACATACCTACTGTACTGGGACTGTGTATCCCTCCCCTCTCCCACCTGCACAGAAACTACCTACCCACATACCTACTGTACTGGGACTGTGTATCCCACCCCTCTCCCACCTGCAGAGAAACGACATTCTGTTTAGGTTGGCCCTGTGTGATAGAAGAGGTATAATCTCCTTTATTCTGCCACTAGGAGGGGAACAGTAAAAAAGAGAGGCAAGAGTTGGAGCAGCAACTGCAGGAAGCCAACCTCCGTGCCTGTGAGTTCCGACAGCAGCTCAGAGAGAAAGAACAAGAGGCAGAGGCCTATAGAGTCAAACTGGAGAGTCTGGAGCGGCAACAATTGAACGGAGACAGATTCACAGCAGTGGAGGATGGAGACACCATTATTGTATCGGCCGAAGAGCTCGCCGGAGTGGAAGTCACAGAGGTAGAGACAGTAGAGCATCATTCTGACATTCCACCCGAAAGTGCCACTTGAGACTACATTTTCTTCCACATTGGAACTGCTGTGAGCCACATACCTCTCCTACTCACCTGCAATCCCTTATCCATGGAATACTGACCTTGGAATCCTCTGAGGCTTCTTGCTCCTCTTTCACTAGGATTTGGCTTTAGCATGGAGTCCGGGAAAGCCTTTCTCTTTGCTGAAATTGTCACATGCAAGTTATATTGCTTAGCCTCTGGCTGCAAATGGCCTATATATATATATATATATATATATATATATATATATATATATATATATATATATATATATATATATATATATATATATATATATACACACATACACACATACACACATACACACATACACACATACACACATACACATATATATATATATATACGTATATGTATATGTATGTATATATATATATATGTATGTATATATATATATGTATATATACATTTGAAAAAAGACCAGAAACACAGTTATCTTTGTGTATCAAAATCAAAGTGTATTCATTTTGTGCATGAATAGGCTATTCATGCACGAAATGATTTCAGCAGGGTGCTGTCCATGTGAAGATGTATATACACATATATACTTTTTTTTATCAATATAATGACATTTCCAAACAAAAATTGTTTTTAAAGCGGTTGTTCACCTTTGAGTTAACGTTTAGTATGATGCAGGGAGTGATATTCTGAGACAAAAAAGGCGATTGGTTTTCATTATATATTATTTGTAGGTTTTGTGCAGAAGGCAGATATTGTTAGCGCTCACTCAAATTACTGATTCCAGCAAAAAACAAAATGTAACAAAATAACTGCCTTTTGCACAAATCCTGCATGTAGAGAGACATGATGTCTGGTGAGTTTAATAGAGTGAGCTCTAATACATCTTCTAGGCAAAAGGAGCCCCCCTATAAGATATATTGGATCTAACTGTCAGTGAATATCTGACACCCAACTGCTGCATGAAGGGAGAATGAAGAGAAACAGATGCTGAGAGAGGAATAGTGAAGATAAACTTGATTATTTCGGAAACAATGCAGAATTTTTAATTGATTGTATTTGGAAAGTTTCTAATTTCAGCATGAGGAAGCTTATATTTACAATTTTGCAATAGTTCCCCTTTAAAGGGTATCTAAACCCAATATGAAAAATTAATTATTTTTTAAAGTACTTTTTCCCCCTGCTTTTGCTTTTTTATATTTGTTTTCAGTGGTTTCTGAACAGTTTTCGGCTGCTTATAACAAGCCCTTGGCTCATCAACACTCAACTCTCAATCAACACATTGAGATCTGCCAAGCTGGTGGCGTCTCTAAACAGACACCCCTCTGTATAGTTCTCTCTGTGATTGCTGTAGATTTCAAAGTGTTAACACTCCAGGTCCATCCCAGATCACTGGCAGCCCCCAGATATTCCACTACTGGGGACTTAGAATCCTGCTATAGGCCCAGTTTTAAAATCAAATGCAACATTGTAAGGACTGTACAGAATGGTGTTTATTGGAGACGCCACCGTTGGAGTCAGATAATCTTATAGGATCAGTAAACCTTTAAAATAAGTGAATGTAAAATTGATGAGGGGGCTATTCTAAGCAATTTTGTAATTTACATTCATTATTTATTTATTTTTTAAATCCAAGATATTAAGGGATACATGTGCTGTTAATATGAATGAATTTTGTTACATCAGCGCCACCTGCTGGTCAGTTTCTGACCAGTCTGACCACCAAGTAGTCAAGGAAGTTGTCAGGAGAAAGAAAGAGGCTGCTCTGATGCTCTTCTGCTTAGGAAAGGTTTCTAATTGTTTTTTTTATATATTATTTAGTCTTTACTGCAGTTAGATGTAGAATGGGGGCCTGGAGCAGAGATGTATTCTTATTTATCACATAATGTAACAGAAAAGAGGTGACGCCTGTAGTAAATGAAAAAGCAAGGGTAGGTCAATGCTATTTACTGTAATATTAATACACATTCCCTTGAATAACGAGGACTGAAATTATTTTCATAATTGCACTGCACTCTCTTTTGCCTCCATGTCTCCAGGCATAAAATCCATGAATATGAAAAGCAACACATCCTAAAGGCTGGGGGAGTGCAGGCAGCTGCATTGCTTGTACTTCCATAGGAAACAGTGAGCAGGCAGCTTAAAGGGGTTCTTCACCTTTTAGTATGATGTAGAGAGTGATATTCTGAGACAATTTTTTATTTGTGGTTTTTGTTATTTAGCTTTTTGCTCAGCAGCTCTCAAGTTTGCAAATTCAGCCATCTGGTTGCTAGGGTCCAAATTCCCCTAGCAACCATGCACTGATTTGAATAAGAGACTGGGATATGAATAGAAGAGGCCTGAATAGAAAGACGAGTAATCAAATGGGGGTCACTGTCCCCTTCTAAAAAACAAATGCTCTGTAAGGCTACAAATGTATTGTTATCGTTACTTTTTATTACTCATCTTTCTATTCAGTCCCTCTCCTATTCATATTCCAGTCTTTTATTCAAATCAGTGCATGGTTGCTGGGGTAATTTGGGCCCTAGTTACCAGATTGCTTAAAATGCAAATTGAAGAGCTGTTGAACACAAAGCTAAATAACTCAAAAACCTTCAATAATAAAAAATGAAAACCAATTGCAAATTATATCAGAATATCACTCTCTATCATACTAACCGTTATTTTTTTTTTTTTATTAAAAAAAAATAAAAATGAAGGTCAATTGAAAAGTTGCTTATAATTTGCCATTCTATAGTATACTAAAAGTTAACTTAAAGGTGAACCATCCCTTTAAGGTATGTTGGAGGGAGATTGCACCCCCATCCTCCCAGCCAATGCCTGGCCTCACTGACAGCACCCAATATTCTATTCACCCTATAGCCTCCCTCCTGTACAGTTTGGAAATCTAACTCTGACCCCATGAGAAGTGTACAGAATCGGTAACCCTACAGCGACCGGCACAGAAGCTTTGACTTAGTCTGAGTAGAAAATCAATATAAAGACAATCTGATGTCTATGAACGGAGACTTAGCTCCCTGGTGGTTTCTGTGAGTAACAGAATTCCTCTGTGTGCCTTGTTGCACCCTCCTGAGTGGGGGCTGTGCACTGCAGTGATGTCATTTACAATGACTCCTGGGGTAGTGATGTCAACATGGGATAGTGATGTCAAAATGGGATAGTGATGTCAACATGGGATAGTGATGTCAACATGGAATAGTGATGTCAACATGGAATAGTGATGTCAACATAAATTGTCACTTTTCTACTTCATTCTATGCAGAGTGAACAGCTCCCTTTCTAGGGATTGTGATAAATGTGCACCCGCATTGTCCCTAAATAAGATTTTTGCCTCTATGGGTCTCAGTCTCTTTACATTCCAACTCCTGGATCACTCTGTGCCAAAATGTTGCCAGGATCCCACTTACCCTAGCAACAGGGCATTGGTTTCCCATATAAGGATAAGTCATAAAAAGAATTTCACAAATGGGTCAGGTTGGAGACGCACAAAGAATTCATGTATATGATTCAGTACTGCAGCCTTCTAGGTGTTGCTTAACTACAACTCCCAGTTCTGTCTACTGCCAGGGGATTCTGAGAGTTGTAGTTTGGATGTTCCTGTTCCCTGCATTGTCCTTGTATGTAGTTTTACTTTTTACCCTCTACCACCGGGTGCCTGAATAGTGTCTGAGATTACCCTGCCTTGTGTAGAGATGCTTTGTCACCCCAAAGAGCCATGCTACAAAAATAAAGTGCACTTGTCCATAGCAACCAATCGGTTTTGAACATCCCACTAGATGGAACATTGAAAGCTAGGCCTGTTTGGGTGCTAAATAGGTCCTACAGAGTAATTCACTGTAGTTACCCATAGCAACCAATCAGATCGATTCTTTCATTTTATAATTTGAAATTGACTGATGAAAGCTGTTTGCTTATTGGTTATTAATGGATTCCTGCACCAATGACTAAAACTTATGTTATTTATGCAGCCCCTTATTTGTATTTGCTTGCTTGCCTCCTTAATTGCAATCAAGTCTCCCCCTCCTCCTCCAAAAAAAAGTGTGAGCTTGTTGGTGGGGGGCTGAGGAAGATGTTACAGAGGGGTAATAGCTTTATGTACAGGAAGCCTGTTTTATTATAACTCAAGTTTAATACTTGTGTTTTTCATATAGGAAGTCATTCAATTGAAAGCCGCATAAAGTATTTTTAAGTTTTCTTGTTTTTAAATCCTATTGCCTGTTATATGCTATAGGTTTTGTACTAATTTTGTAAAGAGTTTTTATATTCCATTAAAGACTTCTATATTTTGAGTTACATCTTGTTTTTTTATGGGTTTCTGATGGGGTGGGGGAATGTCTATGCAAAAGCCTAGGGGGTACATAATCCCTTATAATACATGAGTGATACTCAGAGTTCCCTGTATAACTCAGCCTGCAGCCTTGTGCCTTTATATGGTCACAGAACAACCCCTCAGTGACTTCTAATATCCTTATCATTTACACTAGGGGGTACATTATCCCTTATAATACATGAGTGATACTCAGAGTTCCCTGTATAACTCAGCCTGCAGCCTTGTGCTTTTATATGGTCACAGAACAACCCCTCAGTGACTTCTAATATCCTTATCATTTACACTAGGGGGTACATTATCCCTTATAATACATGAGTGATACTCAGAGTTCCCTGTATAACTCAGCCTGCAGCCTTGTGCTTTTATATGGTCACAGAACAACCCCTCAGTGACTTCTAATATCCTTATCATTTACAGTAGGGGGTACATTATCCCTTATAATACATGAGTGATACTCGGAGTTCCCTGAATAACTCGGCCTGCAGCCTTGTGCCTTTATATGGTCACAGAACAACCCCTCAGTGACTTCTAATATCCTTATTTACAGTAGGGGGTACATTATCCCTTATAATACATAAGTGATACTCAGAGTTCCCTGTATAACTCAGCCTGCAGCCTTGTGCCTTTATATGGTCACAGAACAACCGCTCAGTGACTTCTAATATCCTTATCATTTACAGTAGGGGGTACATTATCCCTTATAATACATGAGTGATACTCAGAGTTCCCTGTATAACTCAGCCTGCAGCCTTGTGCCTTTATATGGTCACAGAACAACCCCTCAGTGACTTCTAATATCCTTATCATTTACAGTAGGGGGTACATTATCCCTTATAATACATGAGTGATACTCAGAGTTCCCTGTATAACTCAGCCTGCAGCCTTGTGCCTTTATATGGTCACAGAACAACCCCTCAGTGACTTCTAATATCCTTATCATTTACAGTAGGGGGCACCTTATCCCTTATATCATTATAATACAGTGAAACCTCAATTTTACATGTCCTTTTTACATGTAACTTTTAAGTTAACTTTTAGTATGTAATATAATGGCCAATTCTAAGCAACTTTTAAATTGGTTTTCATTTTCAAATGGGGATCACTGGTCCCATCTAAACAACAAATGCTCTGTAAGGCTACAAATTAACTGTTATTGCTACTTTTTAATGTCTCGTTTATCTGTTCAGGCCTCTCCTATTCATATTCCAGTCTCTTATTTAAATCAATGCATGGTTGTTAGGGTAATTTGGACCCTAGCAACCAGATGTCTGAAATTGGAAACGGGAGAGCTGCTGAATAAAAAGTTAAATAACTCAAAAACAACAAAGAATATAAAATGAAAACCAATTGCAAATTGTCTCAGAATATCACTCTCTACATCATACTAAAAGTTAACTCAAAGGTGAGCAACCCTTTTAGGGGGGCCCAATTGTGAATTTCTGTACCGGGGCCCTTAGGGGTCTAGTTACGCCACTGTCCTTTAGGGATGCATTGAATCCACTATTTGGGATTTGGCCGAATCCTTTGTGAAAGATTTGGCCGAATAACGAAATGAATCAGGATCCCAATTAACATATGCAAATTAGGGGCATTAGTGGGACATTTTATTTACTTCCTTGTTTTTTGATGAAAAGTCACGTGTTTTCCCTTTCTGCCCCTAATTTACATATGCCCATTACGGTTCTGATTCGCTTCGGCCAGGCATAAGAATTTGGCCTAATCCTGCTGAAAAAGACAGAATCCTGGATTCAGTTCGTCCCTAGTTTTCTTGCTGTTCCCTATGTGATCTGTTATCGGAAACCAGTTATCCAGAAAGCTCCGAATTACGGAATGGCTGTCTCCCACAGACTCCATTATAATGAAATAATCCAAATTTAAAAATGATTTTCTTTTTCTCAGTAATAATAAAACAGTAGCTTTTATGTGATCTCCACTTGGTGGCAGTCTGGGATAATAAATACAAAGGCTTGTACAGGTATGGGACCTGTTATCCACAATGCTTAGGACCTAGGGTTTTTCAGATAAAGGACCTTTCCGTAATGGCTACTATAAATCATTTAAACATTAAGGGGGTTATTTATTAAAGTCCAAATGCCAAAAACTGTTTTATTGTAAAATCTGAATTTTTAGTGGACTTGATGTTTTCGAGATTTATTATACCCCGAGGATGGAAAAAGTCTGAATCCGAAAATACTCCGTCTCCAAGCTGTCGGGTCTTGTAGAAGTCAATAGCAAAGGTCACATTTCAAATTATGAATGTATCATGTTCTGCCTGAGTTTTGGGCAAAAACCCGAAAAATTTAGGGTTTTCAAGCAATTTCATGAAAAATTTGAGTGTTTCGAGTCTAAAACACTAACAAAAATTGAGTTTTTTTCATTGATAAATTCTAGTTTGGTCAGACTTTTCTTACTTAAAAAATCTGAAAAAATCAGATTTTAACAAATAACCCCCTTAATAAACCCGATAGGATTGTTTTGCTATATAAAGCTATATAAAGCTCGTCTCAGTAATACCCTGACAACGTAGAAAGGCGAGGACTTCCGGGCAACTTTAAAAGAAATCTGTATGTTTATTTCACAACAGAGTTTTCAATGGAGAATAACTTGTAACAGAATTAACAGAAATGTACAAGTTGTGCTTTTTTTTTTTAACTGGCCCACTGGCCGCAGATGAGTTGCTCTTGTCAGTAATGATTTAGTCCCACTGAGGCAGTTAGTCCATACATCAGTCTCTCAAAGACTTGTCTCAGGATTGTATCCAAATCTCTTCTTTTCATAGACCTCTCTTAGTTACCTCACACACACTCTCACTTCCTGCTTCCTGTCTTTGGCAGAGAGCTTCCCTCCCCCCAGGTGGTGACATCACTCCCACACCTGCAGTGCTAATTAAATGCAGATTGTTCACAGCATCAGTAATTCTCTTTCCATTCTGTGTCTCATAGAGCATTCTGGGAGATATGAACCCTTCCCTCTTCTACACACTGTATTACAATATAAATATATATATAGATATACATTAATAACTGTAAGGTTTCATAGTTGTGTACATCACAGTGAATGAGCAAGGTGACATCATCACATTGGCATTGTGACATCATCTCTATGGCCATTATGACATCATCATTCTGGCCATTGTGACATCATCTCTATGGCCATTGTGACATCATTCTGGCCATTGTGACATCATCTCTATGGCCATTGTGACATCATCAGCCTGGAAGCTATAAAACTGCAGCTGGCACTGAGCTCATTTCATCGTAAGAACTTGAAGTGGACACTACTAGTGGACACATCATGTATCTTAATATAACTAATACAATGTATCATCATTTATTTATCATCATAATCGGACTATTTACTTTATTTATGAATACCACATCAGGTAAGAAAGATCATTCTCTGGCTTTTTACCCCTCAGATATTAACTGGCTCTGTATGTTTCAAACCAATGACATATACAGTAGAACCCCCATTTTACATCCCCTGATTCTAAGTTTCCCCTCATTTTACATTGTTGTTTTGTGGTCCCACCTATATATTATGGATAATACATTTCCCCGATTTTACATTTTCCTGGATTTTACACCATTTTCTCTGGTGCCCTGAAAAAATGTAAAATGGGGGTTCTACTGTATATCAATGTAAGGTTAGCGAGTCGATGTGAAAAGTCGGGGACACGACTCATGAATGGAATTTGGTAGGCGCCTCTGTTGCAGGATGAGGCTGATAGAGACTGCTCTGTACATTTCATGATCCTAATGTCATTTTTTCCCTCTTTTAGCAGTGACGGTTGAGAATTTCACCTTATTTAAAGAGAAGCTGACGCTGAAGGCACATACAATCAATGTGATTCCATGTATGTTTCAAACACTGACACCACTCAACCCACGCAGATTCCAACTGGAATGGGGGAAAATGGATACGAAAGGTTACACGCCTCTAATCCACCTGCACGGAGAGCGCGTGACAGTGGCATCGCCCGATTTGAAGGACAAATACCACATTTTTGAAAGCCAGGTGGCAAACGGGATCTGCTCTCTGGTGATTAATCCCACAGAGATGACAGACAGCGGCACTTATCAGGTCCGGCTGAAAATTGTAGGAAAGCTGTACGAGCCGGTTCCATCTATAGACATTCAAGTAGAGAATCAAGACACAGGTAAAGTGCAAGAAAGATAATTATTCCTGATTTCAAATGTAATCCTAATGAAATGTATCACTCATTAGATGTGAAAGAAAAGTGTCTGTATTGTAACCCCAATACACAGCACATTAACTGACTAAACCTATCACTCGTCAGTGCTGCCCACACTCTCACTTAGTAAATCTATCTTTCCTTGGGATTCATGGGATCATTTTGCTTTGCAGATTCACGGGGATTGTCGGATAAAAAGTCTGAAACAACGACTATTGCATCAACAGCCGCAGCCACTGTCTCTTTTGAAGACGAGATCCTCCAATATATTAACTCAAGTGCTAAAAGGGAGACTACGACTAGTATAGTCCTTGGAATGCTCCTTGTTGTAGGCGTAATAGGCTTACTAATAGCAGTCCAACAATGGTAAGTGACATTTCTTTTTGCTTTTTTGGTGGTCAAGAAAGGTGGAAACATATCTTGCGCTAGAGTAGAAATCGGAGGCCAACAAAAGTGTAAAGACAATAAGGGGGGAATTTGATACTGGTCGATAACACAAAAATTGTTCGCGATTCATTCGCAATGCAAATAAATGTTCTCAAAGTGAAACATTTTTCCTGTGCGAACACTTTGTCCCTCATGTGACAGTAGGATAGCGATTGTGATTTTTATAGTTTATGAGTGCGTAGTGTATGTAATAAAACTTCCCAATCGCAAACCTTTTTTTGCGACAGTTTTGCTTTTTTTGAGAGTTTTGCAAATTTTATTACACTTTTCCCTAAATATTTTAGCAAGAGCCAATTTAGTGAGATTTGAGTCTACTCAGCCATAAATAAGCAGTAATATATCCTTATATATGGGGGTTAGTGATGTCATCAGTTGTCCTTCCTTGTAATGAGTGTCTGGTCTTGTGTCTTTATATGGTCACACACTGAAGTTATTGTTTTTTATACATAAATATATTTATACATATACGTCAACTGCACCAAAAATATTGTATTTAACAAAAATCCTTTAGCCATTTCACAATTGTTTCCTGTTTTTTTGCAGTATGAACAGAAGGCCAAAAAACCCGGCTGGTGACGAAGAAAACCCATCTAGTGATGAAGAAACCCCATCTAGTGATGAAGAAACCCCATCTAGTGATGAAAAAAAGCCACCAGTTAAGACTTCAAAGAAAGGGTAAGTAAACATTTATAATGTTTTTTTATGTCCACTAAATATTCTGAACTCAGGGCCTTGCATACATTTCCATCTAACATACCAGATACATATCAGTAAGTAGTTGCATTTTTAAGAATCTCTTGAATGATTTTGTATGTGCAGGAAAGATAAAAAGAAGAAGAAGAAGAAGAAGAAGAAAAAGTCAGAAAAGTCTTCTGATGAGAGTGAGGAAAGCGCGTCTAGTAAATCAGAAGAGAGTGAAAGTGACTAGAACAGGAGTGACTGGACATCATTACAAGTATATCATGAGAACAAAGAGAATTTAGAAGCTTCCTTGGATAAGAATGACTTCTTGATAGAAGAATAAATCCTAAAATTGAAAGACGCTGCTTTAATTGGAGGAAGGACTTTTGTCTCTTTTCAGCCTCATCTCCGATGTCACTATGGAATGAAAAACTGAAAGATTTTCCAATTTTTATTCTAATCCACAAATTCTGTCATTTTATAAAAATATTTTCAATAAAACCTAAATAATTTTATAATTTCTTCTTTGTATTCGTCTCTTTGATATACTATGTGTAGTTGTGTGTTTTTTACATTTCTTTAAATGTCATTAACATGACTTTGTAAGTAGCAGAATTATGAAATCTATCCTTACAGAGTCCACTTATTGGAGCAAACTTGTACAGGCATGGGACTTGTTATCCAGAATGATCAGGAACTGCGGTTTTCAGGATAAGGAATCTTTTTGAAATGTGTCTCCGTACCTAAAGTCTACTAGAAAATCAAGTAAACGTTAAATAAACCCGATAGGCTGGTTTTGCTTCCAATAAGGATTAATTATATCTTAGTTGGGATCAAGTACAAGCTACTGTTTTATTACTACAGAGAAAAAGGAATGGATTATTCGGATTATATGGAGTCTAAGGGAGATGGCCTTTCCTTAATTCTGAGCTTTCTGGATAATGGGTTTCCAGATAATGGTTTTCCAGTTTTAGCTTTGGAATCAGGGTTTATTATCATATCCAGAAGCAGGAATATAGGCTCATTCACCATAGCCAAGGGTTCAAGTGTTAATGACACCCCTAGACCAAATCTGTTCCTATTCAATAAACTTGACTTCAGTATTTATTATGTGGGCTCTTATAATACATATACCATTTTTCAGTTGTAAAAAAGAAAAAAACACATCACATAAAAAACCATTGGAATCTTCGGGTCTTCTTCCGCATCGGCAATTTCCGTCACTTTCGGCGCATACGCAGTTGTTGCGAATTGGAAAATTACCAAAGAGAAGAAGATGGCGCCCGTGAACTCCGCTGCACAGAATCTGCACTGAGGGGTGAGTAAAGAGGTAAGGTCATTAACCGGGGGTAACACCTAGGCTGGGGGGAGCAGTGAGGGGGTCTATGTAGGGTAGGGGGTAAGGGTTTTTATAATTAAGGGTTTGGTTCTCCTTTAAGCATTCCCGTGATTTCTGCAGATTTTCCTCAATTTCTGCCAATTTGCGGGTTAAAAATCCAACATGCAGAGCATTTCAGTAATGTCAGCGGAGCTCTTCCCAGAATGTCGTCACATCTGTGACAGAAAGAGTCTCGTCAGCATGTCACAGGTCCCCCTAAAAAGTATTTGGGAAAGTTGACAGCTCTGCTGTTGTCATTGATTTCACATAAAACAGGGGTCCTCAGCCACAGGGCCGTGGGCTGTGCCAAAATGGGCCACCTCTGCTCCCAGCTGTCGTCTGTAATAGCTGGAAAAACAATGAAAAAGGCCCTAATCACCTGCAACCCCAGCTCCCTGATGCAGCTTTGTGAAGCCCAGGAAGCTTTCTACTGATTGCGATAAGGACCAAAATACTGTTTGATCTACATCACCCCGACCTCGTCTTGCTTGAAACCTTTGTGCAAAAAAGGTTGGAGACCGCTGACATAAAACACTGGCCCAGAAGTCAAAATAACTGTTTATAGGGTTACCAACCTTTCATAAAATTTCCACTGGGCTGTGGTGGGACGGAAACAAAAGGGGCGGGCTGTGACACAAAAGGGGTGGGCTGTATGAAAAAGGGGCAGGTCATGATGCAAAGGGGGTGGAGCCAGTGGCATAACTAGACCCCCGGTACAGAAATTTACAACTGGGCCCCCTCTAAAAGGATTGTTCACCTATGAGTTAAATTTTAGTATGATGTAGAGAGGGATATCCTGAGACTATTTTCAATTGGTTTTCATTTTTTATTATTTGTGGGTTTTGAGTTATTTAGCTTTTTATTCAGCAGCTCTCCAGTTTGCAATTTCAGTAGTCTGGTTGCTAGGGTCCAAAGTCCCCTAGCAACCATGCATTGATTTAAATATGAGACTGAAATATGAATAGGAGAGGGCCTAAATACACAAATGAGTCATTGAAAATTATAAGGGATAATGTACCCCCTACTGAAAATAATAAGGATTTTAGAAGTCACTGAGGGGTTCTAATACTATTACATGTCTGGTGTACAGCCATGATGGCTCAGGTTTGTACTCGCTTCCTACATCAGACACATTCATGGAAATGGCTTTCTTCTGTGGAGGTCAAGCTTCCTCCTCCTGTTGTGTTACTACATCTGCCCATTCTCCTTGGGGGGGGGTTGTATTTGAGAGGGAGTAGTGCTGTATAGATGCCTCTCTGTGTTTTGCCTCCTCACTGAATCTCTTCCTCTCTCAATAGAGCTCCTCGCCAGCTACAATGATCAATATATTTATTTGTTCAACTCCTCCCACAGCGATGGAGCGGAGTAAATCAAGAGATACAAAGTGTATCGAAATAACGCCACAGGTATGGTGGGATTCCTATTATTCCATCTCCAAAGGGGTTGCTCACCATTTAATTACCTTTCAATTAAACGTTTAGTAGAATATAGTGAGTGGTATTCGGAGACTGTAATCACTTTTCAATTTTTATTATTTGTGGTTTTTAACATATTTAGCTTTTTATTCAGCAACTCTCCAGTTTGCAATTTCTAGTCTGGTTGCTAGAGTCCAAATTCCCCTAGCAACCATGCACTGATTTGAATAAAAGACTGGAATATGAATAGGAGAGGCCTGAATAGAAAGAAGAGTAATAAAAAGTAGCAATAACAATACATTTGTAGCCTTACAGAGGATTTGTTTTTTAGATGGGGTCAGTGACCCCCCCCCCCATTTGAAAGCTGGAAAGAATCAGAAGAAGGCAAATAAAAAAAACGATAGAAAATAAATGTGAAAAGTTGCTTAGAATTGACAATTCTGTAATGTATTAAAAGTTAACTTAAAGGTGAACAACCCCTTTAAAGGGATCTTTAGTATTGGATATTGTGTTCAGACCCTTCCCTGTCGTTACTCGGGTATTTATACATGTAGTCTCTGTATATTACACTCTGGGTAAAGGGACATTCACTAGTTAAGGACATAGAAAATCATCGACATGTTTCAAGGGGTCTCCTTTAGCAGTGGCGGAACTACCGGGGGAGCAGGGGGTGCAATTGGGCCAGGGCCCGCACCCCCTCAGGGCCCCCCCCGGCATCTCACTTTGTGGGCCCCTAGGATCACCCTCTTGTTTATTTAGAGCACCGGACCAGAGTGATCGGAACGTTTCACTAAGTTACTTGCAGCAGTTCTAGGTAATAACTGGTTGGTCGCGTCTGCCCATAGCTGTGTTCTGACTTCACATGAGCAATGTAACATGGTCAGAGCATAGGACCCTGTGATGCTAGTGGCTGGCCTACACTGTGCCTGCACAACTGCACGTAGATTCATGAGATCGACGCAGCAGCAGCAGCAAGGAGTACAAAGATACGGTCAGCTGCTGCCCCTCCTTGTATTACACTCAGCATGCAGGACTAACTGAATGGCTGCAAAGGCACTATTTGTTTATTTAGGTTAAAGATGTGAGAAGGCTACGGAGCTCTATGTTAGTGTCTGTTAACTCTGAAATAATGGTCTGCTGTTTTACTGGCTTCTGTGAAATGTGTGTCCCTGATGTGTATGTTTGTGTGTGTGTATCCTTGTGTGTGTCTGAGTGTGTGTGTGTCTGTCTGTGTGTGTGTGAGTCTGTGTGTGTGTCTGTGTGTGTGAGTGTGTGTCTGAGTGTGTGTGTGTGTATGTGTGTGTGTCTGAGTGTGTGTGTGTCTGTCTGTGTGTGTGTGAGTCTGTGTGTGTGTCTGTGTGTGTGAGTCTGTGTGTGTGTCTGTGTGTATGTGTGTGTGTCTGAGTGTGTGTGTGTGTATGTGTGTGTCTGAGTGTGTGTGTATGTAAAGTGTTGTTGCCAGTATTGCAGATTGGGAATGCATAAAGAGAACTAGATCAAACATTTCATGTGGCAAAGTGACTACTGGGGAAGAAATGGAGAAAAAATGAAAACAGCAGCAAATGGCAAAGGAGGTATATTAAAAAAGGCAAGTACAGAAAGAGAGGTAGATAAATAAAATGGAATAGTTGTAGAAAGCAGAAGAGAAAAAGTGTACAGAAGGGGGACAGAGAAGATGGGAACAAGGACAAACTATGAAGAAAAAATGTTAAATTATTAAAGGTGGCTAAGTGGAAAACTGGCAGAAAAGGAGAGTCATTTAAATGAAGTGAACAAGTAAAGAGGAAAAGTGGAAGATGGAGCAAGGACAGAATAGAATGGAGAAGAGGCCATTGGATAACAAGGTATGCCATGCATTCTATAAGCTTCAAGAAGGGGTTGGATGGTGTTTAGTAAGTGAGGAATAACTCAGCCTGCAGCCTTGTGTCTTTATATGGTCACAGAACAACCCCTCAGTGACTTCTAATATCCTTATCATTTACAGCAGGGGGTACATTATCCCTTATAATACATGAATGATACTCAGAGTTCCCTGTATAACTCAGCCTGCAGCCTTGTGCCTTTATATGGTCACAGAACAACCACTCAGTGACTTCTAATATCCTTATCATTTACAGCAGGGGGTACATTATCCCTTATAATACATGAATGATACTCAGAGTTCCCTGTATAACTCAGCCTGCAGCCTTGTGCCTTTATATGGTCACAGAACAACCCCTCAGTGACTTCTAATATCCTTATCATTTACAGTAGGGGGTACATTATCCCTTATAATACATAAGTGATATTCAGAGTTCCCTGTATAACTCGGCCTGCAGCCTTGTGCCTTTAAATGGTTACAGAATCCCTCAGTGATTTCTAATATCCTTATCATTTACAGTAGGGGGCACCTTATCCCTTATATCATTATAATACAATGAAACCTCAATTTTACATGTCCTTTTTACATGTAACTTTTAAGTTAACTTTTAGTATGTAATATAATGGCCAATTCTAAGCAACTTTTAACTTGGTTTTCATTTTCAAATGGGGGTCACTGGTCCCATCTAAACAACAAATGCTCTGTAAGGCTACAAATTAACTGTTATTGCTACTTTTTAATGACTCGTTTATCTGTTCAGGCCTCTCCTATTCATATTCCAGTCTCTTATTTAAATCAATGCATGGTTGTTAGGGTAATTTGGACCCTAGCAACCAGATGTCTGAAATTGGAAACTGGAGAGCTGCTGGATAAAAAGTTAAATAACTCAAAAACAACAAAGAATATAAAATGAAAACCAATTGCAAATTGTCTCAGAATATCACTCTCTACATCATACTAAAAGTTAACTCAAAGGTGAGCAACCCTTTTAGGGGGGCCCAATTGTGAATTTCTGTACCGGGGCCCTTAGGGGTCTAGTTACGCCACTGTCCTTTAGGGATGCATTGAATCCACTATTTGGGATTTGCCCGAATCCTTTGTGAAAGATTTGGCCGAATAACGAAATTAATCAGGATCACAATTAACATATGCAAATTAGGGGCATTAGTGGGACATTTTATTTACTTCCTTGTTTTTTGATGAAAAGTCACGTGTTTTCCCTTTCTGCCCCTAATTTACATATGCCCATTACGGTTCTGATTCGCTTCGGCCAGGCATAAGAATTCGGCCTAATCCTGCTGAAAAAGACAGAATCCTGGATTCAGTTCGTCCCTAGTTTTCTTGCTGTTCCCTATGTGATCTGTTATCGGAAACCAGTTATCCAGAAAGCTCCGAATTACGGAATGGCTGTCTCCCACAGACTCCATTATAATGAAATAATCCAAATTTAAAAATGATTTTCTTTTTCTCTGTAATAATAAAACAGTAGCTTTTATGTGATCTCCACTTGGTGGCAGTCTGGGATAATAAATACAAAGGCTTGTACAGGTATGGGACCTGTTATCCACAATGCTTAGGACCTAGGGATTTTCGGATAAAGGACCTTTCCGTAATGGCTACTATAAATCATTTAAACATTAAGGGGGTTATTTATTAAAGTCCAAATGCCAAAAACTTTTATTGTAAAATCTGAATTTTTAGTGGACTTGATGTTTTCGAGATTTATTATACCCCGAGGATGGAAAAAGTCTGAATCCGAAAATACTCCGTCTCCAAGCTGTCGGGTCTTGTAGAAGTCAATGGCAAAGGTCACATTTCAAATTATGAATGTATCATGTTCTGCCTGAGTTTTGGGCAAAAACCCGAAAAATTTAGGGTTTTCAAGAAATTTCATGAAAAATTTGAGTGTTTCGAGTCTAAAACACTAACAAAAATTGAGTTTTTTTCATTGATAAATTCTAGTTTGGTCAGACTTTTCTTACTTAAAAAATCAGATTTTAACAAATAACCCCATTAATAAACCCGATAGGATTGTTTTGCTATATAAAGCTATATAAAGCTCGTCTCAGTAATACCCTGACAACTTAGAAAGGCGAGGACTTCCGGGCAACTTTAAAAGAAATCTGTATGTTTATTTCACAACAGAGTTTTCAATGGAGAATAACTTGTAACAGAATTAACAGAAATGTACAAGTTGTGCTTTTTTTTTTTAACTGGCCCACTGGCCACAGATGAGTTGCTCTTGTCAGTAATGATTTAGTCCCACTGAGGCAGTTAGTCCATACATCAGTCTCTCAAAGACTTGTCTCAGGATTGTATCCAAATCTCTTCTTTTCACAGACCTCTCTTAGTTACCTCACACACACTCTCACTTCCTGCTTCCTGTCTTTGGCAGAGAGCTTCCCTCCCCCCAGGTGGTGACATCACTCCCACACCTGCAGTGCTAATTAAATGCAGATTGTTCACAGCATCAGTAATTCTCTTTACATTCTGTGTCTCATAGAGCATTCTGGGAGATATGAACCCTTCCCTCTTCTACACACTGTATTGCAATATAAATATATAATACACAAAAGCCATGAATATCCTGTAAATTATATCCTTATAAACGGTGAGTAGTGATGTCATCAGTTATAAACGGTGAGTAGTGATGTCATTTCTGTCACATGACTCACTAAAATTTGTGTATTATAATAAATAAAGTACCCCCAGTTGTAAAATATGAGGATATTAGAAGTTACCTCGGAGTTCCATGACCTGTATAAAAACACTCGGCCTTCGGCCTCGTGTTTTTATATGGTCATGGAACTCCTCGGTAACTAATAATATCCTTATATTTTACAAGAGGGGGTACTTTATTCACTATATATAGATATACATTAATAACTGTAAGGTTTCATAGTTGTGTACATCACAGTGAATGAGCAAGGTGACATCATCACATTGGCCATTGTGACATCATCTCTATGGCCATTATGACATCATCATTCTGGCCATTGTGACATCATCTCTATGGCCATTGTGACATCATTCTGGCCATTGTGACATCATCTCTATGGCCATTGTGACATCATCAGCCTGGAAGCTATAAAACTGCAGCTGGCACTGAGCTCATTTCATCGTAAGAACTTGAAGTGGACACTACTAGTGGACACATCATGTATCTTAATATAACTAATACAATGTATCATCATTTATTTATCATCATAATCGGACTATTTACTTTATTTATGAATACCACATCAGGTAAGAAAGATCATTCTCTGGCTTTTTACCCCTGAGATATTAACTGACTCTGTATGTTTCAAACCAATGACATATACAGTAGAACCCCCATTTTACATCCCCTGATTCTAAGTTTCCCCTCATTTTACATTGTTGTTTTGTGGTCCCACCTATATATTATGGATAATACATTTCCCTGATTTTACATTTTCCTGGATTTTACACCATGTTCTCTGGTGCCCTGAAAAACGTAAAATGGGGGTTCTACTGTATATCAATGTAAGGTTAGCGAGTCGATGTGAAAAGTCGGGGACACGACTCATGAATGGAATTTGGTAGGCGCCTCTGTTGCAGGATGAGGCTGATAGAGACTGCTCTGTACATTTCATGATCCTAATGTCATTTTTTCCCTCTTTTAGCAGTGACGGTTGAGAATTTCACCTTATTTAAAGAGAAGCTGACGCTGAAGGCACATACAATCAATGTGATTCCATGTATGTTTCAAACACTGACACCACTCAACCCACGCAGATTCCAACTGGAATGGGGGAAAATGGATACGAAAGGTTACACGCCTCTAATCCACCTGCACGGAGAGCGCGTGACAGTGGCATCGCCCGATTTGAAGGACAAATACCACATTTTTGAAAGCCAGGTGGCAAACGGGATCTGCTCTCTGGTGATTAATCCCACAGAGATGACAGACAGCGGCACTTATCAGGTCCGGCTGAAAATTGTAGGAAAGCTGTACGAGCCGGTTCCATCTATAGACATTCAAGTAGAGAATCAAGACACAGGTAAAGTGCAAGAAAGATAATTATTCCTGATTTCAAATGTAATCCTAATGAAATGTATCACTCATTAGATGTGAAAGAAAAGTGTCTGTATTGTAACCCCAATACACAGCACATTAACTGACTAAACCTATCACTCGTCAGTGCTGCCCACACTCTCACTTAGTAAATCTATCTTTCCTTGGGATTCATGGGATCATTTTGCTTTGCAGATTCACGGGGATTGTCGGATAAAAAGTCTGAAACAACGACTATTGCATCAACAGCCGCAGCCACTGTCTCTTTTGAAGACGAGATCCTCCAATATATTAACTCAAGTGCTAAAAGGGAGACTACGACTAGTATAGTCCTTGGAATGCTCCTTGTTGTAGGCGTAATAGGCTTACTAATAGCAGTCCAACAATGGTAAGTGACATTTCTTTTTGCTTTTTTGGTGGTCAAGAAAGGTGGAAACATATCTTGCGCTAGAGTAGAAATCGGAGGCCAACAAAAGTGTAAAGACAATAAGGGGGGAATTTGATACTGGTCGATAACACAAAAATTGTTCGCAATTCATTCGCAATGCAAATAAATGTTCTCAAAGTGAAACATTTTTCCTGTGTGAACACTTTGACCCTCATGTGACAGTAGGATAGCGATTGTGAATTTTATAGTTTATGAGTGCGTAGTGTATGTAATAAAAATTCCCAATCGCAAACCTTTTTTTGCGACAGTTTTGCTTTCTTTTGAGAGTTTTGCTCTTTGCAAATTTTATTACACTTTTCCCTAAATATTTTAGCAAGAGCCAATTTAGTGAGATTTGAGTCTACTCAGCCATAAATAAGCAGTAATATATCCTTATATATGGGGGTTAGTGATGTCATCAGTTGTCCTTCCTTGTAATGAGCGTCTGGTCTTGTGTCTTTATATGGTCACACACTGAAGTTATTGTTTTTTATACATAAATATATTTATACATATACGTCAACTGCACCAAAAATATTGTATTTAACAAAAATCCTTTAGCCATTTCACAATTGTTTCCTGTTTTTTTGCAGTATGAACAGAAGGCCAAAAAACCCGGCTGGTGACGAAGAAAACCCATCTAGTGATGAAGAAACCCCATCTAGTGATGAAGAAACCCCATCTAGTGATGAAAAAAAGCCACCAGTTAAGACTTCAAAGAAAGGGTAAGTAAACATTTATAATGTTTTTTTATGTCCACTAAATATTCTGAACTCAGGGCCTTGCATACATTTCCATCTAACATACCAGATACATATCAGTAAGTAGTTGCATTTTTAAGAATCTCTTGAATGATTTTGTATGTGCAGGAAAGATAAAAAGAAGAAGAAGAAGAAGAAGAAGAAAAAGTCAGAAAAGTCTTCTGATGAGAGTGAGGAAAGCGCGTCTAGTAAATCAGAAGAGAGTGAAAGTGACTAGAACAGGAGTGACTGGACATCATTACAAGTATATCATGAGAACAAAGAGAATTTAGAAGCTTCCTTGGATAAGAATGACTTCTTGATAGAAGAATAAATCCTAAAATTGAAAGACGCTGCTTTAATTGGAGGAAGGACTTTTGTCTCTTTTCAGCCTCATCTCCGATGTCACTATGGAATGAAAAACTGAAAGATTTTCCATTTTTTATTCTAATCCGCAAATTCTGTCATTTTATAAAAATATTTTCAATAAAACCTAAATAATTTTTTTTCTTCTTTGTATTCATCTCTTTGATATACTATGTGTAGTTGTGTGTTTTTTACATTTCTTTACTGTAATTATGAATTTCAGAAGCCACAAATGATCGCTTTTAACCCTGCCATCAAATAAACTGCCACTTCTGCATACTAGAGACGAGCCATTCATTTCATCCAACATTTGGTTTGGCAGAAGGAAAATTAGAGTTTTTCAAAATATCTGCAGAAATGAATGAAAATGCTCAGGTTGTTGACTTTTCTTAATGGAAACTTTCAATTATAGCAGGTTGGCTTCAGAATGATTCACCAGAAGGACGGGGCTTTACAATTCTCGTTAGAAATCTCAATTCCCGAAAGGAAATATTAAATTGCCTCTCCTAACCTATAAAAGCCAAACATCCTATATACTGTATTTTGCCCACTTTCTTCTCGCATAAGCAGGCCATACACTGTAAGGTCCACCCTCAGTGGCCTGAAATAAAGTTCTCAGTTCTTTGATAAGCCTGTCTGTGGGATCTGTGAGTGCCTGCCATTCTCTGTTTTGGTTGGATACCTCCACCTTGAGCTGTAGGTCTGGGGCATGAACACCCTGACCCCACGTACTACTGGTGAGATTATAAACTGGCCTTACACTGGGATTTTTTTCCTTTTAAATACAAAGATGACCTTTACCTGATTTGGCCACCAACCCTCTGGGTTAGATTAGGTTAGATTAGGTTAGATTAGGTTAGGGTAGGATCCAATCATTTGGCCTCTGGGTCAATGACTGCATCATCTTAGGAGACCTGTTGAGAGAGGAGCATGTGGTCCTCACCTGGCAGAATTTTTAACCCTGCCATATAGATACCTGGAAATCTTTGGTTGAGCAGAAAGGCCCCATACATGGGCCAATAACCTGCTGACAGTCTGGTGGTTCTGACTGGCAGCTCAGGTTTGTCCATCTATACTCTAGTGTCTCTTCCATCAAAATCGATCAATAACAAAGCAGCAATGTGTATCTGTGTAAAGAATGCTTTAATTGTGCCAATTTATAACATTGATATAAAATTTCCCACCTCCAAGTCCAACTACATCTGGGTTAGTGTTTTCCCAATAGTCGAACCCTGATTGAGGTACTTTGGTATTCATGAAAGAAGTAAGCACACTTAAAGCATCAATGTGGCACACCACAATTAAGCTTGATAACTGTTTCTCAATGTCCCCCGTCCAAGCCAGTTGCACACAGAACATTGCTGCCCATGGTGAACTCAAAACTCCAAAAGACGTTGTAGTGGTGGCTCATTATCATGATGTTGATGTTGGTCCATAGATGAGGGTGGCTTATTATTCTCATACTGACGTTGGTCCTCGAAGGATTTGCATTGATTTTGTGAGGCTATTTTTGTATTGGCTGGGGTATACATACAGTAAGTAGTCAGGCCTTGACCATGAATCAAGGACTGTGCTCAAAAACACTGGTTCAGACATTCACTATGAATTAATGTTGGTTGCTTCTTTTTTTGGAATTCAATGTAAACATATCACACAAGTAGGCATCGAGAATTGAACAATGAACTCTCCGAAAATGAATTTCTTCTCTGATTCAAAGTTTTGAGTTCTCAAGTCTTCGTGGAATCATCTTGAGTTGTGCCACCTGAAACCACTGCCCTTAGGCCCACTGGTAACCTCATGTTCCTCTATGTAATGCTGAAAGGCCAAGCTGTAATCGAACATGTCTGTCTAGAAGTAATGTTGTTTGGCACCAAGCAGCAATTGAATGTGCCCATCAATATCTAAGGCCATTAGGCTAAGCATTGATCAAATGTGGCCACCAACATGTAGTACTATTAGACCAAGCTGTAATCGAACATGTACATCAAAATGTAATTCTGTTAGGCCAAGCAGTGATCAAACGAGTCCATCAAACTGTAATGCTATAATCAAAAGTGTCTATTTAGGTGTAATAATGGGCAGCAATCGAGGGCCACTAGGTCAAGCAGAAATCAGACGTCCCAGTCTTCATGTTCTACAACTAGGTTGAGTAGTAGGGGAATGCAATTGTCTCCATTAGGTTTAGCATAATCCCCATCTTCCTATTCATGTAACAGCATTAGGCCAAGCTGTAGTAGAACATCTCATTGGCCGTGTAATGGCGTTAGGCCCAGCGGTAATCAAACGTATCTTTCTCCATGTAGTCTGTCCAGGTGGAGGAGGGCATGCTCCGATAGGGATCCAGAAGTATCCGGAAGCAGCGGATAATGAGAAGGCCAAGGAAAATAAAAAGCAGAAAAACCAAGACAAAAGCTGCTTTTTGTTCCAATGTGAGGGAGGAGACAGGCAGGGCATCTCCTGACGCTGAGAAGGTTGTGCTCAAAATCTCCCCTGTCATTGCCAGATACATTGTGCTTTTTGGGGCAGTTCCTCTATGTTATACCTGTAAACAGAATATAACGTCATAATTGCATAGCATATTGTAGGCACAGAACATTCCTTTTATGTTTATTTGTCCAGTATCAATACATTATGAAAGGGGGCCTCCATACCTGAACCACTAGGGATTATGTACCTTGGATGGAATTACTCCTAGTTTCTTTTCTGAAGAAATGCTAGCTCCTCACCTGAAAAACTATTTTTCTTATCCAAACTGATGTTAGCTCTTCAATTTAACTTCTTGTTTCTTACCTGAACATCTAGCTTCTCACAACCACTAGTCCTTTAGCTCAGCACCCACTAGCTATTCACATCAGTAGCCCCTAGTTTCTCATTTGATCATCTAGTGCCTTACCTGAACAACTAGTTTCTCAATAGAACAACTACTAGTTCTAGCTCATCACCTAAAGAACTCATAGCTTCTCATCTGAATGATCAACAGTTCCTCACCAGAACTACAAATTTCTCATCTGAACAACTACTAGTTACTTACTTGAAACATCAAATAGATCCTCATCTAAGCAACTCTGTACCCAAACATATACTATCTCATCATCTCAACTACTAACTCCTCATCTGAACCAAACGTATCAGAAGATACCGAAGATGATGCCCGTGAGCCCCGCTGCGCTACTCTGCATGGAGAGATCTGTGCAACTTTCAGTGACTTTTTTCTAATTTACCATTTCTACTATGAAGGGAGGAAGCATAGAGGGGTGATTGGGGGCTAGTGGATGGGGATTCTCTCTTGGGGGGGGTTTAGTTCTCCTTTAACTGAACAACTCCTCATCTCCCTTATAGCTCCACACCTGAATTGCTAGCTCCGCACCTGAACAACTTGTAGTTCCTTGTGTATATTACCTCTAGCTCCTTACTTGAAGAACTTCTAGCTTCTCATTTGAAGAACTTCTAGCTTCTCATTTGAAGAACTTCCAGCTTCTCAACTGAAGATCTCTAGCCCATCACCTGAACAACTTGTTGCTCCTGACCTGAATAACCACCAGTTCCTCACCAGAAGCACACATTTCTCATCTAAACAACTATTAGTTCCTCACCTGAACACCCACTTGCTCCTTATCTGAACAACCACTAGCTCCTCACCTAAAGAACTGTTAGCTTGTCACTTGAACAACTATTAATTTAATTTTAATTAATTTATCTTAAACAGTATCTTCTTGCTTGAACAACCACTAGCTCCTATCCTGAGCAGTTACTAATACCACACCTGGACAAAAGCAAACCCTTCTTCTGTGCAACCATTAACATCTAGCGACGCCTTAGTGTTTATCTATTCGGATTTTTATAGGTCAAACAGCATTTTCTGGATTTCATGCTCTTAAACACTACTGTGGGAAGATTTTTACCAATGATCAGCAATTATTTTTACACTATTAATAAAAAGCCAACATATCCCGGCAGTGCTATACAACAGAAGGGCGTATAAATCAAACAAACAGAATACATACAATCGATAACTTATAGAGGCGATAGAACGGGCTTGATCATTAGAGCTTACAATCTATCTTTTCTGCTTAGAGTTGAACAGTTTAATGGAATCCCTAACTTGTTTTTGCTTGGTGACATTGGTGTAAACTCAGATTAATGTGAATCCCATTTCTTTATAGATTAGGGACAGCGCTTCTGCTTCTCCAGCAAAAACAGCTGTGCCTTTAATTACAGCATTTCACTTCCATTTATTTAACTTCCAGCCAATTAAACAGGGAATAAATACACCGAGGGGGCATATTAAAGCCATCGTTTTTTTAACCAACCCAGAAATGAACACTGGAATGTGTAGTGGAAAATTGCTTAAAAAGACATTGTCTTTCATTGTGAAAACATTTTTTTTTTCATGATTATGTGGGGTGTTAGAGATCAGATCTGCTGCTGAGCTCTAACACCCCAATAACCCTCTAACACACTCTACCAAGAGAGTCAAAATTGTAATGAATTATAGCAAATGAGTTGCTTGAATCTTCTAAGCAATAACTTTATAAAAGAACAGACAAATCTTTTGGGTGGAAGATAAGTGTAGCAATGTCAGGTGACTGGGGCCTTCTCCAGTGATTCACCCACAATCTTTAAACAGAACAAAACAGTCTCATGCAGATAAATGTACTGAGGTCTTGGGGTGTATTTGTAATAACTTTAAGCAGCCAGGTAGCATGTATATATTAATTACAGGGAGCCAGTCTATATACAGTAGGTACAGGTATGGGGATCTGTTATCCACAAAGCTCCGAATTACAGGAAGCTCTTCTCCCACAGACTCCATTTAAATCCGATAATTCAACATTTTAAAAATGATTTTCTTTTTCTCCTTTATAATAAAACAGTAGCTTGTACTTGATCCCCACTAAGATTTAATTAATCCTATTTTAGTAGATTTTAGGTTTTGTGATCCAAATTACAGAATAGTCCCTTATCCAGATGCCGAGCATTCTGGATAACAGGTCCCATACCCGAAGTACCTGCAGGATGCCCAATTATATAGTTAATTAATGCCCAATGGGTACAAGGATATATATTGATAGACAGTCAGACAAATTCCAGTGAATAAAATATACAGTATATGTGAACAGTAGGCTATTGTACCCCCAAGATGCAACTATATATCCCCACAGGTTCCTAATAAACTAGTAGGTTACCTCTGTATTCAGCCACAACGTGCCCATGTAAGTACCCATAGGGTGTGAGCGTAAGTACCCACAGAATGCTATAGATCCAGAGTGCTAGTGTATATAATCTCTGGGTGCCACTGTCCACTCACACAGAGGGTTAGTGTATGTACCCAGAGAATACAAGTACGGGCACTAATAGGTGGATGTGCCCACAGGGTACCAGTGTCTGTTCTCACAAAGTGCAAGAGTGTGTAGCCTGAGGGGGCCAGTGTATGTTTCAATAGAGTGCCAGCGTCCTTTCACACATTTATACACATATATATATATATATATATATATATATATATATATATATATATATATATATATATATATATATATATATATATATACACATAACCAAAGGAATGGTGCACTCCATAGACAAAATGAATACCTGGGTGCCAGCATGGGAAATAAGCAGTGAATAAGGATTGCGGCACTCACTGGTATACATATACGGTATATACCTACAGCTCCCATTCTATCTATCTATCTATATATATATATATATATATATATATATATATATATATATACCCACAGGGTGCCCATGTATATACCTACAGCTCCCATGCTATATATATATATATATATATATATATATATATATATATACCCACAGGGTTCCCATGTATATATCTACAGCTCCCATTCTATATATATATATATATATATATATATATACCCACAGGGTGCCCATGTATATACCTACAGCTCCCATTCTATATATATATATGCCCACAGGGTGCCCATGAATATACCCGCCTGTTTCTTGTGTACAGTGCCAGTATATGTACATAGTATACAGTAAATAAGTATATGTAGATAATACCAGTAGAGTGGCATGGGCGCTGTTTCTTGTGTCTGAGCTGAGGGCAGTGAATGAAATACCAGCCGCACGCTGAATACCAATGCCTCATGCCCTGCGCTTTCAGCCAAAGCCCCATCCCCAGACCTGGCACCAGCCATTCTCTCTCTTACCTGTTGATGGGGAACTTCAATCTTCCCTCTCCCTTCTCCGGCACCTACATTCTCCCACTCACCAGCTGGCAGGGCTTCATCCTCGCTTGGGAATCCCTCACCCTGTGACGAGAGATTTTGGGTACCCCCCCTCCGCCGTTCGGTACTGAGCCTGGAAGAGCCTTTCCATCACATACATTTTCTTTGGGATGCTGTCAGTGTTGCGGTTGCTAGTAGCAACTGGTCCCTATAGCAACCCCATGGCTGCTCATCTGCAATTCATTTTAAGGTAGCCAATGTGTTTTTGACTCCCGGAAGAGACCACCACCCCCCTAACCCCCAGTCAGCCCCTCTTCATTCCCCATGCTGTGATTGGCTGCTCACATTCTAATGGTTCAGTACTAGGATTTTGGATAAGCACATGCCCCTCCTTGTCTCTGGAACAGAGAGGGGCCCCCAGATTCTAGAACTCCAGCCTCACTTTGTGCTGCTCTTTTAACCCTTTGCTTCAAGGCGGATTTGCCAGACTGCAGAGCTGTCTTTAGAGAGGTGCAAGCCTTGTGGGACCCCCACAGAGTAGAGGTTGAACCCCACCAGTTTCTATCAGGGCCCCAGCCGAAGGCATGGTAATGCTGGTGGTCTTGTATTTAATGGGGTCCCCCCAGGGTGTATTGTTCTGGGTTCTGTCCAGCAGAAGAACAGTCATGGTTACGGGCAGCTGACCTTGCAGTCTGGGAAATGTAGTTCTGTAGCAGCTGGGGGTGGATAAGGCTTACCAATTGCTGCTTTATGGTCTGATGGTAATGGGACTGCACCATAATATATTGTCACAATCCATTATGTAATATCTGTATCCTATAACATTCCCAAGTGTCTCGAATCACTGGGAGGTTCATTTTAGTTATATGGAAATGAAAGGAGAGATGTAGGTGCTTAGTTCAAGGCAGGTGAGAGCAGGTCTAAACCTCGGCACCCAGTCTAAAATAAATCTGTAGATCAGCATATAGAGAGAATAATACAAAGCACTTGTCCTTGGTTTCACATCATTGGGCAGGAGACATTTAGACCAAATTAAGTTGAGAGGGAGTCGGCAACCAGATGTTATGCAACGTGGACTCCTTAGGGAGTGTAGATCCATCTTCACCAAGCCATTAGTATTAACCTCATCTGACTTCCAACTCTGGTACCAAAGGGTTGAATTAAAGGTGATGGAAGGAACGGAGAGTTCTCTGTACCAATAGAAAAAAGGAAAATAATGCCCCATACACTGGCCAGTAACCTGTAGAGGCTGAGTTGTGAGTTAAGGCTAGAAGTTTGGGTGTTCTGAACTGCGTAATCCACAGAAAATCAGGTCTGGGGTATGACATAAGCATTTTTTAAATAAGGCATCAGTATCCCTTTAATCCACAAACCCCTTATTGGCCATGGCAGTGTTATAAGCACGTGCAAATTGGTAAATCTATTGGTGCAAGACAGGGTTCGAGATGATAAGATGCAATGGCTTCAGTAGGTAGGTTTTTTTTCCTAGGTGTCTCCTCTGCATCACCAGGGAACTCAGCCTTCACCTTTATTTGGGGTAACCATCTCACTCTCTAACTTCTGGGGGTTATCTAGCCTGGGGTGGCAGAGGAGCTACTCTCTATCAGAAATCCTGTGAATTAAATCATTAACTCGGTTGGACATGGTCAATTCCCCCAGGCCTTCTTCTGTGGGGGCTCTCTGTTTTGATGAATACTAGTCAATGCTGTCTCCATTAACAGCATTGCAACCCATCAAAGAATTCCAACCAAACAGAGTGACCTTTCTCTCTGCTTTCTGTAGGACTGGGCCTCCTAGGACCCACCATAGAATCAGACATTGAAGGACCACTTTAACAAATTCAATGTGGAGACCTATGGTGGAGGACAAAAAGTGCCAATGAGCATTGTCCTCGGTTGGGTTGGAGATCCTCTGGTACTATAGCAGGCCAGTCTGTCCCTTGCTACACACTCTTGTGTTTTATCCGATCCCAAGGCTTTAATTAATGTCTCTGAAATACAGTTTGGAGATAACTGCTATAGAGACACATGGGATGGACACTCAGTAACTAATTGGTTTGATTTTTAAAGGCACTAACCCCTTGCTACATAGTGTAGTTAGCACCTTCCATATGTGGCCAGCTTACATATCAGTAATTGGTGACCAGGACCTTCAACAGGAACTTCAACTCATCTTCTGCTTAGGAAAGATTTGAGAAAGGTTTCTAATTTTTTCCTAAGCAGAAGAACGTCAGAACAGTTTCGCTCTCTCTCCTGACAACTTCCTTGACTACTTGGTGGTCAGACTGGTGGGAAACTGACCAGCAGGTGGTGCTGTTGTAACACAATTCATTCCTATTAACAGTACATGTAACCCTTAATATAAAAAGAAAATAAATAATGACTGTAAATGACAAAAGTGCCCAGAATAGCACTATCATCAATTTTACATTCACTTATTTTAAAGGTCTACTTATCCTTTAAATACAAGATATTTATAAATATTTTGGCATGGTATTCTGAAGGAACACAGGGGATTCAGGGAGTCAGGATCAGGAGACTCAAGATCAGGAAAAGAGGACTTGCGAAATCTCCATCAAATGGCTCAGGAATTCTGGATAAAAAATAGAGAATTCTGTAACTTAGATCAGGAGACTCAGGAGCAGAGGACTGGATCAGGAAACTCGAGAAAAACTTGTGAAATCTCTATTAACTATGGAACTTAGATCAGGAGACTCAGGAACAAGAAGACTCAGGAGGACCAAGAAACTCTGGATGGAGACCTGGAGACTCAGGATCAAGAAAAGAAGTCTTAAAATGCCTGGATTATAGGATTATGAGACCTAAAAACTCATGATCAGTAGATTCAGACTCAGGCTAGAATCATAAAAAAAGGGCACCAAGTCCTCCATGTGTATAGAGAGAGCACAGATAAAACTTTGGAGAGTGGCAGCTCTGACTACAAACTCCAGATCATGTTTTCATACAATGCTGCATTGGGGGACTTATAGTATCTTTCAGGATTTGGCCAGAATTTGACCTATTTCAGCAGTATTTGGATTTACTGTAGTTGAATCCTTGTGCCTAGCCAAGCCAAATCCTTTAAAATACTTGACTTTTTGTAACACAAACTTTTACCCTTTATGGTTCTTGGGAGCTGGGGATGGCCATCTGCCAGTGTGAGGTGGGGCAGAGTCTAAACCATTTTAGATTCTAAACCATTGAACCAAGAGACTCAAGGTAAAATATAGAGGCGATAGCCAGGAGTGTAGCTGATTGTTCAAGGGCATACAGACATGAAACCTCACCACTACACCTGGCTAAGACAAATCCTGTCCCTGTTCTGTGATCTAGCTCACACCTCCAAAATCTTCTTATGGCCCTTTAGCACCCTGAAGACCCATTATCATCAGGGGAGGGAGAGCTCACCTATCTGGGGGTTCACAACGCTAGTGCAGAGAGCACAATTGCACTAGAAGAGACACATTTCTGGTTTAAATGATATTTAATGTTATTTAAATTATATTAAATGATATTTAGCTATTGAAGTTACCTGAGGTGGCTTTTTGTTCTGCCATTGAGCATTAGAATGTTTATCATAGGGATGATAGCACACTGAGGATTTACTCATGGAGCCTGAAGATGGGAAGGTATGAGATGCAGCTAAAAGACAAGCTGTGGTGAGCAGTTCCTCAGGATAATAATGAGAAAAGGGTAAAGAAGGGAGTGAAACCTTGTTGTGAGAGAAACTGTTATGGAGCCGATATGTCAAGTGATGTCAGTAACTGTCTGGAAAAGTTCCAGCAATCAATAGAAAAACATCTCAGCATTCTAAATGTGGTTGTCAATTTAGCTAAGGCTAAATACCAGCAGGAGACCAATTTTTTTTTGGTGAAGACAAACAGCAGTAACTGGCCTGGTCTCTAAATGCTTAGTGATAGCCTGTTTCTTGATGAGTAACAGTCTTTGACTATATCATGTTTTAGGTAATTCCTTCCCATACCTTAATCCTTCTCAGACATTTTCCAGAATCCATTATTGCCATATAGTCATGTTAGCTTTAGAAGAGCCCTTTCTCCTGGCAAACAGATCCTCCTGTACCGTCTTTAGCCACATAGGGTTGGTAGGGGGATCAGGGGCTTCCCAATGCTGAGCAATGAGCTTACGCGCCAGAAAAAGTAATTTATGTACCATTACATGGGCTGGGCGTGTGAGTGGTGTTGGGGGAGCCATTCCCATTAAATACCATTTAGGATCTAACAGTATTTTAAACCCAAGCATCTTTGTGATACAAGTTTGTATTGCTACCCAAAAAGGTATAATTTCTGACCAAGCCCAGAAAGTGTGAAAAATTGTGCCCTCCTCCAAACCACATCTCAAACAGGCTAGTGATATTTCTGGATTAAGTTTATGTAGTACAGTCCTTGAATAATAAGCCTCCCAACGATATCTTACTTTTAGGGAGGTTTTCTGTAAATTAATTAATTGTAGGGCCTTGTAAAAAGGTTGGTCCTGCTTAAACACCTCAGCCACAGATGTATTCTGTAAAAAAAGTTACAATGTTAAAGTGCTTTCCTCACTGCCCATCTCATTTTATGGTATGTCAGCCACTGTGATGAGGGGAAGGTAAACTTTTCTCTAAGAGTGTCAAATGGAACCATGCCTTGCTCATTCCAGACTTGATCTAGATTGTAAATCCCAGCTTCAAGCCAGACCTTTGGTGGTTCAACTTTATCTAATGGGGCAAATTTAACATTATACCATAGGGTTGTAAACGGGTCTAAAACCTTCGGGTTGGTAAGACGGTGAACCTTTGTGAGAATATCTCTTTGTAACTGTAGAAGTGAATTATTATTAGAAAGCTTAACCTTTTTAGGATTTATGGTTGCCAGGGCATAAAAAGGAGGTAGGTCAGTTTGCAATATTTCCTGCCACAACTGATATGCCGCTTCCCCATGCCCAGCGAATTTCAAAGACTTGCGCAGCCACAGTACTGGTGCATATCAGGCAGCGCCATTCCGCCCTCGTCTTTTGGTCTACATAGTGAAGGTAAGGACAGCCTGTTGCGAGAGGTATCCCATATATAGCGTCTAAATAAAGAGGCTAGGTCAGAGAAGAAACAGTTCTGGATTTTAAGGGGGGTGTGCCATAATACATACAGAAGTTTTGGTGCTATAATCATTTTAATGGTCTGGATAGGCTCCGTAGGGCCCAATGGTAAATGTTTCCAAACCTGAAATTTACCTTGGACCCATTGCAGTAAGGGGGCCATATTAAGATCATGATAGGATGACACCGGAAGGGCCACTTTAACCCCTAAATATGTAAATTGCTGGACTTTCAGTAATGGGATATCAGCCATTATTCCATCACTCACCTTAGGATCTAGAGAAAATATAATAGATTTTGAGGGGTTAGTCTTAAGGCCAGAGATTTCACCAAAGATCCTGGTTGTATCTAGGAGAGCAGAACGAAGAGTTAGTTCGTATGGCCGCTGTAGGGGCTGCATAAAGCAAGTGGGCAAGTGAAATAAAATGAGGTCCTATCCCAACTGGGCCAATACCTTCCATAAATAGCTCCATTCTATTGTAATGAGACCAATAATAGGTAACCATCTAAAGCAGTGCTGTCCAACTTCTGTGGTACCAGGGCTGGAATTCTGGTCTCCGGGGTGGAGAGCTGTTAATGGAAGATATATCTAGTATAGGTCAATCTAAAAACAACTGGACTTGCTGAGTAATCAATGAAGACGTTTCACTACTCATCCGAGCAGCTTCTTCAGTTCAACTGACTGGTGTGGGAAGTTCTCGGCATATAAACTCTTCCACTAATCCATTTACAATGGCACATTGTAACTCTTCAAAGAGGTGACATCTGAAGAAACTCACAGAGGTGTTGATTCTGTGTAGTTGTGATAGGATTATCCAATGTGTCATGCAACTCCTAGATACAGGTGTTGCATGTTGCATGAATGGATGTGTGAAGGCGGATTCAGAACACTTCACACATCCATTCATGCAACTTTGCATGATTGCAGGTCTCTCTTACTCCATTGCTGAGCACTCCAGGCTGCCTGTTCCTGTACTCCTGTTGCTGAACATTCTGCCTTCCTTGTTCCTGCCTGTTCCTGGATTCCTGATGCGAGACTCCAGAACTATATATTGAAACTTTCCTGAAACTTTACTTCTTACTAAATCTATTATAAAAATACAGTCAGGTCCTCCTGGAGGCCACCAACCCTTACAGTACAATCAGGCCATAGACTCATCTGAGGGAGTGCTACCCAGACTGGGGGAAATTCAGCAAGACCTGATAACCTATAGACAAATACAAGAGTCCTCTGTACTCAATCCATTATCAATATATTTAAGACATTGAGACATTTTGTGCATACTGCTACTGAAAAATGCCTTACCCTTTAAACACAACAGGGATTGTTTGTCCATATATTGCAATATTTTTAAGCTGGCCAACTACGTCACAGTCATCCCATATCTGGCCAGTCCTACACTCAAATAGCATCTGATTCATTAAGAATTCTGTTGCTGTATGCACAAAATGTCTCAATGTCTTAAAGGAGAAGGAAAGGCTAAAACTAAGTAAGTTTTATCAGAAAGGTCTATATAAATACACCAGTAAACTCTCAAAGTAATGCTGCTCTGAGTCCTCTGTCAAAAGAAACACCACATTTCTTTCCTTCTATTGTGTACTCATGGGCTTCTGTATCAGACTTCCTGTTTTCAGCTTAAACCTCCAGGGCTAGGGCTTGAGCATGCTCAGTTTGCTCCTCTCTCCCTCCCTTCTCCCCTCCCTGCTGTAATCTGAGCCCAAAGCTATGAGTGAGCAGGGAGAGACTCTGGCAGGAAGTGATGTCACACCAAGCCAATATGGCAGTTGCCATCCTAAACAAACAGAGAGCTTCAAGAGCTGTTTACTCAAGTATGGTAAAGCATTCTGCAGAATAAATATAGTGTTATAGCTTATAATATTGTGGCTAATCTATTGGCAATAAACTGATTGAGTAGCTTTCCTTCTCCTTTAAATATATTGATAATGGGTTGAGTGCAGAGGACTCTTGTATTTGTCTATATGAATTTTGTGGTCACAGCCTCATTGCACCCCCGCCTAATGGTTTTAAAAATTAGTGGTGAGCACAACTTACCCTTGTTTGTTATAGTTATACAGGAGCAGTGACCAGCTCCATGTTGTAGCTCCCACCCTTCCCAGCTATAGTCAGGTGATCCCACTGGTGTCTAATAAAAGGGCAGCCAAGTTTGGGAGTTTTACTTTGAAAGCAGCAAGTAAGTTGCAGGTAAAACTTAGTCCCTTTGTAAAATGTATAATGGAGCAATAGAATTCTTAATGAATCAGATGAAAATTGAGTGTAGGACTGGCCAGATATGGGATGACTTTGACGTATATTGATAATGGGTTGAGTGCAGAGGACTCTTGTATTTGTCTATATATATTTTGTGGTCACAAGACCTGATAACCTGTATAGATGCTTAGGAGACTCGGCAAAGGTGCAGCACATTCACTACAGGCAAATTATGGAGGTTTTTGAGAATTATTAAACCTGCTTTGTTATCACTATACTGAAACAGAATGAGGTAAGCAGTGTTGGACTGTTCCAGTTGGAAACCGGGAAAAAACTTGGTGGGCCACCTGGCCCAGTCCTTGCACAGAAGGCAGAAGCGCGGCTGAACGAAAAATAAGGTAGGCACGTGGGGGCCAGGGGGATGTTGCAGTTCGGGAGGGGGCCAGAGGGTGCTTTGTGTTTGGGTGGGGGGTCTAGTTTTGGGGCCCGGGTGATGCTGTAGGTATGTGCTTTTGGCCTGTACTGGATCCCAACTTCCAAAATCCTGTTCCAGTGCCAGCTTCCCAACCTTGCCTTGTGCTTCCAGGAGAGGGAACCCTGCCTAACCCTGCACTCACAGGAGAGGGGCTTGTGCCTGAATGTCAACATATTCCAGTGTTGGCTTCCCAAATTTGTCTTGTTCCCACAGGAGAAAGAGACTTCTACCTTGTCCTCTGCCGATGTGAGAGAATCTTTGTGCCTCAGCCTGTTCCTGTGCCTTTCTCCTGGCTGGTTGGGGGGGTTGAGGGCTTAGGTTCTTTCTGGGGCAGGGGAATTATGTGGTAGCATCTCCAACCAGGAGGCACATCAGCGACACCATCATTTGTGCATTGGTGGGTGCATTAGTGCGAGAAGCATATATGGGCACAAGCCTTGCACCTTCTATAAATGCCATTCATATACACTAAATGTTGTATCTGTTTGAGCCTGTAACTCTTTCTGGCCCTCTGTTTCTTTCTGTGTAAGTGTAATACTCATATAAGCTTTTATTTCTAATTCAGGAATGTTCAGCCGGGGAGTTAAAGGATAAGTAAACTTTTAAAACAAGTGAATATAAAATTGATGAGGGGGCTATACTAAACACTTTTGTAATTTACATTCATTATTTATTTATTTTTTAATTCCAAGATATTAAGGGATACGTGTACTGTTAAATATAAATGAATTTTGTTACAAGCGCCACCTGCTGGTCAAAGAAAGAGGCTGCTCTGATGTTTTTCTGCTTAGGAATAAAATTAGAAACCTTTCTCACGTCTTTCTTAAAGGGATACTGTCATGGGAAAAAAATGAATCAGTTAATAGTGCTGCTGCAGCAGAATTCTGCACTGAAATCCATTTCTCAAAAGAGCAAACAGATTTTTTTATATTCAATTTTTAAATCTGACATGGGGCTAGACATATTGTCAATTTCCCAGCTGCCCCAAGTCATGTGACTTGTGCTCTGATAAACTTCAATCACTCTTTACTGCTGTACTGCAAGTTAGAGTGATATCAATCCCTCCCATTTCCCCCCAGCAGCCAAACAAAAGAATAATGGGAAGGTAACCAGATAGCAGCTCCCTAACACAAGATAACCGCTGCCTGGTAGATCTAAGAACAACACTCAATAGTAAAAACCCATGTCCCACTGAGACACTTTCAGTTACATTGAGAAGGAAAAACAGCAGCCTGCCAGAAAGCATTTCACTCCTAAAGTGCAGGCACAAGTCACAAGACTGGGGGCAGCTGGGAAATTGACAAAATGTCTAGCCCCATGTCAGATTTTAAAATTGAATATAAAAAAATTTGCTCTTTTGAGAAATGGATTTCAGTGCAGAATTCTGCTGGAGTAGCACTATTAACTGATGTGTTTTGAAAAAAACATGTTTTCTGATGACAGGATCCCTTTAAGCAGAAAACTCAAGAGCGACTGGTTCAAAAGAAGTGTTAAAGAAGCCATATATGCAAAAACTGAAAAACCCAGTTTGAATAGAGGCGGGGGTGCAACAACTATTGTCTGTAGGGATGTACCCAATCAACGCCCCCCATGGTCCTTGGAAAAAAATGTGGCTCTTTTTTGGTCCCTGGGCCAAAAAAAGGTTGGGGACCCCTGCTTTAAGGGCAAGGCCAGTCTGGCGTCCTGTAGCGGATTTCAGGGCAAGCGCCCTGTGTGAATTGCCATAGTGCGTTTTCCTTTAGTTTCAGTGGTAGTGCAGTTTATGCGTATTTACGCCTGGCTGTTCTTTTTTAAAAACGCAACGTAAAAACGCAGCAAAAACGCCACGTCTGGCCTTGCCGTAAAGCTCAAGGACTTGCTTGGAGGCAGTTGGAGGGACAGTTCTACCCTTACTACAAGTTTATGAAGTTCCCTTTATGTCCACTAGATGTCACCCTGGGATCGTCTATTAAAAAGGACCAATGTAAAGCAGCACACATACTCAAGAAAGCTAATCGCAGTACTTCACAGGAGAGAAATGAGATTGTCTTAGGGTGTTTGGAATGAGGCCACTAATAAGATCTGTGTGCCGTTCTACTGTTACAAGGAATGCTCTCTACGTACAGCCCCGGGTTAAATATACTTTATTTAGAGTCGCCGCTCAGCAGGTTATTTAAAGATTGCTGCCCAGGTCGCGCTTTACAAGAAGCAGCCTCTGAGCTAGTGCTTTGCTCACAAAATGCAGACAACTACATTTATCAAGTGCTCTCAGTGAATAAGGATTATCTAGTCGCAAGAAGGAAAACCCCAAGGTTGGGCCATGTATGCCCAGTCTAGTAATGAGCCAATTTTAACTGCATTCAACATAGTACAGGTATGGGACCTGTTATCCAGAATGCTCAAAACCTGGAGTTTTTCGGATAACGGATCTTTCCATAATTTGGATCTTCATACCTTAAGTCTACTAGAAAATCATATAAACATTAAATAAACCCAATAGGCTGGTTTGGCATCCAATAAGGATTAATTATATCTTAGTTGGGATCAAGTACAAGCTCCGTAATACAGAGCTTTCTGGGTAACGGGTTTCCTGAAAGTGGTAGTAGAAATTCAATCCCCTGCTTAAACTAATGACAGAGCCAAAAGAAGTTTTATGAGAGGGCAATGAGTTTACTGTACGCAAGTTTCTTGGTCAAAAGGGTATGAGAAGGGTATATGTGATCTGCTATTGCCATTTAAAACAAATAAAAACTCACCTCAAATCTCCCCTTAACTGACCTTCAGGCTGGGCCCCCTTATCTCATAACAAGGTTACAGATATATAGAAACATTGGGGTAACAGTCACCCTGCTATAGTTCCAGGGGTACCCAGGGTACAAATAAACACTCACCCCAAATCTCCCCCTAACTGGCCTTCAGACTGGGCCTCCTTAGCTCATAACAAGGTTACAGATATATAGAAACATTGGGGTGTCACCCTGCTATAGTTCGAGGGGTACCCAGGGTACAAATAAACACTCACCCCAAATCTCACCCTAATTGGCCTTCAGACTGGGCCCCCTTAGCTCATTACAAGGTTACAGATATATAGAAACATTGGGGTGTCACCCTGCTATAGTTCCAGGGGTACCCAGGGCACAAATAAGCACTCACCCTAAATCTCCCCCTAACTGGCCTTCAGACTGGGCCCCCTTAGCTCATAACAAGGTTACAGATATATAGAAACATTGGGGTAACAGTCACCCTGCTATAGTTCCAGGGGTGCTCAGGGTACAAATAAGCACTCACCCCAAATCTCCCCCTAACTGACCTTCAGACTGCGCCCCCTTAGCTCATAACAAGGTTACAGATATACAGAAACTTTATGTGATCTCTTTGTTGGCCTGGGACCATCCATCAGATCTTTTTAATCTGACCCACCACTTTGATCTAAGCCTGGGAGGGTAACATTAGTGTGGGAATGGCTCACACTCCAGAAAGAAATGACTTCCTTCCCTCCCCAAATCCCCATTACTTTGTATCATCCCTCCTGCTTAAAAAATACATTATTTACAATCTGATATAATTGTGTGGCTATCAGCCAATGCACGTGTCTATTCACATCTGCACAGGAAACACAAAAGCAAAGTAAGTCTTTGTATTTATGTCCTTTTATCTGAAGGTCAAAATCCATTTTTCAGCAGTGCAGTAAATAGCAGGCATCATTTGCCTTAACATTAAGCATGTAAGGATGCAAACATAACACAAACAAACAAACAACAACAAAAAAAGTAAATGGTTTTGCTTAATGTGAGGCTACATCAGCGGCTCCGATGAACGCTTGGGAAAAAAAACGCCATTAAATTGCGTTCTGTTATTTCATTTCAGCCGAGCGGGTTTTGTGAAGCAAAGAGTCATTAGCCTTCCCTAATAAACAGATAAAAACAATAATGAGAGTTTTTTTAGTTTTAAACTCTGTCCAAAAACAATCGCAGCGGGGAGATTTTTTTTTTTAAAAAAAGGGGGTTCATTTCAGTTAACGTTACGCCATTGCCAGCCGTGTGGGGTCCAAATGATTGAGATGGGGCTACATACACCTATATAGAACATGAGACAAATAAATAGGGCTAGCAATCATATTGACTTTAAATCCATTCCCAAAAATGATCTTGACCCCCCCCCCCAGCACTGATCACCAGCCTGGAGTATGCATACTTGTTCTAACTGACTTCAAGGTTGGGCTTCCAGGAGTATCTAGCATTGACAAAGTCATTCTACTCATACATCTCCCTATCTGGCCTTCAGGATGGGCCCCTCAAAGCCAAGGCTCTAAGCCCCCTAGGACTGCTCTGTTTGGAAACCACTGCATTAAGGCTATTTGAGGTTGTGGTGGTAGGTTACTGCTTTGATGAGGCTGAAAAGTATGATTTTGCTAAATATACACATATATACATTCCTCCAGGAACCAAATCCAGGTGACTTCTTGTCATGACAATGTCTAGCCACAACCAGTTCCACCCTGACCATGTCCATTCCTTAGAATTACATACTGTATATGGGTCACTACCAGGTTGACAAGTTTGCTGCTAGAAGGTACATTGTGTTTCTTGACTTTCATATGGGAGCTGATCTAACTACTGCCAAAGACCCAAGCTGTTGCCACAGTTCCTCCAGCATTGGTATGAGATGTTTCAGAGATGTCTACCTCCAGGAACCAAATCCTGATGACGTCTTGTCATGTCCATGTTTAGAAACAACCAGTTCCACCCTTACCATGCCCCTTCCTAAAGGTTATGTACATATATAAATATGGGTCACTTCCAGGTTGACAAATCTGTTTTTTTCTAATTTCCATATGGGAGATAATCCAGCTACTGCCATAGAAAGGATAATAACACTAAAAACATAGTAGCCAGGCCCAGATTTGTGGAAAGGCCACCAAGGCCCGGGCCGAGGGTGGCAGGATTTTAGGGGGCGGTATTCTGCTCAACCACACCCACTTTGGTTCAGAAACACCGGTGGATGCCCTGGAGATACAATAGTTTTTTAAACTTCCCGTGTGCCAATCCCCATTTCTCAGAATGTTTATGAGAATAAAGGGGAGGGTACTGGGGCCATGGCTGATCCTATCAAATGTGGGGCCCAATTGGGACCATGTTGGCGGGGCCCCTAGACAAAGTGTTGCTGGCTACTGACACACCAAGTATTTAGGAAAATAAGGGCAGACAGGCACAAAATAGAAAGGAAAGGGGCAGACAAGGTAAGAGAGTGAGAGGGATGAAATAGGGGCACATAATAGGGGCACACAGGGTAAGAGAGAGAGGGAGGAAATAGGAGAGTGGACTGGACCAATTAGTTTGGGGCAGGCTGGGCCGATTCAGCTTGGGAGCAGGCTTGGTTGGATTGGGGGCAGGCAGGGCCTATCAAGGTTGGAGGAAAGCTGGGCCTATGAGAGTTGGGGGCAGGCTAGACCTATGGAGTTGGGGGATAGGCTGGATTATCAGAGTTGGGGGTGGGCTGGACCTATGGATTTGGGGATGGGCTGGACTCTCAAAGTTGGGGGCAGGCCAGGCAGCATCATGTGCTGAGGGAAATATTATCTGTGCTGCCCTGTGGTGCGGGGCCCCCAGAGGTGCGGGGCCCTATTGGGCCCAATTGGTCCAATAGGCCTAAGGCCGGCCCTGACTGGGGCGACAAATGACAACAGTCCTAGGGGCGCCCGCAATGTAAATCCGCTCCTCATAGTAGCTGAGATGGAAAAAGAGTAGGGATGCAGTGAATCCACTATTTTTTTACGGCTGAACCCCCGAAACCTTCGCGAAAGATTTGTCCGAATACCGGACCGAATCCTAGTTAGAATATGCAAATTATGGGTGGGAAAGGAAAAATATTTTTTTAACGCCTTGTTTTGTGACAAAAAGGCACGCAATTTCCCTCCCCACCCCTAATTTGCATATGCAAATTAGGATTCGGATTCGGTTCAGCCAGGCAGAAGGATTCAGCCGAATCCGAATCCTGCTGAAAAAGGCCGAATCCTGGCTGAATCCAGAACCGCATCTCTAAAAAAGAGACTCAGGCCAATCAAATTCTTCTATTTTATCTAATGACCCCTACCTAGGCATGCTGTTCTTCAACCAAACATATATACAGTACTTTATATGACGGATGGGTGGCCCCTGCCCGGATTTGTCAAAAGGCCACCAAAGCCCGGACCTAGGACAGCAGGATTTTAGGGGGCGGCATGCTGCCCAACCAAACCCACGTTGGTTCAAGAACATTGGAGATACAATCATTTTTTACATTTTCTGTGCACCAATCCCCATCGCTCCAGTCCCAATGGTGAAAATTTGCATGAAAAAACGGTGGGGACAGGAGCAATGAACAGCAGTGCCTAGGGGCCCCTGGGTGGCCCTCCAGTTGGCTGCCCCATTACCTTTGAGAGCCGGAGGATTTAGACCTCCCCTTGGGGTTCCTGATGCCTCCCAGATATCTTTGTGTGTACTTTGTGCAGCTTTGCTCTAAACAGATTATGAGAACAATGTGCGTCTGACATTTAGCAATGTGATCATTGTGCTAATCTGATCGCTCCTACCGGCCTGGCGCAGTAATCACTCATTGCATCTTGTGCCATTTTATCATTACACCATTACGCTCTCCCAACTATTTATCCAGAAAAACTGTCAGCTCATAAATCTCTAGCTCCCCCCGCCCCAACCACGCTCGACTTGCAGCCTTCTCCGCATTTATCGCCGTAACCTTTTTTTACTGGATGATTCATTCATCTCCACCCTTCCCCCAAGAAATTCTGCATGCAAATGCAACGAGATCAATTGCTAAATCGTACTGAGAAGTCACACACTTATTCTTTGCAAGATGAAATTGTAACAGTTTAAGAAAATATTAATGATGGCAGGCCGCATAGAGTTCCTTGTTCTGGGGTGCAGTACCCAGCAGTGTCACTAGGTGTCTTCATGCTTTTGCACAGGGGATGGGCTCATGCTATTTGTAAAGGAATACTGCACCCCATTTATTATTGGTACAACTACCAATTGGTACAGGCTGTTCCATTCTTGCAGGATATTGGGCAGAAGCATTAAGCATTGTAAATGATGCATGGAGAGTACCCAGCTGCCATGCCATTAAGAGCTATTTAATTAATCTCAAATACCCATTTCTGATTTTTATAAATTGTCCACTCCGCACAGCTTTGCCATCTATCAATGGTAATGGTTACGTTTCTACATTGACTCACAAGATCATTCTTATCAAGCTTTTAGTCTATCCAGGTAAAGAATAGCAATGGTTACATTCAATTCCAGCTCAGATCATTCTTATCAACCTTTTAATGCCTCCAGGCTAAGAATGGGAATTGTTAGATACTAGCTCAGATAATTCTTGCAAGTATTTAGCACATACAGGCTAAAAATGGGAATGGTAACGTTCAACCCTAGCTCGGATCATTCTTAACAATTATTTAGCACGTCCAGGTAAAAATGGGAATTGTTAAGTTCAACCTTGGCTTGGATCATTCTTATCAAGCTTTTAATGCAAGAATGGGAATGATTAAGTTCAGTCTTGGCTCGGATCATTATCAAGCTTTTAATGCAGAATGGGAATGATTAAGTTCAACCTTGGCTCAGATCATTCTTATTAAGCTTTCAGTATATTCAAGTAAAGACAGGGAATGGTTAAGTTCTACCTTGGTTCAGATTGTTCTTATCAACCTTTTAGTGCATCCAGGCTAAGAATGGGAATGATTAAGTTTAACATTTGCTCATATTGTTCTTATAAACATTTTAGTGCATCCAGGCTAAGAATGGGAATTATTAAATTCAACCGTGGCTCAGACTGTTCTTAGCAAAGTATTTAGCATATCGAGGCTAAAAATGGCAACAGTAAAGTTCAACCTTGGCTTGGATCATTCTTATCAAGCTTTTAATGCAAGAATGGAAATTATTAAGTTCAACCTTGGCTCGGATCATTCCTATCAAACTTTTAATGCAAGAATGGGAATTATTAAGTTCAACCTTGGTTTGGATCATTCTTATCAAACTTTTAATGCAAGCATGGGAATGATTAAATGTAATCTTGGCTTGGAGCATTCTTATCAAGCTTTTAATGCAAGTGTGGGAATGATTAAGTTCAACTGTGGCTTGGATCATTCCTATCAAGCTTTTAATGCAAGAATGGGAATGATTAAGTTCAACCTTGGCTTGGATCATTCCTATCAAGCTTTTAATGCAAGAATGGGAATGATTAAGTTCAACCTTGGCTTGGATCATTCTTATCAACCTTTTAGTGCATCCAGGCTAAGAAAAAGAATTATTAAGTTCAACCTTGGCTCAGATCGTTCTTACCAAGTATTTAGCGCATCCAGGCTAGAAATGGGAATGGTTAAGTTCAATCTTGGCTTGTATCATTCTTATCAAGCTTTTAATGCAAGAATGGAATTTATTAAGTTCAACCTTGGCTTGGATCATTCTTATCAAGCTTTTAATGCAAGAATGGGAATGATTTAGTTCAACCTTGGCTCAGATCAAACTTATGTTATCAACAGGGATGGGTGAATTTGACCCGTTTCGTTTTGCCAAAAATTCGCCGCCGGCGAAATGTCTATGGCGTCAATTTGTCGACGAAAATTATTTTGTCGCGCGTCTTTTTTTTGACGCACGTCTCCATACAAGTCTATGGGCGTCATTTTTTCGGCGAAACAAGGCGAAAAAATTCGCCCATCCCTAGTTATCAAACTTTTAGTGCATCCAGGCAAAGAATGGGACTGGTTCAGTTATGTTTATTCCCTTTTGCTAAGCACAAGTCAACAGTAATCTAAGTTTGCTTTTAGACTGCAAAGAAAAAGAATCACAAGGATAATCACAAAGAATGCTCATTAAACATTTTCACTGAGATTAGAGGTTTTTTTTAGTAAATTGCTTTTGAAAGCAGAATTTTTCCCCTTCTCTGCTCTACACTGCTTGTTCCGACTCCGACTAGAAAAAAACATGCAAGGCATTGTGGAGTTTTGGAGGAGGGAAGGCTTCTTCTACACTGAGCAGTTCCGAAAGTGGCAGACAAATGTGCTGCTTTCAGTTGCAATTGCATTTACAAAATAATTGCAAGGGTGAAGTTCCCCTTCAATGTGTTCTTCGCGTCATATTCTTAAATGTTGCAAAAATGGAAAATGGAGCTTCTGGGTTTTGCATTTCTGGCAGTGAGCCCATTATTATTGCAAGCCATCAAGCAGAGCAATGATAAATACTCTTAATAACCCAAGGGGTGCTGGGAGTTAGGGGGATGGGGGGGGACAGGCAGGCGGATGTGAGGATGAAATCTGTTGATAACATCAGAGAGGAGCAGGTGGGGTAACAAAATCAAAATGGCACTGGATAATGGAATTTAAAATTTAATGAGATGAGCGCTGGGGGAATATGTTCCGGGGGCAGCGAGAACATCATGATATGAAGACAGTGCCTGAATAGATTATACGTGAAAATGACAATCCGCCGCGCCTGGGATGTTATCTGTGACAGCTAATGATATATAGACCCTCATGGCTTTGTCTCCATATAGAAACCCTAGAATTACTCCAATATAATGACATGGGTGCTGGCAGTAAATACAGAGAGCACAGGTTGTAGCCTTCTACTTTGCCCCTACATTTATCTTGATACTTTCACTACCAGTGGGGTCTCCATGCAGGAGATACAGGATACTGGGCAGAAGCATTAGGAATAATAAAAAATATATATATATATATATATATATATATATATATATATATATAAATAAATATAGATATATATATGGAAAGTACTCAGCCATCATGGCTGTAAATCAGGTATTTAATATCTAGTAATCCGCTTGGATAAATGGCGCTGAGCCGGCTGCATGTATTGTACTCGGCACCCTGATTGACGTGCCGCTTTTCAAGGTGTTTCTCCCCTATGCGTGTGTGCCATTTAGTCATTTCTAAGGAATTAGTAAACTTGTTTGCCAACAGATCTGAATCCTGCAATGCAAACAGAAGTGAGAGGCTTATTCTGACTCCAGATCATTGATTTAATAAGGAAAACCTGCCCCCTGCCTGTATACAAAGCGAGTGATTAAGTTGTTGTGAGCACAGCAGTTATCAAGTCATTGAGAGCCAGGTCTATGTTTATGGGGGTTGATAAAGCAATGTGGGGTTGTTGAGCTTTATTCATAGGAGGTGAATGCATGAGGGACAACAGAACTGCAGTCTGCAATCTAACTGCTGATGTATGTAACCCAGTCAAGGTATACCACAATAGTGCAGAGACGTGTCCCCCCAATAAATACAATTCTGCCTGTGTTTGAGGGTGGGCAGGGAGAATCACATCTGCATCCCCCTACCCATGTCCTTAAGGAGATGCCTGTAAGGACATGGCTGCCTTGTGTCTACTGACAATGAGTAATAGAGTGCAGCCATACCTTGGACAGAATTGCTCTCTAAATGAACAATAACGGGCACTCTCTTTGATCCCTTGGTGCTCTTGCACGTCTGTCTGGGTTTAAGTCAATGACTCCTCAAATTAATACCCATAGTTTCTCAACAGGGGTCTGGTTACGTTGAGTAAAGTAGTGTTCATGCATTGTGTCCTGCAGCAAGTTTCTCCAAAGTTAAGGGTGAGGTTTGGGTGGATTAAGGTGGATCCGTATAGAATAATGAAAGGTATAGGGGTCTCTGAGTGATCTGTACCTTTCATTAGTGGGTCTCAGAGTGCCCTATACCTTTCATTGTTCTATACGGATTGACTGCTCCCCTGAGCTGAGGGCCTGGGGCAGGAGCACCTGGGCCACTGCTTTACCTTGGAGAGTTTTCTACATAAATACTGTAGATTTACTTGTGCTTATATTCGCTTCTTGAGTTAAGGAGGAGTCTGGGCCAATTTGGGTAGAGTAGAGGTCAGAAGTGCGGCCATGCAGGTCTACGGGGCGCCCGAGTTCTTTATGGTAACCCTGATCCTAGTACAAAACTATAATTATATTCAGTATAAACTAGTCTTATGCTTCCCGTGCCTGGAAGCTTCATCTCATGATGTAAAATAAGGCACCACATACTAGGGGCCTAAAACTGTGGCTCCATCGGTTTTGCTGTCAATATGGCCTTTAGTGGTCAACCCCCATGGGTCTTTTCTCAGCTTTTTTTTCTAAATAAATGTTGGTGCTTTCCAATGAGGATTTGGATACTTTGAGATATGCTGGGTCACCTTGAGCCTCCTGGTCATTAACATGCAGTCATAGTTCATATCAACCTTTTAATCCTCACTTCTTTTGAGCCAACAAGTTTATCTTCAGTGAGTCGTTGGCTGCAAATCACTAAGCAGAAGGCTTGTTTCATAAATAGTCCCAGTTATTGTCATCAGGTTTTATTGATATCCCATCATCATCCTGACGGCCCCACCACCTTGGGTTACCAGACTGGAACAGACGAGTTTCCAAGACGTAAATGCTATTAAGAAAAAGCGCACGCCTGTCCGACAGAGTTTTGCATTCATAACCCATTACATCAGCCTGACACATGTTGGCCAGATTAAATCTTCTACATGATACCCCCATATATTGTACTTGTTTATCTCAATCCCTGCCTGCACCTGTTGCCTACTAACTCATGTCATATTCCCCTGAGTTGGCACCAGTATCATTTTACTAAGCAAAGTCAACTGCACAATATTATTTCAACTCCCTCAGCCTGTAATATGACCTTTGAAAAGGACTTGCTGCAAGACACCATGCATCAAAGATATATATATATATATATATATATATATATATATATATATATATATATATATATATATATATATATATATATATACATATATATATTATATTACTGAAACAATCTATCCAGAAACCAAGGGTCTTGATCAAAAGCTGATCCTCACTTTGCTGTAACAGTCTTTTCTCTAGCAAGGATTTGGAGAGATTTGATTCCATTTACTCATAAGAGCATTGGTGAGCAGGGGTTCAGTTGAGTTAAGGTCAGGGTTCTGTGCAGTCAGGTTCTTCCACTCCATTCTCAGCACCCTCCCTTTGTGTATGGAATCAATATTCCAGAACATTTTTATGGTCTTAGTGCATGTGTGTGGCCCCATCAGGTGACATCAAATCAATTGTTTGGGATAGAGTTCCATTGTAAGTTTGGTGCACCCCAATATATAGGGAAGAGAAGATTAATCATCTTTCTCTTGGCTTTGCCTCAAAGAGGAGGCTTTTTCATAGTTTAGGGTGAAGAGAAGGTCCCAGAGAAGTTAGAGAAGACCTCAGACTAGGGTTGTCTACCTCTTGGGATATGTGGACAATTAAATGCCACAAACAAGAATAGGAAGCTGACATAGTATTTTTGTCTGTATAGCCCCCAAAGTGAATAAGATTTCGACCCCCCCAGTAAGGATAGGGACTCCTTGACATGTTGAGAAGCAAGAGCTGTAGATTAACTTGACACCAATACTTCGATATAGAATGATGTTGGCCTTGGAAGTAATGCTCTATCTATAGTGTTACTGTAACCTAGACTGTACCTACCCTGTGAATGCTTTGGAGCCCACTAGGGCACCCACCAAGAAGAAGTTTCACTATAAGTTCATAAATAATGTTTCATTCCCAAAATATAAGCATCCTTAAAATGCTTATTCATTCATACAAACTATTAGCAGGCCTAAATCTGGCCAGAAACATGTCCAAGAACATGCTCTAGACCAGGTAGGTTACCATTGTGCACCTTTCTGGTTAGCAGAGCCTGTCTAGGAGATAAACCGTGGCTGAATTGGTAGAAAATGGCAGCCTCCAACATCTCTATGTAACTCTGCCGTGCTGGTACATGAGGTAGGCCCAGGGTTTTTTTCAGGACTAGCACCAATTTAATTTGGATGGGGGCATGGGGACCTCTGTGGGAGAAGTTCACCTTTAAATGATTTACATATCAGTGAGGAAAAGTGCGGTCAGGCTACATTTATTGGTCACATTACTTGTGGCTTCTCATTGGCCAGAGTTTTATTGGAAATGAACATTTGTGGTGAAAGTCCTCTTGTTTTCCCACAGGAGAGAATTTGATCCAGTCGCCCAATCTTTGGGAATTCACTGCCTCTAAAAAAGTGAGCCTGCCCAGCTTGGTGGATAGAATTTATAAATCTGCAAGTGAACCCTGATATTTGCTTTACAGAAACTAATTTAAAAAAAAAAAAAGGTTGAAACACAGTCTGCAAGGGTTTATGAAATAAAGTAATAAATAATAAAAGCACTCTTTAAATCCAATTTGGGGAAAGAAATAACTGTATTTAGAGTTTTTTTATATAAAAGTGCAATACCCAGTGACTCGGCTCCGTCTAATGCCCAATAATGTTTGCTGTATTTTTTTAAATCTATACCGTGTACCCTTTCTAAGCGAATGGTTTAAAGTGTCGGCAAGACTTATGGCCTGCTTTACTTTTAGTGGGTGAGGTGAAATTGGATCGTAAAATGATAGATATTGTTAGCCGCAAGAGGAATTAAGAATAATGTTGTTTTCTTTTGTAATATAAGCACATCGCAAAAACTTGTTTATATTAGAATTTTTTTTTTCTAAAAAAAACAACCTTTTCCAGCTTCCCATACGCAATTTAATTATGTTTGCCCTACGCTGTCGACGGCAAGGTCATAGCGCTCATCTCGAAAGCAAATGGTGCGCTATACTATTTTTATGAGTGGGGGAAAAAGTCTGCTGTTTGAAGCGATTTCTACATTTCTCTGAAGAAATTTCTGAAGGGGTCACCTTATCCTCTAGAATATTTATAAAATAGGGCTGCTAATGGATTCCAGACCGCGGCTTTCCTTAATCTATGGCTGCTTGGTTGGGCACCCAGAACACAAAAAGAAATAAGAACTATAGAAATATATAAAATGTACATTTGTTATGTATCCACATTAAGGGACCTATTTATTAAACCTCAAATTTTTCTGGTTGAGGTTTTAAAGAGGAAAACTCAATTTTTTTGAGATTTCTTATTCCACAAAGCTTCTGGAAATCCAAATCTCAAAAGAGTCCATCTCAAAAATGTCGAGGTCATGAAGTAGTCAATGGCAGATGACCTGGATGATGTTTCTTGACATTGTGATCTCATGTCCGATAAGCTAATACATTTGAGTTGCCGTGGCAACAATTCAATAACGTTTGGATTGTTTAGACATTTTGGAGCAGATTTACTAAGGTTCAAATGGTAAATCTGAATTTTCTAAATTAATGCTCAAAATTTAAAAATTCGAATTTAAAACCACCAACCTCGACCCTGTTCTAATTCGACTATTCTCCACCTAAAACCTGCCGAGTTCATGTAGAAGTGAATTGCAGAGGTCCTTTGAATACGTTTATAGTAGTGATGAGACAAATTTTTGCCAAGTTTCGCTTCAAAAATGATGCCCACTAGACAATGGGAGAAAAAAATTTGAAAAAAAGTGGAGGTCGATATAAAGTCGAGGAAAACCTGTTTCGAATTCAAGTTCTCAGGTCGGGACTATTCGATCAAATTTTTTCATAAATAACATACCATTCGAATTGTGAATAAAATCGAATTTATTAGAGTTTAAAAAGAATTCACATTACTCTAATATTCAACCTTTTTTTGCACCGGATTTTTCGAGCAGATTTTTTGATAAATAAGTTCAATTCGTGGAGGGGAGTTAAGTCAACTTTGTTTTAATAACAAAATTAGATAAATTTGAGTTTTAGGAAGTAAATATTCAACTAGGATTGGACTGAATCCTTAACTATTGCAGTCAGCCGTCTCCATAAAAGAATTCCAAACTGAATTCCAACCCTATTCTGCATTTTAAAATTTGAGAACAATTGTCATTTTCAGTTTTTGAGAGCTTCAAGAAATATAGATTTATAAATTTTGGAGATTACAACATTTTTGTTTTTTAAATGCAAAACTTTAATTTGCATCTCGGCAGGTTTTAGATATAGAGAAAAAATCTTAGGGTAAGGGCAAACGCTGAGATTCGGGGAGATTTAGTTGCCGGGCGACAAATCGCCTCTTCTTCGGGTGACTAGCCGGCGGGAAGGCAGTTCTGGGAGATTAGTCGCCTGAGGAAGACGTGATTTGTCGACGGGCGACTTATGTTCCCGAATCTTCGCGTGTGTCTCTGCCCTTAAAAGTAAATAAGTCCCTGATCTGGTTTAGTTGAACTAAATCCTGCAAAAAGTGCTTTGATCCAGTTCATCCTTAGTGCTGCAACTTGTGGGAAATATAGTCTATCTATGCAAAAGTAAATAATAGAAATATATATATTATCCAAAAAACTGTTATCCAAAAAGCTTTGAATTACAGGAAGGCCATCTCCAAAAATTTTAAAATTTTAAAAAAGATTATCATTTCTTTATAATAATAACAACACAATACCATGTACTTGATCCAAACTAAGATATAATGAAGCAAAACCAGCCTATTGGGGTTATTTAATGTTTACATGATTTTCTAATAGACTTAAGGTATGAAGATCCAAATTACTGAAAGATCCATTATCCAGAAAAGGTCCGAACATTCTGTCTTCCCCCTTTCCACCCCAGGTCCGAACATTCTGGATAACAGGTCCCATACCTGTATTTTATTATTATTTTACAATAATATAAAACTTATATTTATTTTTTCTAACATTACAGATTCGTCTAAAAAAATTGCATCAAAATAAAAAAATGTCAGGGTAAATATGTTGTAATATCATAAGAAAAATATTAAAATATCAATATACAGGTATAGGATCCCTTATCCGGAAACCCGATATCCAGAAAGCTCCGAATTACGGAATGTCTGCCTCCCATAGACTCCATTTTATCCAATTAATCCAAATTTTTAAAAATGATTTCCTTTTTCTGGGTAATAATAACACAACAGTATCTTGTACTTGATCCCAACTAAGATATAATTAATAATTATTGGGTTTATTTAATGTTTAAATAAATTTCTAGTAGACTTTAGGCATGAAGACCCAAATTACAGAAAGATCCGTTATCCGGAAAACCCCAGGTCCCGAGCATTCTGGATAACAGGTCCCATACCTGTATTACTATTTTTATATTATACTATTCTATTTTATTATGTTGTTTTATAAATGTAACAAAAAGAACCAAAATAAAAATGAATTCTAACAATGAAGGTAAATATGTTGTAATATTATCATACATATATTAAAATAAAATACTATAATTATAATATGCAATTATATTATAATTAGATTATATTATGCAATTATGTTATAATTCGATTACGATATTATGCAATTACATTATAATTAGATTATACTATTATGTGACATAATAATATTATACAATCGTAACAATATCAAAAGTAAATTAACAAACCAACCAACCAGCTGCCAACTAGGGATTCAGTCGAATCTCAGGGCTTTGGATTCATTTCCGATTCATAACTGATCAGCCAAACCTAATTGGAACCCTCTGGAAAACTGAACAGGAGAATTATTTATACTCAGATTATGGAGTTTTTTAAACTCTTGCTCAAATTTGAAAATGCAAATGAGGGTTTGCGGGGGATTCTGAATTTAATTTGAGCAGCCAATGAGAAATGCAGGCCTGAATCATCAAGTGTATCCCATGGTGGAAAAAAAACAGATGTAGGAAGTTGTGTTGGTTTCAGAAATCCTCAAATGCTGAGGATTCTGCCATGATTTTTATGATGTAGCTTTTATTTCTAAATTACACTGTTTAGCCTGCAAATAATTCACTCTACAATATAAAACTTCATTCCTGACCCAGCAGATGTATCTTTTAAAACAATATACAACAATAAAGAAATAATTAGCCCTTTAGAGTATCTCCCTCCTGCAGTTCTCTTTCAGTCTCTCAACTGTGTAAAAAATGTCCCAAAAAATGGAAAAAAAATATTCCAAAAAATATATGTTTTCTTTGTAGAACAGCGCCGAAAGCAAACGGAGAGAGCAAATAAACAGGAGCTTAATATGGTGTCGTATTTTCATACGACAACGGCAGGAACTGGCAGAGACTGGACACACGTTTTGATTGGCTCTCCTGACCATCTCTTATCACCTTCCATTTCTAAACTGGAATTTCTCAGGTTTCTATATGAGGATTAAACCAGCCAATATGTGATAAAAGATCTGTGAATCTGGCTCAGGCACGACTTCCCATTTTCAATATGGACAATAACAACAGGAGAAAGCACAGCGGATAATAACCTTTGGGGAAGATAAGGTGTCCATTACAACAATTTGTACTACAGCTGCTGATATCGCCGAAAGACTTGCCTATATGTGACAAAACCTTACAAACAAATGTGAGTGTAAATTTTTAGGGGCCGATTCACTAACTTCGAGTGAAGGATTCGAAGTAAAAAAACTTCGAATTTCGAAGTGTTTTTTGGGCTACTTCGACCATCGAATGGGCTACTTCGACCTTCGACTACGACTTCGACCTTCGACTACGACTTCGAATCGAAGGATTCGAACTAAAAATCGTTCGACTATTCGACCATTCGATAATCGAAGTACTGTCTCTTTAAAAAAAACTTCGACCCCCTAGTTCGCCATCTAAAAGCTACCAAACTCAATAATAGCCTATGGGGAAGGTCCCCAAAGGCTTTCCTAAGTTTTTTTGATCGAAGGATATTCCTTCGATCGTTGGATTAAAATCATTCGAATCGAACGATTCGAAGGATTTAATCGTTCGATCGAAGGAATAATCCTGCGATCGTTCGATCGTACTATCTGCGCTAAATCCTTCGACTTCGATAATCGAAGTCGAAGGATTTTAATTCCCAGTCGAATATCGAGGGTTAATTAACCCTCGATATTCGACCCTTGGTGAATCGGCCCCTAAATGTTTTTAAAAAAGATTTTTTTAATAAAAGGTTATTGCAATTTTTGTATTCTTATCTGGGAGCCTAATGGTGGCTGGCAGTGGAGAGGAGAATACGGGAAACCAAACTACATGTGATATAACTGCCACTATCTTGTAAGTAGGCAATTTTACTAGAACTTGGTGAAGGACCTAGAAAACACCAATCTCGTTTGCACACACTTTGGAACGGAAAGAGAAGGTCTTTTTAAAGGGAAACCCACACTATCAAAACATTTCTTGATTTTTATTTTTATTTTTCCATCACAGGGTGTTCTAACAAATTGAAAATACTACACCATATTACGCTCCTGTTTCTTTGCTCTCTCCGTTTGCTTTAGGCGCTGTTCTACAAGAAAACATATATTTTTTGGAATATATTTTTTCCTTTTTTTGAGATGTATCTTTTAGTTATAATATTGGTGTGTAGGTGCATCTCAGGTCATTTTGCCTGGTCATGTGCTTTCAGAAAGAGCCAGCACTTTAGGATGGAACTGCTTTCTGGTAGGCTGTTGTTTCTCCTACTCAATGTAACTGAATGTGTCGCAGTGGGACCTGGATTTTACTATTGAGTGTTGTTCTTAGATCTACCATGTAGCTTTTATTTTGTGTTAGGGAGCTGCTATCTGGTTACCTTCCCATTGTTCTGTTGTTTGGCTACTGGGGGGTTGACATCATTCCAACTTGCAGTACAGCAGTAAAGAGTGACTGAAGATCAGAGCACAAGTCACATGACTGGGGGCAACCGGGAATCTGACAATATGTCTAGCCCCATGTCAGATTTCAAAATTAAATATAAAAAAATCTGTTTGCTCTATTGTGAAATGGATTTCAGTGCATACTTAAAGTATAAGTAAACCTTTAAAATAAGTGAATATAAAATTGACGAGGGGGCTATTCTAAGCACTTTTGTAATTTACATTCACTATTTATTTTCTTTTTATTCCAAGATATTAAGAGACACATGTGCTGTTAATATGAATGAATTTTGTTACAACAGCACCACCTGCTGGTCAGTTTCCCACCAGTCTGACCACCAAGTAGTCAAGGAAGTTGTCAGGAGAAAGAAAGAGACTGCTCTGATGTTCTTCTGCTTAATAAAGATGTGAGAAAGGTTTCTATTTTTTATCTTAAACAGAAGAACATCAGAGCAGCCTCTTTCTTTCTCCTGACAACTTCCTTGACTACTTGGTGGTCAGACTGGTGGGAAACTGACCAGCAGGTGGCGCTGTTGTAACAAAATTAATTCATAATAACAGCACATGTATCCCTTAATATCTTGGAATAAAAACAAAATAAATAATTAATGTATATTGCAAAATATCTCAGAATAGCATTCTCTTCAATTTTACATTCACTTATTGTAAAGGTTTTCTTATCCTTTAACTGATGCATTTTGAAACAAACATTTTCCCCATGACAGTATCCCTTTAAATTGTGTTGGAGAGTGAAACCATTTCTGTTTTACATTCCATTCCCTTCCTGTGCTGTTTACTGAAGTTGCACATAACCACAATACATCTTTTCGGTCACTTTGTTTACTACAATGAGGCCTGCGACTTTACGGATTTCATTTGATTCATGATTACCGACATCCAAAGAAGCAACAATAAAATCAATCTCATTTGAGTCGCGTCAATGTGCTACAACAGCTAAAAAAAAAAAACCTCACTTGAGTTCTCGGTTGAACTTTGTCCAACTCGGATAGAAAACGCATCCATCCTTCGGTCCTGCCAAGTTCTTACTAATTTGCTTTTTAGAGTTCATGAATACATTTACACATCCCCTGCAACAACTGTTCCTTATTCGCACTGATCTGAAAGGAAGACGTTGATTGAAAGAGAGAGAACGAGAACGGAGATTCGGCTATAGAAGACGACACAAGCGTTCGGGCACGTTGCCACCATCCATGTGGCTTTAGCAGAATGGTGCCATTGGTGGGATTATAAAGTATGTTAATATTTTAATATTTAGAACACACCAAGGGCTATTTATTGAGCCAACACAGCACAAACACTTGTGCCTCTTAAAGGGATACTGTCATGAGAAAAAAAAAAATTTCAAACTGAATCAGTTAATAGTGCTGCTCCAGCAGAATTCTGCACTGAAATCCATTTCTCAAAAGAGCAAACAGTTTTTTTTTATATTCAATTTTGAAATCTGACATGGGGCTAGACATATTGTCAATTTCCCAGCTGCCCCAAGTCTTGTGACTTGTTCTCTGATAAACTTCAGTCACTTGGAGTGATATCACCCCCTCCCTTTCCCCCCCCAGCAGCCAAACAAAAGAACAATGGGAAGGTAACCAGATAACAGCTCCCTAACACAAGATAACAACTGCCTGGTAGATCTAAGAACAACACTCAATAGTAAAAACCCATGTCCCACTGAGACACATTCAGTTACATTGAGAAGGAAAAACAGCAGCCTGCCAGAAAGCATTTCTCTCCTAAAGTGCAGGCACAAATCACATGACCAGGGGCAGCTGGGAAATTGACAATATGTCTAGCCCCATGTCAGATTTCAAAATTGAATATAAAAAAAACTGTTTGCTCTTTTGAGAAATGGATTTCAGTGCAGAATTCTGCTGGAGCAGCACTATTAGCTGATTCATTTTGAAATTTTTTTTGTTCCCATGACAGTATCCCTTTAATAATGACATGTCCCTTGGGCTTTTTCCAACATGCTAAGGGGTCCTTCAACTACTGTTTATGCTAACTTCAGGCTCACTTGCTCCAAATGCAAGAGATACTCAGAGTAACACACAACATTAGTTTTAATTACCATAATAGCTAAGCACTACATTTTCTCATAAGCCCAAGACCACTACATACACGTAGATATTGAAGCCTAAAGCTGACCATAGACGCAAAGATCTCGATTCATTCGATTTTCGGACCGTGTGTGGAGAGTCCCGTCATTTTTCGTCCGGCGGAAACCGGTCGTTTGGTCGATCGGACAGGTTAAAAGATTTCTGTCGGCTGCCGATAATATCTCTGCGTGTATTGCCGATCGTACGATTTTCAGTGGGAGACTGTCACTAGCTTTGGTTGGACATAGATATCGTACGATTGCTGTCAGGGGCAGAACATTGCTGATCTGTTCTTTTACTACTTTATTTGATCTGAATTGTAAGACTTTGATCTGAATGGTTAGTGGCAGGTCTGGAGATGGGAAAGTCCGAGCGTACGTTGATTCGTACGATCGGATCTTTGCGTCTATGGCCAGCTTTAGGCCATAGTAAATCTGAACAGAGATCTGACTGATAATGCGCTGTTATACAGATAGCTAGAATCTCAGCTGCCATAAATGTCGCACAAAAGAAAAATATTGCTAATAAAAATATATACCAATACTTTCTTGTGGAACAGCGCCTAAAGCAAACTAATTCTACGTTTGTTTTATATTGTATTTCTCTCAGCTGCCATAAAGCAGGACAGGACTGCTGCTTACAATGAGGATCAGATAGGATCTGTGCAGCCACTGGGACAGAATGTTCTGTTATACAGATAGCTAGAATCTCAGCTGCCATAAAGCAGGGCAGGACTGCTGCTTACAATGTGGATCAGATAGGATCTGTGCAGCCACTGGGACAGAATGTTCTGTTATACAGATAGCTAGAATCTCAGCTGCCATAAAGCAGGGCAGGACTGCTGCTTACAATGAGGATCAGATAAGATCTGTGCAGCCACTGGGACAGAATGCTCTGTTATACAGATAGCTAGAATCTCAGCTGCTATAAAGCAGGACATGACTGCTGCTTACAATGGGGATCAGATAGGACCTGTGCAGTCACTGGGACAGAATGTTCTGTTATACAGATAGCTAGAATCTCAGCTGCCATCAGGTCCGGACTGAGAATAAAAATAGGCCCTGGCATTTCAGGTACACAGAGGCCCAAACAGCCCCCACCAGCCCACTAAATACTGACTTTCTATGGGACCTTATAGCAGCCCCTCTGGCATTTGCCAGAACCCACAGATTGCCAGTCCGGGCCTGGCTGCCATAAAGCAGGACAGAACTGCTGCTTACAATGAGGATCAGATAAGATCTGTGCAGCCACTGGGACAGAATGTTCTGTCATACAGATAGCTAGAATCTCAGCTGCCATAAAGCAGGACAGGACTGCTGCTTACAATGGGGATCAGATAGGATCTGTGCAGCCACTGGGACAGAATGTTCTGATATACAGATAGCTAGAATCTCAGCTGCCATAAAGCAGGACAGGACTACTGCTTACAATGGGGATCAGATAGGATCTGTGCAGCCACTGGGACAGAATGTTCTGTTATACAGATAGCTAGAATCTCAGCTGCCATAAAGCAGGACAGGACTGCTGCTTACAATGGGGGATCAGATAGGATCTGTGCAGCCACTGGGACAGAATGTTCTGTTATACGGATAGCTAGAATCTCAGCTGCCATAAAGCAGGGCAGGACTGCTGCTTACAATGGTGGTCAAATAGGATCTGTGCAGCCACTGGGACAGAATGTTCTGTTATACAGATAGCTAGAATCTCAGCTGCCATAAAGCAGGACAGGACTGCTGCTTACAATGGTGGTCAAATAGGATCTGTGCAGCCACTTGCTGGGCAGGACTGCTGCTAACAGTGAGGTTTAGATATATGAATGGTTTATACATTTTCTGCCTGCACCAAAAAAAATGTATTGCCTGTAAACAACCCCAGGAGTGCCGTCAGACAATATAAATGTGTATAATTTCATTAATGAGATTGACAAACCAACCAGAAAGCAATATCATCTCCCAACACGTCCATTTGTCCGACCCACTGTCATTACAAACAAAGAAAATCTTAATCTGAAAAATGTAAGAAATGACCGAATACATTGACTAAAGACTCTCTGTCTGCCGAGATGATGATTCATGGCTCATTATGTGCGGATAACGTTATGTGTTTGTTTTTGACGGCTCGCGTTTTGCAGATCTGAGGCTCGTTGTTTTCTTGTGTGTCTGATTGAAGTGCCAGATTGGAGGCCCCGGGGAGGCGTGAGCTTCTGTAATTGGCTTAGTGGGGAATAGGGATGTAGCGAACGTCGGAAAAAAAGTTCGCGAACATATTCGCGAACTTGCGCAAAAATGTGAGCGGTTCGCGAACGGTTCGCGAACCCCATAGACTTCAATGGGAAGGCGAACTTTAACATCTAAAAAATACATTTCTGTCCAGAAAAATGATTTTAAAGTTGTTTAAAGGGTGCAACGACCTGGACAGTGGCATGCCAGAGGGGGATCAAGGGCAAAAATGTATCTGAAAAATCTGCCTGTGTGTGCTTGGAAGAGATAGTGTAGGGGGAGAGCTGTTAGTGATTTCAGGGACAGATGATAGTAAGTTTGCTGGCTAGTAATCTGCTTGATACTGCTCTGTATTGGAGGGACAGAAGTCTGCAGGGATTTGAGGGACATTTTAGCTTAGGTAGCTTTGCTGGCTAGTAATCTACTGTTCTCTTTAAACAACTGCCATACGTTGACCTTGTAGGCATTGTTTGCCCAGTTTTTTTGGACGCAGCCACTGAAGCACAGTTGCCAGAAAAAATATGCCATATAAATGCTGAAAATATTAATTTTTCGCCATACGTTGACCTTGTAGACATTGTTTGCCCAGTTTTTTTTGGACGCAGCCACTGAAGCACAGTTGCCAGAAAAAATATGCCATATAAATGCTGAAAATAGCAATTTTTCGCCATACGTTGACCTTGTAGACCTTGTTTGCCCAGTTTTTTTGGACGCAGCCACTGAAGCACAGTTGCCAGAAAAAATATGCCATATAAATGCTGAAAATAGTCATTTTTTGCCATACGTTGACCTTGTAGGCATTGTTTGCCCAGTTTTTTTGGTCGCAGCCACTGAAGCACAGTTGCCAGAAAAAATATGCCATATAAATGCTGAAAATAGTAATTTTTTGCCATATACGTTGAGTCAACGAATGGCAAAAAATGACTATTTTCAGCATTTATATGGCATATTTTTTCTGGCCTCTGTGCTTCAGTGGCTGCGGCCAAAAAAACTGGGCAAACAATGCCTACAAGGTCAACGACGTTGACCTTGTAGGCATTGTTTGCCCATTTTTTTTGGCCGCAGCCACTGAAGCACAGAGGCCAGAAAAAATATGCCATATAAATGCTGAAAATAGTCATTTTTTTGGTCGCAGCCACTGAAGCACAGTTGCCAGAAAAATTATGCCATATAAATGCTGAAAATATAAATTTTTTTGGTTGCAGCCACTGAAGCACAGAGGCCAGAAAAATTATGCCATATAAATGCAGAAAATATGCATTTTTTTGGTCGCAGCCACTGAAGCACAGTTGACAGAAAAATTATGCCATATAAATGCTGAAAATATAAATTTTTTTGGTTGCAGCTACTGAAGCACAGAGGCCAGAAAAATTATGCCATATAAATGCAGAAAATATGCATTTTTTTGGTCGCAGCCACTGAAGCACAGTTGACAGAAAAATTATGCCATATAAATGCTGAAAATATAAATTTTTTTGGTTGCAGCCACTGAAGCACAGAGGCCAGAAAAATTATGCCATATAAATGCAGAAAATATGCATTTTTTTGGACGCAGCCAGTGAAGCACAGTTGCCAGAAAAAATATGCCATATAAATGCTGAAAATAGTCATTTTTCGCCATACGTTGACCTTGTAGACATTGTTTGCCCAGTTTTTTTGGTTGCAGCCACTGAAGCACAGAGGCCAGAAAAAATTAAACCAGTAGGGTTTGCACCCTAGTTTGTAACGGTGGCGGAGGGAGGAGGACGCTAAAGGACAGCTGTGTGTGGAGTCATGAGGCTTGAAGAGAAGGACAGCTGCATAGAAGTCAGAACAAGTCTTCCGGCGTGCAGTAACCCTCCGAGATCCACCCCTCATTCATTTTAATAAAGGTCAGGTAATCGACACTTTTGTGACCTAGGCGAGTTCTCTTCTCAGTTACAATCCCTCCTGCTGCACTGAAGGTCCTTTCTGAGAGCACACTTGAGGCTGGGCAAGACAAGAGGTTCATGGCAAATTGTGACAGCTCTGGCCACAGATCAAGCCTGCGCACCCAGTAGTCCAGGGGTTCATCGCTCCTCAGAGTGTCGATATCTGCAGTTAATGCCAGGTAGTCCGCTACCTGCCGGTCGAGGCGTTCTTTGAGGGTGGATCCAGAAGGGTTGTGGCGCTGCCTTGGACAGAAAAACATTTGCATGTCTGATGTTACAGACCGGCCAAAGGGCTTTGTCCTTGCAGGTGTGCTCGTGGCAGGATTACTGGCACCTCTGCCCCTGGAATGTTGATGAGTTCCTGAAGTGACATCACCCTTAAAAGCATTGTACAACATGTTTTGCAGGCTGGTTTGTAAATGCCGCATCTTTTCGGACTTGTGGTATGTTGGTAACATTTCTGACACTTTATGCTTGTACCGAGGGTCTAGTAGCGTTGCGACCCAGTACAGGTCCTTCTCCTTAAGCCTCTTGATACGGGGGTCCTTCAACAGGCATGACAGCATGAAAGACCCCATTCTCACAAGGTTGGATGCAGAGCTATCCATCTCCGCTTCCTCATTATCAAGGACTGCATCATCCACGGTCTCCTCCCCCCAGCCACGTACAAGACCAGGGGTCCCCAAAAGGTCACCACTAGCCCCCTGGGAAGCCTGCTCCTGTTGGTCCTCCTCCTCCTCCTCCACAAAGCCACCTTCCTCCTCTGACTCCACTTCTGGCACCTCTCCCTGCGTTGCAGCAGGTGCCTGGGTTCGTTCTGGTGATTCCGACCATAAATCGTGCGCTTCCAGCTCCTCGTCACGCTGGTCTACAGCCTCATCTGTCACTCGTCGCACGGCACGCTCCAGGAAGAAAGCGAAGGGTATTAGGTCGCTGATGGTGCCTTCGGTGCGACTGACCATATTTGTCACCTCTTCAAAAGGTCGCATGAGCCTGCAGGCATCGCGCATAAGCACCCAGTAACGGGGGAAAAAAATCCCCAGCTCTGCAGATCCAGTCCTACCACCCAGTTCAAAAAGGTACTCGTTGACGGCCCTTTGTTGTTGCAGCAGACGTTCCAACATAAGGAGCGTTGAATTCCAGCGAGTCTGGCTGTCAGAAATCAAACGCCTGACTGGCATGTTGTAGCGCTGCTGAATGTCAGCAAGGCGTGCCATGGCTGTGTAGGAACGTCTGAAATGGGCCGACACCTTTCTGGACTGGGTGAGAACGTCCTGGAATCCTGGGTACTTGGAGACAAAACGTTGGACTATTAAATTTAACACATGTGCCATGCAGGGCACATGTGTTAAATTTCCCAGTCTCAACGCTGCCAACAGATTGCTTCCATTGTCACACACCACTTTTCCGATCTGCAGTTGGTGTGGGGTCAGCCACCGATCGGCCTGTGACTGCAGAGATGACAGGAGTACAGATCCGGTATGGTTTTTGCTTTCCAGGCACGTCATCCCCAAGACAGCGTGACAACGGCGTACCTGGCACGTCGAATAGCCTAGGGGGAGCTGGGGGTGCACAGGTGTGGAGGAGGAGAAGGAGGACCCAGCAGCAGAGTAAGAAGAAGAAGAGGAAGAAGACGAGGTAGAGAACGATGGAGGAGTAGAGGTGGTGGCAGAACCGCGTGCAATCCGTGGCGGTGACACCAACTCCACTGTTGTTGTTGTTGAGCTACCCATTCCCTGCTTCCCATTCCCAGCCATTACCAAGTTCACCCAGTGGGCAGTGTAGGTGACATACCTGCCCTGACCATGCTTGGAGGACCATGCGTCAGTAGTCATATGGACCTTTGGCCCAACACTAAGTGACAGAGATGCGGTAACTTGGCTCTGCACATGTTGGTACAGGTGTGGTATTCCCTTTTTAGAAAAAAAATTGCGGCTGGGTACCTTCCACTGCGGTGTCCCAATTGCTACAAATTTGCGGAAGGCCTCAGAGTCCACCAGCTGGTATGGTAAAAGCTGGCGGGCTAAGAGTGCAGACAAGCCAGCTGTCAGACGCCGGGCAAGGGGGTGACAGTCAGACATTGGCTTCTTACGCTCAAACATGGCCTTCACAGAAACTTGGCTGGTGGCAGATGACTGGGAATGGGAACAGGTGGTCAAGGTGGAAGGCGGAGTGGAGGGTGGTTCAGATGGGTCAAGGAGAGCAGAGGTAGAGCAGTAAGATGCTGGACCAGAAGGAGTGTGGCTTTTAGTTTGCCTGTTGCCTTTGAGGTGTTGCTCCCAAAGTGCTTTGTGCTTGCCGCTCATGTGCCTTCGCATAGAAGTTGTACCTATGTGGCTGTTGGGCTTACCAAGGCTCAGTTTCTGACTGCACTCATTGCAAATTACAATGCTTTTGTCAGAGGCACACACATTAAAAAAATCCCACACTGCTGACTTTTTGGAAGTGTGCGATCTGGCGGTAGCAGTAGAAGTTGGCGGCATTGGCGGCAATGGCGGGTGCGTTGGCCGGCTGAACACAGGTGCCGATACATGTTGTTGCCCTACTGATCCCTGCGGGCTGTCCTCCCTGCTTCTTCTAAGTCTTATTCTCCTACTGCCTCTCTGACTCTCCGTCTCTCCATCTGAACTACCCTCCTCTTGCTCTCTTCTACTAGGCACCCACAAAACATCAATCTCCTCATCATCATTCTCCTCAGATGCATCAATTTCTTCTGACACATCACAGAAGGAAGCAGCAGCGGGGACCTCCTCCTCATCACTCATCATTATGTCCATCTCTGTCGTGTTCTCTGCCAGAATTAAATCTGGTGTAACGTCCTCATCTCCTTCATCTTCTTCTGCCAATAATGGTTGCGCATTACTCAGTTCAAGAAACTCATGGGAAAATAACTCCTCTGACTCCAGTGAAGAAGGGGCACCGGTGGTGGAGGAAGTGTTACGTGGGGTGGCCATAGCAGTAGAGGATGAGGAGGATGTTGTGGTAAAGTTAGAAACGGTAGAGGATGGGGTGTGCTGTGTAAGCCAGTCAACTACCTCTTCAGCATTTTGGGAGTTCAGGGTCATTGGCTTTTTAAAACTGGGCAATTTGCTAGGGCCACAGGATTGCATAGCAGCACGGCCCCTAGCACGGCCTCTGCGTGGCGGCCTGCCTTTGCCTGGCATTATTTTTAAAAAAACAACAACAACAAAAACTCAGTTGGTTTTTCTGGAAACGATAATACACACAGCTAGATGGCAGTTTGAAGAAAACAGTGTGCAAATAATGCCTACAAGGTCAACGTATACACAGCGGTGGATACGGATTACGTAAAATATATGAATGCTGCTTGAAAAAAAGTAACTCAAGTGGTTTTTCTAGAGACGATAATATTATCAATATTTAGACAAAATGTGAACAAGCTCACACAGCTAGATGGCGGTTTGAAGAAAACAGTGTGCAAATAATGCCTACAAGGTCAACGTATACACAGCGGTGGATACGGATTACGTAAAATATAAGAATGCTGCTTGAAAAAAAGTAACTCAAGTGGTTTTTCTAGAGACGATAATATTATCAATATTTAGACAAAATGTGAACAAGCTCACACAGCTAGATGGCGGTTTGAAGAAAACACTGTGCAAATAATGCCCACAAGATCAACGTATACACTACTACAGCGGTGGATACGGATTACGTAAAATATATTATGGCTGCTTGAAAAAAGTCACTCCGGTGTTTTTTCTGGAGACGGTAATATTATGGATATTTAGACAGAATGTGAACAAGGTCACACAGCTAGATGGCAGTTGGTTGAATAACACACTGGGCAAAAAATGCCTACAGGGTAAATAATGCCTAAAAGGTCAACTTATACACTACTACAGCGATGGATACGGATTACGTAAAATATATTATGGCTGCTTGAAAAAAGTCACTCCGGTGTTTTTTCTGGAGACGGTAATATTATGGATATTTAGACAGAATGTGAACAAGGTCACACAGCTAGATGGCAGTTGGTTGAATAACACACTGGGCAAAAAATGCCTACAGGGCAAATAATGCCTAAAAGGTCAACTTATACACTACTACAGCGATGGATACGGATTACGTAAAATTTATTATGGCTGCTTGAAAAAAGTCACTCCGGTGTTTTTTCTGGAGACGGTAATATTATGGATATTTAGACAGAATGTGAACAAGGTCACACAGCTAGATGGCAGTTGGTTGAATAACACACTGGGCAAAAAATGCCTACAGGGCAAATAATGCCTAAAAGGTCAACTTATACACTACTACAGCGATGGATACGGATTACGTAAAATATATTATGGCTGCTTGAAAAAAGTCACTCCGGTGTTTTTTCTGGAGACGGTAATATTATGGATATTTAGACAGAATGTGAACAAGGTCACACAGCTAGATGGCAGTTGGTTGAATAACACACTGGGCAAAAAATGCCTACAGGGCAAATAATGCCTAAAAGGTCAACTTATACACTACTACAGCGGTAGTAAAATAAAAAAAAGTAAAATAAAAAAAAAATGAATATTAAAAAAAAAAAATTACAGTTGGTGCTGCTGAACTACTAGGAGCAGCAGATTAGCACACCAGTCCCACTCCCCAACACTGCTAGACTAATAGCACTGGGCTCTAGTAGTAGTAGTAGTAGTAGTAGTAGTAGTAGTAAAACAACAAAAAAATAAATAAAAGCAGTCCTTACAAGGACTACTGTTATTGCAGCAGTCAGCAGATGAGATCAGAAGCAGGACAGCTGCCCACTGCAGCTACATACAGAGCACTGCAGTAGAAGGTAGATTACTAGCCAGCAAAGCTACCTAAGCTTAAATGTCCCTCAAACCCCTGCAGACTTCTGTCCCTCCAATAACAGAGCAGTATCAACACGATTACTAGCCAGCAAACTTTCAACTGTCCCTGAAATCACTAACAGGCAGCAGCTCTCTCCCTACACTATCTCTTCAGCACACACAGGCAGAGTGAAAAAACGCTGCAGGGCTTCGGTTTTTATAGGGAAGGGGAGTGGTCCAGGGGAGAGCTTCCTGATTGGCTGCCATGTACCTGCTGGTCTGGGGTGAGAGGGCAAAAAAAAGCGCCAACAATGGCGAACCCAAAATGGCGAACGTCGCGCGACGTTCGCGAACTTCCGGCGAGCGCGAACACCCGATGTTCACGCGAACAAGTTCGCCGGCGAACAGTTCGCGCCATCTCTAGTGGGGAAACATCTGAAAGCAGCCATGATAAAGGGCCTTTATATCTAATGGGAAACTTACAGCACCCTTCAGTGTGTACCCTTCAAGGGGTAGTTTAAATAAACTGTTAGTATCATGTAGAGAGTGATATTCTGAGACAATTTCCAATTGGGTTTCATTTTTTATTATTTGTGGCTTTTGAGTTATTTTTATTTAGCAGCTCTTCAGTTTGTAATTTCAGCAGTCTGGTTGCTAGGGGCTAAATTACCGTAGCAACCATTCACAGATTTGAATAAGAGACTGTAGAATGAATAGAAGAGGCCTGAATAGAAAGATGAGTAATAAAAAGTAGCAATAACAATATATTTGTAGCCTTACAGAGCATTTGTTTTTTAGACGGGGTCAGTGACCCCCATTTGAAAGCTGGAAAGAGTCAGAAGAAAAAAGGCAAATAATTCAAAAGCTGTAAAATGTAAAAAATCAAGGCCAGTTGAAAAGTTGCTTAGAACTGGCCATTCTACAACATACTAAAAGTTATCTTAAAGGTGAACATTTTGGGGATATTGACAGTAGTGTAAGACAGCCTTTGTTATTTTTTAGCATATTTACATTTTATTTATTTGTTTGTTTATTTGATCTGCAACTCTCAGGCTTGCAATTTCGACTGCTATATGTGGTTATTAGGATGAATTACTCTAGCAACCAGGCAGCAACTTGGCAGTTGGAATGTAAGATCAGTAGGAGAGAACCGGATGCGTAGGATAAGCAATTAACGATATGTGAACCCTCACACTTGGTTTGGTCTTTATATTTGCAGGAACAGGCAGCTAACAACTCCCAAACTATATAAAATAAATGATGACTACCAACTGGAAGTTGCTTAGAATAGGTCCGTCTTCCATTTACTCTATTTTATCTAAATAATCCAATTTTTTAAAAATGATTTCCTTTTTTCTGTAATTATTAGGGATGCACCGAATCCAGGATTCGGTTCGGGATTCAGCCTTTTTCAGCAGGATTCGGATTCGGCCAAGTCCTTCTGCCCGGCAGAACTGAATCTTTTTGTCACAAAACAAGGAAGTAAAAAATTTCTTCCCCTTTCCACCCCTAATTTGCATATGCAAATTTGGATTCGTTTCGGTATTCAGCCGAACCCTTGCAAAGGATTCGGGGGTTCGGCCGGACCCAAAATAGTGGATTCGGTGCATCCCTAGTAATTATAAAACATGACCATGTACTTTATCCCAACTTTGATATAATTAATGATTACTGGAGGCAAAACTATCCTGTTGGGTATTATATTGTTGAACGATTAAATGATTTTCTAGTAGAGTTGTTCTATGCATGTTGATCCTATGGATCTTCCAGATAGCAAGAAGAACTTGGACAAATAGATAACCCTGATAGGTGTTTCTCTTTTACCAACCTCATCATCTACGTAACCATGTAACGTTCCTTCTTGTATTCATCTGAATGGAATGGAGCTGCCATATTGTTTCCCTTAGCCAGTGATGTATGCACATTCCTTTTCTTCTTATATTTGTATTTTAGTTATACATGTGGAAAGGAGGTGCCATATTGTTTCCAGCATGAGTATATTGTTTTTTGTACACCCAGAACATTCCTTCTCTGTATATTTGTATTTATACATATGGGAGGGAGGTGCCATATTGATTCCCTTAGACAGTACAGTATGAGGGTATAGCTTATTGTGTGCCCAGAACATTCCTTCTCTGTATATTTGTATTTATACATATGGGAGGAGGTGCCATATTGATTCCCTTAGACAGTACAGTATGAGGGTATAGCTTATTGTGTGCCCAGAACATTCCTTCTCTGTATATTTGTATTTATATATATGGGAGTGAGCTGCCATATTGTTCCATACAGACAGTACAGTATGAGGGAATAGCTTATTGTGCACACATAAACCTTGTAAGTTATTAGTGTCTATTTAAGGCAAGATATTTAATGGGAAACAAATTAGTTCTGTTCCACTATTCCTAAGCAATTACTCTGATGACTAATGCAATTCAATTAAGATTTCTTTTCATGTTCATTAGTGAGATATAAATATAACTCCAAATTACCCTTACTTCATTTATATTCCCTATTTATACCAGGTTACTTGCTTTTCCATGCGTTAGGCCACAGCCCAGTCAAGATATTTCATTTGCCTTTTAAAGGCACGGTTCCTGTTTAAGAAACAATGACTACATACACAACTGCATCATTTGTTTTTCTTTTATTCATTTTCTTTTTTTTTTTCTACAAATTTTTACATTCACTGTCTTTTTTTTTAAAAAAAAAAAAAACAAAAAGGGATGTAGACAATGGCAGTAAAATTTTCGGAGGATTGCACTCCTCGCCATAGCCGTGTGCCAAAAGCAGAGTTTCCCATTACACAGAGGCTTGCGTAATGACTAGACGATGGGGCAGATATGAACCTCTCATATTAGAGACTGTGCAGAGTGTTGGCAGGCAGTAAATGGGACTTGGGTTTCATTAATCACACAAAGATATCATCAAGGAGCAGAATCTTTGGGAAGTGGCTTTTTTCACCCTTTAAAGGAGAACTAAATCTTTACAAGGAACTAGGTTAGAATTGATTCTGTATCAGCCCAAGACATCTGTACCAGCCCAAGGCAACCACAACCCTTTCACAGGGAAGATATGTTCCCCCAAAGATGCCCCAGTAGCTCCCCAACTTCTTTTCTGCTGATCGTCACATGCTCTGTGCTGCTGTCACTTACCCAAGCTTAGGGACTGACACACAATATACTGTGTATATAGAATATAACATTCATGATAAGTCATTATTAATTAAACCAGATTCACAGTAAATGGCAACATAGAAATCAGTGCACTCTGCAGAATAATTAATGAATAATCAGGAGCAGATGGAACCTTTTATCTTTTTTTATACTTTTCTACAATCCCTAAGCTTAGCTTCAAAGCAGCAGCCCAGAGCACACAGAGTATGTGCAGTACCACAGGCACACAAAAGATAGACTAACAAGACCCAAGATGGGGAGCTGCTATGGACAACTTTGAAGCCATTCTTTGGCTGCTGAACCTCTGTGCCGGGCAGCTTTTTTAGCCATAGCATTCTTTTTGGATCTAGTTCTCCTTTAAGTAAGTCTACATAAGAGTTGTGTTTTAATATGTTAAACACAGTAAAACAAAAAGTATCTCTTTAGCTGATAGATGTTATGTTAAATGGGTTCTGAATAATTTACTATACTTTTCCTTAGCTCTATTTCTGGTTGGTGGGGCCAAAGATGTACTTTCAAAAGGTCCACTTGGCTGGAGGGATCACCGAATAGGGTTCAAATCCTAGTTAATTTAAATTCCATTAAATCGTGTTTTCGATTTATTTTTAAGGACAAGTAACACCCCCCCCCCAAAATGTAAATAAGTCATTTGAACTAGCATATCAGTTATTTTATTGTGTATATGTAAACTGGAAGGGTCTTCACGATGGTAAGTATAATAGGGCAAGATGTTGACAGCAGGACAAAATGGAGACAGTAGGTTAAGACTGGGAGAGTAGGGCAAGTAGGAGATTGTGGACCAAGATAGAGACAGTAGGGAAGGAGGAATGCAGAAGAGTAAACTAAAGACAGCTGGACAAGATGGAAGCAGTAGAGCTAAGTGGAGATAGTAGTGCAAGATTGAAACAGTAGCGCAAGATGGAGACAATAGGGCTAGTTGGAAATAATACGGCAAGATGGATAAAGTAGGACAAGATGGTTAAGGTAGGCCTAGAGGGAGGCAATAGATCAAGATGCAGACAGTAGGGCAATATAGAGTCAAAAGGGCAAAATAGAGACAGTGTGGCAAGATGGAGAGAGCAGACCTAGATAAAGTCAGTAGGGAAAGATGGAGACAGTAAACCTAAATGAAGTCAGTAGGTCAAATAATAGTAAAAAAGAAGGAGACAGTAAATGGTAACAGTAGGGTAGACTGGAGACAACATAATAAGATGTAGATGATGATAGTAGAAGTTGTTGTTGATCAAGATGGAGACAGTAAGTCAACATGGGACAGTGTGGAACAGTATGGAGAGGTGGTTTCTATTGTGTTACATTTGCTATTATATCTGCTGTCTGTAGACATGCTTTACCTATTGAAATCATGACTTGGAACTGGAAAGACCCATTGTACAATAAGGTTTGAATTGCCTGGTGTTACTGGCCCTTGGAAAACACATGACTTGGATTGCTACTGTCTACAATATACAAAGTTGATTCAGCTTTAACACATGATAAGTTGAAAGGTTCATTTCAGGGTTCAAGTGCCCTTTGTATACAAAAGGTTGATAAAGGCCCACTCAGCTTGTAATAAAAGTTACAAATATATGAAAAAGTTGCATTACGATAAGCTTTGTCAGCAGGTAAACACTGCCCCTAAATCCTAACTGACCTTTAGCTCACGTGTCAATGTTTGTTTAGGAGAGAAATTGTGTATTTACCCCAAATTATACCCTTTAGTGCTGGCCCCCTATTGGCTGGTTTCAGACAACCTGGGAGAAGAAAGTCTCACTTATATTTTATTATATAAGATAAGGGTCAACCCACATAGGCCCTCCTTTTGCCAAGAGAGGATACCAACAGGATGCCATCTTACAACATAGAATGTCATTGTTAGCTTATCTTCACATGGTGGACAAACGCCTACCTTGTGTGCCTGATATATTATAGAAGGTTGCATTTTGATGTTCTGTAGATTAGGGAGCCCTTACTCAACTCAAGGTCTTCAGGAAATCATGGAGTGTAATAATAGAGCCTATACTTTTCATTGGTGGAAACACACAGGAACACGTCTGCATTGGCTACGGAGAAGGCCGTTTAAATAAGCGCTGTGTAATGGATGTGGGGAAAAAAAGCACCCTTTGCAAAATAAAGAGCCACTCAGGAACAAAATAAACACAACATTTTGCTGCTACAATCGCACTGTTCATAAGACTAGATTGAAATAAGGCACACATGTACACAGACTATCCATTGGGGCTAACTGGTTTCAGACAAGTGTATAGCTAAGAAGGATGCCTGCCCCACCCCCCATTGGGAGGGACTCTATCTCTTGGCCAACGCGTTTCAGTCTTCCATTGCCTAGGGAAGCAAAACATTAAGTGTGGCATAAGCCAGTCCAATTCACTTTAGCACACAGTGCTTATTGTCTGGCGGTTCTACATGGCCACCATCTTGAGTACGAATATTTTGCAACCAGTGACTGGAGGTTAAGAATGGCTTTAACGAGAAACAATGCTGGGAACGTGAAACCACGGAGGATGCTGCAGATAATTGGCTCCTGAAAGCTTCATTGCTGTGTTAGAGGGGCCATGGGGAGGTCATACTTATAGTTCAGCTCAGGCACCAACATCGCATTCATTTTTTTTTAAACATCTTTACAATGTCAGCAATATTAATAGTGAATTTCTTGCCCCTACACAGTAGGGTATATTAATCTCCTTTTACATGGAGTAAGTAACCTTGTGAAATATATATATATATATATCTAAATATATATACACATGTATGTATATATATATAAATTAATTTACATTTCATCTAATCCTCTTGAGGTATCCTTTCATACTGTCAACGTTAGCAATGAAAAAGCGCTTAATTTGTTTCATGTGCCGCAACAGCATTGAATCTTCGGCTCAGGGATACAGATAATTAAAGTCCATGGGCACCAGCCATTTTGTTTATCTTCAGTCTCCCATCAAACAGAATGTTCAACCATCCACTGAATGGCCTGCTGTTCCCCACCCTCTCAGCTCTGGAGATGTATGCAATCTATGACACCACACACACAAAAAAGGTTTAACAGCGACCCATTGCCGATCATCTACAGCATGTTATAAGCTGTCACTTGAACTTCAAGGCAGTTCCAATGGTTGTTAATAATGGTCCTTGTCATTGCTTGCAACAGCTCTCTGTTTCAATTCCCTAACCACCATGTTGCTGGAGTTGACTTAATAACATGAGTGAAGAACTCTAGTCCAAGTGAGAGAATTTCAGAGCACCAAGGCAAAGTGCAGACAATCTGATTCACATTTTTGTCAAAGGAGCTTCACTGTTTTCTTGGTGTCATCAGCTGGTAGAAAAGCCAAACCGAGGATATTAATACTTGAACTGGGTTGCCTCCTTCACAGGCGAGGATGGCAAAAACACTGAAGTGGATGGCACATCTGGTCTTAAGGACAGGGTCCTTTTTACCATGCTCCTTGACATAGCAGTTTGTTCCTGGTAACTAAGCTGGCGAGACAGAAAGACATTGTGGCTTTCCATGGGAACAGGAGTACCAGTTGAATGCATCCTTGTCAGGAGTGGAGGTGGGTGTTGTCTATTCCCTTGGCCCAGGCTGTGTTGTCGTGAAATCATTGGTCCACCTGGACCAATGTTCATTAGTTTATGTCCAGAAGATAATGAATGTCTCTGGGCTCTTGATTGTTTCTCCAAACAAGACTGAGGTGTCACATCGGGTGGGATATCCAGCCTTCTAGGCAGACTATCTCTTGGAAGGGTGGAAGAGCTATAATAAGGTGCACTTTCTGTGTCAGGGATTTTAGGCTGAACCTTGTTGATAAAGGACATAGGTGAATGAGGACTCACAGCTTGTGGGCTAATGGCCATCATGCCTGACATATTTCTCGGTGACCCACTAGATTCTGGAAGGTGCTTCAGAAGTTCATCCAGTGTGGTCATCTCAACACCTTTTGGCAGATAGCACTGGGAATGCCTAATTAGAGCTCGTTCAGAATTGGGTATTTTCTTATCATCTACATAGCCTGAGAGAGGTTGGTCATATCCATGCATGTTCGTTGGTAGGACCAGAGTACTTGGAAACTGAAACACTTGGGAGTTTGAAACCGGGAAGTGAAATACAGGGCTTTTCCCCTGAATCTCTTTGGCATTGTTGCAATTCTGGTTCCTTTCCCATTGGTTCTTGAACGCCTTTAAGTTTTTCATTGGCAGTTCCGGTGTAGTTTCTGGAGTGGGAAGCCCAGAGAGTTCTAGGTGGTCTTTTGATTCGGCTTTAGTTGTCTCAGTTGTTTGCTCTTTGTCACCGTGAAGCAATGTGGTATAAAGCTTTGGAGATGTAGGTTCCATCCTTCCTTCTTTAGACTGGCTTTCTAAAAGGCCATTCATCTTTGCCAGACTTCTCAAGGATAGAGGTCTTTGGAGACTAGATTCTGGGTCTCTTCCAACATGTTTGTTTTTTTGAAACATGTGATTGCAGTAGCAGGAGACAAACAAGCCTGAGAATATGGCTCCCACCACAAAAGCAACAAAGACACATCCAATGAGGAAAGTAAAATGGACACTTTTGGTAATTTCTGTGGATCCAACTTCCTGGCGCACTCCTGTAAAGAAAGAGAAAACACATACTGAGAATTAACCAAGATCTGTTGATATTGGCGATATGAACAAAGTTTTAATACAGGATGAAAATGGTTTCTAACAAGCTAATCAGTGATCAGCACAGTGTCAAGTCCTTGGTATTAGTACTACATGAACATTACTACAGCCTTCATCATACTAAAAGTTAATTTTAAGGTGAAACCTTTGAGCTTCTCAGTTCTGAAGAATAGTGGAGTCAGTTTTGAAGTACAAAAACCCTTTGTTTTATCCTGGGGCATGAATATTCCCTATCATGTAGACCATTAGTCAAGAGGGCAGAACTGAGCATTTCCCAGCTTGAGCTGTAGTCCAAGGCAATGCTGGGGCAAATTAAGAGGCATTTCAAAAGGTGAACATCTATGCTTCTTGCCTTTGCCCTATGGTTTAGAAGCAAAGTTAAGCAACAGCCACTACAGGCACAACTATGTCTTAGACAACTAGGTCTACAACTAGGCCAGGAAAGCCGGGCCACCACATGCTCATCAAAAACCCTGGCTGTCATGAACGCCACTCTTATATCTCAACTGTTGCCAGTCTTTCAAGATTTTTCAGATCTGTAGTAAGGACAGTGCTGTCTCTTTCCATGTTATTACCACCCAGAAATTAGATCACAAAAGAGGCTTGTCGGGAGAGGACCACAACCTAAAGTTCTCGCCAGCTTGAATTCTCAACCAGGCATAAGTTGGCCCAATACAATATAATATCAGCCCATGTTTGGCCATCTTTACAATTACAACACTTTTTTAAAGATAACATTTGAATCTAGGGCACCCACACAAAAAGATTCAGGAAGGTAGCTGGCTTATAAGCTAACAATAAGCAGAGGGACTGACTGAGAGGATGTTTCAGCTCAACCACCAAATTTCTACACTGCACCTACAGGCAACTTTAGGGCAACATTGTACAGTGATGATGATGGAAAACAGGGCAGGCTGAGTCTGAACTAGAATTATCATAAGGCTCTGTCTGTGTTTGGCAAGACTATAAAGAGAACGGATATTTCAATCTTGAGAACTAATTTGTTGTGATTTATGTTGTGATTTAACCGAACACCGCGCTTGTAACAAGAAGAAGGAAATAGCCTTTCCCTGTATGCATAAATTCTAATTTCCTTTTGGGAAATTTACATAAAGATAAAAATGTCATTGCTCGAGTGGTAGTTACCTAAATTGCATCAAGTTTTCACTGTGCAAAGAGAGCCGGGGCTAACATAAATGGTGTACTTGCTGCCAAACCCATCGTTTTTGCAGTCATTCAAATACTCAACCCTATCAAAATATTTGGTTGAATATTGAACTAATTCCAAATCCCATTACATATGTTAATTCTCTGGTTTCAAGAGATTGAAGGTCAAATGACATTAAGGGTTCAGATTCAGTTTGGCTAATACAAAGAAAATTGTTGGGATTTGACCGAGTCATGAACCATTTTAAGACTAAACCCGTGAAAAAGTTTTTCCTGACACAACTTTTCCCCAACTGCAATGATACAGCTGCACTACAACGTAGATTTTAATTTAATTTTGAAAAATGCCATAAGGGCTTTGCCTCTGCCAACTGTGTAATTTTAAGGAAATATGTGTCAAAGGGAAAACAGACAATTCCCCACAGTTTGCCACAATAGAACTCTACAACTCTGTCCATTTGTATAGGACCTTGGAGTTGATGTTAGGCAAATTTCTGTTCAATGTTGGCTATTTACACCCCTTAGTGTGTTTTAAAGATAAAGAGGGGGGAAAAAGCCAGACAGGAATTAAAGAACTCCCACCAGTTTGACCAATTTCTAGTTTTGACAAGTTTCTAGTTACGCCGATGTGCTATAGTCTCATCCAAGGGGCTCAAAGTCTCAACCAGGGGATATTATTATCCCCATGGCAGTCACCCATGCTTTAAAACCCCTGCCCTCAAGATTTTAGTATGTGCTGTGAGCTAGTTGTCTGAAACTATTCTTCGTTCTTGGTTTGCCTTTCATGACAAGAAAGTCACTGTTGTGACACAATGTCTAGGCCCTGCTTCTTTTCTCCAACAACGGGGATTCTGCTGTTCACAGGCATAATGATTTTACCATGTCAAGGAGCTAATAATCTTGTAAGAGTTCATCCAATAAAGCGTGCCCCTCCTTTTTTTTGCCTTGCTCCCAATCTGATAGGGTTGGCTGTTGGGCTTTGATATTGTGTGCAGTCTGTTAGACTGAAAGCACGCTGTCAGCTTCCATTGCTTCATCTGATTCTCGGCACGGGGGACCAGAGTGATATTTGACTAAAAAGCTCCACCGTTGCTTCTGACATCAAGGATGCCAATCACAGGCGCACAGTGCCATTCGGTTTGACAAGTAGTTGAAGGCATTGTGGGGCAGGCTAATGTAACTGCCCTTTATCCCACATGGCTGCCTAGTGTGCTCCATGCCCCCGGCTTAATTCAAACCGGCAAATATTCATTTGCAAGCTCTGGCCCGTTAATGCCATGAAAGGCACGAGCCAATCAAAGTGGAGAATGAGCAGCTGCGGAGAGGTAATGAGCCGCCTGCTTCAAAGGCAGGACAGCAGGTATTGCAATCACATAACACTAATATAAGACTATTATAATTACACATGGGCGCTACAGCAAACGCACACCGGATCCAGACAATCTTCCTAAGCCTTTATTCCGTGCTTTGAACATTTTTCAACTTTGGGAATCTGGGAAGAAAATGATTTATTTTCTCAGTAACCAAAAAATCAAGTCAAATATGTTAACTCACTGAACGCTGATCAGGGAATTAAAGCATTGGCAAAGCTTCGTTTGTGAGGGTGTAACACTAAATCTAAGATATACCATGAGTCACTTTGCTGCAGACTCACTCTCCTGTCGGCAATGATATAGCTGGTGTCTTATCTCAGGGGCCAAAGTAAATAGACTTCTATATTTATTTCACTCTCTGTGGAGAAAGAGCTTGCAGTCAAGATTAAAGTTTTTTTTCCCCCAGGGTTGACTATTGAACATTAAACTTTTCTGTCTGTAGCTGTGGAAATGAGAATAAACATTGGGCACAGACCGATACAGCATGTAATCAAAGATCCATTAAACTGTATGCTAAGAAAGGTTCTCTGATCACAGACAGGAAAATTGCTCAGTTTACTTTGAAAGAAGAGCAGTCCTTAGTGATTAGGGGCCCTGGGGCCATGTTTTATATTCCAGCCTGTGGCTTTCCAGTTGATGATGAACTCCTGAGCTACCGATACCATGATGCCCTGTTGCCCACACTATCATGCCGATAGAGGACCTTTCCCTACACCAATGATTCCAAAACTGTGGGGAGCCACTGCCCCTTCCAGAATAGTGTCTAGGAGGACCCAAACCTCTCCAGGTAAGAAAGCTGCTCTTATAACTGCTCCTTCAAGTCCAACTTACAGATAACTTTTGGTGAGATTTGGAGTCAATTTGCTGTCCAATAACACATGGCTCATACACCATTGTTTCCATTTATCTCTTCCCTACTTATGAGTTATGGGGCACCCTTGTCAAAATTTGGGCCTCACATTGGGTCTTAAATGGGAAATGTTCCAAAACCACCATCTTGACTTACTATACACAGTAAGGCCCATTCCAAAAAGATACACCTGACCTGTATGGCACAACTGAACTTTCCCATTACATATAACTGCTGCTTGTGGACCCACTGAAGTGGGTGATTAGAGAGAAAGAGACCAGAAAACAGAAATTGGCCCCCAAATCAATGCCCACCCCACAACCTGCCATGCTTCTCACTAATATCATTTACCACACATCACAGCATATACTGAGTCCTCCCATTGCCTGACACCTGGCAGTTGTACAACTGGAGAAACCTTTGTGTGAACCCCCCAAACAACAGCTGTACTTGAGCTATTACCCTTTTCAAAAAAGTCTCTGTTGTCAGGCTTAAAACAAATGGCGTGTTTAGGATGTGTTTACAGACAAATTGAGATGATATTTCAAGCTCATTTGCATAATATTAAGTATCTCTCCTTGCGTCTGTCAAGAGAAGCTGGTGATGATGGCAGAGCTTTGCGTGGAAATTTAATAGACTACAGTGTTTTTTTCCGTCTTCCAGCAATGGCTCTTAATTGAAGAAATTAATTACCAAGAAGGTCTCCACTACGATTACACAATGCTAAAGTACCTTAACCTTTCTCCTGGTGGAGAAGTCGTACTGTTTAAGATACAGGCGCAAAGAAACAATCCTAAACCTTTAATACCTAATGTGAACTCATATTTATTCTTTAACTTTTATTATTTTTGGAGAGTTAAAGGCAAAACACCCTATAAGTCAACAATTCTTAACCTATAAATCTGGACCCAACATGTTCAGGTGGATACGCATTGTCCTGCTAAAATCAACATCTGCAATTACTGGAGAACTAATGCTCAACAACTAATTTGGTAAACAATTCTGCACCTTATTTTTTAAATCTTGTTTACCAGCCCAAGGCCACTACAAACCTATGCATTGGAGGAAGCCTGTTGGTTGTTCACCATCTTCTTTTCTGCTGCTTTCTGCCCCTGTTCGGGGCTTACTTGAGTTTAGGGACGTGCTCACAATATACATACAGTAAAATAGAAAGTCTCAATGGACTAAGGAATTCTTGACTGCAGGTCAGACAAGCCTGCTCAAAGTAGCTGAATATTTGATTACAACCAATATCAACACCACCACATTATATTTAAAGGAATGAGGTAACTAGAAGGTTTGGTTGTTGACCAATAAAGATCTCAAGCCCATTGTTATGGCCAACAGATGTGCCCACTAATATATACAGCTTTCATCATAGCACTGATGAGACCCAATGAGTGAGGCCAACAAGTGAAGTACAAACACAATCACCACACTAATGAGTTTTGCAGGATTTCATGCATGCCTCCCCCATGCTTTCTTACAGGATCCCACTTACAGCCCAGGGAACTCAGGGAGTGAAGGAAGCAGATGTGCAGACGTGTACACCTTAAGCAGGAGATGGTGGTGGAGGTTTTGGGTTAACTACCACTAAGCTGCAGCCTAGAAGCCTAAGGCCTGTGGCACATGGGACCTATTCTCCATGAGCTTCATTCAGTTTTTTCATTGTGGGTCAACTGAATACATGGAAAATATAACCCAGGTACCACTGGCCTAAAGGCCAAGTTCACCATACAATTAGTATGATATAGACTGTGGCCTTCTAAGATGTTTTGCAGTTGGTCTTCATTTCTATGGTATTCAGATACCTGCTGACCCCCTGCAACCAGACTTTTGTTTGAATGAACAACAAACAAGAGAGAAAAAACATAGTGGATTAACATGTATAACATGTAGCCTCACCATTCTGAGTGCAGCCAGATAGCATTCTGAGTCTGGAGATACATTTAAAAAAAAAAAAATTAAGACCAACTGCAACACTGCTTAGACTATTTCCAACTGCAACATACAAGAAAAGGTGACCTCTACCATTCTGTTAAATTAGTCTAAGAACCCTACATGTTTGGTTGACCAACAAATGTCCCTCTTACCCTGGGTTTTAAGAGTGTGCCAGGCAGAGAGTTGGTAATAACCGTCAGATGTCACACCTGGCGGGGAATAGCCCAGGCGAGTCACATGCCCAAGGGAGGCGACACTGTCAATGGCGATGTCACCGCTGGGCGGGGCTTTCCCTGCATTACCATTGACAAATAAAAGATCATAAAATATAGATATACAGGTAACAATATCAGTAAGTGGGAAGGTGATTGGGTGAGTGGGTCAAGGGGGAGGAGGGAGATGGCTTCAGCTCATTTCAGCTTGGCTGTACTAGTACATGTTCATCTTGGGTAAATCCACAGGACAATCAGTATTCAACCCAGAGTAAGAGGTGGGGGAAATGCACAGATGGGTAATGACAAATACTTTGTATGAGGTGTTGCTCCAAGCTAGGTATGTTCTGCCTTCACTGCTAACATGTGACACAAATAGAATGGTAGGTGGAAGTGGGCAAAGTAAGAAAAAAAAAAAACACATGTAGAGGGGACACCGATTATATTAGAGATAAAGAACCCTTAGCAATGTAGAAAGGCTGAGACTATAGTCCAGATAGAGACCGATGGATCCACTAGAACCCCCTGAACTATTGAATATATAGCAACTCAAATTCTATGTAACATTTTGTAGGTATGGTGTTGTTTTCCCAGCTGATTCGTAGGGCAGTTAAAATGCTAGTGGCCAAGCCTGCCACATCCGAAGGGCCTGAATATTATGATGAATAGTAAAAAGTAGTAATAACAATATATTTGTAGCCTTGCAGAGCGTTTGTGTTTTAGATGGGGTCAGTGACCCCCATTTGAAAGCTGGGAAGAGTCAGAAGAAGAAGGCAGATAATTAAAAAATATAAAAAAGAAAAAATGAAGGCCAACTGAAAAGCTGCTTAGAATCAGCCATTCTATAAAATACGTAAAGGTGAAACACTCCTTTAATACAATTGCTCCACGTGTCCATTGACTGGCACCTGATCTTGAGAGTCACAAAAGTGTCGGCAACGAAAAAAGGCCGTAGAAAGTGTAGTAGTAACAGTCGACAAATTCACAAAGCATTTACCCGACAATTTTCCACCGAGTACAACACTTTTGAAGTAGTGTCGTGTTTTTTTGGCGCCACGTTTTCCAACATTTTTATGAATTTGTTTTGCTGACAATTTTTCCGACGCATTAGGCTCTCCAAAATGAAAATGTCGGTCAAATTGTCTTTTGAAAACGCTCGGTAAAATGTCGTCTGTGCGCTGAAAAGATATACGATATTTTAGAAAATTGTCGAACTTACGAGACATTCAGACACGGTAACATCTGCCTTTGAGAGTCGTGCGACTTTTTACAAATTTGTCGACCGCCACTTCTGGGTTACTTATTTTACAGACACTTTTTTTGAATTTGTAACAACCTTTTGTACAGGTTGAATCCAGACAGGGGACGAGGCCATGATGCAATGGGGGTGGGTCTGTGATGCTGCGGGGGGGTCGTGGCGGCGGGGCTATGATGTGGCGATCAGCTGTTCGATGCGTCAATTAAATGGAATCCTGCCTGGTTTTTCTAATTTGGAAAAGCGGGCAGGCAGTTTTGACCTGGGCTGTCTTTCAAAAAACCGGGCTGTCAAGTTCAAAACTGGACAGGTGGCAACCCCATTCACTCATATTAGTCCATTATTAGTTCCAATTCATGATATAAACTGGGTCACTTGGTTTTTGGGTTCCCAGGAAACCCCCTGTGCCCTATCAAACCCCTTCCTACTCATAATCTGCAATTAAATTAGCGGCAGCGTTGCAGTAGGACGTCTCCTGTCCTGTACAAACAAACAGGGCTGGGCACTGTAAATTCACTCACACAATAGTACATCCCCGCTCTTACCTTAATTACAGTTTAGATCTAAAAATCAGGATTCGCTTTTTGCATTACCAGAGAGCTTGACAAGGGGGCCAGGCTCAAAACTCTATAATTTGTATTTGAAAAATACTACTGCTTATTGTCTGTATAACATGCCCTTCCCTCCTCTGTGACCAAAAAAATATCCACCGCTTCCTAATTTCTGGCGTGTGGAGTTACCATGGTAACCTAGAAAGTATCACTGGGCCCGGGATGCTTGGCACTCATATACTTAGTATTACAATAACCTCCTAATGGGAGCATAAGATTAAAAAGCAGCAGGCCGGGAATTTCTTTCTTTCTAATGGCAAAAAGCACACAAGCAAATGGCAGCGAGTAGATATTTCCATCATATCAGCATTCCTGCCTAAAAAACCTCCTCTGAACAAACGTACAGGCGCTCTCTTATTTGTGCCCTGGATTGTGTGTTACCACAGCAACGCATTTGTGTAATATGTGCGTGTAGGAGCAGACATTTTAGTCTCCCAGTGTCATATTTTTAATTAAGATGCCCCTGTCTCCAGAGACGGGCCGACGAGTTACCACCTGCCTATCACGTCAAGAGACACAGACGCACAGATTAATGATTAATAAATCAATTCTGAAAAGACTTTTAATTCCAATCAGAGAAATATAATGCAACTCTGTGAGGAACTGAGAGGTCCCACATATCTAGGTGTGTTTTTCCCTCACTGATTCACTGATACCATGTGACACACACACATAGAATGATGGGTAAGTGGGAGGGGCCTGTAACAAGTAGTTTATGTGAGGGGTTCCTCATATCTAGGTGTGTTTTTCCCTCACTGATTCACTGATACCATGTGACACACACACATAGAATGATGGGTAAGTGGGAGGGGCCTGTAACAAGTAGTTTATGTGAGGGGTTCCTCATATCTAGGTGTGTTTTTCCCTCACTGATTCACTGATACCATGTGACACACACACATAGAATGATGGGTAAGTGGGAGGGGCCTGTAACAAGTAGTTTATGTGAGGGGTTCCTCATATCTAGGTGTGTTTTTCCCTTACTGATTCACTCATACCATGTGACACACACACATAGAATGATGGGTAAGTGGGAGGGGCCTGTAACAAGTAGTTTATGGGAGGGGTTCCTCATATCTTGGTGAGTTTTGTCCTCACTGTTTCACTGATACCATGTGACACACACACATAGAATGATGGGTAAGTGGGAGGGGCCTGTAACAAGTAGTTTATGTGAGGGGTTCCTCATAACTAGGTGTGTTTTTCCCTCACTGATTCACTGATACCATGTGACACACACACATAGAATGATGGGTAAGTGGGAGGGGCCTGTAACAAGTAGTTTATATAAGCTGTCCCCCATATGTAGACATGTAATTCTGCCAGTGCCCTGCAGACCAATTAATGCTGATGTTCTCCACTGTAATCCTTGAAACACTGCCTTTTTCAAGAGGCCACAAATGTTCTCCAGCTACCGGTGTTCCACATAACCAGGCCTGTTATCTCTCAAGGACCTCTCTCTGTAGAGACAAACTCAATCCTGCAGTGTTATGAATATGTCTGGACTAATGATTACCCAGCTCCTTTAATCCCTTTCTATTCATTGCTAGACATATCCATACACTGGAGATATCCAATCGCATCTCTCTCACAATCCTACAGAGGCGCGTCAAGAGTTAACCACATACACTGATAATATTTACGAGAGGATAACCTCAAAGTCCTAATTAAAGTCTTCTCTTTTTTTTTTGCTATTTTTATGATTTCTTCCTCCGACACCATCCAATCTCTCATTTCGCTCCTCCTGAGTATTAATTTACCCAGACAAGCAGTAATGGGGCTGATAATCTTGAAATGTTAGTGTCTGTAATGAACATAAAGGCAATGTCACAGGCTCGGCAGCCCGAATGGTTTAGCTTCTCGTTAAATCGGTTCTCTGTGAAAAATATAGGGGAATGCAAAGTCCTCATAAAAATATCAAATTTGCTTGTGGCATTTTGCATTTTCCATCTGCAGCCCTGAAAATTATATTTCCCAAACTTATTACCGCTTATGCTAACACCAGGAACACCAGTAATCCCTGTATAACCGAGAGTATGGCCGATCGAGTTCTACACCTGGGTTATATAAGGAAGGGAGGTTGCAGGAATTATCTTGTGAGTTCTAACCAGGAATAGTATGGCTTAGCAGGTTGTAATATTGAGATTTATATGGTCAATCAGGCTTTTATATGACCAATTAAGTTGGAATATTGAGTTTTAAAAGAAGGGGAGGTTGCAGAAATTAGCTGGTGAGCCAAAATCAGGAAACCATATATAAGATTTCAAGGAATTACCTTGTGAGTCATAGGATAACACCTGAACTGGGAACTGGCACTTAAGGTGGCCATACACGGGCCGATAAAAGCTGCCGACAGACCAAGTGTCCATGTATGGGGCCCACCGACGGGCTTCCCCGATCGAGATCTGACGGAAATGGGACAAAAAATCCCGTTGGATCGCGCCCGCATCTGTTCGTTGATGTGGTCCCGCAATCCGACCCCCATTCCCATTCGTTAGGATCCGATTGTTAGGCCCTAGGGCCCACGATCGGATCAGCCCGATATTGCCCACCTCAAGGTGGGAATATCAGAGAGAGATCCGCTCATTTGCCGATAATATCTCTCCGTGTAAGGCCACCTATATATGACAGCATAACAGACTGTAACCTACAGCATTTTAATACCCCTCTGAATTGTGTCTGTCTGTTACCCTCCCATTTAGACTGTAAGCCCTACGGCAGGGATCCCAAACCTTTTGAACCCTTGAGCAACATTTAGAAGTAAAAGGAGTTGGGGAGCAACACAAGCATGAAAAATGTTCTTGGGGTGCCATATAAGTGCTGTGATTGGCCATTTGGTAGCCCCTATGTGGATTGTCAACCTACATTGAAGCTGTTTTTGGCAGTGCACCTGGTTTTTATGCAACCAAATCTTGCCTCCAACCCTGGAATTTAAAAATAAGCACCTACTTTGAGGCCACTGGGAGCAACATCCAAGGAGTTGGAAAGCAACATGTTGCTCACGAGCTACTGCTTGGGGATCACTGCCCTACGGGGTAGGGTCCTCCAGCCTTTTGTCTCCTTGACACTGAGCACTTAATCTGTATTGTAATTATATTTTATATCTATATGAATTGCATTTTTAATAATGCACTTATTGTTATTTTTTTTTTCAATGACCCCTTGTTTGTTACTAATAATTTATTGTTTCGCAGTACAGTGCTTTGCCCTCGAGGAGTGCTATACAAATAAAAATATACATACATACATAGCCAGAAACAAAAGTATGGCCAATCAGGTTGGACTACTGGGTAATATTTAGAAGGGAGATCTCACTAGAATGATCTGGTGAGTCATAACCAGGAATAACAGAATAGCCAATTAGGTTGTGGGATTTATAAGTAACCAGGAGGTATGGCCAGTCAGGCTGTACTACTGGGTAATATAAGAGAGGGGGGTTACAGGAATTAATCAGAAATAATAGCACTACCATTGAATTATATAAAGAATTGAGTTTGCAGTTTTATTTAAGTGACAGTGGCTTTACATGACAGTAAGAGGAATTAAGTGTATTGTAAATATAACTACTTTTTATTTTCACCCAGATGAACTGTGAACTACAACTGCCAACCAAGTACAGTCGCCAGCATGTCTTTGGCTTCAAAATGAGGCGTAAATGGGTGAAATGTCAGATCCCACAGGTGAACTATTTTTAGGATATAAAACATACAACAGAATTGTTCAGTCCATGAATATCAGAATTCCTATTCAGCCATTTGATATACTTTACATTGGTCAGATTTGTTTTGGTTAGGTAACATCTTAGGAAACACCTTCTTCTTAAGAAAATATCAACAAAGCTGAAAATAGATTTTGCTTAGAGGCCAGTAATTTCCATGTCTTATTTACTATTGCTGCGTCCTGTTAGGCTAAAATGGAACTGGGTATTCTCTCAGATCAGCTTACCCTTAAAGGGAATATTAAACCAGAAATAACATTTTGGCTAATGAAATATATTTTAATTCTATGTAACTTCTCCATATACATTAATCACCCATTTTCAATGGGTTTAAAGTTATCTGTAAATATAATTGCTATTAAAAGTAGTATCTGCGTGTCCATTTCTGTTCTCTGTCCCGGTGCTTCCGAATTTGGCAACAATGTAACAGTACTAGGCTGATTCTGGTTGAATTCTGTTACATTGTATCAAGAGACAGACACAGCAGGAAACAGAGGAACACTTGAAATGCTCTCAATTGCAGTTACATTTACAAATAACTTTACAACCGCTGTATGTTTTAATTAATGTACAGTATATTGGAAAGTTGCTTGGAAAACTATTTTCTTTCACTTTGCAAAACTGTGTTATTGGGTTTACATCCCCTTTAAATTGTGAGACAACCTGAATTCCTGTCCGTGAAATTTGTGTGGCTGACCTGAGTTAAATAGGATGGATTATGATGAGATTTTAAGCTCTTTTAAAGCTTAATTGGAGATTTTTCAACCAACCCAACTCAGACCTGGACCAGTTACTCAGTTGGACGTTGTTTATAAGAATCATATGTGGCTTAACTGTAGGAGTACTGAGATCCATTGGAGTAATTTGGTTGATTACATTTTTAAAAATGTTGGTTGAAAAAACAGATGACATTGCTCTGGGTAATACAAGCCTGCCTATCCCATAATTCCTTGTAGATTTAATTGCTGAAACCATTCCCAAGATGAAGCTGAGAGCCTTTTTTTGGGTGGGGCGGACATGGAAAGGAAGGGATATATTGTTGAAAGGAAAAGGCAAGGAAGTCACTCACCATAAGCCGAATCCCCTTCACTGTCGACGCTTCCTGAAGAGGTGACAACGTCTGCAAGAAAGGAAAGAAAACAAGGGCCGTTACATGCCGTGGAATAAACCATGGCTAACCCTCATTCCCATACTTCAACGGGGGTCACAGAAATGACGTTACATAACAATTCATTCACTTGAAACAATTTAGCACAAGTCAGGACTCCTCTGGGTCTGTTAATTGGCTGACCTGTCACAAGTTCAAGAGTCAGAACCAGAGAATAGAACCGATTTCAATAGCAGTTACAGTATATTTACACATCGCTGTAAAACTATTGGGTTTTTAAAAATGGATTCTTTTATACCTGATTGTATTAATGTATACATTAGTAATATTTAATGTATACATTTTCTTACATTGGGCAAATTAAATTGAGTTTCTCTTTTTGAAGTTGGCAATAACAACCAGTAACAATTACTGGACTAAGGCTATGGTCACACTCGGCTGAAATCAACCTGCCGAAATTCGCAGGCCAATTTCAGCCCCTACCACAAGTAATATCCTCCTTCCTCTTTCGTGTTCGGAACCATTGTGTCAGCTCCAGCAGATTTTGGAGCAAAATGGAAAGTGTTGAGTTTCTTTTTTGCATGTTTCAGCAGCCTGATTTTGGCCCTGTTTGGCCCTAGCCTTAATTGAGTAAACAAATCAGACATTAGAATATTCAGAGTGCTCCAACAAGTAGCCAGTGTTTGTAGGGCCACAACGAGTAGCCAGTCAAAGCTTTAACGGACAAGGAAAGTTAAACTAAAGAAGTAGCTAGAAATGTTGTACATTATGTGTTGTGCTTCTGTATCAGCCCAAGGCAACCACAGCCCTTTAGCTGTAAAAATCTGTGCCTCCAAAGATGCCCCAGTAGCTCCCCATCTTCTTTTCTGCTGATTCACTGCACATGCTCTGTGCTGCTGTCACTTACTGAGCTTAGGGAGCCACTCACAATATACAGTACACATAGAATAGAAATGTCACAATATAAGGCTGATTAGTAATTAATACAGATAATTACTACATGGCAGCACAGAAACCAGTGCAATTAGCATCAGAATTGAATAATCAGCAAACCTGTAGCATCAGCTTATATTACAGCCAGGGAAGCTCATTTTCTGCTGGATAATTAGTGACGACCCCTAAGCTTAGCTTCTCAACAGCCAATCAGAGCCCACTGAGCATGTGAGTGTCACAGACACTTTCCAAGATGGTGACCCCCTGTGACAAGTTTGAAGTCCTGGATCATTGCTGCTATTGACAAGCTCAAACTTTAGCCTTGTGCAATAAGTTCACTATAAAACATGGCATTCATTTTTAGGGTTTATTTCTACTTTAAGGAATGAGTTCCCTGGGTATTTGAGGTGCAGGCGGGAGAGGGGTGGGATACACAGTCCCAGTACAGTAGGTACAGTGGGTTCCCTGGGTATCTGAGGTAGGTACTTTCTGTGCAGGTAGAAGAGGAGTCATTTCCTCCCAGTGCAGTAGGTAGAATGGGTTCCCTGGATATCTGGGGAGTAGGCATGCTGTGTTGGTGTACATTGATCCACAATAAAGGTTATTACAGAGAGCTAGTAAGGCCCCATCTAGAATATGCCGTACAGTTTTGGTCTCCATCACTCAAACAGGACATTATTGTATTAGAGAGGGGACAGAGAAGGGCAACTAAGCTGGTAAAAGGTATTGAAAATCTTAGCTATGAGGAAAGACTGGCCAAATTGGGGATGTTCACGCTGGAGAAGAGGCGCTTAAGGGGTGATATGATAACTATGTATAAATATATAAGGGGATCATATAATAATCTCTCTAATGATTTATTTACCAATAGGTCTTTCCAGCTGACATGAGGTCGCCCATTCCAATTATAAGAAAGGAGGTTCTGTCTAAATATTAGGAAGGGATATATATGTCTTTTTTCATCCTGACTTACTATGTTACTAAGCTATATAACCTAAGGGTATTACACACTTACCAGTAACTACATTGCCAGTAAATTCGTAATACCGGCCCCGGCCTTGGCACTTGTTTTACGTGCTACAAAATTGAGAAAATCTAATTCTGGAAAGTAACTGGCAATGATAAAAACACCTTCCAGACAGTCAGACTTTGCATTGCCAAGAGCAGACATTTTTTTTTTTTTTAGGATCGTTAAAAGGGGAAATAAATACGTTAGGAAATGAGCCATGAGCAAAACACAAGCGGAGTACGGTGGGTCCCATGTATCACTGCAAGTAAATGGCAACAATAAACCTGTCGCAGGCATGTAGTTTATAGTGGGACATAAATCAATTCATTCTGTGTAACCAAAGAGAGAAGAGCCAAGGAGCGAGGGGGCCCCCTCTGCACCAAACACAAACTCCTCCACTCGTGGGATTGGCTCGTCCCTTAACCCAATCATGGCTTTGCATTTCCTGCTAAGTGTCCTTTACAGGGCTCAGGGGGCAAACACACCAAGACAATATGTCTATTAATAATCCACAACCTAACTTATATATTCCACCACTTATCACAAAATGTACAAACAACAGAAGGTGAGGGGAAATAGATTTTTTGACGATTAGAAATGTCCTCTGTGAAGCCTGTGTAACTACACTATAGGTGAGTAGAGGGGTGTGCGACTGAATGCAGACTGTAATAAATATGCTCAGGGTGTAATGTGTTCCTCTCATTTGCAAGAGCCAAGGAGAGCAGCACCAGCTGAATATGTTGCTGTGCTGTTATTTCCAGCTGCCCACAATGCAACGCTCCTACCCTCAGTGTGATGAAGGACAAGTGTGTCTAGATATATATTTAAAGGGCAAGTGTCTGTAGAAGGTTCCCCTTGAGATAAGCAAGAAAAGGTCTGAGGCATTCTCTTCCAGAAGATACAATAGATAGTTTCAATGAAGGGCTGGATACACTTTCAAGGAGTGATGTAGTACAAGGTGCAGCTTATGCCTAGGTTTCCAAGTACAGAAAGCTTTAGAGTGCATGAAATTTGGGTATTATGCATGCTGCCTTACAACCTTGAGACAACCAAGGTGTTCATAATCAATGACTGAAGGTAAAAATGATAGGTATCTGCCATGTTGCTTGCTACTTTAAGTTGCAGGTCTAGTGCTGACCAGTAGATGGAGAACCTCTTCTATATTGCTTCTCCTTAATTGCTATGCTACATAACAGGGAACATTCAGTGACAGAAAGCAAGCAAACAGATTCATCCGCCTTCTACTCACCTTGGCAGTTTCCCCAGTTTTTCGACTGCCCAATATCCTGCTCAAAGCTACTCCTGAAAAGAAAACGACAACAACACTGAATATAACAGCACAGGCCATAGATATTAAGAGCATTTAAGGGTAGTTTCAGTGTCGGGGGCCCCACAGGGAGCCATGCATCTCAGACGCAATAGCTCACTCATAGTAACTAGGAAGCATTCGGTATATTTGAAATCAAGGGGTTTTAGCTGAACTTCCCTGGACCCAATAGGGAACTAGATCAGCATTTCTCTGATTTTATATTTATTGCTAATATTATTCATATTTTAACTTGTTTTCATATTTAGTGTTTTAATTAGTTCTTGAGGGACAAAGCTAGTGTGGTGCAGAAGTTTAACAGTGCTGATTTACATCTCGGGAGCATCTTGAAACAGGACCATGCTTCCAGGGTGCTCAGATATCAGACTAACTGCTATGCCAGCGGATTCAGAACTGAGGGGCGGCCCCCCACCGAGAGCAGTGGCAAGGGGTCCCAGCCAGAAGATTAGATTGGGGAAACTTGGGAAGAATATTAATTAGCTCTCCTAGATACACCTGAATGACCAGATTGAAGGTCTGTTTTGGTGGGATGTTTGGTTAAAACTAATTTTCTGGCCTAGATATACTTGGAACTATGGCTGAATGACTGGACTGATACACCAATATTTTCTTATATTGATGACTTCATTATGAGCCAAGCGGAGCCTCGAAGGGAAGCTTGAACTGAAAAAGTCTAAAACACACTGCTACCATGCACAATAACCTTTTTTGTGGGTGCATGAGGCCTACAAAACGTTTAGGAAACCACTGAATATCTGTCAAACTTGGGAGGCATTTCAACAGACTATCCTGACCTTCCACTGCATCACAGTTAGTCAAAATGCCTTAGTCTGCTGATTCCCCATCTTTGTATTAAAGGGATACTGTCATGGGAAAACATGCTTTTTTCAAAACGCATCAGTTAATAGTGCTGCTCCGGCAGAATTCTGCACTGAAATCCATTTTTCAAAAGATAAAACTGATTTTGTTATATTCAATTTTGAAATCTGACATGGGGCTAGACATATCAATTTCCCAGCTACCCTCAGTCATGTGACTTGTTCTCTGATAAACTTCAATCACTCTTTACTGCTGTACTGCAAGTTGGAGTGATATCACCACCTCCGCCCCCTCCCCCAACAGAACAATGGGAAGGTAATGATATAGTAGCTCCCTAACACAAGATAACAGCTCCATGGAAGATCTAAGAACACTCAATAGTAAAAGTCCCACTGAGACTGATTCAGTTACATGACTGAGGCAGCTGGGAAACTGACAATATGTCTAGGCCCATGTCAGATTTCAAAATTGAATATAAAGAAAATCTGTTTGCTCTTTTGATAAATGTTTTTCAGTGCAGAATTCTGCTGAAGCAGCACTATTAACTGGTGCACTTTGGAAAAAACATGTTTTCCCACTTCTGGACCACATTATAATGCAAGATCATGATCAGCGAGAGCTAGACAGTTTGCAAACTCCTTTGAGGGCACTGCTAGATTATAAGATCAGAGGAGCTTTCTCACCCCCCCCCCCCTACTTTTCATGCAAATGTGAATCTGTGTCTTTGCTAGGAATGCTTAACCTTAGATCTTACAAAGAAGTTGGTGCCTCAAATTATTTGCCATTTCCTCTTCTGTTGGCTGGTAAATGGATCTAATGATGAGTACTCTCGGAGCTCACCTTATATCATTGCGGTAGCTGGCACAGGCTCCGGATTTAAGCCAAACACAGTATGGATCTCTGGACGCCAGACAGCTCCTGTGGGACAAAAGCAAATATACAGATGGCTAAGTGCTACCAGAGAGACCGTTACAGAATCCACAGCCACCAGCATCCCAAGTAATTGCAAACTGTGCCCTATTTTCACTGGTCAGAGAATTATCTGCTTTTTTAATGGACTGGACACAATCCAAATGTGTTTTCAGTGTGGCACCAACATTGTAGTACCACTATCTGCAAACGATTACCTCCTGGATTTCTTTTCATGTTTCTTTGCTACGAGTTAAGTAGGCTTTCCAATACATTGTTTTCTTGGAAAATTTCAGTTCCCTTCACCATAACTTTCGGTTCACCCTTCTTGGCTACTATCTAAGTCCTGCTCTGCAGAAGCCCTGGTCAATAATCTTTCCTTGATGAAATTGTATAAGTTGGAAACTGAATGATTGTTATGTGGCTGTTTCTGTGTTATGAACCTAGTGCTTCTGGATTATAGTTACCCACAGGGACGCTGAAACACAGTCCGGACTGTCTGAATCTCTTATTTTGGTGAGGCATGAGTCATATCATAAATGTGCCACATGATTTAAACTAATCTGAGGCAGGGAAATCCTAGAAAGGAGGAACACTATATAAAGAACGTGACTTATTACCCCTGGCAGCCTTTTTATCCACACAAACCAGCACAATATGATGCATCAAAGCAAACCCAACTTATTATAATATTCTACTCCGTAACTAGAACGTTTGCTCCCTGTGAGCACATGTAAAAAATAATTCTGTACAGCTCTCAATGCAGGCTACTTTGTAGTATGATATTAACGCTGGTGTGTACACTCAGTGGGAAGCCTGTGTGCGCTGGTGTCTTAGTCAGAGACCTGTATGAATGAGCCGAAATGAAGCCCAATCACTTTGTTCTACACATTCACACAATGCCTTGTGAGATTATTAATGAGATTATTGCTGAGACTGCTTTTGTCAGCCCTGAAATATTTTTTCTAATTCACTTATTCCCAAACTAGCAGGAAACACAGTATGTAAAGAGACTCAGAAACGAATGGCGCTTGTTTAAAAAAGTAATCAAAGGCTAAGATATCAGGTTGGGGACTTACCTTCGGCATGTGCCATACAATTCACACCGGCTCAAGGGCACTCTAATGATGCAGCTTGAGAAGGCTACAAACAAAGCATGATTCTCCCGGTCCAGCTGCAGTCCCAGAATCCTCCTGTCCTCCTTTTTGACGTTGCACCTAAAATACAAAGGAAGGCTTTGTTACCCTGTCTGTACAATTGTACTTGAACATACTTTGGGCACTAACTGAGCCCAGGTGTAAAGTGTCTAATAATGCACATAAAACCAACACATCCAAAGGCAGAATTTAAGTCTTCACACAGAGTAGGACCTTTTTTTAACTCAGTGCTAAGAGATTTCTGGAAGGTTTCTATTTGCTCTTTTTGTAACAGACTAAAGCTGTTTTGAATGAATCTCCATTAACTGCTTTATCTGCCATTAGGTTCTTCCAGCTGACACGACGGCGCCCATTCTAATTAGAAGAAAGGAGGTTTCGGCTAAATATTCGGAAGGGGTTTGTTACAGTGAGAGCTGTGAAGATGTGAAATTCTTGTGCTGGGTGATACATTAGATAGCTTTAATGATGGGTTGGATGGCTTTTTAGCAAATGAGGATTATGAAACAGGGTTATGAAAGATAACTCATAGTACAAGTTGATCCAGGGACTGGTCCGATTGTCATCTTGGAGTCAGGAAGGAATTTCCCCCTCTGAGGCAAATTGGAGAGACTTCAAATGTTTTTTTTGCCTTCCTCTGGATCAACTGGCAGTTAGGAAGGTTATATATCGACTTAAAAGGTTGAACTTTATGAAAGTCTGTCTTTTTTCCAACCTAACTTACTATTTTACTATGTAAAAGTATGTATGTTAACTGCATCTTTGTTTGGTTCTGCATCTCATGAGTTGCACCATATTGGTTTATTTGGAGAAGATTAAAAAGACACCCAAGAAAAGTCTTCTTCAGTTGGTCGTGGTTCCCATTTAATGACCCAGCTTTAGAATCCTCAACTTTAGCACCTCTGATTTCCAGAGATACCATTAAAAAGATAGTCTCAGGATACAAATCTTCATCTGCTGAAGAAACACTTTTTTTGCTCAAGCAATGGTAGAACAACCCGGCCATTGATAAATACTTCTCAGGTGTGTACGTACTTAGCTGGGTTGTAGACATTTATATCTTCAAGGAGAAGCGTTTCCACTGTTGAGTTTTCTGTTGTACTGGAGAGGACCTTTAAGACCTTCCCATCCTCGGATCCCAGAAACAAAACAGTAAAGTTCCCATAAGGTCCAGCTGAGGTGTCAGCAGCTAGGTGGGTCAACTTAAACCTGGGAAAACAATTAAATGTATAAGATAAATAAGTTCAACTGGCACACAGTCCTTTGTTTGCAGTTGCGCCTCTACAATACAGTTGGGCCCTAGAACAAAGCGTATATCCATCTCATCTGCAAATGTTTTACCCAGATATATGCCATAAATCAATGTGAGATCATGATAAAGCACTTTAAACTACATCTATAAATGTACAAATGCATTGTATCTGCTGACCTATTTTAGGAAGCTCCCATGGGCCAGATCTTCCAGAGTTCATTAGCTAAATTTTTAAGGCAGCCAATCAAGCTGCAGGAGAAGCTGTAGTACAGATCAGCCAGCTTTTTCCAGACGGCTCAATTATGCAGTATTTTCAGATTCCCATGAAAATGAGAATGGATATACAAAATGACATGTTGTTGTTTGGGAGAGAGGGGAGGCTGCATATCCAAAGCAAAGGAGGTTGGGTAAAGTGTGGCAGATTGAGATGCCTACAGATCATCATTATAACTAGTTACCTGCTGGTTGTTTTTGTGAACCAGGGTGTCTCAGTGATGGAGAGCACCGCCTCGTCCAGCAGAGGATAAGATTTGATGAAAGAGAGCGTTTCATCTGGAAACTCATTCGATGTCTTGTAGGAAGCTGCTTTTCCAAATCCGGCACAGCACCCAGGCCTACAATAAGAAAAAAAGGTTGAAGTAGTACACAGAGGCTTCAAGTCTTTTAGAGGCAGGTCATATGGTTTTCTCAAACTGATAATGTAAGAGAAACAGAGATGGAGAGTAAATCTGGGTTATGAATTTAGCCCAGCATGTACATATGGAAATAACCATAAAGCCCAGCATGTAGGTATGAAAATAACCATGAAGCCCAGCATGTAGATATGGAAATAACCATGAAGCCCAGCATAAAGATTGGAAATAAACATAAACCCCAGCATGCAGGACTGAAAACCAATGGTCCAGCATGTATATATGGAAATAACCATGAAACCCAGTATGTAAATATGAAAATAACCATGAAGCCCAGCATGTAGATATGGAAATAACCATGAAGCCCAGCATGTAGATATGGAAATAACCATGAAGCCCAGCATGTAGATATGGAAATACCCTTTAATCTCCTGTTCATGTTTATTTCCATACCTACCTGCTCAGTATACCAATAGCAAGCATAGCCCTACCGGGGCAAAGGATTGTATCTGCACTAAAGGACTAATTACCTTGGAGTAGGAACTTTGTCTTCTGGAATTGGGGTCCATGCAGATTCTGTAGTTTTCTGTTCCTTAAACTTCCCATTGAAGACCTTTTCAATATCATCCATGTAGTAGGCACAGACCCCAGAACCCGTGATACTGTGGAGGAACAGAACATAATTGTTTTTAAGTATTGTGCTTCTATTGTTCAGTTATTTCTTTGTGTACCTACATACCAACCCAAAGTCTGCAACTACTGGGTTATAATACAATGTGCGGTACATCCACGTATGATGTAAAATGTTTTACATATGGTGGTAAGCCTAGTTTGAGGATGAACATTAACCACAACTTATTAAACTAATACTACCTTACACATGTATTTTACTAGCTCTGCTTGAGTGATCAGAATAGACATTGGACACCAGAGCTGAGAACAAACATTTATTGAGAACCAGGTCTGGACTGAGAATTAAAATAGGCCCTGGCATTTCAGGTACACAGATGCCCAATCAGCCCACATAGAGGCCCAAACAGCCCCCACCAGCCCACTAAATACTGACTTTCTATGGGAACTTACAGCAGCCCCTCAGATTGCCAGTCTGGGCCTGTTGAGAACCTCCTGAATCCAGGCAGAGATAAAGCAATCTTCCAGCCAACCACAACATTGGAACATTTGCAGTTCAAAATCAACTAACCAATCAGAGCATCAGAATGGCCATTGTTAGCAGAGACAACGCCAATGGGGACCTTGTTGAGTAGGTATAAAACTGAACAACGATTTTGGCCTACAAATAAGGAGCCTACAGAAGATCCAAGAGCTCTAGATTATTAACATTATCAGCAAAACATCTACATCAGACCTTAGTTTATCACTGATGGGTCATGCAGCTAAACTGTGCTCAATGACCCAAGCATGGTGCCCCAAACAGCTATGGTACTCAGGTTAGCAGAGGTGCCTGTAAAAATTTAGTAGCAAACAGAATTCTCCCTAATTTAATTATCATTCTCACCTTGTGAGAACAGATGGAGATGTTCTTGTAGGCCATGCTAAAAACATCTACAGAAGCTGTAACAACAGCAGGAAAAAGCATCCCGCGAGAAAGATTCTTTCTTTTACTGTGAGAAAACGCATTCGACGCCCAGCAGATCCGTATAAAAGCTTTTATTTTTATTTTGTGCAGAATTATGCAGTCGTTCTATCTATCCCTGTGGCCTGGTGGATTACGTCCTCTACAGCAAAGCTGTCATTCCATTTCAAATAAGATGTTCCCTCTACACCTCGACACATAAGAGTGTACTTCCACAGCGCAGTGATATATTGGCCCCCATTACCTGTGGTTTTCCTTAGAACTTGTAATTTATCCTCGTCTTTATTGGGTTTTGTCTGCAAGTGCCAAGGCCGGCAGTAAATCAACCTGTGAACTCTCCCAGCCACTCAGTTTTCATCTGATGGCCCCGCTGGGCTCTGTAGCCGCCTTTCTCCTTTGCGTATCTAATGTATTAATGGAGCAGTGATATCCTATCCATTTATTTAGATTTACCCCGTTATGAGCATATCTTTCTCTATGCCATGACCATTTCATTGGGCGTTTGATAGCTACTAAAGGCGATGCAGCGGTACAATAAACACAGGCATTTGTGATAGAATCTATCTTAGATTTTATCTGTTTATATACATCATATCTGAGATCTGCACTGGCAAATACTAAGGCTATACAAAGGAGTAGTGAATGCACTTTGAGGCTGATTTTCATACAGTAAAAGTTAATTGTCAATGCAAAAACCTATGGATATTCAGTAAGACCAAAAAATGCTTTAAAAACTAGTAAGGGTTCAGATTGGGTGATAGGTATCTGTCCTACAGAATTAGCACAGGGACATGTACAGTTAGTTGATCTGGTATCCGACCCTGCTGTGAATTCCATGCCCTTGAGTAAAATTGCCGATCCATAAAAGTTTAATCCCATTGCTGTCCTTATCGTCTGAAAATAAATTTACTTGCAGAGCTCTGTATCAGTGCAGGCAACCTCCTAGCCCAGCTCCCAAAGCAATTCCTTCTTCGAGGGGCAAATTAAAATGAGACGTTTGTATGGTTGGAATGTGCTTCAGCATCTACTCTGTCCTCAGCTGTATGCGGAAGTAGAACGAGGCATTAAGATAAGAGACAGACAGGGACAGTGGGCTCTTCTTTAGTCTTCTAACCTACTCAAGCTGGCACTACAACAAAACCATTGTCTCAAAATCAACCTTATGCATCAAATAATTTCACTAGACCATGCCCTGTTCTTGAATACGCACCTGTTGGCCTGGGTTCCAAACACGCCTATGACCGCTGGACGGTTGTTGATAGTAAGGATGTCACTGACAGATTGGAGGACGTCGAAATAAAAGAAGGAATCACCAGGAACGGAACAGTTGAGGCGAGCTTTCAGGAATGAGGTCCAGTACTTCTCTAGAACCCTGGGGGAGCCTCCCATGTCGTTCTTACAGACGCGGGCAACTCGAGAGAAGGTAACCTGGATGCAAAGTACAACCATCTTGCAGTAAGGCAGTCACCCAGAGAGACTTACATACTAAAATGTATTATCATGGATTCCAAACTAGTCTGTTATGTCCCTAGCCCACTAAAGACACCCCTACATATATGTCTTTAGATAGGAATATTCACAATTAGGTTACAAGTATCACCCCTACATATAGGCAACTAGTAGAGACTACATTAAGATGAATCTCTGATTCCAGAACCAGTCCTGCTTACTCATTTTCTTGTTAATCAGCAGAGAGCCACAGCTTGCCCTTTAGCCCACTGGGAGATATTTCAGATAAAACTGTATTTGGCCGCCTCTGTACATCTCTATCTTTCTCTCTTTTTATTATCAGTGTCACCCAGAGCTGGCATCACTGCAGGGAGCCATAATTTGTGATTGAGTTGGCGGCCTGCAGAGTGGGTGTCAGGGAGATAAGACAGCGGCAGATCACTGCTTTATACAGGGTGGCTTACTGATATAACCTGCGATTTGCTGGGGCCACTGTGCAGATCAGGATTCTGAAATAAGCATTCCCAGCAATAACTCACCCACTCTCACTTTTACACCTCTACATTTACAGAGAAATGCCACCCCCAACAATAATTACTGCCAAAGTACAGATACAATCTAAATGAATTAGTTATAATATAAAACAATTCGTAGATATTTCCAGTATACACTGTTATATGTTATAGTGGGGACAAAACTACCTCTTTACCAGCACCAGGGGATTTTGGTTCTGTATAAGTGTAACAGTGTTATTGTAATGTTAGTCTAAATTATGTTCATATTTAGTTTTCAATAAAAAAAACCAATAAAAAGCTCCCTGATCTCCCCTTCATGCCCTCCATCCCAAACCAAGAACCCCTTACCTTCCCGATGGTGGTGTATTCCATCGAAATCTCCCGGAAGAAAAAATAAACATAGTTTCCGTATTCCACTGCATGGATAAAATGCGGTTCTGCAAAAGAGAGCACATTTATAAATTTCTGTTTATTTTATCACCAAATGAAAAAAAAAATATTTCAAAATGAGCCCTATTTACAAAATATCAAATATTTTTTCACCCCATAGGAAAGAATGGGATAGCAAATGTAGTTTTGAGGCTGAAAGTACCTTAAGGTCATCGGAAAACAGAATTCTGCACTGAAATCCATTTCTCAAAAAAGCAAACAGATTTTTTAAATTCAAATTTGAAATCTGACATGGGGCTAGACATTTTGTCAATTTCCCAGCTGCCCCCAGTCATGTGACTTGTGCCCGCACTTTAGGAGAGAAATGCTTTCTGGCAGGCTGCTGTTTTTCCTTCTCAATGTAACTGAATGTGTCTCAGTGAGACATGGGTTTTTACTATTGAGTGCTGTTCTTGGATCTACCAGGCAGCTGTTATCTTGTGTTAGGGAGCTGTTATCTGGTTACCTTCCCATTGTTCTTTTGTTTGGCTGCTGGGGGGGGGGGGAAGGGAGGGGGGTGATATCACTCCAACTTGCAGTACAGCAGTAAAGAGTGATTGAAGTTTATCAGAGCACAAGTCACATGACTTGGGGCAGCTGGGAAATTGACAATATGTCTAGCCCCATGTCAGAGTTCAAAATTGAATATAAAAAAATCTGTTTGCTCTTTTGAGAAATGGATTTCAGTGCAGAATTCTGCTGGAGCAGCACTATTAACTGATTCATTTTGAAATATTTTTTTTCCCCATGACAGTATCCCTTTAATGTTGTGCAGGCATTCACAGGAAAGTTATGTAAGTCAGGAATAGTCAATCTTTCTAGCTGTTTTGGAACTACAACTCTAAGTAGAAGGGAGGTATTCAACGACAGGTTGGAAAGTTTCCATCCTGCACCCAACCCTAGCCAACCTTCTAGTGATGTGTAAATTGACACATTTTTGGCTGTACCTGATTCTGTTATGTTCCCATCTCAACCCTAACCTAACTTGGTCCACGAGCTGCCATTATGTATAAATAAACCCCTTCCCTGACCACCAGTGATGTCACTGGAAGGAATTTCAAACTGTTGCCAAATGTGGTTGAGTCTGCCACTCACCATTGATCTGGTACATCTACCCCCAAAGTCATCTTCCCAATGATGTTACAATTAAGCAGGTTTGTCATGGTGACATCAATGAAGGGACCCTGCATTAAGTTTGACCTTCAGCCTGTCCTATTGGTTTCAGGCCCACCAGTCCAGGACTAATGGGGGAACACACTGAAAGTTGTAATTCTGGAAACCAGTAACTGCAAATTCCTGAAATATTCTTTTATCTCCTCACCTCTCAGCCACTTGGAATCATATTTAACAGTGCGGAGGACAGGGCTCTTTTCCCCAAGGCTGCGGTATATAACAGCGTCGCTGGCTTGGAAGTCCGCCATTGTTGCAGAGTATAGATTTCCATCTATAAGAGAGAGAGCGAGAGAGATGAGAGTGGTACGAGCTGTAAAGTATGTCATCTAAACACCAAGCGCAGGCTGCTTCCAGCTGCTGAGACATTAAGCTTATTCATTAGTTTCCCAACTCAGCAGAATGGGACGCACGTCCCCATAAAGTACAATATCTCTGTAATATCCACAGGTGGAAGAGCAGAAGCACAATCTAACTGTGTTTTATTCCTCCCCCCTGTTTTGGATGATTGCAATAAAAAAACGTCCTTTCTCTTGCCTATAACACTGTACAAAATGCAGAATGCACCAACTATAAACAGCCTGGTTTGAATTGTAAATGCCAGGCTTTCATACTGAGTACATTTTGTACATAACGCTGCAGTAATTCATATTATTATTCTTCCCCCTCTGGGATCCCTCCACTTTATTGTAAGGGGCTGTTCCTGGGAGACAGAGAATTGGGGGAAAGCAGACTCAGATTTATATTTACTCTGTATAACCAGCAGTGAGAATTGCAGAGAAGGGAGGAATGTGAAAACAATGGAATGATTTAAGGGGTAAGTTATAATCACACGATGACAAGGAAAGCTGTGCCATTGATTAATAGGGATCTGCATTTTCGGCCTTGTTTGACAGTCCAAAGAGTAACCCTAGCAACTCTGAACTCTTTCAAGTGGGATAATGATGGACATGTCCAATTTCCAGGCTGCACAACATTCATGACCTCTTCTGTGTTCAACCACACCCCACCAACCTATGCCTTAACTAGAGGGGAAATTATTGGCATCAGTGTGTCCAAACTGACCGTGACCCTAACCCACTGCTTGCCAACATGCCCCCAAAGTCCTCTTCGATTTTTAAACTTGCACCTAACTTCAACCGCTCCAATGATGTCCCAAATATGTGTGGTTGGTATAGTAATACCACTTTGCCAACCACAGTGTGTCATCAGGAGGACACACAGAGGTTAGAACTCTATAGGCCTCTTTCTCCTTTGTGGTTCCATATTCTACCTGGACACAAATCATACACAGTGGCCACTGTTCTTTATCTTGTTGGCAGTACATTAGCTTGACTCCTTTCCAGATTAATACTGAAGCTCTATTATATATCAATGCAGATCTCAAGACTGGTCTACAAAGTCCTTTCATATGATTAGATCACCACAGACTACTCCACCACTTCAGTAGGTCAGATCAGAAAAAGATCCAATTGTTTGATGACCACCACAAACAGATGCACAAAGGTAAGCCATTCTTTTCTGTGCAGACTTTTGATGGAGCTTCCAGACCCAAAACATTTTACTTGTATTCAAAAAATTGTTTTAAACACTGGTATGACTCTTTCCCTTTTCCAAATTAGTGTAAAGATAGAACAAACAGTCCGTACTCTGAAGCACAAAAGTAAAAAACTGCCACCCGCTGTGTTTCATAAGCAGCCACAATCTCTCATGTCTGCCTGTCTGCACACAAACCCAATTACCAGTAAGACTCCTGGTCTTGTCCCCCACCCCCATCTGCATTTGAAAGCACAATAAAAATAGTGGCGCTTAATGGAATGTAATAATAGCTCATTAGCAGATTAGAACATTTGCATACTAGAATAAATCATTTTAGCAATTTGTAAATTATAAATTAAGGAAATGAAGTCAACAGGCGAGGAAAAAATATGCGTCCCATCACCGTGTTAGTAATAATAATAGTCATAACAATTATAGGTTTTTGGGAATAGTGCATCAGTTTGTTTAGTGCAGAGATGTTAAGGCTTTATATCTTCCAGGCCTGGTTTCACCATTCAAATCCACATGGTTCCCTAATATGCACTGTGATGGCCATGAACTGGAAAGTAGCAGTTGGAAGCAGAGAAGATGGGGGTCACTACCATTGTAGGAAGGCTATTGTCTTCACCTTGGGAGAATTTATCTAAATCAATGATGTCAAACCTGAAAGGTTTGGGGACATCTGACATCTTGAGGACATCCAAACTGTTGCACTTTAAAACGGTAAATATTTTGGTGTTACTAGACCTTTAACAATGACATTACATTAAGATGTCTATTTGTGTTGGCCCTATACTACTGCCCCACCCCCTCCATAAGTCCCACGTCAAGTTCTGATGGATTGGGATGTTGCAGCAAAGCATGCAATCAATGGATGTGATAGACGACCGCAGGATGCAAAGATGTAATATGACACAACACAACATGATAAATAGAAAGGCTTGTTGGAGCAAGCTGTTTCAAAGTACACAAACAAATCTTTTTATACAGTGAGAAAGCCTTGCAGCCAACAGGATTATATGATAACAAGCTCTTTACTTGGGAGCTGACCAAAAAACCAGGCACCTCGGTACTTATGCAGCTACTTTATAAAAATCTGCTGATTTCCCAAACCAAGCAGTGTGCAATGAGGGATTAGGGAGGATTATTACTCTCCTCTGGCTAATCTACATTTATTCACACTTTTTTATTGCTCAAAAGGCTCTTTGTGCTTCTAATGGGCGATACCCAGAAAGATCTCCGGTCTACCCCCCACCCTGAACTCCTGACAATTTAACAATGCAAATGGTTGCCTTGAAAAGAGGTTTGAAATAGCGTTCTCTGAGATAGGTATTATAAAAACAAATTGCAGGAAATGGAAGGCAATTTATCTTATTTCTTTATTTTGGTAATGGAAGTTTCGTAAAAATGATTGTGGTAGAAATCTACCTGCAAACAGGGCGACGTTGGCTTGTTTTGCATCAAAAGGGCAACGGGCCTGACCATTAAACTCTTCTCCTTCCTGTTCAAGAGTCTTGATCTACAAAATAAACAGAAATATGGTTATTAAGTTATGGTTATTAAGAAATTTCCATGCAGTCTACATACTTGTCAATACTATTATTCTTCCACAGGCCAGACACTAGGATCATACAATGGAACTACCAGCCTTCAGGTTGGCTCATGAACCATCAAACATGAAGTTGAAGGTCAATGGACAATGGGATTTCCAGTTTAGAGCAATGGTTTTTGACAATTAAATGGGCAGTATGTGGTGGGGCCCATCAGTAGAAAAGTGGTTAAACAATTAAGTTTTTAATCATTGTAGGTGTTCAATATTATTTTCTCATTAGACACTATATAATTAACAGACCTGGGGTTTATCCCAGCAGAAAGCAATGACACAATCTACAGAGATGGTAGAAACCTTACCCTGTAGTTTCTGCACATAGGGTTGAATGAGTTGGTACCACATGCGATGAGGGTTTGGTCATTCTTGGGGACCAGGACCTTGATGTAGTTGTAACACTCGTCCTTATGGAGACAAAAATAAAAAAAACAAATCTTAAAGAGAGAGTGAAATGGTTTGTGTGACATTGACTTTACCCTTGGAGGTACTGACATGATAACTCATATAAAAACTGCTGTATTAGTATTGTTCCAGGACACAAACTGTTTATGTTCTCCAAGTGCCTGCTCTACCAGGTCCAGCTTTTCATATATCTATCTATATATATATATATATATATATATATATATATATATATATATATATATATATATATATATATATATATATATATGATAAAGGACTAGTTTTGCAATTGTAGCATGAATCATGTGTAGTAAGATACAATGTACCCAAGACAATGATTAAACACTGGGACGTGTCCAACCGTCTGTCATTAAACTCTTATCTTTGTATGAGACATACAGAGGAGACTGACCTGGATATTAATTGGCATCCGGGCAGGCCAGTATTGCAGTGGGTTACTATATATGTAAGTTGTGATCCAGCAATAGCCATGGAGGGTTTTTATGGCACAGCCCCCAGTAAATTAACTAGACTTGTGATTTAATCTGCCGATGGAGCAAACTTTGTTTGTTGTGGACACAGCAAAGTGCACCATGGCACACCATTCATTTAAATGGAAATAGGGTGTAATAACAACCAATTTAAATGGAGTGATGTGGTGGGACATGGAAAGCCATCGGGGTCAAACATCAAGTAGAACTTTGCTCCATCTGTATAGTACTACATACAAATATTTACAGTTGAGCCACGTACAAGTCTGAATCGGTCTCAACTCTCACATTAACAGCTTAAAAGTACCCACAATATATATAATAACTATGACAAATACAGTAATAAATCAGGTTGTCTACATTGTCAAAATGGATTGCTGTATTTGAGACATTTTCCAAGGTTTTTCTTTTCAGCAGACATCTTTTTTAAGAAAACATTCTCTTTATTTATTCAGCTCCCAGTGCATCACAGTTGGATTGCCGTCCACTAAAGAGAGTCACGACATTTGTAACTTTTTAACAAGGCGCTGCTCAGGAGAAAGTGACCTCACGCAGAGCTAAGAGAAAGAAGGGATAAAGAGTCGGCTTGATGTGAAATCATCGCCTAAAAGTGGAGAGCGTAGTACTCAATTTTCCTTGCTTGTGTGTAAAACTTGGCTCCTGAACTGCAGAACTTCTGTCACTGAAGCCTGTCCTTAAGAAATCCTTCATAGGCATTTCATTTGTCTTGTCAAACAGAACTCTCAGCAGATCCGTGGAAATAAATAGTTGATAAATGGTGCTTCTTTCTGGAGTCTTCCTGGGTTTTTTTTAATGCGTTTCAAGTGTTGATAACCAAAAATGTAAGTTTATCTCAAGGTTTTCATGGATGACAACCATGAGTGGTCCAACAAGTAGTGCAGTGATCCCCAACCAGTAGCTTGTGAGCAACACATTGCTCTCCAACCCCTTGGATGTTGCTCCCAGTGGACTCAAAGCAGGTGATTATTTTTGAATTCCAGGCTTGAAGGCAAGTTTTGGTTGTATAAAAACCAGGTGCACTGCCAAACAGAGCCTCAATGTAGGTTGACAATCCACATAGGGCTACCAAATGGCCAATCACAGCACTTATTTGGCACCCCAAGAACATTTTTCATGCTAGTGTTGCTCCCCAACTTCTTTTACTTCTGAATGTTGCTCACGGGTTCAAAAGGTTGGGGATCCCTGAAGTAGTGTATAAGGGAGTGGGCTCTGCCAGGACAATTGTCCAATATCAAATGTACAGTGTGTCAGTTCTATGTCAAGTTGAAAACAGAGCACAATTTTGTTTCTATGGAAATAATTTCCCCTAGGGTTCCTTATTCATGGAACAAGTCTAAAGGGCTTCTAGTCTAATCTTAAGAAGGACTCTACCTGACTGTTGATACCGCACTTGCACAGTCTTCTGAAACTGCCTGGCTGGGTATGATTTGAAGCTGACAGCCATAATGTGCAAACCAAATGAATTCATCAGTCATAGCAAGGCAAGGACTCTCTTAGGTTATGGAGCTAAATTAGGAGATACCTTTTGCTCATCAAATTGAATTTGTAGAGAAGATATATTGAGAGCTGTCTGTTTATGCCCAGCTATAACTGGTGGACCACACAGCATAAATATATTTTTGACTTGCCTACATGTGAAGAACATTGTATATTGTTCAACTCGTGCTCATATATTTCATATCAGAAACTCTTCAGTCTGAGCTGATCACTGATCACTGTCCAAAGTCAGTCTACATAACAAGGACAGGAGTCTGACAAAATGTCAACATTACTCCCAACCGAGCACAAAACAATGCTGCACACTGATCGGAATAATCCAGGTACCAGAATGTTTTGTCTACCACTGGTAACCTTTCACTGAAATCCTATTGACTTTGCTCGTGATCCTTCCCGCCTGAGACTTGATAGAAAGGTCTGCAGGTGAGTTGTTTCCTTGGGATGAGCAATCTCATCAAGTCTGTAGATTCTGAGCTCCTACCGCCCTGATACTGAAGGCACTGAAGTGTGAGACATTGACAAAGAAAAAGCTTGCCGACTTTGGTGCTTAGCTCAGCATGAGAGCACCTCTGCTGTGCACAATCACACAGCCGCGCACTGGAAGGAGAGGGAGGTCACTGCAAAAACCCATGCTTTCGTTAATTAAAGTCGAATTCTAATTAGCGTCAAAGTTAATTTTGTTTTCCCTGGGCCAGCAGCCGGAGATTTCTCATTTACAGCAATAACAAAAGCCTTAAGCTAGAAAAAAAGAACATTATTGTCTGGATTCTTCCTCTCCTCTCTATGGCTTTTAGAAACAATCATGGCAATCCATTGTATGGGTTGCACAAGCAATCCATCCTTCTCTTGTTTCAAGACCGGCACAGTCGATATTCATCATTAATAAAGACAAGGAGCTAAAATGGCCATTCACGCACCGTATTGAAATGCCCAACGCAGCGGGATTTGTCACAATAAAGCATGAAAAGAAAACCTGTCCATGCAAGTCTGGAATAGTCTTTAAAGAAAAAGAAAACGGACAGTATTTGATGAGGACAGATGCTATGTGCAAGGCTGGCAAAGTGTGCCTGCTCTTCAAAACGTGATTAAAATCACACTTACTGTACTCATTTTATCAGACGTGGCAACAAATTAAATCAGCCAGATATCTGTTGGGCAGGCTACAAATTCCCACTGCACCATTACTGCATTGGAGTGTTGTTGTCCACTTTTGTTGACCACTTTATGATCTTACAGTTGGACATGGGGCCAAAGGATTAGATCAGACTAATTCCTGCACATATGTTAAATTCATGACTAGAAAATGGCACAACTACTGGCCTGATCTGCCAGCATGGTATGGTCACACCTTTGATCAAATGTTCCTGAATGATCACTCTGTTCAAACCAGTACAAAATTGGCACTGGCAAATGTATGGAGGTCCAAAGCATGTTCTAATTGCCTGCCCCAGTGGTTTGAACTAATGGTTCTCAAAGTCATCAACACCTGAAGAGCTTGGCTAGCAATATGGGGCCAAAAGGACCAGGCTGCAGGAGAATATGTCATTGGAAGCTGAAGGATGGTTAGAGAAAGATTTCTTGTCATTGGGCTTATGCGTAATATATACATCTTATATTATATCTAACCACCAGAGGCCTGGACAACCCATCCTCTCCTTTCACAGGAGAGGCTGAGGTTTAGTAATGTTGGCAACCATAGGGATTCATTAACAGAAGATGGACAGAGAAGCTACTTACCCTCTGCTTGCCTCTCATTGCACAGTTCTCCATAGCTTGGGTCTTCCACGTTACATACTAAAATGAAAATAAAACAGGGTAAGTAATGCACGTACAAGATTAATTTTAGGGTAGGACCATTTTCCCAAGAATCTAGAATCAGTTGTTCCCATACAGTGAGGCTAGCCTTTCTGGGGTAGGGGTTCAGAGGCTTGAAGCTTGAAGGTCAGTTAGGAACAGTATAGGAGAGGATGCCTAGTTGCTCTCCTGGCTACTAATAGCATCCCACCTTGAAGGGCAGTTAGTGACATCAGGTATAATTGACATTTAGTGATGTCAGTTGGTTGCATGACATGCATTAACTTGTAGCCCATCAGGTGAAGCCTTGATAGGAGTTTTACTCCAACAACAGGTTAAGTTTAAGTAGATTAAATTACATACATTTATTTTCTCTTTGACCTCTAACTAGCCCTGGGTGCCTGGGACAAATCACCAGTGCATTTATTTCTCCATAGGAGACCTTAACAGCGACAAGGCACTGCAGTGCAATTTGGAATCCATGTATGGAATTCGTGCTCCGTTTGGACAATTTACATGCAAATGAACGGAGCAATAACCATAACACTCTCTAAAAAACAATATCAGTTCCTTGCTTCCCTTGCATTGCAAATCAGTTGGTAGATTGTGATATACGTGCAGCTAGTGAGTATTTACTGGGGCAATCTGGTAGGTTAGCGGCTCAGGGCAGCAGGCAACAATGGTGGGGTATTTCTGCAGCACGTTAACATCTTCTTAAGACTAAAAGCACCTAAATTCAGAACAAAGAGTAAAAACCAGAGAGGAAAAGAACAAGTATCTTACTTTATCTGGAATAATTGCTTCCTTGGCTCTGCGCAGATCAATAGCATAAACATGGTCTCTGGGGGTGAGGTAACAATAAAAAAAGATTAGATTCAATAACTATTGGTCACTAGCCTACAGTACAGCCAGATATGTGGGGAGATTATAACAGTGTTTACGGAGTGAAACTACATGGAGGCTTTCAATCTCCTGGAGGACTTTATTATAGGAAAAATCCCATCAACTCTATTATTTTCAACATACAGCTACTTAACGTAGACACCATTTAGTATGTTCTACATCTTGCTCTCAATTGCACACTGGGTACCCTGGGCCCCCATGTGAAGCAGCCATCTTTTTACATGAGATAATGCAGCACTAACCTTGCAGCTATGAATAGCGTTTGATTCAGTTTAAGCATCTTCTGAAAGTCAAGTCCTAGGAGGGCTGTGTCATCATCGCTGGCCAGTCCCCGAAACCATGGATATGATGAAGTGGCTGAAGGAACATAACATCATTTCATAAGTTACTCTGGCCTAGAAGTTTGTTGCACTTGGGCTCCTTGTGTAAATATAATCCTAATGGGCACTATTTATCTCACTATGATCAGACACTTTTGCCACCTGAAAGACTTCTTAATGTTCTTCAGATGTGGGGTTCTTCTTTAGATGCATAGTCTGTGATCATCTCTGAGAGTCAGTAAGGTTCTCAGTGAACTGATCACAGTGCATTAGATGAAATGTTGCCACTTTCATAATAATAATAACTGGCAAAGGGCTTAGAGTTGACCGCTTAAGAAATTGTAAATCAAAGTTTCAGGGCAGAAGCAACAAAATATAAACCAGGCAGGTCAAATGCAACCAAGCCTCCACAAACTTGACATTCATCATTAAAAGAACCTAGAAGGAAGATGCAGCACGGTGACAATGTTACCTACCTAGCAGCAGATGGTAAATATGTGTTGTAGAACTTCATCAGTCAATAGAAAGGGCTATTTGTTACATTTCTGAGAAATCATAAAACTTACTTAGTGCCTCTATGATTCTAATAGGCGTGAGGTCTTTGGGGAACACTAGGGCGGAAGACAGGTAACTGCAGATTAGGAGAAAAACCCCACGGAGCAGCACTTGGTACATTCTTGAGTCCTTGAGTAGCGGAGGGGAGCAGGAAGGTATCAAGGTCCTAACGAATGTTCATTCTGCTCACTGTGGCACCTGTAGTTAAATAAAAAAGGAAAAATCTTAGTCAGGGCTGTCTGATATGGTGGAGATAGGGTTGGTATGATAACCAGACTGTATGAGCTTCATTATTTAAACAGAGTAGGCCTCTACCACCTATGGACTTAGGTTCAAGTTATAATTTTGAATGGCATCGCCAAGCATCACTTCCCAGCAGGTTTCAGCTGTATAAGGATTAAGGAGAAGCTGAACAACTACAGGTCCAGAAATTGTGGTATTGTTGGTATCTTGTCGTATCTTTCCATCTTGCCCTGCTGTGTCTATCTCTATCTTGCTCTACGTCTACATCTTTTTTAACTGTCTACATCTTGTCCTGCTTTCACATCTAGCCTTCTTATCTTAATCTTGCCATCTTGTCTATCTGTCTTTCTGTTGTCCTCCTATATCCATCTTGATCTACTTCCTCCAACGTGACCTACTGTCTCTATCTTGTCCTACCATCCCATCTTGTTCTTCTGTCTCTATCTTGCCCTACAACACCTGCTATACCTCATGCCTTCCTACCTACAACTGATTAAGCCACCCTTAATTGCACCCCAAAGGCAACTCTGCTTACACTCAGTATATTCAAGTCTCCTTTTTTCCTGAACCAAAAATAAATTAGAAAGGGAGCAGAGCACATTTGCTGTTCACTGTGGCTGTAAGTTTTTGTGGGCCTTGCACCAGTTTGCAGTATCATTTATCTCTAAATGAAAATGTTGTTCCTGTTTTAATTTCACACAGCATAATTCTGTCTCCAGGGACATTTAATACGATGGACCTCATGAACTCCAATGCTGGGAAGGGAAGAGTTTGATTAATAGGAATGTTGATACAATCTGATATAATGTCTTGCAGGCCTGTTCTATGTAAAGCATATTTATTGCCATCAAAGAGCACACAAATTATTGGATAAAGCTTTTTCTCTCTTATTCCCATCCCAACTGTCCAGCCAAATCCCTTGTACATTCCTCAATTACCAGGTGCATTTATCCACTTGGAGATTCCTGCAGTGACAGCCAGCACTTCTAAGATGATAAAGGACATGTTTCTTTATCATAAAGAAGCAACAAGGTTTTTTCATACAAATGTGGATGCTATAAGGCTGTGACCTTGTTGTCTCCCTTTCTACCATCTTTGGCTAACCTGTGCTGCTACAGAAGCTTCCAGCACCCCTTTCCACCAGCTTTAGACAACCTGTGCTACTCTTGCTTACTCTGACTCTGAATGTTCTAGGGCTCTAGGCCAGTGGTTGTTGGACTTTTTTGGTTTAAGCCCTTTTTGGAGGAGAACCTACTCCTGAACCTTTGTTCAGGAGTACCTTGTGAAAAAAATTACAGATATAGGAAAATATTGGTGTATCTAGAACTAATCTGTGGTTCCAAGAGTATCTAATGGGCCTTCTAGTTGGTGTTTTGGTTTAAACCTCACTTGGAGGGCCAAGCTTTGTTCAGGAGAACCTTAGATTTTAAAAAAGTTACAGATATATGAAAACATTGGTGTATCTGGTAGTGAGCCACAGTTCCAAGAGTAGGACAGCAGTGTTCACCCCCAAACATTACCCTAACAGGATTTCTAGTTGGCCTTTCAGGGGTATCTAGGAGAGCAAATAGCAAGTACAAAGTACTAAAACAGGTGCCATGTTTTATACATAAAGAGTTACATATAAGAAACCCCATTACTAATATATAAGTACGTTTGGCAGTTTAAGCAAGTGTTTTTGATATTTTTAGTGAAAATGGGCAATTTTACCAACATTTTTCTTTTACTCGCCCCCTCCTTTCCATATTATGCCAGTCCCCTCATGCCTAGCGCTCATAGGACAGAGCGAATCCTATAACGAAGTGTATTGTGCTTTCTTATCTCTCAGTTGAAGAAACCACTCAGAAGCCCTAATGAATGGCTGTAAATACATCCGCAAATTTCCCCTCTGTTTTTAAAATGCTATTTACTTCAAATCCAGCTGTGATCAAGCCAGAAGGGCTGAAATGGATTGCGCTCAAAATAAGAGGTCAACAAAAAGTTAGCTTGCTCAAGCCAGACAGTAGTAGACAGACAGAGTTTCCCCATATTACCTCAAAAGCTCAGCAGGTGGGACATACGAGGCGCTGCGAATAAACGGCTGCAGATCTGAGTAAATTCACTTCCAATTACTTCCAAACTGATGGAAGAAAATGGACAGCAAATGAACCCTAAAAGCATAGCGAGCAGAGGAGTGCTTCACCGGGATACTAATTGGAGGCCATTTCTGAGGGCAAAATGGAAGTAAAATTGTCCTTCAGAATTAACAGTAGGTGGGAGAACAGAGTCGTACGATGGGCTGTAATGACTGAACGGCTGTAATTAATTGAATGTAACCTGTGGGGCTCATGTTATTTAAAGTTGCACGCGTGGCTTCAGGATGGATGGTTGGTTTATAAAGTCGGTGTCAGCGCCAGTCGTTAAATTAACAGCTTTTCCTCTCCCGTTTAATTAGCTGTTTATCCCTTGGCCAATGGCTCGGCTCGGATAGTTACCTTCTGAGGTCATAGGGGCAAAAGAGCAGTAACGAAAGTAAATAAAATGGTTTCCAATACATTTAGATTTAATGTACTTTTACATCAGAGGCTTAAATGTCATGATTTTTATGATGTCGTTTTTATTTCTAAATGACTCTGTTTACACTGCAAATAATTTACTTTACAATAAATAAAATTTCATTCCTGAACCAACAAATGTATTTTTTATAGTTGTAATATTGGTGTGTAGATGCATCTCAGGTCATTTTGCCTGGTCATGTGATTTCAGCACTTTAGGATGGAACTGCTTTCTGGCAGGCTGTTGTTTCTTCTACTCAATGTAACTGAATGTGTCTCAGTGGGACCTGGATTTTACTATTGAGTGTTGTTCTACCGGGCATCTTGTGTTAGGGAGCTGCTATTTGTTACCTTCCCATTATTCTGTTGTTAGGCTGCTGGGGGGGATGATTTCACTTCAATTTGCAGTACAGCAGTAAAGAGTGACTGAAGTTTATCAGAGCACATCACATGACTGGGGGCAGCTGGGAAATTGACAAAATGTCTAGCCCCATGTCAGATTTCAAAATTGAATATAAAAAAATCTGTTTGCTCTTTTGAGAAATGGATTTCAGTGCAGAATTCTGCTGGAGCAGCACTATTAACTGGTTCATTTTGAAAAAAACATGTTTTCCGAAATTGCAGAAAATGAAGAAAAAGTTTGGTTGAAAGGGCAGATAAATCTTTCTCAATCATTGTACTGTGCCCAAGAAAAATAACAAACAGGTGGTGTAAAGGCAATACCTTTATTGGCTAACTTAGATAATCATAGCAAGCTTTCAGAACATTTTAGTTTTTCAATCATGCCCACAAATAAAGTTTTCTTCTAGCAACACCAGCATTCTTTCTACCTGCCTCTACCAAAAACCATTACCCCCCTCTATGCTATGGGCACATATGTATTATAGACCGCCCACACCCTACCTATGTGCCCCTGGCCTAATACACTTAGCCTCTAGCTCACAAAATATTTTCGGGTGACTTCGGAAAACCCGTAGCAACGATTTACGGTTTCCCACCGGCGATTTACATTATTGTTGGTGTGAATAATCTGCAAATAATCTCCTGGTCTGCCATAAACCTACATATTACCTGACACAATAAGTGAGGATGAAAAAGACTTATCCAACAAATGAAGCCTTTTGTCCATATTAATCTTATCTAATTTCTAGTTATCTAGAACATTTGTTCCCAAACTTGGGGTCCAAACCTGTGGAAGAAGGGGTCCGGCCTGATGGCTAATTAGAATAAGATGTGAGATGGAATACTGTTTTGTATATCCATGAATGATTCTGTGAAAACTATAGTCAAAACACAATGCCTATTTTGGATGAGTTGTAAAAGCCCCCAAACAGTAAGTTACCCCCAGAAAATTATATATTTTTGGATGCTTTTCTATTCCAAACTACCAACTGCAAATCCTTCTATCATATATAAGCTTGGTATAAGCTGAGTAAGGGACCAGTGCAAAGACATTGAACACAAATTGTTGCTTTAAAGGAGAACTAAAGCCTAACTAAAGAAGTAGGTAGAAATGTTGTACATGATGTTTTGTGCTTCTGTACCAGCCCAAGGCAACCACAGCCCTTTAGCAGTAAAGATCTGTGTCTCCAAAGATGCCCCAGTAGCTCCCCATCTTCTTTTCTGCTGATTCACTGCACATGCTCTGTGCTGCTGTCACTTACTGAGCTTAGGGACCCACTCACAATATACAGTACACATAGAATAGAAATGTCACAATATAAGGCTGATTAGTAATTAATACACATAATTACTACATGGCAGCACAGAAACCAGTGCAATTAGCAACAGAATTGAATAATCAGCAAACCTGTAGCATCAGCTTATATTACAGCCAGGGAAGCTCATTTTCTGCTGGATAATTAGTGACGAGCCCTAAGTTTAGCTTCTCAACAGCCAATCAGAGCCCACTGAGCATGTGAGTGTCACAGACACTTTCCAAGATGGTGACCCCCTGTGACAAGTTTGAAGTCCTGGATCATTGCTGCTATCGACAAGCTCAAACTTTAGCCTCGTGCAATAAGTTCACTATATAAAATATGGCATTTTTAGCCACATTCATTTTTAGAGTTTAGTTCTCTTTTAACCCAAAATGTCTGGAAACCTGTGATCTTGAAAAGCTGGAAAGCCCACGCTTATTTATTACCACAGAGCCCCTCGGATCTTAACCTTTTAATTAAATCTTTAAGGAATGGCTAGAGACTTTGCAAGTCTGCAGGTATTAAACTAGGGATGATGAACAGCGGAGTGATACATGAGTAATGATATAAAATATTAAGTACATATTAATATATGCACATTGTGCCTGCGAGCGATGTTGGAATGGCTATGGCACGCTGGGCCTCTATTAAGGCCACAGGCCTGTGAGTCAGGTGAATAACTGACAGAATACATGATTGGTAGAGTCAGCCCCGAGTACAGCCTTTGTAGCCCCTTTTCAGACCAGTATGCAGGCAGCTGAAGGGACCTCTGAGCCTGTTCTGTCTCTCAGTTGCCCTCCCCAGAGTCAGGGTTTAAATTGAGTTGACGGGAAAGCCCTGCAGAACACCGTGCTTGGATAAACTCTCCATTACGTTACAAAGCCGCAGCATGTTCTGCTTGGCTGGCTCATAGGATTTCATTACCTGCGCTCTGTGTCTCTGGCTGCATGTTTTACACAAGATTCTCTTCCCTGTGCTCCCTGTCAAGTACATCCCTTTAGTTTGTCTGCACACAAACGCTTCAGGGCCAGGTGGGAAATGGTAAGGCGACTAATATAAAAAAATACAAAAAACAAAACGAAAAGTGAACTATATATTTATATATTTTACCCAGAAGTGTCAGGTGACACAAACTGCCAGTACATACCTTCCATACCGCGTTCTAATTGGCGGCTGGTCAGAGAGGTGACTGGCACAAAAGAAAAAAAAAATCATTGCTGCTGTGACTAATGGCAAAAACAAAAAGTGCAGCAGATCTGTGCGCAGTCGAGGCAAATGTTGTCATAGAGAAATCAATTGTTTTCCCTTTAAAGTCTCGCTCATGTGCTGGATAATGCAATAATATGGGAATGAGGGAGGTTGGATGGACTTTTTTCCCCTGGCAAGACAATCATAAACCCTGGCCTTAATGTGATTGTTTTGATTGGATTGCGTGGGACATATGTTTTGAGCTGACTATTTTATTCTAAAGAGATTTTGTAAAGCACATATGTCAGAATACAAGTATACAGCCGTCATATGAAGCTGTGGCCCCTCACTTAAAGGAACAGTAATGTCAAAAAATAAAAGTGTTTTAAAGTAATGAAAATATAATGCAGTGTTGCTGTGCACTGGTAAAACTGATGTGTTTGCTTCAGAAACACTACTATTATTTATATAAATAAGCTGCTGTGTAACAATGGGGGCAGCCATTCAAAGGAGAAAAGGCTCAGGTTACACTGCAGATAGCAAATAAGCTCTGTCTATCTAATAGTGTTATCTGTTATCCATTAGTTAACCTATGCAATTTAGCCGTTTTTCAATTTCCGCCATTGCTCCACAGCAGCTTGTTTATATGAACTATAGTAGTGTTTCTGAAGCAAACACATCAGTTTTACCAGTGCAGGGCAACACTACATGATATTTTCATTACTTTAAAACACTTCAATGTTTTGGTATTACTGTTCCTTTAAAGGGGAAGGATACCTAGTTGGCACAAAACCCCTCCCCCTCCCGTGTGTTGCCCACCCTCCCTCCTCCCCCCTGGCCTACCCGTCCCGCTGGGCAAATGTCCCTAACTTGTTACCTACCCTTCTGCCCAGGTCCAGTCCAGGGATTTCACAGACGACATCTTCTTCCACGCGATCTTCTTCCGGCTTTGACTGGCGCATGTGCAGTAGGAGCAATTTGCCGGTACGATCTACTGCGCATGCGCCAAAAGTACATCTTGACTTTTGGCACATGCGCAGTAGATCTGTACTGGCGAAATGCTCCTACTGTGCATGCGCCAAACGCCGTTCAAAGCAGGAAGAAGATCGCGTGGAAGAAGATGTCGTCTGTGAACTCCTTGGACTGGACCTGCGCAGAAGGGTAAGTAACAAATTAGGGACATTTGCCCAGCGGGACGAGTAGGCCAGGGGGGAGGAGCGAGGGTGGGCAACACACGGGGGGGGGGAGGGTTTTTGCGCCAACTAGGTTTCCTTCTCCTTTAAAAGGCAGCTGGTTTGCCCATGACTGGTGTACAGAGAAACATACTGGAATCAAGAAGCCTGGGATGCAGCCAAAGATTTGGACATTCCTCTGTCCACTCTCTTCCCAAGCCTGTCTTAACGAGACTCTGAGAATACTCAAACCCCCCAAAGGCGACCGTTCCCACAGCTTCCTACTCTGGGGTCATCTTGAAGGGGCAGCTCAAACGGCTGGAGAATCCACGGCAATACTGCTTCCAGCCTAATGTTCTCACGCTTTCTTTCTCACATAGAGGGGAAAGAAGCTGCTTCGGGGCTGTCTGCAGTAGTGATTGGGTCCAGAGAAAAACATATTTTGAAAGCCGCATTATTGAGATGGCGTAGGATTGTCTGATCTACGGCCCTTTGGCTGTTGCTTCAATGACGACTGAAGGTCCACGGATTACAAATCAGTGATATAATGTGTTACTGTCCCCGTCTTGCCCTAATGCTTTCATTTTCTTCTAATGTCATTATATTTCCTTACTGTATCCATCTTGTTGAAGTGTGTTCATCTTCCTTTGTCTTCTCCATCCTGCTTGTCTATCTTGCTCTGCTGTCGTCATCTTCTTCTGCTGTGTCCATCTCATTTCACTCTGTCCATTTTGCTCTACTGTCACCATTTTCTCTAATGAGACCACCTTGTTCTGCTTTCACCACTTGCTCGACTGTCTCCATCTTGCTTTATTGTTGCCATCTTGACCTGCTATCTCCATCTTGCCTTATTCTCTTACCGTCTTACCCAATTATACCTGTTATCCCTCCACTCTTCCTACATACAGCTGCTGGTCAGCAGGAACCCATGATGTGGAGAACCTAGTCAGTGGAAAAATCTGCATTTTGTAAAACATCAATGTTGCTGACTGCCGTCTTTGGCTGCAGCACTTTCATGTGCAGCTTGGATGTCAGGATCATGGGTCATCTTCCAGTGTGCATGTTCTTACTCTTTGATCACCAAAATCTCACTGTGTACTGAACTAATACCACAAAAGATGATGGACACAACACTGCTGTCCAGCTCTACAGTTTGGGAGGTGCTACAGGAGCATAGTTAGGGGGGAAATGGAAGCACACTAGGGTTAAAACAATTAATTCCCATAGGGGTAGTACCCCTTTAAGCTCTGTAATCACATCATCCTGCACCCTTAATACTGGTCTTCTTCTGGTCTTTGTCTCCTCATTTCATTGCTTCCTCCTGATTTTTCCGACGAGAGAAGAACAGAAAAAAAAAAGACGTCAAGTTTGCTAATTATAACTGCAATTTATTTCGAATTCTGGCACTTACAGTTCCGACGTCAAAGCTCAGGATATAAAATGTCTCTCAGAGTGAAAGTCCTTGTACTCATTTTCAATTTATTACCAGTTAGATTCTTTTTTTATTAAGTTCTCCTGCTCAAGACAAATGGGTATCGGTTAATTAGCCCCTCAGACTGGCTGTGCTTCTTCTGAGCCATTCTATTGATAGGTCCTGTATGATTGCAAGCCTAATTGGTCAGGTAAGCACAAACACTTGACCCCAGCACCTGAAGGTCCTGAAGTGGTCAACCCAGCAGAAAACAGACTGGAAGATTAAGTATCCATCTAAAAAAAAAGATCTGCAACTAGGTTACTCTCAAAAGTAGAACTCAGCTGAATGTATATCTCAGCTAGGGTACAACATGAATTCAAGCTGTCAAGCACACCAAAAACAAAGAACAAAAGGACGTTTTAGTGTGGCCTCTCTGAAATGCCACCGCGAAAAAGCAGAGGAGACAACAAAGAAATGTATCAGAAGCCCCTTCATCTTCAGGAATATGTTTATTTTATAAGGGATTCGTGCAGACTGAGAAAGATGGACAACTTCTTCCGCTTGTCTGGGAACACATTTTAAATAGTAGCTGAGCATTTAACTACACTTCTGCCAGTTGAGGGTTACACAAATAATGTGGTATATGGCTGAACATGTGTTCCAATGAATATGAAAACAGCCACTCAACTACATATCTTGGCCACTGCTCAACAACAAACATACCAGGACTTGCAATTTTTGAAGGTGCCATTGACATCTCATAACCATGTGCTGTAAAGCTGCCAGACTCAACATGGCTGTGGGGGGGGGGGCAAAAGGGATATTGCACTGTGCTCTCAGGGAGAACAATGAGACTAGACCCAAAAAATGGGTCACCATGTTGTTTAGAGAGACTGGCCCACTGGGATTCCAGTGAAAACCCTGGTGGGCCTAGGTTCTCTTGGGCACCTCCCTTAACTCAACCCAACAGCCACAGTCTTGAGAGAGGTTTGAGGGTGTGTGCACATGGTTGGCTGCCAGCAGTGGTCCCAATGCACCCCCAGATACCCAGTCCAATGCTGGTCTCCATGATTCCTTTCATGGGCCCACAATTTGCATTATCGAAGGATTAAAGCAGAGGCTCCTGATTTTTTTCTGGTTCAACTCACCCATTGAGCTTAATCATCTATTCAGCCTCCACCTTTAGCTCATGAAATGGTTACAGAAATATGAAAACACTGTTTGATGGATTATCCAGGACATCAAATAATTGTTAACCTGAAAACTCAATACCTGTGGCCTTCAAGGTAGACTTTTAGGAATATCCAGAAGAACATATATGCATTCAGCCTAAAATTCACCTTCCCAGTGCCCTTCAAGCATTCCTTAAGGCTTTATAGTTTAGATACTGATGCATTATGCACAGGGCACAGCTGAAAACTTGCTTAGAAGAACCTGGCCTCTCTGCAGTGCGTTAGCACGCTCGCTACTAATCGACTACATATGGGATTGTCATTGTAGCTCAGTGTGATGTGGAAACCACTCGCAGCATGCAACTTTAATTCAATCCTAATGACTACTTAAAAGAATTTGTCATGCCCTTATTGCATAAACATATATATCTGTATAATCCCCCTTGTATACTGCACTGATATGAATGCACAGCCACAGAAATGTATAAACAAACCCTTGATAAAAATAGCTTGCTAATCCCTCTTTCTGCTCCCTCCCCACCTCTCGCTCTTAATGCATCCTTAGATCTTTCTTCCCGAGTGCTGAAAGGCATCTGAGCCCCAGCCTCTCGCCGCTTTGCTTATTCTAAGTCAGGTGGAGATATTTAAGCTATGGGATATGATCCCTATAGGGGTAACCTGCTGGTGTTCAGATGGGCAGCCCATGTGCGCCATGCTGGCTCCAAACTGCGTGGTTTATGGGCTGGAAACATGCCCAGCTAAATCCTGCTGAGAAGGTAGCCATCCCTTTAAAGATGCTTGTCAAAAAAAAGAAGGGGGTAGGGGGTGATAGACAAGCCTGCCATCTGTAATCTGTTTAACCACTACTCTACGGCAGATCTCTTACAGCCAATATTCTGAAATAAAGTACCAGCTGCAACCCCAATTATTATCCAGTCGTTGCACCGAGACAAGTTGTCTCACTTTGTTCGTCGCTCTCACACTTTGCCGGTTTTGTTAAGGCGTTTTCAGCACAACGCTCGAACACAGGTTTCTCTAGAATAAACAACCATTTGATGTTCTCCACACACAGTGATCCATTTGTTTGGCCAACAACCTGAGGAGCGGATCTGATGGAGGACAAAGCTGCAGAACATTTGATCTCTTCTACTGGCAGAGAAGGGACATCAGCAGTTTCATTTCAGAAAGACAAACTAATGTTAATGGTGGCCACATAGGATGGGCAATGTGGTCAAAATAAAGGAATTATAGCAATGTCTTCTGAATTTTTTTGGGTTAAAGTCCTCTTTTAAACCTCAGCATCTACTCAACTTCCACCTTTAAGCTCATTACATGGTTAAAGACTTATGAAAACACCACTGAATGGATCATCCATTACATAAAATTGATAACCAGAAATCTCATGACCAGTGGCCTTCAAGGTAGACTTTCTGGAATACCCAAAAAAACAAATATGAATTCACCCTAAAGTTCACCTTAAGTGGCCTTCAGGTTTGGCCCATACATTCCTTTTGGGCTCTAAAGTTTCGATACAGTTGCATTATGATGATCCACAATAGACTGCCAACCCATTTTTGGGTCCCAATCCAAAGAATATATAACTCTAGTCCATAATATACATGTCAGAAGAAAGTACTGTTGCAGTTTTGCTGCCGGGAACAAACTAATTTCTTGCAAATATTTGATTTAGTTTCAGTACTGCTCGCATGGTTCTCTCTAGCCAGAAATCAAAGAGCTGTTATGAATTTAACTAGAAAGGCAGAGACTAGATGGAAAAAAGAGTGTAAAACAGAGTAGGCTGGATGCTAATTACAATGTACTCCTGAAGCCATCGCACCTTGCAATTAAACACCGGCGCAGGCAGATGGCCTCTGCTTTCCTAATGTTTTTTTGGGCAATTGGGGAATCGTATGCGAAAACAAATAGACACAGAGAGAGAGAGACTAGAGATAAACACAATACTGAGAGTCTAAAATGATGAAAAAAAAATTATATATGGGAAAAATAAATCATTTCAGGCTTTTGTAGCATTATTTTTAGTTGAGAAGTGGGTCTAATGATAATAAAGGGTCTAATGTAAATTGATTGCAAAATACATGAGTATTATGGGGTCACAAAGGAGTGCTGTGATCATATACTGGCACAAGGCTGAGGGAACTCTGAGTATCACTCATGTATTATAAGGGATAATGTACCCCCTACTGTAAATGATAAGGATATTAGAAGTCACTGAGGGGTTGTTCTGTGACCATATAAAGGCACAAGGCTACAGGCTGAGTTATACAGGGAACTCTGAGTATCACTCATGTATTATAAGGGATAATGTACCCCCTACTGTAAATTATAAGGATATTAGAAGTCACTGAGGGGTTGTTCTGTGACCATATAAAGGCACAAGGCTGCAGGCTGAGTTATACAGGGAACTCTGAGTATCACTCATGTATTATAAGGCATAATGTACCCCCTATAGGGATGTAGCGAACCGCCGACAATGTGTTCGCGAACGCCGTTCGCGAACACCGGCAAAAAATGCGAACAGTTCGCGAACACTTCGCGAACTTCGAACATCCGAAAATCGTTCGATTCGAACGATCGAAGGATTTTAATCGTTCGATCGAACGATTTCCGTTCGAATCGAACGATGGAAGCCATTGGATCGAATGATTTCATTCAATCCAATGACTTCGATCGTTCGATTCGAACGAAAATCGTTCGATTTTAGCGATCGAATGGTCGAATGGTCGAACGATTTTGACGCGAACGCCTATTGGCGAACGTCGCGCGACGTTCGCGAACTTGCGGCGGACGCGAACAGTCGAAGTTCGCGCGAACTAGTTCGCCGGCGAACAGTTCGCTACATCCCTAACCCCCTACTGTAAATGATAAGGATATTAGAAGTCACTGAGGGGTTGTTCTGTGACCATATAAAGACACAAGGCTGCAGGCTGAGTTATACAGGGACCTCTGAGTATCACTCATGTATTATAAGGGATAATGTACCCCCTACTGTAAATGATAAGGATATTAGAAGTCACTGAGGGGTTGTTCTGTGACCATATAAAGGCCCAAGGCTGCAGGCTGAGTTATACAGGGAACTCTGAGTATCACTCATGTATTATAAGGGATAATGTACCCCCTACTGTAAATGATAAGGATATTAGAAATAACTGAGGGGTTGTTCTGTGACCATATAAAGGCACAAGGCTACAGGCTGAGTTATACAGGGAACTCTGAGTATCACTCATGTATTATAAGGCATAATGTACCCCCTACTGTAAATGATAAGGATATTAGAAGTCACTGAGGGGTTGTTCTATGACCATATAAAGGCACAAGGCTGCAGGCTGAGTTATACAGGGAACTCTGAGTATCACTCATGTATTATAAGGCATAATGTACCCCCTACTGTAAATGATAAGGATATTAGAAGTCACTGAGGGGTTGTTCTGTGACCATATAAAGACACAAGGCTGCAGGCTGAGTTATACAGGGAACTCTGAGTATCACTCATGTATTATAAGGGATAATGTACCCCCTACTGTAAATGATAAGGATATTAGAAGTCACTGTTGACTTCCCCAAGCACCTCTAATATGGAGAGCAAACAGAAGTTCAGGTGTGGGTGAGAGAGAACAAGCACAACAATAGAAAGTGCTAAGTTTAGAAAACTGTCAGTGCATCCAGGACACATATTGCCATTCACCTTGCTGCATGACCGACGACTGATGGCAGTAAATGGCATATTATGTTACAGCTGCGCATATGCACATTATTCACCTCAGGCGCGGGGTAATCTATTCCCCATAACCACCCAGCTCATCTTTAGCTCTGATACGCTGCAGCCGTCAATAGAAAGCTCCGCTACCATGATTTATAAGGTAAGCACCGAGTGTAACTCATGGCACAGACACGACAAACAAATCCAACTTTACACGCTTCTATAATTTCTAATGAATTCCCTTCGGGCAGCCAAGGGTTATTTATTACCAGCGAAGCGGAGAAAATATGCCATCGCCCTGCCGCAGAGAGCTCCGGCTTGGGCAGCAAAAGTACACGTCATTAATCTATCAATTTACTGAAGAAATCCCCAGGGGAAATAAAGGATTAGTCACCAGGCTAATGCCAGTTAATAAGCGCGGGGAGTGACAAGGCAAGATGGGCAGCCTGCAGCTGCGAAGAGCAAATTGATGGAGGAAGACAAAAAGCTTGTTCTGCAGAATGACTTTTGCCCGTGTCATCACTGAAATACTGTCTATAAGCAGCGGGAGCCGCCTTTATTTGGGCGCCAGGTACACCATTAATAAGGGCCACCCTATGGTGCAGAGAGAAGGCTCAATAGGAGATGTAGCCATTTGCCATACCTCTTCCAATGCCACCCCATGGATATGACTGGCTACTCGTATTTGTATCCACAATATAAAGGCAGTCGCCCGGGTGTTCCTTTGTGCCTCTGTGCGTGCCGTCGCCTTGTTGCTGATGTTTTTTGGCATGGCTTTCCGACACAATTCTCAACGGCGCTCATCTCAAGGCCCATGCCTGTGACTTAAAAAAAAAAAAAAAAAGCCTGCGTAGGCTCATATACAAAAATAGAATTTACTTCTTAAAATAGATATGTTTTAGATTGGTAATGAGCCAAGAAGGATGAGGAAAATCAATTTTAAAAGCAGATGTGGTGGATGTGGTGGCTCCCAAACCACAGTTTTAGTCTTGGACCTCATTAGGGGTCATTTAAAATCTAAATTGCACACAATGACACAGTTTATTGAGGTGTTTCCCTCCATACACACTTCCATACTGCCTCTTATGATGTATGTTGCCCAACTGCATCTATTGACATGGAGATCACTGAAGCTACAACCACCTTGAACCTGGCAGTAGTTCCCACAATAAGTGCACCAGAACTGAGCCCAGTAATTTGGATGCAAACGCTGATCTGAAGGTGTGATCTGGAAGTGGTGCAACCCCCAAATCTGAAAATGCTCAGAGATACTTGGGAACCGTTCTATCCATTGGACCATATCAGCTTTTTTCTTTTTTATGGAATAATTCACTGGAGGTTTCTTGAGTAAGGTTCGTAAATCCATTCAACTTAAACCTATGGGAATATAACAAAACTAGAGAAAAATTTCGAAGCAATAAATAATAAACGTGAGAAATGAATGTTTCTTGAAAAACCACAAGAAAGGTAGTTGTTTTTTTCTGGGATTGTGATAAATCTGCTGCTAAGAGTAATAATGTTTCAGTTATGGTGACAACACATTATACAGACAGATTTCTACCATCCTAAAGAAAGACCAGGCAATACATTTTAAAGGCTCTAAAATGTAATATCCAGTATGGGGGTACAGTATTTAAAGAAGGTGGGCTATCATTTTTAGGGCATAGAACAAGAGCAAGAGGTCAAGAGCAGAGCAAGAGGTTAACAGTGAGGTGAGATGGAGATGGTTGGACAACATGGAAACAGTAGGGCAAGATGGAGATGGTAGGACAACATGGTAACAGTAGGGCAAGATGGAGATGGTAGGACAACATGGCAACAGTAGGGCAAGATGGAGATGGTAGGACAACATGGTAACAGTAGGGCAAGATGGAGATGGTAGGACAACATTGCAACAGTAGGGCAAGATGGAGATGGTAGGACAACATTGCAACAGTAGGGCAAGATGGAGATGGTAGGACAACATGACAACAGTACGGCAAGAAGGCAAACCCCCCTCAAATCTGAAGGGTCTTTAAAAAACAATATTCAATATGGTTCATGATGTCCTAATATCCTGGGTTTATATTAGAAGCCTTCTAGATGTTTAAACAAGGGGTCTATCATTTTAGAATATGTTCATTCCACATCCCAGCGTATCTATAAATCCCAGTATACCAGGGTGACAGCGAAACAAAGAGTTTGTGTGTGCACAAAAATGGTTCTAGTGTGTGTGTGGTGTGAGGTCTACTGCTGGGCAGGTCAGAAGGTCCTAGTTTTAAGCAACCCATCACCATTCATGGTTAAAGGTTAGGATTCCAGAATATTTTAACCACTTTTGGCCAATCCCAGCTATTTAGCAGTTAAGTACACAGACTTCTTCCATGGTTTTATAAAAATATTAAAGATCTCCAACAATTAATGTAGACGTCTCTCTATGGATAGATGATTCCCAATATAAGGAGATTAAAAGCAAAATGAAACTTGCTGCAGGCTCAGGATATTATCTAAAGGGTTTAAAAGCTTCCAATAGGTGCAGCTTAAGGCTATTAATCGCTAGCACTCCCTTATCCAGCAGGGAAAATAACAATCACCTGAGCTCTATTGGTGCAGCCACCCACACATTCCTCCCCCCAAGAGACCATGCAGAGCCAATTATGAATCTATCCTAGTGGAGATTGCTAGGGAATTGGCAGCCAAAGATTTCTTTCCACTACAAAAGGTTCTTATTTTAACATGTACAAATCAGCACCCCCCTCCCCAAACAAAAATAACTACGGTAATCAGGTCAGATTCTTGCAGCATGATTACTGCAAGTACTAATTGGGCTGTCATAATGTAGCTAATAAGGGACCATTATCATTGTGTGAATATTCCCCTCAGGTCACTGCGGCAGGTAAGCTGATAACTTGATGTGTCCCATATCCAGTCATAGTACAAGCAATTAGAAGGTGATCTCTAGGAAGCTCTGTGAATAAATTGCAATGTACATTTAGTTCCTTATAGGACAGTACATCTCTATTATAAATCATAATACTGAGGAAATTTTGACTCTTTATATATTTTTTTTAGTTTTGCGAAAAATGCTCATCAAAAAGTGCACCCTCTGCTAAGGGACTGACCATGACATTAGCCATTCTGGTTGAAGTAAATGAATTAGCAAGCAGGGACCTGGTAGATTCTGTCTTTGAGGGCACGCTGGGCTCTAAAGGAGATCTAACTTTTTGGAGTCCAAATGGGGAAACTAACTTGGGCTCTGCATCAAATGAGGCCTTGAAGAGCAGTAGGCGTTGCTAGATGCTAAGATAGCATCTGTGGTTGCATGGGTCAGAATAGCAGAAGAAGACAGCAGTAGTGAAAGATGGTAGCAGTAGAACAAGATGGCAAAAACAGAGAAATATAGCAATAGTTGGGACAGATGGAGATCGAAAGACAAGATGGCAACAGTAGAACTGTGAAAACAGCAGGACAACACGGCACACAAAGAACAAGGTGGCAACTGTTGACAGTAGGAAAGAATAGTAGCCATTCTGGTTAAAGTAAATGAATTAGTAAATGAAGCTGGGCACAACAGGGATGAGAACTGGTAGATTCCAATTTTGAAGGCATGCTGGGCTCTAAAGAAGATCTAACTTTTTGGATTCCAAATGGGGTAACTAACTTGGGCTCTGCATAGAATGAGGCCTTGAAGAGCAGTAGGCATTGCTAGATACTAAGACAGATAGTATATCAGGACAAGATGGTGATTGTATGGAAGGTGGTTGCATGAGGCAGAATAGCAGAAGAAGACAAAAGTAGTGAAAGATGGTAGCAGTAGAACAAGATGGAACAACTGAGAAATATAGCAATAGTTGGGCAAGATGGAGATGGAAAGACAAGATGGCAACAGTAGAACTGTAAAAACAGTAGGACAACACGGCAAATGAAAAACAAGCTGGCAACAGAAATTGTTGAGATGTTGACAGTTGGAAAGGATAGTAAGACCGGATTAGATGGTGCCAGCAGGTCATGTTGATGACAGTAACAGTCCTACCTAGAAGCAGCCCTGCCCTGCTGATCCACATTACATTATTGCACTAGTTGACAGGTCATACAGAAATGAAGAAAGTTCCTGAATACGCCTTTTTGCTTGGCTGCAGTAATACTGCAGACTCTGTACAAAATACCATCAACAGCTGAATGACATAATAGTGGAATTTAATAAAAATGACGATTAAGTACATTAATTCCTCTGTTCCATGGCAGGTGAAAAGACGGGAGACCAGCCATACGGGATGCGGCCAGTTTATATAAATGTAGGAGGGGGTTTGGTATGAATCTCACTGAGTCTAGACGCAAAGATGTTTGTTGATCAATCAAAGTGGCCTGCACAGCATACAGATTGTGGCCGGCCCTTCAGCAATATCCCGAATCCATCACCGTTGCTGGAAGTTTAAAGGTCATCTTGTTTGTAATGCAAGACACGGCAGTCGCTGGAGATAGCTTGTGGTGGTGGGAAGATAATCCCCTAGACTGTTTTCTTTGTGCTTATCTAGAGTCACATTCAAAAGACCCCCTCGCTGAGAATAAATCTGCAAAATGCCGCAATTGTGTTTGAGCAATATGCAAATCTTTGGATGGCTGTCCTTTTCTTACACTGAAATGTCCCTGTAGTATCTACAATCCTCATGATAAATGTTGTCTTCATACCTAATACATTACCGTTTGGTACTGGTACCGCAACTCATCAACTAGAAATCTTTTTTTTTTTACTGTGGTTGCACATAGAGCATGGGACTGCTGTTTAATGGATCCTTGCTCTAATATATTCAAGCCATAGAAGACCTTGAACGTTGCACGCAAAGACTTAAAAAAGAAAGGGAAGTTTTGGTCTACTGCAGATATCCCATCCATACGATGAGATCTTAGATTTACACCACTTAGATTTTTCCAGTGTCGGACTGGGATGCTAGGGGCCTACAAGAAAACCTAAGACCAAGGCCCACATTGTTCTTCCCTTTTCTTTATTTTCCTATCTCTTCTCTTTATCATAATTCTCTATACTATTATCTAGCTTTCTTTGCATTGCTCCTCATTGTTCACCTACAGAAAAGAACAATGACCAAGATATAGGCATAAAAGGCACAATTGAGCAGAAGGGCCCACTGACACCTGGGCCCAGCAGGAGTTTTCCCTGGTATCCAGGTGGACCAGTCCAGAACTTCATTTTCCATTAAAAAAATTTGAAGAAATGGTGGAGTTCTTACAACAAAAACAACAATATACCGAAAGAGCAATACCCAATATGTATTACTGTCACAATACTGTGGTCCTATATTATCTGGTCCACCTCCTATTTCATTTATATCCAGGCGCCTATGTTCAAAAATGTGTGGAAACCACTTCTAATCATTGGAATTGAATATTTAAGCTACACCCATCATCGACAATACAGGTCCCACTATATTCTACAATCACATGACAATTTACTAAGTTTTTATGGCAACAGTTTGGGAAATGCATTTTTCTCTTTCAGCTCAATAATCCATAAACTAAGGTCTCTAAAGAATGAGGTTGCTGAGACGATAGAGGAAGAACTTGACTGGCCTTCAGAGAGCCTTGACCTTAACCCAAGTAAACACCTGTGGGGTGAATTGGAACTCCAAATTCAAGTCATGCCTGATCTCCAACATCAGTATAAAGGTGGTCATACACAGGGAGATCCGCTCGTTTGGCAGTGTCGACAAACAAGCGGATCTCTCCCCGATATGCTCACATTGATGTGGGCGATATTGGGCTGATCCGATCGTGGGCCCTAGGGCCCAATGATCGGATCAGAATAGAGGCGATATGTGCGGTCGGATCAACGAACAGATATGGCCGCGATCCGACAGGATTTTTTATCCTGCCTGATCGGCATCTGGCCACATTTTGGGGCCAATAAGCTGCTGACTCGGTCTGTATGCAGCTTTTATCGGCCCATGTATGGGGGCCTTTAGGTATTATCTGAAGCAAATGCCACCTTCAACGTTCCATCATCTTGAAGGAATCCCTTGGTTTAGCAATAAAATGCTGGACAGGCATACAATGCAATAAAAGACCTAGTCTTGCTTGTTGAGATGACTCAGAACATCAGAAGAACCAATTCTGCAAGCACGTTGACTTTTATGGAAAATAATAACTACATTAAGGGACATTATGGATAGGACAGATTGTCTCTGAAGGAACATTCGTATGACAAGTCTGTTGCTGTGCAGATCTGCTCATCCCACTCAGTCTAACGAAGGCCGAGATCCAGGTCAAATTATCAGTCACAACCGTAACTTGATCTCAGGGCCAATCTGTCTAAGTGACACATTGGAGTAGCCAACATCCGCCAACACCACTTCGGCACAGAGCCTGACACCACACACCTAATTAGTAGGAAGCAATAGCGGTGCTACATTTACATCACAAAGACGCCACTGAAATAAGCAACAATCTCTGCCTGGGGGAATTTATAAAAAGGAGTTGATGTAAAGAAAGGTAACTAATGCTATTTATTGCATGATAATGACTGGTCTAATGGATGTCCATCACACCTGTATCTAAAAGCAGGCTTAAAGGGGAACACCAACTACAAAACTGTTTTTGTGTACAATGAAAGAAATGTTAATTCTAAACTATAATCCATTATACCTGAATAAAACACTTTCAGTGGTGTTAAAATTACTTTCAAATGTCATTGCTATTGAAAGCAGTATGTGCGTGGTTGTTTATAGTCTCAGCCCTTCTGGTTCTTTCACCTGCAACAATGTAGCAGAAGCCAGCGGACTGACAGACCTGGACAACAACTGACTCCTGTTACGTTGTTTCAAGGTTCAGAACCAGTGAACAGAAATGGATAAACACATACTGCGTTCAGTCACAGTTACATTTACCAAACAATTTTAACGTAATTGAACATTTTTAGTTAAAGAGATACTGTCATGGGAAAAATTTTTTTTTCAAAATGAATCAGTTAATAGTGCTGCTCCAGCAGAATTATGCACTGAAATCCATTTCTCAAAAGAGCAAACAGATTTTTTTATATTCAATTTTGAAATCTGATGTGGGGCTAGACATATTGTCAATTTCCCAGCTGCCCCTGGTCATGTGACTTGTGCCTGCACTTTAGGAGAGAAATGCTTTCTGGCAGGCTGCTGTTTTTCCTTCTCAATGTAACTGAATGTGTCTCAGTGGGACATGGGTTTTTACTATTGAGTGTTGTTCTTAGATCTACCAGGCAGCTGTTATCTTGTGTTAGGGAGCTGCTATCTGGTTACCTTCCCATTGTTCTTTTGTTTGGCTGCTGGGGGGGGGAAAGGGAGGGGGGTGATATCACTCCGACTTGCAGTACAGCAGTAAAGAGTGATTGAAGTTTATCAGAACACAAGTAACATGACTTGGGGCAGCTGGGAAATTGACAAAATGTCTAGCCCCATGTCAAATTTCAAAATTGAATATAAAAAAATCTGTTTGCCCCTTTGAGAAATGGATTTCATTGCAGAAATCTGCTGGAGCAACACTATTAACTGATTCATTTTGAAAAAAAATCTTTTTCCCATGACAGTAACCCTTAAATGTATATAGGAAAGTTGCTCAGAATGACATTTTCTTTCATTGTACAAAAAAATAGTCTTTGGGTGTAGATACCCTTTAAGCCTATGGCCAATGGGATTTACTCACTGGTGTGCTTCCTCCCTTTCCTTTTAATGGAGCATCAAAGTAGGATATAGAGAATGTGCCATAGACCTAAAGCTGGTCACACACTTAAGGTGGTCATACACACTATAATTAGATCTTTCCCTGGAAAAGATCTTTCGTTTCAATACACATGTGTAGAGCTGAATTGTGAGATATACAGGTAGCGGCAATAGAATTCAAACTGTTTCTGATGATTCAACACTAACAATGGCCGATGTTCAGCACCAAATTTCGTACAAAAATTAGTTTTGTGCGATATTATGGGCACGTCTATGGCCGCCATTAGCAAGATGTGAGCTGTGGCGTAACTACCAGGGGAGCAGGGGGTGCGTTTGGGCCAGGGCCCGCACCCCCTCGGGCCCCCGGCAGCTCGCACGCCACTTGTAAATGGGAAATGCAGCCGTTTCCGGCCGTACGAAGGGGGGCGGGGCCCGGCTGCACGTCCCGCGCCAGGGCCCGCCCCCCTCTAGTTACGTCTCTGGATGTGAGATCGCCAAAACAAGTGGATCTTTCCCTGATATAGCCACCTTGAGCTGGGCAATAGTGGGCTTACCCTAAATCTGAAGGCCAAAGATCTGATCAACAATGCAGGGTGATGGAATGAGGAGCACACAAACGAGCTCATGTGGATCTTGCCCTTGATGGATAGATATTTGCCCCATTTTTGGCCACATGTCTGTCAGGCCAGGCCCAGTACACGGGCCAATAAGCTGTAAACTCAGTCTGGTATGACCACTTAAAGATTAAGATATAGTGCTGAGGGATTGGGTTGGGGCAGTCAGTATGTTCTCACCACACCTGAGGATGTCTATATAAAGGACAATAAATAAGACAACTAGAACCATAACATAACATTTATTTGCTTTATCCTCTCTTGATGTTTTTTTAGAATTGCTTAACCTTGAGTAAATCCCTTCACCACCACCCCTGATGCAAAGCGAGGCGGTAGAACTAAATTAGGAAGCGTGTCCATTATGTTAATTTGTTGAGCACACGCACTAATTAAAAGTAGAGCACCATTGTTAAAGAGTTTCTCTCTCTCTCTCTGTATCCAGCCTTCAGTATGGATATCCACATGCTGGCGAGATAAATCCATTTATGGAGAGAGTTCTGCGCAAAAAGACCAGATGGATCATGACAACTATGGGATCAGGAAGGGACGCCCAGTTCAGCCCAACTTTTCAAATGGATAAAGACATGGATCTGCCTGTTCCGGGGAACGGGAAAGTGCAGGTGTAAGTCAACTCTATTCCATCTATTCCTGGCACTCACTCCCACGCGCACACCTGTTACAAATTGGTTAATCTCAGTAATTAAGCTCAGCTGCACGTTAATTCTATCATTTACTTGTTAAAGTTCACCAGCCTGTGGCTGGCATCTGTGCCACTGCATTTCACACACAATGAAACAGTATACATCCGAAGTGTAATCTTGCGAGTAGGAAATTTGGCTGCACAAACTGGTGCTGTCGGTTTTGAGCAAATAGGATACTGCATGATTGGAGCCCTCACATCATAACCCCTCCCTGGCCTCTATAAGGGTTTAAAGGGTAACTTAACCCAAGATTTTTCAAGACACACACATTTGATTAGTCACAAAGGGTGACTTGATTGTTTTATAACTACACTATAGTGTAGTTATGTATAGGAGTTGTTTACTCCTCCACTAGCCATGTGGCGCTGGCCATTTCATTGGACATGTCACGCACACTGTCAGGCTGCCATACTTGCTAATTGGCGAAAGAATAAGACTGGCATGTCCCCAATGGTCCAGGGAGAAGCTATATTGCTGGACAGGGTCGGACTGAGCCAGCGGGGTACTGGGTAAAAACCTGGCGGGCCCCGTTGCTTTATGGGCAAGCCAACCCAGACCCAAACTCTCCAGTGTTGCCCCCTGATTGTGCCCCCAAGCCCTTATCGCGGCCGAATCGGCTGCACAGGTATGGGCAGGAGTCTGAGGGGGAAGTCGTGGTTGGGATGGGGTGCCTGCGGGGGGGCCCTGTAGCGGAAGCCCCGGTGGGCCTCCGGGCCTCCAGTCCAAAGCTGCTGGAATCAACATTATTATTATTATTATTATTATTAGTGATGAGCAAAATTGTTCCATAATATATCAATTAATGCAGCTCAGTTCAAGAACCCATTAATGAAGAAGCAGGTCTCTACAATTTTATACAATCTTTTAGATTGTTGTCTATAAACTTTAGTAGCGATAAACTTTAGGCGTCCACCCTATAAATTCTCTGACCTGGGGTGTATAAACCCCAGGTCCTGCACTCATAAGTGTACAAGCTCCTTAATACTGCGTAAGCCTTGAAGGAAAGATGCACTCACCAAATTAGTCGAGTGGCCCGGGTGCATCGCACCCGCGAACCCGTAAAACCCCTAGGGCGCGATGATCAGAACGGAAGTCATACGGGCGGTCGGATTGCGGGGCCGCATCAATGAACAGATGTGATCCAATGGGATTTTTTTACCCTGCCCAACTACTTTTGGCCAGATATCGATTGGGGAAGCCCGTCAGAGGGCTCTACATATGTGCCGATAAGCTGCCGACTCTGTCTGTCGACAGCTTTTATCGGCCCATGTATGGGGGCCTTTAGTACCAATAACATCAATATGCAACTGCCAATATTCTTAGGAGCAAACATTAATACAGCAGTAACATTATCTACTAGGAATGTTACCTTTGATTACCTTTATTGCCAATAAAAGAAAGACTTGGGGACGACTATAAAGCAGCTTCTATACTGAAGATGCTCCACCTCACAAGGGAATGTCATCAATATACCCCGGTGTATAACATGAGCGGGAGATAAAGAAACATAATGACATTCAAATTCAAGCTGATACAAGAGCACGCTCCCAAGAGCTTACAATCCTGAGAAGACATGAGAAGATCTTCTGTTTAGTGAATTACTCTCCAGGGAAGTGTCGAGGTTTCCTGTATGAAGCAATAAAATAATTGCCCCGCAGATCTGCCTCAAGTGTTTTTTTAGCAGCTGTGGCCATACATATGATTTAGCACATCAAAACCAAGTCTCTTCGCTGTGAAAGCTCTCGTTCCCTCTTTCTTCCTTCCTCCCTTCCTGTTTTTTTCCTGCCATTGCAGGTACTAGAAACTCCTACACCACCAAAGGGAATATTATCTTTGTCTGTGGTTTCAGGCTCTTAGTTTCAGCTAACACCCAGTGCAGAGCCACATACACATATATCTCTCTCTCTCTCCGACTGGCTGGCAAACAAGTGGAACAAAAGGAAAACAAAATACTCTCTCGGAAGTGCTTCCAATACTGTATTTAACACAAAAACACATGTGCGAAAAGGACCGTATTATTCTAATTCAGTCTGAGAAAACTCAGGCTACACATGTATAATTAGACGCTAGTGCCTGGCTGGAATCGAACCCAGGACCCCAGCCTTGTGAGAGATCAACACCAACACAAGCTCTGCACATTATCTTTCAATAAATGGACTACAGACTTTAGCACTGGTGCTTTGCAGTTTTGGAAGTTGGCTTCTATTTGAAAGCATCTTCTCCCCATGTTGAAGTTTCCTTTCTAAGCTGTAGGCTAAAACCAGCCCAGAAATTAATGCTTAGCTGGACTCTTATTAATATGTTTTTTTTTTCTCTACATAAATTCCCTGAAGCTCAACAACTGCGGAAACAGACTACCGACATCTAAATAAGGCACTGCAAGTCTGACTCCTACAGAAACTTAATACATTTCTGCTCCAGATCAAGCACTTTCTCAGCCATTGTTCCCTTCTCTGTGCCTTGTTCTGCCCGTGCCAAACAGAAGTCTGAATATTCAGGAGCATTCTAAGGGGAACCAAGAGTTGGCAGCTGCAGGCTAAAATATGATAGCAACAATAACATTTTATGACAATTGTGTGGGAAGGCAGCAATGGATTTTTTTTGGGTATTGCATATTCTGTCAGATTTTTATGCGACCGGAGACGCTGACACAGAACACATCGCCTGTTTCACTTTATGGCCTGGAGCTACAATCCAAAAAATGTTTCCTTTACCATTTTAAGATGAAAAATAAATTAAAAAAACCCTCTGTCTGACTGACTAGCGAGGGCAAGCCTTGGCCGGAACTTGGCCGGTGTCATTTTTCTCCGAATGGATATTAAGAAAAGAAAAATGTCAGCTTTAAATAACAATGCACAAAATCCAAATTCCATGTACTCTGTAATCAAAAAATCAATAGGCATCAAAGACGGCGGAGAAGCGGAGGTAACATTTGCTCTGAACCATCGCCGCTCAGCCGTGGTGCTGCCGACTTCTCTGCTGATTATTCTGATTGGTTTCTTTGTCAGCCCCATTATGAGAATGGCACCGTGACAGGTGGATAATTAAGACATGATTCAGGTAGAGTTTCAGAAAACACATTCTGAATGGGGCAATCTGTGTTGTCTGTATGGGGTCTGGGGCCCCTATAAGGACAATATGGGTCTTGTACGTATCTGCCCATTTCTGCTAGGATTGCAGCAGGATTGGGAAATGCGCCTATAAAACATTACAAAAGCCATCTTGCCTTATTTTTACCAACTTATCCCCTAAACTATGGGACTGGAGCACTGGCGTCCTGCCATTTAAGGAGAAATTTGCAGATAATGCCAATGGCTCTTCTAGGTAACCCTGAAAGTTTAGAATTTAGAATTGCTTCTCTTGATATTCTTAAAACTATGGATGGATGGATGGATGGATGGATGGATGATACCAGGCCATGACTGGGTTCTGCCAAACCAGAGGGGCTTCTGTAAGATGCCACAGACAGTCACTAGCTAGTGGGCTGGCAGGGGGCTGTTTTGGGCCTCTGTGTACCTGAAATACCAGGGCCTTATTTGAATCTCAGTCCAGACCTGCATTATACGCCAATATTTCCCTATATCTGTAACCTTGTTATGAGGGGTCCTAACCAAAGGTTGCTCCTCCAAGGAACTCTAGAACCAAAAACAACTGCCCTATTGCCTTAATTCTGCTCTGCTGCACCTGCTGGCCACAACTCTTTTCATCTATACTTTCTGTATGCTCCTCCACTAAAGACTGCTCCAGGAGGTAAAGGTGGCCATACACAGCCAACAATCGCATCTTTCATTGGGGCCCAAAGAGACCTGTTGGACAAGGATCACATCAACTGACCCATCAGATGAAGGTCGAAGATTGGCAGCTTTTGTTGCCCCGTATATGGCCACCTTAAGGCCAAGCTCAAAAGCTTCTTGGGTGCCCATTACAATTTCTTATTCCACCCTCCCTTCCTGATGAGTATACAGCCGTAAGTTTGTAATGGAGTAATGGCTTATTAGGTTGTAATATAGAGCAGGAGAAAGATGAAGCCGATGGTGCATAGACACAGTTGGCTTCTGACTTGTGCTGCATAACAAACACACCGCAGGCACGACACAACACAGCTATGGGTAATCTATAGAAAAAAAGCACAGGCACCAGGTATTGTATTCCACTGAAAGCATAATAATAATAACATTAGCATCATAACCATTATTGAGGTCTGTGCACGGAGGCAGTTTGGGAGCAAGAGATGCATTAAGGCCGATCATTGTGCTCTATAGACGTCTCCTTCGTGCTGTTTTGCAATGAATGAGGCCGACACGGTTCCTCGCACACAGGCAGGATACGTTTGCAATGTGTTAACTGGGATCTGAACCATGGGAAAGGGCTGACATTACAGTAAATTAGTAGTGACCTCACCCCATCATGTCACTGTCATGTTCTTGTCTTCATAGAACGTCATCATATTATTTCGTATGTACACTTTATGCATAGAAATAATAGTTAATTGTCCAGTTCTTCACAGCTCATTATATATATATATATATATATATATATATATATATATATAATATATTTTCATTTTTTATATATATATTTTTCTTGCCCATTGATGTTACACTAAACGTCCCTTGAGATAAACCATTCTTGTTGGTCTCAGGGACTGAAGACAGAAGGCAGCACTTTTGGGGGGGGGGGATTGTTACCTGGGATCCAATAAGTTATATCTGGCAGTCCATCAACTGTGGCGGTTTCCGTGGTGACAGATCACATGAAGCCTGTAAGGGGCTTGAGCATAAAGGAACTCTGCATTGTAGAGGCATAAAGGAGAGGAACGTGGAACAATGGGGAGATGTAATGGGAGAGGTGCCCATTGTTCAGGTGAGTGTCATATGGCTTTGATTTCTAAAGCGAAAGCGAACAAGAGCTTTTCTTATATTTTTATCAGATTCACTCTTATTTCACTTTAAAAGTCACCTTCCCCAGCACTTTGTAATCTCCACGAAGAGACACGGGGATAAATGCCTTAACCCCTTGCCGAATCAAAGTTATGCTTAATAACAGGGTCCACTTTTCCTCTAGTAGTTTGAAGTAACAGACTGCTTTTTTTGTGCTGCTGCTTTATGTGGTTGGTGGTGCAAGGACAAAGCAGGGCAACTGTTATGTGGCACACCCTTCTATTGTATCACCACCTATTGAAACCAATAGATACCAATACAGCAGAGAAGGAATGCCTACCTAGGGCCTCGAGCTCTAATGGGGCTTTTGTTGCCCTTTAAACCATATAATGTCACTTGGAGCGCAGAGCAATGTCCTGTGGGACCCAACTGTTCCCTACACGGACATTGCCTGTATTTATACTCATTATAAGATGAAAATTGTACCCTTTCTTTCAGCCAGTCTTCAGAACAACATTTCCTTTTATGGAACTACAATGGCAATTGAAGCACAACAACCTCATTAATACTAATTATCCTGAACATGGTCTCATTAGTCTTCTTTGCACATCCTCTTTGCCTATTTGTAAAGGTGTGTAAGAGCTAAATAGGCAACATGCTATGTGATTACCTGTCACAAATCAAATTACCCCTTGAGGCATCTCCACATCTTCCAACCTGAAAGGTTCCTTAACTAAGACTAAGCGCGTACGTCCATCCTTCTTTGTCCAACTGATTTTATTAACTTTGTAACTTGTCTTTAAGATTGGCTTGTTTCAAGATTGTCACATCCAAGAATATTCTGTCAAGCAGGTGACAATCCTACGATATCTAATTTAATTTTTAATCAGAGTAAACAGCTCGCTGCCACCCTTCAGCAAACTCAGAACTTGTAATAGGGAAAATTTACAAGCGTCTGTCTTGCTGTCACATGCCAGAATATTCAAATATAAATAACCCTACAGTTGAAGGGCTGTAAAGCCTGAAATACTCAAAACTAAATGAACAAACCCATAATTATCTCATTGGACTCATATCTAATGAGTCATGCAATGATCTCCCCCACCCCGACATCTGTAGGTCCATGTCTTCTATGGAAATCAACCCTTTGCTATGGGCTTGTAGGCCTCATCCATTAAGACACGGCAGGCGCATAATGAGTGAAATATGGACGGCCGACCTTCTGTCCTACAGGATCCATCTGGTTCTATCTCAGCCTGGCAGGGGTGGGCTGGATAGACAAGGAACTGAGCTGAAGGAACACCAAGATGAATGAACCTTGCGAGACTCCTACTCTCAAAGCCTAATGAGAATTTTAAATTAAATAATGCAAGCATATTCATCAAACACTGCCTCGTCTTGACATCCTACGAGCAAGCTTCCCGCAAGATGCCCTGACATTAATAGCATTTTAGCTGCTTCTTATTGTTTTAATCCACTTATTCCTGAATTGTGCATTGTGCTGTACGTCTGACGGAATACTTGCTAAAAGCCAGGCTTCTTGTAAGCCAGCCAGCATGGACAGAATACTTTGTTTAAAAGCTGAAAAGGGCTGACACTTCCCTTTACAGCAATTGGTTTTTATCCTGGTTTGTATATGGAAAAATATGGAGGACATTTCTACTGGATGTTTAAGGCTTTTAACGCTAAAGCAATTGTGTTGTAAGAAGAAGTAGAAGGAGAGTCATGCTTACAATGTCTTTTTGACTACAAATATTAGACCTTCTCTTAAGATACCCATGATGTTTAGAAATGTTGCTCAAAGTATATATATTATCTCCCCCAGAATTATATCTGACTACTGACAGATAGACAACCTTCACTTTCTCTTCCTGCTGAGCTTGCCGCACACTTTGCGCCTAATGAGCAGAAAGCTTATTTTTGCCAATACAGGAAGGCATCAGGGACAGGAAAATGATAGGCTGACAGTCAACTAATGGCAGGTATTGTATCAGCTGAGAATGAGACAGGCACCAGCAGAGAGGAGCTAAAGTGGTGGTTCATTGATATTTCAGAAAAATATGACACTTTATGAATAGGGGTGGGTGGGGGGATGCATAAAGAACTACGAAATCCCAGATAAAGAAAAGGAACAGACAAGCTTCACCAAGATATCTATCTATGTGGAGGAAAGATTTACGTGTCCCTGTGGCCCATTGTCCAATAATTTTCTACTGTAGGATCCTAATAACTGGTGTGATTCTATTGGCAGCTATCATGGAGAAACAGAGAAGACTGGCTGCTATAGGACCATCCCATGTCTTTGAAGTGAGGATCATCAAACTTCTTATCACAGACTCACTCCATAATTAAAGATGAAAAAAAAGAGAGAGTACCATCTGAATGTAGCTCTATCTGCAAAATAAGTCAGATTTCTCACATTTTTTAATCACTAGTACATATATATACGATAATGCAGATGATACCCGCACTCCTTTACAATATGCCGTTTTCCGGGTGCTTGGTCAAAATAGTATACAATTATTGTAAAGAGGACCAGGACTCCATTTCCAAAACCCACACAGTGTCTCCAACGTTTCATTTCCTTGATAAAGGCCCCAATTATTTACAGTGTATATATGTATATATATATATATATATATATATATATATATATATATATATAGTCCATGGAGGAGTCGGCACTCACGTCATAAGCTTCAAATACGCCTGGGTGCAGTTTCCAAAATTAGATTCAATATAATACAGAATAAGGTCCGCACTCTCAGGACTTAGGAAAAACTAAAAAAAATTTTATTCAAAAAAGACCTACGTTTCGACCTCTTCAGAGGCCTTTCTCAAACATTCTGATGTTCTCCAGAGCAGCACGGTTACTTTCCCAAGTTGTATGCTTACTATAGACAGGGCTGGAAAGTATGTGTTGATCTATTATTTATAACAATTCTGCCCAAATTCTGAAAATGTAAGTGCACTTTCTCGTCTTTGATAAATGGCTTACTGTAATTTCATAATTTACTTTGTCATAGTGTATATTATTTTTTTTTAATTGAATATTCTCCTCAAGATAGAAAAAAATATTCCCAAAGGCAGCAAAGCATTGTGAATCATTGTAAGTAATCGTCATGGGTTTAAGGGGCGGCGAAGTGGAAATGTCTGTAATCTTATTATGGTACAGGGAGTAGTGGACGGCCCCACACCAGATTAGGTGAAGTGAGTAACAGACAATCTTCTCTTATCTTCTCCCATATTTGGTTCTCCTTTTTTGTCCAAAACTACTGAATTTTCCTAGCTGGAGATTTAGCCTTTGCGCCTAGCAACCTGATTTGAAGATTTACAGAAAAGTAGACCGTCCAATTAATAGAAAATCAAATAAGAGACATTCGTCTGTACCCGAGGGCAGCGCTCTTGAAATCAAATTATTTCTTCTCTGAGACAAAAGAAAAAAAAAGCCCTGCAGAGCTTTAGGGAATGTAATAAATGCAGCTATCCTATTGGGATAAGAGGGGGCCACGGGCAAGGGGTGTGACAAAAGGGAGACTGGAGGAATACTAAAGTAAATTCTTCAATAAAATGACCCCCTCACCCTTCGTTCATGCATCGAGGACTCATTTACAAATCTTATTTATCGAGGCAAAGGAGTATGATGAGGGTAAATATCACGGGAGAGAACAAAAAGATGTATGGAGGTGTCAGATAAAAATGTAACAGCGTTGTGGACCACAAAATGACTTCCTAATTGAATAATTCTACAGCCCGTGGCACCGAATGTGACAATGACTGGTCAAGTGCCGAAAGAACAAATCACTAACGTAGGTTTTTTGTTGAGAGATGTGTTTGGAGTTTTCAAAAAATGTGATTCTGGTGAGATGGAACAACTGGTGTTTTAACGGCAATGTTCTGTGTTACACTACGGTTCAGAAGGGATGTTGCTTTGTTGACAAACAGACTTAAGCTGACCATACACGGGCTGATGAAAACTGCAGATAGACTAAGTCGGCAGCTTATTGGCCAGTGTATGGGGCCCTCCGACGGGCTGTTCCGAACGTTTTCTGTCCGAAAATAGGCCAGATGCCGATTGAGGCAGGTTTAAAATTGATTCATGAATGCGTTCTTCGCTCTGACCACCTGTAGTCCAGGCATTTTGATCCAATTGTAGAAGCTAGGGCATGATTCACTCATTTGGTGACCTCTCCAAATGAGCGAATCTGCCAATATATGGACACCTTTAGAGCATAGGAGCACACATCAGCGCTCACTCCTCAGCCAACCTACTGTACCCATGGAGCACTGGTCCCTAGGCATGCTGGTCTTGCTGAGATGGTGTAGTCTCAAAAATACACCTCCAATTCCTTTTTAGGATGACATTGGCACAACAGCTATCTACTGCTTCTTTTTATGTACAATATAATACTCAGACCACTAAGCCTGATCCATAATCACTCTGTCAACTGTATGGGCACCATGAAACGTTACTATTTATGCCCTGGGTCACTTTGTAAGTTTTTCTGGAAAGGTTTAACTTGACAGACCTAAGTACGTATATGGTGCCCTGCTGAGCCCTATGTACTATGGTTAATCGTTGGTTTCTGAATTAGGCAGGTTAGAGAACTTCATCTGCTAATGCACCTTGTTGGTCAATTCATGGTACAGCAGAAGTGAAGAGGATCTGCATGAACATTTGGAAAAATAGGAAGATGGCCATACTGTGCATGATCCCTCATATAGGGGCAAATTCACTAAGATTCATATTTGCGCCAGGCGTAACTTCGCCGCACTTCACCACACTTCGCCAGGCGTAGTTTCGCCAGCGCTTCGCAAATTCACTAAAATCCGAAGTTGCGCTCAGGGGTAGCGTAAGGTTGTGAAGTTGCGCTAGTATTGATTCGCTAAGTAAAGCGAAGTTACGCTAGCGAAGGCTAATTTGCATACAGCGCCAAATTCAAATTTCAATGGAGGAATACGTATCAGCACTACAAATGGCTAGAAAAGCTTCAAAACATCAAATAAAAATGTTATTTTGCCCTACACATGTGCCCACTGTCTAGGTAAGTTGCCATGAGTCAGGAAATGTAGGGGGGAAGGAGGGGAGCCCCAAAAAATTTTTCGATCTTTTTCAGCCTATCACCCATCATGTAGAAAACACGCCAGCGTTTTTTGGGACTTAGAAAAAATTTTGACTTTTTTTTAAGCAATCCCTATCTACTCTATTGCGCTTCGCCTGGTCTGAGGTGGCGAAGGAAGTCTAGCGTAAAAGGTAGCGTTCAGTACACTGCGCAAGTTAGTGAATTTGCGTAGTTACGTCACTAGCGAAACTTCGCCAGGCGTAAGGGTGCGAAGTAACACTAGCGAAACTACGCCAGCGTTCGTTAGTGAATTTGCGCAGTAACGAAAATGCCAAACGCTAGCGAAGTAACGCTAGCGTTCGGCGCTTCGGCACTTAGTGAATTTGCCCCATGGTCTCTTTCCATTTAGATTGGGCCTATATACAGTATATCTTTGCTTTTTGGTAACCAAGTCATTCTCAACCCCATTTTCCTCTTAGGAAAGTGGCTACAGGTCCTACATTATCTGTCATCTAGAAATGGAGACTTATTGTTAATTAAAAGTGCAGCGACTCAAGAAATTCTGCCGAGACAAAAGGATTCAATGTCTTTCCATCACGCATTAAAAAATTGCGAGCCCGGCTTTGAGGATGTTCTGATGAGCCAAGCGTAAATTTGATGAAATATAGCCATAATTAAAAAAGCATCGACTTTAGCCCCATGGCTATCAGTAATGTAGATGTAATGAGTTTACCATTCCCTGGAGCCCGATTACCACTGGCAGTCTCAGAATACATAGAGGCCGTTAGGAAAACATACGGCTTTACAGCACAGTGCTAAGTATAGTCGCACATCAGTCATTTATAATAACATTCCGGAGCAAAATCTGGCTGTTTAGTCTGCAATGAAAAGGAGTCATCTCTAACCTCCGTCCCAGTAAACTCATTGCAAAGATCTAAACTAGGAACGCAACAGGTCGGGGGGAAACAAGGATAAAGGAATATCACACCTGAACTGCTACTTCAACCTGCGTGAAAGAGATTTGCTCGCAGGTACAGCAACTGTCAATGCCCTTCCCCATTGTTTTCTTTTTAATCAAACAATTCTTCATTCCAACATGATTTTCTGTTCATGTCAATAGGGCTAATTTATTATTGCCCCAGGACTAGGTCCATGAACACAAAGGGTTCATAGTCGTGCCCCTTGCATAGAACATTTGCAACTGGGGCAGTCCCTGGAGATTGACATGATTGGGATGTTTAATATGGTGGCAATATCCCTTTAACCATAAATACAGGTATGGGCATTTGATTGATGGTACTGTGTTTATATTATATACTGTATATGTCATGTCTTACATGGAAATGAAAAGCTTTGAATAATAATGAGGGCAGGTTGTAGAGACAGGACCCCACAGTTGGAGGGTGTAGAGAAGCCGGCTGGGATGATGTTCATTTGTAGAGGGTACAGCTTGGCACCGGTTTCACCATCAGAGTGCAGAATGTTTCAAGAGCCCTTTATGCAGTCACGGGCAGAGCAGTGGAGGCTGATGGAATGGTACAAGCTGAGCTGCTTCTTAGACAGGGCTCATTGAACAGAGCCTTTCATCTAATTGGTTGCCGTGAAGAGAACTGCACTTTGCTAATGAATGGAGCACATAATTCCAAAATCTAACGATCATGCTTGTTATTCTCTTCTAGGGGCAGGCTACCCTCCATAACCATGGCACATGGAGATGCGTTCATGAACCAGCCTATAGACATATACCACCAAGAAGAAGTAGAATGGTACAACAAGCACACGCATTCACTTGCATTATATGTTATAAAGTCTGGCACAGTCGGGTGGTTACAACTGGCCTGTTCATTGCTGGGGTGTCCAAACTGTAGGGGACAGGCTGAAGGATAGTAATGAAATTGCAATACAAAACAGAGGTGTTGACTTAGATAACACTAATTCTATAATGGTATCTGATAACATCTTATTACTTTATTCCACTGGTTGTCAGACTAATCTGCTTTAAGCGAACCTTTGATGGCCAACGTTTGGCCAGAGCCTCCTTAGTTTACTAAAAGATCACAATCTGAAAACATTGACAAATCCACCATCCACCCCACATTTGGCTCCAGTTGTCCACCAAGATGGTCCTCCAGAAGTGCAGATAGGCACATTACATAAATCTGGCCCTAACTGGCTTTTAGGCAGGACCCCTAACCAAGGCTCTGAGCCTATCTAGGAAGGCCAGACTGACAGTTTGAGAACCAGTGCTCTGTCGAGTGCCCCCTTGATCGGGCACCTACTTAAATATAAAAACCAACAGGATCTCCTTCAGAGCTCTTGGGGTTTTTTTTTTACAATGCAGTGGTTGCCACCGTCCCATGATCAGAACTATTACCAGGGTCAAGATGTTGCATTGTCTGCCTGGGATCAGGAGGGATAAATGGGCCCCTGCTGCCATATGGCGTGTCCCTAACCAAAGACCACCAGGGCTCTGGACCTCCAGTTATCAAATGACAGAATTGTTGGTTTATGTTAGTGTTTATAGAGGCTCATATATGCCTCCCATTCACCCCTCCTTCTCTGTAATCCAGAACAATAACAGATGACAATGCATGCACAATGTAGAGAATATAAAATAAAAACATTTAACCCCCGCCACACTACCCCACCCTCCTGTCTAGCAGGCCTGTTTGCGTGTGGGGTGGAACATATTTCTCTGCACACCTTTTCAAGCTCAGTCTCCCACACACACGGCTGTCACACTCGGCTTCAGCTCCCAAATGACTGGGCTATTAATAATTCAGGCCCTTGTAGCCTTTTTTAGCCAGGGAACTGAAAGGGCCCTGGGGAGATTGAATTACCTGCTTTCACCTCGGCAGAAGTGGTCACTCTTCCGTCGCACTGACTGGAAGCACATTTGTTTAAATCCCTTGCAATCGGAATGCAATAAACACAATCTGGACCTTTTCCAGTTGTAATCACTTAATATTTGCATATTACCCCCCTTTTGTTGTTTGTTTCTTCCACCGACTTAATTTACATATTTCAAATGGTTTTTTTTTTCCCTGGAGTCTTAATCATAATATTTCCTCCGACTCCTTAATGGCATCCAATCCATGTCTCCTCCGCTCCTGATTTGCAAGCTGCACGGCCGCACGGGGAGCGAGACCAGACAAGTGCAGAGATGCACATTAGCAAATCCATTACTGTTATTGTGGTTTCCTTTCCTTATAAAGTTTGGTGGCCAGGGCTGCAATTAAAGGGCACATTTTCTGAGTGCAAGGCTTGTTGTATGAAGAGAACGATCCATATTTCCTTATTTGCATTCATGTGTATTAGTCATGGTTGCCATATTGCTTGCCTTGGCTAAGAGGCAGCAGAGCCTTAACCCGCTGGCCCAAAGTTCATACTGTATGATTGGTATCTAAATCACTAATAATTGCTTTAAAGCCTGGGTGATGAATAACTGGTGGCCCCAGTAGAGGAACTTCATTCAATACAATTCTATCAGCAAGTGTATGGCCAGCATCACTTACACTTTACACTCTCCTTTCTCTCCTTCCCTTCCTCCAGCCCTCCTCCTCCTCCTCTTTCATGGTGCACCCACCCCTAGAGTCCCACTTTATTGCTTGCTTTATGTGAGGCTTGATGATTCTCATTGTACAGCTGTCTGGATTTGGAAACCCTATAATAATCTGGAAAGATACAAACACACACGCACACACCTGCCTTTCTTCCCCGAGAAGGGATTTAGTTGCAGGGTTTAATCAAAATCTAGACATCCAGCGGCATCTCCTTCTGATATGAACTGAACACAGGGAGCATGCGGGCGGTAAGGCTGATACGCCTAGGGGTCACTTGCTAACCATTTAGCTGCCAGGAACACAGGGAAGCTCTTGCTCAACTACAAGTGTATCACACACAGGGGAAGCATTACGCATCTTTTATGGGGTGCAAAAGTGAACGGTGCTCGATGGGGTGCAATTTGCCACCTATCTCATAATAAAGGAACAAGCTACATGGATATAATTTACACATGACTTCATACCTCCCAACATTTTGGAAACAAAAGAGGGACAAAAAAGTTGGAGCGCTAGCGCGTCAATTTTTTTTACATTTCCGTGGCCACACCCCCTGATTACCATGTTCATTTGACAAAATTTGGCAGGTTATGGAAGTTTGAACACATTCCTGTGATTTTTTCAGTTATTACAGTTTTGCTAATGAAGGTGAATTGCCCTTTAAGCTACGAGTCTAACTTCTCCCAAGAGACCTGTTATTTGCTTATCTAGAAATTGTTACAAAGTATCTTATAAGCAGCTGTGGCTGTTCTTGGCTCTCTGCCAAAAGCCAATTAAGTTAGAAACGTTGTTTCTTTTTCTGGCTGTTCAGTGCAGAGAAACAACGGGACTTTCCAGTACAAACAAGGGACTGCGGGTTGAGCTGTCAAAAGAGGGACTGTCCCTCTAAAAATGGGAAAGTTGGGAGGTATGTGACTGGCTTTGAAGCAGAACATTGGACACACAAAACGCCACAATCCATTGCTTCTACCAACAATTCATTGCAGGTACCAGAAATAAGTAAATATGATAGCGACTGACTGGACCCTAAGCGGAAAATTGGAGATGCGAGCACCCACAGTGCATTGCTTTTTGCCCACAAGACATTTCATGTATCAGTAATGGTGATGGCCCCTGATTGGATCCTGAGTGGAGCACTGGATATGTAGGCCCCCAAAAATCTATTGATTTAGCCCACAAGACTACAGAATACCTATGGGCAGGATATTGCAGAGTAATGGCGATAACAACTGGATGTGTGAGCACCCACAATGCTTTGCCTTTACCCACAAAGCATTGCAAGAAACAGTAATGGTGATGACAACTGACTGAATCCTAATCAGTTTGGCACGTGTACCCACAATGCATTGCTTTTACCCACAAGGCATTGCAGGAAACAGTAATGGTGATGACAACTGACTGAATCCAAATCAGTTTGGCACTTGTACCCACAATGCATTGCTTTTACCCACAAGGCATTGCAGGAAACAGTAATGGTGATGACAACTGACTGAATCCAAATCAGTTTGACACGTGTACCCACAATGCTTTGCTTTTACCCACAAAGCATTGCAGGAAACAGTAATGGTGATGACAACTGACTGAATCCAAATCAGTTTGGCACTTGTACCCACAATGCATTGCTTTTACACACAAGGCATTGCAGGAAACATAACGACTGGCCGAATCGTAATCAGTTTGGCAGGTGTACCCACAATGCATTGCCTTTACCCACGATGCATCGCAGTTACCAGAAACAGTGATAACAGTTGACTGAATCCTAAGCCAAACATAGTCTATGACTACCCACAATGCATTGCTTGTACCCACAATACATTGCATATCCAATGGTAACAGCACCTGACTAGATCCTAAGCAGAACACTGCAGTGGACACATAAATTGCCACCATGCCTTGTTTTACCCACAATGCACTGCAGGGTCCATAAATCTATCCAGGACGTCCATAACACTGTTATTAGCATGTTCTTTGCAGTGATCCCCTGTCATGTACCTGCCAGTTCTGCAGCCTCACAGCTATAGGCATTAAAGCACATGGAATAGACGTATGCAGAGCTGTCAGTCACACGTGTGGGGTATATATGCTGAGCCAGGCTGCTAACAGGAGCTGGAGGAGACGCTTAACACGGGGGGCTCGCTCACTCCCCCTCTCTTCATTTCCAGGCTATAAAAAGTCCTCATTAAATGTGACGAACGCCTTTATCGAATTCCTTCCCTGCTACCTGTTCTCTGCCTTCTGATTCCTGCCTCGCAGTTTAACGTGCTGAGCAGAGGCGCTTTTAGCACCCGTGCGTCCCCCTGCTCTTCTCACCCTATAGATCCTTTCAAATCACTTCTTGTATCTCACATAGTCTTTTATATCCAGCAGTCTTTCTGTGCCAGCCCAGGGGGCAAGGAACCCCAACTAGAATGGGTATAAAGAATATTTAATATTCTCAGTACCACTGCATCCCAAGGCCAAGGGCCCCTGTGCAGCAATGGCGGGCCCCAAGTTCACTGACACAAAACATACAGAGATTATACATCATTCCCATCAGTCCCTGCCCCAGAGCTTACAGTCTAAGGTCCTTATCATATTCCCATCAGTCCCTGCCCCAGTGAGTTTACAATCTAAGGTCCTTATCACATTTCCATCAATCCCTGTCCTAGTGGAGTTTACAATCTAAGGGCCCTATCACATTTCCTTATGTCCCTGCCCGAGTGAGCTTACAATCTAAGGTCCCTATCACATTCCCTTCAGTCCCTGCCCCAGTGGAGCTTACAATGTAAGGGCCCTATCACATTCCCATTAGTTCCTGACCCAGAGAGCTTACAATCTAAGATCTCTATCACATTCCCTTCAGCCCCTGACTCAGTAAGCTTACAATCTAAAGTCCCTATCACATTCCCATCAGTCTCTGTCCCAGTGGAGCTTACAATCTAAAGGCCCTATCACATTCCCACACACTAGGGGCAGTTTTAGGAGCTAAATAACCTGGCTGCATGTTTTTGGACGACCTTGAGATCTGAGGATCCTGAGAACTGTAGTTTAGCTAATGAACCTGTTTAGGCGGCTGAGTCTGAATCCGTTCGCGATGCACTACATTTGTATAATATTTTTAGCTTCCCATTGCAGAGTATTCTAAAAACCTGAGTTTTTTTTTTAGAACATCAGTAGAAATTGAGCTTTTAATTAAAGCCTTTACATATCCAGAAAGACAGGCAGACAAAGGGAAATGTCATCGGCGCAGATAATTCTCACTGAAAGGGCTCTGAACATAGTAGTTCGCTCCTTTCGTCTAAGTGGCGATCACAGCACGAACACAAAGGGCCTCATTGACTAAACCCACACTTGCAAGTACTGGAGCTCTATGAGGAGCAACATTGCACCCAGTGTCGGACTGGAACACAGGGATACCAGGAAAGCTCCCGGTGGGCCAAGGTATGTGTGGGCCCTCCTGCTGCTAAACATTTGGCCTATTTCATGGCCATTCCCTATTTCTATGAGAATAAAGAGGCTAAATAGATAGAATAATATGTTATAGTATGTAAAGAAAAGAGAATAGAAGAATAGAGGTTGAGTGAGGAGAAGAAGAAAATAATACTTAGAGTGGGCCCCTGGTCTAAAGGTTTTTGGGTGGGCCCCTTGTCTAAGGGTTTTTGGTGGGCCCCTGATGTCCCAGTCCGACACTGATTGCACCCATAAGGACCCATGCTACTGCAATGTAAATACAGGACCCTTCTGCACCCTATGCTCAGCTGATCACAGTCTTTTAACCATTTCTGTGCCAACCGTCAAACAAAGGGTTAATCTAGAAATATTATCCAGACTTTGACCTTGGAACGGCCTTCATGCTTCTAGTTGCCAGTGTTTGGGTATAGGAAGGTGCTGGGCATCGTGGGAAAGTAAAAGTCGGCTCTGCCAGGGATATAATCTCCTGCTTATCACAGGGATGTCTTGCCTTATTTTCCATCTGGCACCCGTGAGGCTGAGACAAGGACAGAATTAGACAGTTGTGTCTGGCCTGTGCTTTTATCACCTCCTTATAGTTTGCAGCCTGTCTCCCCGCAGTACTGACGCCTCGCTGCCAGGGATTTGGCACTGCTGCAATGACAGGTTCCTCTTACCCTGTACTGATAATGAAGAGAATCATCCCCCGAAAAAGGGCACCCTGAGCTCCAATATTCTACATTTCAATTTGAATCTTGGCGAGGGATTAACATAGGAGACAGCTCACAGTTTAAGAAAAAAAATAAAATAATGACAGAATGTATAAAGACATTGTACTGTGTGCTGAGGCTCATTTCTTATGCCCTTTTGGCTAATACCTAGTGCTTGTTTTTTTCTGCCTACATTTCTCCCATACTTCCTACTTTCTTGTTCAGAATATTCACATCAAAACACGCAGGGAAAGAGAGAAACAGAAGCAGATGTTGCGGTAAGAAAAGTTGATTTTTGTAAAGCAAAGAAGTGACAAATACAGGTGCCGGGGGTGGGAAAGTGCTAAATCTCAGCAGATATTTGCGAAGGAGCAGAGCGACAAGGACATGCCTGTCTATTTCATGCAAAAGATTTCATCTGTTTGTCAAACTGTACAGCCATAAAGCAGGGCAGGACTGCTGCATATATAGGATCTGTGCAGCCACTGGGACAGAATGTTCTGTTATACAGATAGCTAGAATCTCAGCTGCCATTATGCAGGGCAGGACTGCTGCTTACAATGGGGATCAGATAGGATCTGTGCAGCTACTGGGAAAGAATGTTCTGTTATATAGAAAGCTAGAATCTCAGCTGCCATAAAGCAGGACAGGACTGCTGCTTATAATGGGGATCAGATAGGATCTGTGCAGTCACTGGGACAGAATGTTCTGTTATACAGATAGCTAGAATCTCAGCTGCCATAAAGCAGGACAGGACTGCTGCTTATAATGGGGATCAGATAGGATCTGTGCAGCCACTGGGACAGAATGCTCTGTTATACAGATAGCTAGAATCTCAGCTGCCATAAAGCAGGGCAGGACTGCTGCTTACAATGGGGATCAGATAAGATCTGTGCAGCCACTGGGACAGAATGTTCTGTTATACAGATAGCTAGAATCTCAGCTGCCATAAAGCAGGACAGGACTGCTGCTTACAATGGGGATCAGATAGGATTTGTGCAGCCACTGGGACAGAATGTTCTGTTATACAGATAGCTAGAATCTCAGCTGCCATAAAGCAGGGCAGGACTGCTGCTTACAATGGGAATCAGTTAGGATCTGTGCAGCTACTGGGAAAGAATGTTCTGTTATATAGATAGCTAGAATCTCAGCTGCCATAAAGCAGGACAGGACTGCTGCTTATAATGGGAATTAGTTAGGATCTGTGCAGCCACTGGGACAGAATGTTCTGTTATATATATAGCTAGAATCTCAGCTGCCATAAAGCAGGGCAGGACTGCTGCTTACAATGGAGATCAGATAGCAATAATATAATCATATAATAATTCAATAATAATAATAACAACTTTGAAGGGATACTGACATATTTTTAAAACCCATGGGGATGATATTCCTAGGACCCAATTTCCTGTTGTTGACAATTTAAAATAAATAATGCCGGATTACCCGTACTACAGCTACCCTAAAATATCTGGCCCAACTCACTGAGAATCACAGGAAGCTGCTCGCATGCTCGCTAGGGATGTAGCGAACGTCGGAAAAAAAGTTCGCGAACATATTCGCGAACTTGCGCAAAAATGCGAGCGGTTCGCGAACGGTTCGCGAACCCCATAGACTTCAATGGGAAGGCGAACTTTAACATCTAGAAAAGACATTTCTGTCCAGAAAAATGATTTTAAAGTTGTTTAAAGGGTGCAACGACCTGGACAGTGGCATGCCAGAGGGGGATCAAGGGCAAAAATGTATCTGAAAAATCTGCCTGTGTGTGCTTGGAAGAGATAGTGTAGGGGGAGAGCTGTTAGTGATTTCAGGGACAGATGATAGTAAGTTTGCTGGCTAGTAATCTGCTTGATACTGCTCTGTATTGGAACAAAAAAATAAATAAAAGCAGTCCTTACAAGGACTACTGTTATTGCAGCAGTCAGCAGATGAGATCAGAAGCAGGACAGCTGCCCACTGCAGCTACATACAGAGCACTGCAGTAGAAGGTAGATTACTAGCCAGCAAAGCTACCTAAGCTTAAATGTCCCTCAAACCCCTGCAGACTTCTGTCCCTCCAATAACAGAGCAGTATCAAAACGATTACTAGCCAGCAAACTTTCAACTGTCCCTGAAATCACTAACAGGCAGCAGCTCTCTCCCTACACTATCTCTTCAGCACACACAGGCAGAGTGAAAAAACGCTGCAGGGCTTCGGTTTTTATAGGGAAGGGGAGTGGTCCAGGGGAGAGCTTCCTGATTGGCTGCCATGTACCTGCTGGTCTGGGGTGAGAGGGCAAAAATATAGCGCCAACAATGGCGAACCCAAAATGGCGAACGTCGCGCGACGTTCGCGAACTTCCGGCGAGCGCGAACACCCGATGTTCGCGCGAACAAGTTCGCCGGCGAACAGTTCGCGCCATCTCTAATGCTCGCCTAGTAGAGTACAGAAACCCAAATTCCTAAGTGCTCCTTAGTTAATCAGCCCAGGAATTTCAGGCAGCTGTATTGTCACAATTCAGGCTTTTTGAAAAGAAACAATGCAATGCTCCTAGAGATAACATTTTTAAAATGTGTCAGTATCCCTTTAAGAGAGAAGATGATATTTTTATACTATTGTCTTTCTGTGCACAAATGACAAATATGAGTGTGTCCCTTTAAAAAAAAAAAAAAAAAAAAAAGAGAATCAGTCAGCATTTCCCAGCCAGCATAGGGAGATTAGCGCTGCAGCCCTCAGTATCAGGAGGCCGCTTATCACCTTATGCTTAGTCAGGGGGCCCCCCCACTCTTTCTGCGCCCCCCTCGTGAAAACAAAATCTTTTCAACTCAGCAGGATTAACAACGGATTTATTCATCACATGCCCGGCCAATAAGAGTGGGATCACTCTGCAGCCTATAGAAGAGCTGAAGAGGTCAGACCTGTATGTTGTGGCCCCAGCCGGTTCCTTGTTTTAAGGTTGAACTGACCAATTGGAACTAATTAACCCCATATAAGAGGCAGGCTGCTGTACTGAATATGAAATGGTGGAATTCTACTGTGACTTATTTTGTTTCAATACCCCATGTGATCTGCCCCAGCTCAATAACAAAAACATGTTACTTTTACTTTACCCTTACAATAAGCTCTTAAAGGGCATGCAAAGGCAAAAAAATAAAATCCCATTTTTACTTTCTTTAATGAAAAAGAAACCTATTTACAATATACTTCAATTAAAAAATGTGTACAGTTTTTAAAAGAAACCTGACTGTATGCAGTGAAATTCTCCCTTCATTTACTTGCTGTGGATTGGAATTGTCAGACTGTCCCTAACTGCTCTGCAGGGAAACAATCATACTTATGAACAGCAGGGGGAGCCCCGCCTTAATTCCCAGCCATGCAGAACTCAAGCAGCTTTGTTTGTTTCCCTGTAGAGCAGTCGCGACTGTGTAGAGATTTGTATTGGATTTTATTTTTGCCTTTACATCCCTTTTACTGTTTCCAACTCCAGCTGAAGGGACAAAGATCATGGAGCCAGTATTAAACAGAATAACTGGGATTCTATTTGGGGCTTCTGCAGAGTTGGATAAAGTTTGTATTAAACAATACAAAAACTATAAAATCCACATCTGATTACATGACAACACAGGACCCAGTGTTGCTGTATTGGCTTCTGGCAGATATTATTTGACTTGTGCTGTTTTGATAATTTATGATGCTCACTAACAGCCCAGACCACACTGAGCATGTGCATAGTCTTAGTCTTGCAAAGATGTTTAACAAAGTTACAAGATGGTGACCCCCTGTGGCCAACTTTGAATGCATAAATCATTTGTTTGATTAGGCTTGTGGTGCAGTAAGTTCATGTTTATGTTTAGTATACAAAATACAGCATTTCTAGCCTTATTCTATTTTAGACTTTACTTCCCCTTTTTTAACATTCAATCGGATACAATGAACCTAAGATCCTGAATACATTTCTAGCACTTTTTTTTTAAAGGGGCGGTTCACCTTTAAATTAACTTTCAGTATGTTATAGATGTTATATGGCTAATTCTAAGCAACTTTTCAACTTGTCTTCGTTTTTTGTTTTTTATATTTTTTGAATGATTTGCCTTCTTCTTCTGACTCTTTCCAGCTTTCAAATGGGGGTCACTGACCCCATCTAAAAAACAAATGATCTGTAAGGCTACACATGTATTGTTATTACTACTTTTTATTACTCGTCTTTCAATCCAGACCTTACCCTATTCATATTCCAATCAGTGTTTTGGTTGCTAGGGTAATTTGGACCCTAGAAACCAGATTGCTGAAATTGCAAACTGGAGAGCTGCTGAAAAAAAGGTACAGTAAATAACTCAAAAATCACAAATGATAAAAAAATTAAACCTAATTGCAAATAGTCTCAGAATATCACTCTCTATATCATACTAAAAGTTAATTTAAAGGTGAACAACACCCTACTATTTGTGTTTTTTGGGTTATTTAGCTTTTTATTCAGCAGTTTTCCAGTTTGCAATTTCAGCAATCTGGTTGCTAGGATCCACATTACCATAGCAGTTTAACATTTCCCTTGTAAAATGTTCCATTTTATTTCACTTTTATTCACTTCTAATTAGTCCCAAGCAGTTTTACTGGTCTAAATATATCCTAAAATTATATTATGTTAAAAATGTCATGTAATGCTTTCCTTTGTTTCTTATCTTAACCATTTCACTAATTTATCTAATTAAGGCATTCATATCCAAATGTCTCTTGCTCTAAAATTTGTTGCAGTGTTGCTGTTAAACAGCTGTCCGCAACCTGCAACCCGATACTCCCAGCATCCCAACAACAGCTTTGAACCAAAGGCTAAAGTAGCAGGGAGCTGATGGTCTCCAACCTTTGGCTTCCAGCAACTGATTCAATGTTTTTGTTTAAACTTTGGCTGTAGCTGGTAACCATTGATCTTCAACCTTTAGCTGCCAGTAACGGCCCAATGATCTTCAAACTTTGGATTTGGCTGTATTTGGGAGAAACTGATCTTCAATCTTTGGGCGTCAGTAACCAAGCCAATGATCTTCAAACTATGGCTGTAGCTGGGAGTCAATAATCTTTAACCTTTGGTTCCCAACAGCTAAGTCACCAAAGCTTTTATACAAGATCATGGACTTGGTTGCTTGAAGCCATAACATCATTGGCTCTCAGCTACGGCCATTGGTTTAGGCCAGTGATCCCCAACCAGTAGCTCGCGAGTAACATGTTGCTCTCCAACCCCATGGATGTTGCTCCCAGTGGCCTCAAAGCAGGAGCTTATTTTTGAATTCCTGGCTTGGAGGCAAGTTTTAGTTGCATAAATACCAGGTGCACTGCCAAACAGAGCCTCAATTTAGGTTGACAATCCACATAGGGGATACTAAACGGCCAATCACAGAACATTTTTCATGCTTGTGTTGCTCCCCAACTCCTTTTACTTCTGAATGTTGCTCATGGGTTCTAAACGTTGGGGATCCCTGGTTTAGACTATGTCTGAGGATTCTGGGAGATAAGCTTCAGCCAACAGATAGAAAGTCAGTTTGGCCATTTTAGACTCTCAACATATATCAATAGCAATCACTGTTCAATTATGGCTTATACCCAAGGCTAAAACATGCAGTATTGTATATTTTGTAAATTATTTCAGACATATTGGATTTAAAAAGTAAACACAAAGTTGACGGGACTATAGGAAGGAACCAATGCTTTATAGCCCACCTACAGGAGATGAGGCATATAAGTGTACAAATGATTGGGTTGTGTTAAAAATGTTGATCAAAGGGGAAAGTAAGTGTTGGTCAACACCAAAGACAGCGACCTGAACTAAAATCTGCCCTCAAACCTATAATTAATCCCATACCTAGAATTAAATACAGCGACATTCTCAAGGCCAAAAACCCAAGTTTGATTCCCGGTACTATTTTGGCTCCTTTATCCACCCTACCTTCGAACACCTGAAAAAATGAGCTTGCAATGCATATGACGGGATTCATGGTGCGCTAAAAACAACCAGAAGCTCTGAACTAAAGGTTTATTACTGCGCTCAACACATGAGAGAAGACTCGGCAGACTAACCAAGAGGATTGTTTTGTTCCATGAATCTACGCTTGATTGCTCATCAAAGGCTTGTAAAGATAAAGTGCCTCCCTTCATTATTAGCGATCTGAGATCAGAGAAGAACAACAAGGGAACACACAAGCATGTCAGCCTCCATTGTGTATCAGATGGAATCATGTTTGGAATGAAATCAGTGGTCTTACCTTGGTCCTTCCTTCACCTGCTTCACTTTAAATCCAATCGATTCTCAAGTCTATTCCAGGGGCTCTAGAAGAGAAGAGAATAAAAGAGGGGTCATTGCTTTGACTGCTTGGGAACGGGCAAAATGCAAGCTGCCTCTAACACGCCAGGGCCAAAATACCCAACATCCCTTGAGGTTCTGGGGTCATGTCAAAGGTAGTGACCTAGACTCATAGAAGTGCCATTATTACACCAGGCCAATGAGTAGACTTCCAAATATTAAAGCCTTAAAAAATCTGAACCCTGATTTGTCTCCCAAATGTATTTCAAGCCACTACCCAAGCTTATTAAATGTTAGAAATATATAAAAACATGGTGCACCCTCTCTATGCAGCCCTGACTCGCAAAGCCAGAGCTTGGTGGACATTTTTGGCACAATCGGGGAACTCCCTGTAACATGAGCACCCCTGACAAAAGCCAAGGAGACCACAGTGTCATCCACTGTGGTTGGCAGTTTACTCGGCTGCCAGTTAGGAAACGTCAGATAGAATCTCTATCTGTTTTACAGCCATGTTTTTTGGTTTCTGAAAGACACTGGGCATGCTTGGTGAACGGAGACCTAAGCAGAAGTATTCCATCCTTCTGTGTTCCATGATGAACAGCCCAAGAGGAATGAGACACATTTTAAATATAATATCTCTATTATCAGACTAGAATAGGTAGAATGTTATAGAGAAACAAAGAGAACCAGAAGGGGCCATTCAGAAAACGTTAGGGTACAAAGTGCAGGGAAGGGCCCAAAATGAAGCAGAGACCATTGTTTGCCCCATGAATACAATGCTACTTTATTTGGCAGCAATGCATTCATTCATTTTATTGCACATTCTTCCTGGCACAATTACTAGCAAGAGTTTTTAAGACGAGGGATAAAAAAAGGGTGGGAAAAAAGCTACAAAAGTATGTTCATAAGAGCTCACAATCTATCGAGTGGCAAGGCAGCAGAAAATATAAGGTGCTGGTTAGCCGAATGGTAAGCCCCCTAGAAGATAAGTTGTGTTTATTTACTCCAACCGCAGCATTCCAATGTTGCCTGGTGCAGATGAAATAAGCACGGTGGAAAGCAATCGCTCTCGTTTATAGGCAGTCGCTGGCGGGAACAAATCCCTTTTTTATGGGGAGACTGTTTCACTTTTGAGAAGTGAGGGAGAGGATGCCGGTTCATGGAAATAATGATTATTTATTAAGCAGAAGATCCCTCCGAGCAACAGCCTGACTCGCTGAGAGCTTGTTTCCCGGAGATAGACCCAAGCGCCAGCTGCTTATTTTGTTACCTTGTCTGCTGAGAAGGAATGTTCTGGGCAAATAACGAGCTGCTTTTGCTCATGATTTAATGGAGAATAAGTGAGAGATAGCGCCTAATTATAAACATGGTACAGTTCCCCTTTAATTAACAGCTTTGGCTTTTATACACTGGCTGTCTCTATTGCTTGGCTAATTCATCTGATCCACTGAATGAATATCATGCCTGTGTCAGATCTTATGAGCTCTTTGTATCCATGGTCTCATTCTGTTCCTCTTAAGGTTATGAACAATGTTAAAACGGTTTGTTAAAATTCCGAATAACTCCCAATAGGAATGCTCTTTTAAACAGAGAGTTAGAATCTCAGCTGCACAGGACTGCTGCTTACAATGGGGATCAGATAGGATCTGTGCAGCCACTGGGACAGAATGTTCTGTTATACAGATAGCTAGAATCTCAGCTGCCATAAAGCAGGACAGGACTGCTGCTTACAATGGGGATCAGATAGGATCTGTGCAGCCACTGGGACAGAATGTTCTGTTATACAGATAGCTAGAATCTCAGCTGCCATAAAGCAGGACAGGACTGCTGCTTACAATGGGGATCAGATAGGATCTGTGCAGCCACTGGGACAGAATGCGCTGTTATACAGATAGCTAGAATCTCAGCTGCCATAAAGCAGGACAGGACTGCTGCTTACAATGGGGATCAGATAGGATCTGTGCAGCCACTGGGACAGAATGCTCTGTTATACAGATAGCTAGAATCTCAGCTGCCATAAAGCAGGACAGGACTGCTGCTTACAATGGGGATCAGATAGGATCTGTGCAGCCACTGATACAGAATGTTCTGTTATACAGATAGCTAGAATCTCAGCTGCCATAAAGCAGGGCAGGACTGCTGCTTACAATGGGGATCAGATAGGATCTGTGCAGCCACTGGGACAGAATGCTCTGTTATACAGATAGCTAGAATCTCAGCTGCCATAAAGCAGGACAGGACTGCTGCTTACAATGGGGATCAGATAGGATCTGTGCAGCCACTGGGACAGAATGCTCTGTTATACAGATAGCTAGAATCTCAGCTGCCATAAAGCAGGACAGGACTGCTGCTTACAATGGGGATCAGATAGGATTTGTGCCACAGTGTCAGAAATCAAATTACCTGCACTGATCTCAGTGACTCTTAAATCAAATAAAAAAAGTCTCAATCTATTTTGAAAGCTTTTGGGTAATGATAACAGGGCCCACTTCAGGCCCATAGAAGTCCCTGAATCTGTCCAGCCTAAATGCCAGTTAGGCTAAAATTTCCTGGAACTACAGCTTGGAGATAATTAGGGATGCACAGAATTTATGAAAGATTTGTCTGAATACTGAATCGGATTCAACCCCTAATTTGCATGTAAATTAGGTAAACAAGGGTGCTAGACTTCCTTGTTTGTGTGATGAAAAGCCATGTGATTATTTGGATTTGGATTCGATTCAGTGGCGTAACTAGATATTACTAGGCCCCACAGCAAATTATTTTTCAGGCCCCCAAAATGTTTAGAGGTTGACTTGTTTCTCCAATATTTATTGAAATTGTATATGAATTAGGGCCTTGTGGGGCCCCTATACCTCCTGGGCCCCCCTGCAGCCGCAGGGTCTGCTTCCTCTATAGTTACGCCCCTGATTCGATTTGGTCAGGCACTTGGATTCGGCTGAATCCGAATCCTGCTGGAAAAAGACGAATCTTGGCCGAATCCTGGATTCAGTGCATCAATAAAGCCCACATTTTGGCCTATTTGTAACCTTTTTATAGGCTAACGGGCCACACCAAATTGGTAACATGGTCATTGATTCCAAAATATAAAAAAACCTTTGTTTTCATAGGGGCGTGATCATCATTAAAATGAGATAATTCTCCCCCCAAAATCCATTACCGAATTCATTCATGCTCTCTCTACCCGTTCCTAATATACACACATCATTATTTCTTCATCAGTTGCACAATATAACCGAACCGTTCAAATTATTATTAATTATTTTCTATGTTTACAGTCATTTAATACAATGACTTGCTGCAGAATTTACATTGACATTCAGGTCTGTTCAATAATCCACAAATTTGACTTGCCGTATGGCATATGGAGGTGACAGAGAAAGTCCACCCTGGAATTGGGGTTCATGGGGAGGAGATCATTAGGGGTAGAGGCATCACATCCGTTTTGAGAGGTAATAAATACCTATAGTTCCTCTATATAATATATATTGCATGCCTAATTTAAAGTGTTCCCTATGTTCTGAATGTCAAGAATGTAGGGGTGCTCTCTGGGTGCCAATATGGCGCTTATTTCCCAGCAGCTAAACAGGCAGAAAAAAAAAGACGTTTTTACCAGGCAAACAGGACTAATCTCTCACATTCACTAAAATACAGAAAATGTCTTAAAATATTAACAATAAAAATGACACATTCATGTTATTAGGGGTCGGAGCATGAAATTCCCTCGGCTCTCCCGCCGCGCCATGTATGTTAATCAGCAAGATGAGATTGTTTACCTGAGGAACGGAGCCGTGAGCAGGGCAATTATGAGCAGCCTCGCTAAGTATTACTGCCTCTCTATGTCACATCATTTGAATTTCACAAAAGATTGCCCTTTGGAAAGAACTGGTTTGTGCGGTGCATGCAGATTAGGGGCTGTGTTGTCGGCAACAAAGTCAACGCAACATTTTCGCCAAAACGTACAGCTTCACCGTAGATGACAAAGCTCTCTGTGTGTTTTTATATGGAAAAATCCAGATAAAGAGCATCATGTGTGGGGTGTGGTAGACTGGCCTACCAGAGCAACAGCAGATCATGGGCTCCAGGCCTGGACTGGCCATCTGTGGGTTCTGGCAAATGCCAGAGGGGCTGCCAAAAGATTTCGTATTACTATTTAGTGGGCAGCTGATTTGGCCTCTTTGTACCTGAAATGCCAGGGCCTATGTCGATTCCCAGTCCAGACCTGATGGGCTTTAGCGGGCCCTAACTAAGGACACCAATTCAAACACCACAAGTCGCTATCTAGCGCTGACCCAAAATTCAGGAATCCAATACTGTTATCATCAAATATCGGCTTTTATTCGCACATTAAAAGGAGTAACAGTGGAGGGTGTGCAATTCTAACGCGTTTCATGCCCCATAGCTGGGCACTTCATCAGAAATTGTCCTAACTAAGGACAATTTCAACCAGCTAGTGGCGTAACTAGCAGCAGGCGGGCCTAGGTGCGGGATGTAAACCCGGCCTTCTGCCTAAGGAATCGATCGTAGGGTTACCACCTGTTCGGATCTCACCCAGGCAGACGGTTTTTAGAACTGCTGCCTGGGTGAAAAGTGCCCGTGCGGATTTCCAAATTAGGAAATCCAGACAGGACATTAAAGTGAATGACATGGCTATCAGCCAATCGATGATCGCCACGTCATCATTCCCGCCCCCACATCATCCGTCCCACCCCCTACATCACCCACCCATCATCATCCAGTCCGCCCCCCAACGTCACCGTCCCATTCCTGACATCACCCGGCCCGCCCCCGAATGTCACCAGGCCGCCCCCTGTCCATTTTCCCCAAAGTAAAAGAAAAAAGGTGGTAACCCTAATCGACCTTGCCCTGCCACCTGCAATATCATGTTTCACTGGTCCATCGGGCCCCAAGGCAGAGCGGGCCCATGTGCAATCAAACCTCCTGCAGTTACACCACCACAATCACCTGTCTCTTATTTTCATTACAGGTCTATATAACAGATCTACATCTTACAGAAGTGAAAGTAGGACCCAGATGTCTCTAAGTCGCCCAAGAAGGCCCAGTTTGACACTGGTATGTTGTGAACGTGATAGAGACCTGTACGCTCATATGTGTTATGGATATTCTATGTAAGGTCAATGGCACATGGGGGGATTCCCAGTGTTAAATGCTCATTGGGAGTATGAGCAAAACATTAGGAATTGCCCCTCTATTGACTAACATGGTAGTTGCCTGGAACCTACCATTGAACCAGGTGATCATCTGGTTGGTAAGTTTTGTTTGCAGGATCCAACCAAATACTATTCAACTGAGGGGAATGTTGCTAAAATGATTTTTTCTCACTATTTAAAGGGGAACTCCGGGTTCCAAACCAAAATGTGATAAAGAGGCCACATAACACAGAAACCCCTAATATACCCATCACAGTCACCGGTTTCTTCAAAAAGTATGAAAAAATGCAATTTTCTATGCTGAAATCCATCTGTTTAACAGTTCTTCTCTTTCTGCATCATTTGAAATCCTGGCAGGGAACAAGGGACTAAAGCTGGCCATAGACGCAAAGATCTGATCGTACGAATCGAGTCCTGACATTTTTTGTCCGGCGGAGATCGGTCGTTTGGTCGATCGGACAGGTTAGAAAATTTCTGTCGGCTGCCGATAATATCTCTGCGTGTATTGCCGATCGTACGATTTTCAGTGGGAGACTGTCACCAGCTTTGGTTGGACATAGATATCGTACGATTGCTGTCAGGGGCAGAACATTGCTGATCTGTTCTTTAACTAATCTGACTGGTAAGACTTTGATCTGAATGGTTAGTGGCGGGTCGGGAGATGGGAAAGTCCGGTCGTACGATGATTCGTACGATCGGATCTTTGCATCTATGGCCAGCTTAAGCACACAGATTGTAACAACTTCCCCACAATGCATTGCACTGGGATGTTCCTTTCCTTATTGAAATCACGTGTGCAGGGAATTGTGGGGTTTGGAGGATGCATGCTGAGGACAGATGGCTGCTGATACAAAGTAACAGTAGTCAGACAGCTCAGCAAAGTAGTCAGACAGATCAGCAGGAGAGCAGGGGGCTAGACTTAGGGAACTGTTCCAAAACATTAAAAATCATGAAAAGTCTGCATATTTTTTAATTGATTTATATTGCAAGGTTGCTTGAAATTATGTTTACTTTTCAAAAAGTTTACGTTATGTTTAAATTTTGTTTTTGTGGAGTTCCCCTTTAAAGTAAACTCTCATGAATGTGGTTCAGAAAAGAGAAGTGAATCACGGTGCCCTACTGTGGCATGTACCAGTCCTCCCAGAATGCCCAAGAAATGCAGAAGGCAGACGAGACCCTCGCATTAGCCCTGCCGGCTCTAACAATGGAATCTGCGGGTTTCCTTTCTGGAAGAAACAAAATATTGTCCTGAATTTCCGCACGGTGCTCTGCAGGATTCCTGTCCTACTTCCTCATCAAACATCCCAGTACTCCAGAGATAAGGCCGAGGCCGGCATCACAATGGGCGAGGAGAGGCTTTCATAGAAAAGAAAACAAGAAAGAGAAATTCTTTGCTTTGGGATTTGAAGTCATTACCACAGCAGTTCTAGGTGTGTGTGCGTCCTTGGCTCACGCCTGCAAGATCTGAGGGTACAAACACGGCAGTTAATAGAGGAGGAGGCTGAGGGAACTTTCAGCTGTCAGCGGTATGCTGGGACTTGTAGTTTAGCAACAACTGGAGAGCTGCTCGTTGCCAGTTTGCTATTGAGTCGAGTGCTATTGAATTCAATCTAATTTGTTTTCCTGATATGGACAACCCACTCATGCTGTCAGTTGTAGGCTGTAAGTGGGGATTGGTGCAGACCAGGGGTGTAACTGGGCAGGTCAGAGGTGTGATTTAGAGGCCTAGGGACTAAACGTTATTTTACACTAGGTTTGCCAGCCATGTTGTTTCACCCATCCTAGATAAAAATCAACTAAGCCCAGGGCAAATACTACAAATAACAAATTTGGTAATTGCCCATTATTACACCCTTGCGTTATGTCTCAGACCACCCCTGATCTGCAACAATCCCCTCTCCAATCACAACCCGCTTCCACCAAATCCACTAGGATCCACCTGTGATCCACTTATACCCTTGCATCACCAATCATCCCCCTTTACAGCATAAACGAGTCTTGCATTTAGTCTGGGACTCACAGCAAGAGTGAGTTGTCCATATCAGGAAAACAAGTTAGGTTGAGAGAACTCACTTACAAAATATTAAATATTTCCATTCAAATGAGAGAAAATGCTTTAACGTTTAGGGGATTTGGGTAATCTCATTGATATTTTCCCTTATAATACACACGACGATCTGTTGGTATTGTGAACCAATAGGAAAGCACCATGCGAGAGGTGGGGTGCAATATCCAAGTGAAGGACAAGCAAGTCTACAGACTTTTCTGGGCAGCGTAAAGGCAATAATGCACGTGCCCTCTACCACTGGCAAGGCACAGAAGTACCAGGAGCATGGGCTGTGTTTTCATTGTTTTCTTTCCGAGGCTGAGAAGGTTTTAATGAAAAAAAGGAAACCCATTAGATATGGGAGCAGCTCCTTCATTCTTCACCGCCCGTGACCTCCCCAAGTTCAGAAGCCCAAATTAATTCTCTGGAGTTTTTGCTGCCCCCCTTCATCTTCTCCTGTTTCCTGACCAACTGCTCTTTGTTTTTTCTTCTCGTAATTGTTTTACTTGCCAGTCAATATTTTTGGCAGGTTTCTGACATCTCATTCCAAGTCTTCAAAGTTTTTTTTTTTTTAATACGAGCAGCTTTTATTCACACTCGTCACAAGAACATAGTAAAAAATAATTTTAACACTTTTTCTTCCAGGAAAAGAATATTGGCCAGCACAGCTAGTGTCCTATGTTCGATTCCAACCAGTTTTCTATATGCTGAGCAGCGGTTGCAGGTAGGAAGAAAGAATGGTAGATCTAAGAAGTCAAGCTGGAGACTTTAGGCCAAGATAGTGACATTAGGGCAAGATGACCACAGCAGAATGAGTTAGTGGTAGAAGGGCAAAATGGAGAGTAAAATAAGAAGCAGTTGGACAAGGTGGAGTTTGTAGGATGAGATGGAGACATTAGACCAAGTAAGGTGGAAACAGTAGGCAAGATGTGAATTTGTAGCACATTATGAAGTTTGTTGAGCAAGATGGAGACAGTAAGGTAAGATGAGAACAGTAGGACAATATGGAGTAAGTAGGGCAAGATGGCAGTTTGTAGGAGGAGATGGAGACAGACGGGCAAGATGAGCTTAGTAGACAAGATGGGAGTTTGTTGGATGAAATGGACTTAGTAGGATGGAGACAGTAGGTCTAGACTGACTTAGAAGGACGAGATGGAGACAGAAGGAGATGATGAAGTTAGCAGGGCAAGATGAAGACAGTAAGGTAAGATGGCAAGACGAGATGGAGACAACAGGGCAAGATGAAGACAGTAGGACTAACTGGAGACATTTGGGCAAGATGGTGATAGTAGGGCAAGAGCGGAGCATAATAGTTGCTATCATGCTCCGCTCTTGCATTGTATGATGGAAACAATAGGGAAAGAGGGTGACAGCAGGTCATGCTGACTAATGCAGAGTAAGAGAGTGACAGTAGGCCAAGATGGAGACAGGAGGTTAGGTTATAAATAGGCATAGATCCTGTGTGGGTCACATGTTAATGAATTGGATGGAAGAAGAGGATGACTTAACTTAATTCAAGGTGGCGTTTAAATTAAAAAAGGGTATTTTGCACCTATGAAGCTTTTGAGTAGCTTTAATACATCATTGTAGAAAGGGGTAAAGTATTCTAATGATTGAGTAGAAAAATAGAATTTAGAGCTTTCCTTGTCCTTTAATACACAGCAAGTAGAACTCCCTTCCCCAATCCTATCACAAGGAAAAGGCCAATTCAGCATTTTGCTCAGGGAAAGGGTCAGCCTGCGGGAGATAGTTCTAGGTTCTGCCTGTAATGAAGAAGGATATTTATGGAAGCAGAACGCTCCGTAGAGACGCATTGTAAACAAGTGAGATTTGGCACATCTCAGGATCATTATACAGGCAATTTACACTGACCGGGTAGAAAGGGCCGTGGGATTTGGCTTTGTTAAGAAAAACTGCCTAGTGCAGATCCCAGATTTCATACTCCAGTCCCATCCTCAGGGTCAGTCCTATAAAGAGCAGCCGAGGTGCTCGGAGCGTCTGTTTGTCAGGTCACGGAGAGGAAGATTACTTGGTATCCAGTGGTGTTTTTCTCATTCCCTCTCGCCTGGGAATTTAATACGGCCAAATGAGATACAAGTTCTCTTGCTGAAAATAAGAGATAGTCCGGCCGGAAAAAATACAGACTGGCACTGAGACCCAGCTGGAAATGTGCCATTTTATAGGCATAGAGAATGGGGGGGACATTAATGGCACAACACACAGAAATCTGATACCATAACATCCTCCAGCCATAAAGCAGGGCAGGACTGTTATACAGATAGCTAGAATCTTAACCATAAAGCAGGGCAGGACTGTTATACAAATAGCTAGAATCTTAACCATAAAGCAGGGCAGGACTGTTATACAAATAGCTAGAATCTTAACCATAAAGCAGGGTAGCTGCTGCTTACAATGGGGATCAGATAGGATCTGTGCAGCCACTGGGACAGAATGTTCTGTTATACAGATAGCTAGAATCTCAGCTGCCATAAAGCAGGACAGGACTGCTGCTTACAATGGGGATCAGATAGGATCTGTGCAGCCACTGGGACAGAATGTTCTGTTATACAGATAGCTAGAATCTCAGCTGCCATAAAGCAGGACAGGACTGCTGCTTACAATGGGGATCAGATAGGATCTGTGCAGCCACTGGGACAGAATGTTCTGTTATACAGATAGCTAGAATCTCAGCTGCCATAAAGCAGGACAGGACTGCTGCTTACAATGGGGATCACATAGGATCTTTGCAGCCACTGGGACAGAATGCTCTGTTATACAGATAGCTAGAATCTCAGCTGCCATAAAGCAGGGCAGGACTGCAGCTTACAATGGGGATCAGATAGGATCTGTGCAGCCACTGGGACAGAATGCTCTGTTATACAGATAGCTAGAATCTCAGCTGCCATAAAGCAGGGCAGGACTGTTATACAGCATCCTAAGCCAGTGAGACAGGGAAATGGAGGATGTAGAGTCAGGGGACTGAAATTGATTTATTGTTATGTCCGGAGCCCTAAAAGCCATATCCTGACCACTCCAGGTATTTCCATTTCAGGCAATTAACCCTGAGTGTAAGGCTGAGGTTCAAAAGTCGCATCAGGGATAAGGGGAGGGAGACTCATGGGGGTCACTGGAGACATTACCGTACAGGCACCCTGTTTCCCACTAATGGAGCATAAACAATAACAGGGAACAAGACATTGTCAAAGACATTAGGGGTCCCGGGCGGTTATTGCCTTATCTAAGGTGGAAGGGGGCTAATGTAACTCTCTCCCTGGCCAATTACATTGCATTACAATCCTATTTGTCAGGAATGAAAGGGATGCGGTTGCTCATTAAATGCTTCTCCTCATCTCTTCCCCGAAGCCTCTAACACAATTCACAGAGCGTCCCTTTAAGGGGGGAGCGATCTCTGATTCCTCAATTTGTAGGACCCTCGGGGCACAGCATTCAGCACACAATGACATGGTGACAGGCACTTTAATCGTCTGCGTGTGGCGGAAAAATGTAAAATAAATCTATATTCCCTATCCCGGTGTATGTGACATTCCCTGCTGTCTCCACACAATGGAAGTCTGGTAATGGTGGGAGGTGGGTATCAGTCAGGTAGGTCCCATACATGGACCAATAAGCTGCCAACCTAAATGGGTCGAGTTTATCCAAAATATTTGATAAAACATGAGCCAATACAAATGCAACATTTTACATCTCGGAATCCATTCTCATTGGACGCCCAAAGGGCATGCGGAGTGAATCAGACAATGTACTGAGTCATAACCCCCCATGTATATTTATACATACAAAAAACACATGTGCATTAACATTTATATGAGTGTTTGGGTCTGCAGGGGCCTCTATCAGGAGCCGGGGAAGTTTGTATAAATATTAATCAGACTTCTAAGGAGCATCTATTGATCGATATGGAATTCTATATGGGATCACCCAGTGTTTATTGCAAGGCAGAACCATTCCATGTTTTAAAGAGGAGGTGTAACGATTAAGCTGGTCCTTCATAGGCCCAGTTATTGGACCTTGTATGGTCCCTGCCCAATGGCCTGGCCAACTGCAGCGAGATATCAGTTGGGTTGAGAAGAAAGTCCTACTGCATGAGGATCTCATTGGTGTTGATCCAGTCCTCTGCCTCCTTAGGCCAGGGATCCCCAATTTTTATCTACTGTAAGCCACATTCAAATATAAAAAGAGTTGGGGTGCAAAACCAGAATGAAAAGAATTCCTGGGAGTGCCAAATAAAGGTCCTTTGTTTGGCAACCCCCCCAGGAACTTTTTTATTCTTTCATGCAGAATAGGTGGTGGGTAAAGTGATCACGTGTTCTGGAAGCTGGTGAGGCCACCCATGCACCAACAGCCCAAAGTCCAGATCCCATTGTTGGCCTCGGACTGTTGGTCAAAAGACTTTCTCGGCCTAGTGCATGGGTGAACAGGTGATCACTTTACCTGCCACCAATTTGGTCCTGGTCATAGAGGCAGGGCAGCTTATTCAGAAGTCAACCTATTGGGGCCAAACAAGATGTACCTTGCAAGCAATCAACCACAGAGCTACAAAGGCAGTCATTCTTTGGCTTGTAGAACACTACCATTGGGTTCCTGACTATATATCCTGAATAACAATGAAACAGACCAATTTACTCAGAGGACTCGATGGGAAATCAATGGCTCTGGAAGAACTATTGACGTTTCAGTCGAAGCAGAGACTTTTTTTTTGATTCTTTAAAGCCTATTGAATTGTATTCAGGGGACCATCAGATTTAATCAGAACCGTTACTACTGGAGTGAATAGCTGAAAATGGTTCCCTGAGATCCCAACTGCCTTAGAATCAGGGCAAAAGGCCACCCAGATGGCACCCAATAGAGGGTTTAATAAGTCAGCCCCTTTGTTTCACCTTTACTTCAAGACCTTCAAACTCCCCGCAATTCTCCAGTACTCTGGATGAGAAGCAGTGAACATAGGATCCTCAGAAGCAATATATATATATATCGTATAATGGCACAATGTACACACGCTCGGCTCCCGGCTGTCTCATCTGTACGGCTCAAATCTAATAATGATGAACTGGAGGAAATCAGATTGAGGAAGGAGGGTGCGGGGATGATGCTCTTCTGAGCAAACATTAAGACTAAAAAACAAATTGCTACGGTGACCTTTGGAGAGCAAGCGACCTTTCCCTGAGAACAGAGAGAAGAGGTGAATGAGCCCGGGTCTCTTCTGCATCCCCAGGGGAGAGTGCTCGCATGTCCTGCGATGAATATCATTTCCACCCCTGCCTTTCTGACAGTACAAAAACTAGGTTTCTATGCATAACAATGTTGGATATTATATAGTTACATTCAGCTGTCCGGCTTATCCCATCTCCAGCACAATGAGCCCTTAGTTATCTAGTAGCCTCTGCAGATCATGGTGCCTCAGTGGCAACACTGCTTATATTCTCTGCACTGCTGGTTCTGACTCTTGAAACAATGGCAGCTGACTAACAGTGCTCAAAGTCAAAATCAGAAAACAAAAAGGGAGAAACAAATACCGCCCCCCCCAACCAGGATTAAAGGCAAAGAGGCCTTCAGATCTAGCACACAATGTGTCTTATCTTAATTAAATAGAGGATTAGGAGGCTAAGGGATACTTAGTATCACCATAAATCACTGTTGGTTCCTTTCAGTGACACAAGCCGCTGTTTTAACCCCACTGACCCTCCCTTACAAAACAAAAAGAAGCCTTCCAAGCTGTAATGGCTAAGAGAGGTTAGACCCCATTCATTAGATTCATTTCCAGATAAAGCCATCCTTTTTGCTGGCGCAAGGATCAGCCCCGAGCCATAGAACCATTAGATCAATCCACCAATGAGACGTGAGCTGAATACCGAGGCATAAAAGCCATAGATACACTTCTCTTTTATCTCTTTGGAACCTCCAAAATTCAATTTGTGATTTGCTTTTAATTTACTGAAAGCTCAGAAATTCTGTCCCTTCATTTTTTTATTTTTTGATTTCCTGACCTGTAACTAGCGAGTGAGATAAATAGTAAATGCGTTTGAAACGTGGCCAGGCAGACGCGCGGTCGCCGCATGAAACGCTGCATGAAGCGGGACCGAGGGGAGGCAGAATAGGAAAAGAATAAGTGCTAGGTCTCTCCACTGAAGGAAGGCTCAAGAGCAAATGATCTTCTTTTATTTGTATTTGAGATGAAAAAAAATCAATGCACAATAGATTAAAGACAAAGGCTGTCAGTGGGTATATGTATATATATATATATATATATATATATATACAGTATTTGGATGTTTCATTTCAACATAAACTGAAGGGTTGCAGGCAAGGCAATATGGATATAAGGATTAATATAGTCAAATATAATCGCCTTTTGAAGCGTCGGGCGCACAGCTGTGTTCCTCTCTGCCAAGGAATACATCCACAGTAATCCACAATTATTTATTTGCGCCATTAGCAAAGTGACGTTGATAAAGGGCTGGAATAGCCCGAAACGTCGCTTTGCTAATGGCATGAATAAACAATTTAATCACATATCGGAGTGCTGCTGGATTTATTGTTTTACTATGGATATAAGGATTGTTCCTTCTCTTCCTCCTCCATCTGGTTCAACTGGCATCACCATGCCCTTCTGTCTCCATCTTCCTCTAATATCACCACTTTGCCCTACTTTTTTTCCTACTGTCAAAATATTACCCTACTGTCTCTCTTTTGTCCTACTAACTCCATCTTCCCCTACTGTCTCCACCTTGCCCTACTGTCTCCATCTTCCCCTAATGTCTCCATATTGTCCTACTGTCTCCATCTTGTCCTACTAACTCCATCCTGTCCTACTAACTCCATCTTCCCCTACTGTATCTGTCTTACTCTACTGTCACACCTTGCCCTACTGTCTCCATCTTCCCCTACTGTCTCCATCTTCCTCTACTGTCTCCATCTTCCTCCATTGTCTCCATCTTCCCCTACTGTCTCCATCTCGTCCAACTAACTCCATCTTGCCCTATTTGTCTCCATATTACCCTTCTGTCTCCATCTTCCTCTACTGTCACCACCTTGCTCTACTTTCTCCTCCTTTTTATACTGTCACAATATTACCATACCGTCTGTCTTGTCCTACTAACTCCATATTGCCCTATTGTCTCCATCTTCCCCTACTGTCTCCATCTTGTCTACTGTCTACATTTTTCCCAACTGCCCACTTTTTGCTCTACTGTTATCATCTTGTCCTACTGTCTCCAACTTGAACTAAAGTCTTTATCTTACCCTACTGTCTTGATGTTACCCTACATCTTGCCAAACTTCCTCCATCTTATCCTACTGTATCTACTATCACTCAAGTCTATCCTACATAGAACTCTTGCTCCTCACTACGTGCACCCTTCCCCACTACCCCAAAGACCTAACCAGTTCAGGGTTCCTGAAGAAACATTACATCACAAATACAAAAATTTACCTCCCATGGGACAGGCACACTATTTATAAGCCATGGCTCCAAAAGGCACATTTGTCATATTGCGACTTGCTCATCTCAGAGAAGAAGCCAATAGCAATAAGGCTCCTTGAGACCTCTGTAATAATGACCAATGGGTAAAGAGCCCTCCCTGCAAGCTTTAAACATTTTAAACACGCCATATATCGACCAGTTATGGATCCTGAAATCAATGCATGCTTTAAATGGCTTTTACTGCTGAGCCAACCAACACCAACATCACAGAGACAGTTAAAGGGGAATTCCACCCAAAAACAGTTGTTTTGCATAATGATAGAACATGTCATTCTACTCTACTACACAATATACAGTCATTAAACATTTCCAATCGTTTTAAAGTTATTTGTAAATGTAATTAGTATTGGAAGCAGTCATTCTACTCATTTTCCTGGCTGCTCCTCCCATTGCAACATTGTATCAGCTCTTCTCCATCTAAGACTCCAGTTCCCTCAATACATTTTCTGCAATTAACACACCTGTGAAGAAGGAGAAATAACACAAATCTGCAAGGCATTGTGGGAACTGGAGTCTTTGGCTGGCAGAGAACTGGCTGTTGAAACAATGTTGCAATGGGAGGAGCAGCCAGGAAAAGGGGAGGGGGAAATGTACTGTAAGTGACAGATAGCAACTGCTTTTTAATAATAAATACATTTACAATAATTGGACATTTTTAATGATTGTCTATTGGAAAGTTGTTAGGAATAATCAAATCTGTCATTATGCCAAAAAACTGTTCTTGGGCGGAGTCTTCCTTTAACCAATTTGAACATATTTAATTCCTGCAGATTGTAAGTGAACTGATACATTGGGGCAGATTTAATAAAGGGCGAAGTTACTAATGCCGGCGACGAATCACCAGCGTAACGGTTTTTGGGCACTTCACCAATTTACTAACAGGCGCAGGCGAAAGAGACAAACACTAGCGCAGGCGAAAGAGAGAAACACTAGCGCTCATTCGCACTCTATCGCCAGGCAAATTTTCGCTCTGGTGAAGGGACGTTACTCCCGCAAATTCACTAAGATGTGGATTTTACTGAACGTTACCTCTTTCGCCAGACTTGCCCTCGCCAGCACAGACCAGGCTAAGTTCATTGGAGTGCATAGAAATTCCTCAATCTTTTAGTGGAAATAGTCCCAAAAAACGCTGGCGTCTTTTCCTTTTTTCAGAGTGATAGACTGTAAAAGTCCTTACATTTTTTTTGGGTAACTGGTTTCCCGCATACATTTTCTAACATATGGAACATAAACTATACAGTAGACTCATGTGTAGGGCATTAAAACAACACTTTTGTCTTTATTAAGGTTCCCTGGACTTGTGTAATGTAATGTATTTGCTGCAACATATACGTCCATTCAACTTTATAATTTCCCGCCGTATGCAAATTAGCCTGAGCGAAGATCTCTAACGAAGTTGCGCTAGGCAGAATTGAACACTATCGCCTCTTCGCTTTGATTGCCGATGAAACGTTAGGGACAATTGTTCCATAGTTCGACGCTCTGGATGCAACTTTGCATTTTAGTGAATTAGCGTGGTCTGAGCGAATTTTTGCCTGGCGAAGTGTAGGTAGAAGCGATGGGTGCAAAGCCGTCGCTGGCGAATTTTCTCAGGTTAGTTGTGTTTACAGTCAGGCAGACTGAGAAGAGAAATAGAAAAGGACAGGCAGATGCTGCTTTCAATTGCAATGTCCGTCTCAGAGGTGCTGAAACCAGATCTACAACAGGAGTTGCTACTTCTGAAACTGCATCTCAGGTCCAGGAAATCGTCCGTCCCGAGCATATTCGCCGTCGATGTGCAGATGAAACGTGCGCTCTCACACCTGTTGGGCCCCCGCGGGGTATATTTATGCTGTTGCTTTTTGAATTACAGAGTGCTCAGAGCTCAGATATCAAGTTAGAACGTCTTCCGGTTGCTCATATCAATGGGAAAATGATCAACCCTTTGGCTTCTTCCTAATGCCTCCATTTCAGAGTCTAATCGTGTGTATAACTGTATCTCTCAGCACAGACACGCAGTCTTAATTCAGAGAGGATCCTCTGAGATACAATATATATATATATAAAATCAGCTACCAGGGGACGGCATTATGGTGACAAAGCGATGGAATGTGCTGAATCGCTCACCGTCAGCAGAAGTGTGAATTTCTTGGTGTCAGAACACATGAACATCACCGGTTCTGCATCTGTTGTGTGATTCTGCCCCCTCCCAAACTCTGCCTGGGAGCCGTTCCAATGTACTACAGCTTTATCATCATCCCTTATTTATACAGCACAACCAATCCCGTGGCAGTATCATTCCCATCGGTGTCTGCCCCATTGGAGCTTACAATCTAAGGTCCCTATTATATTAACATTGTTTTTAGGGTTGCAGATGCAGGCTGTTTACTTCCCCTTTAAAATCCTGTATTAATAACTGAAACGATCCCTGCAGGTTATTTTGGGAGATGTCTCCTTTAAAGGTGCAGAACCCAGAGACTTGGCACGGATACATTCATACATGAGATGAAAGAACTCCTTTGACAATTGGGTTGGGATGCGTTTCGTGGTCAGCGGGGGATTGAAACAGATTTCTGCTGCTCCTCAAGGAAAAGGGAACCCGTTGGGATTATAAGGGAAAGCTGTTCCCTGCTGTGCCTGCTGGGATTCGACATAGACAAATGGGCCACAATGGAAATCTCAGGCTCGCAGCAAAATAACAAGGTTCGTCCCGTGGCCAGCCCCAGCTGCTTACTCACAAGTACAGGCATAGGATCCCTTATCCGGAAAATCGTTATACAGAAAGCAAGCTGTCTCCTATAGACTCTATTTTAACTAAATAATACAAATGTTTAAGAACGATTTCACTTTTCTGTGTAATAATAAAACAAGACCTTGATCCCCAACTAAGATATAATTAATCCTTATTGGAAGCAAAACCGCCTATTGGATTTATTTCATGTTTACATGATTTTCTAGTAGACTTAAGGTATGAAGATCCAAATTACAGAAACATCCCTTATCCGGAAAAACCCAGGTCCTGAGAATTCTGGAGATGCACATGTGCGTGCCTAAATACTCTGCCGCCTGTTTAATAACCATAAGCCTTTTTTACACCACCTTAATATCTTGTAACATAATTACCTTTATAATTAACAGATTATTATAACAATTTAGCTATTATGTTTCACTGGTGAGTTTCCTAATCCTGGTGCTCGCAGCTCGCTCGTGCCGAGTCCCAAACAGGAGGAACCAGGTAGAAATGAAGAATTACGTTCTGTATTATTATAAACTACAACTCCCAGCATTCCTTGGCTGGAACTATCAGGGAGGACAATGGCAGTCACAACAAGTAACCTCATAGCGCGAGGATGAGAATGATCCCCTCTGGGTATATTGTCCACCTTTGCACAAATAATATCTTACTAAACTAATTATCATACGATATTCGGTGTGTGTATGGTGGGAAAAGAACAGAGCGATATCATTGGGTGCCTTTGAAGGAACCCAAACATCAGCCATTGTTAGTGCTGAATCATCAGATACAGGTAGAATTCTATTGTTTCTATCTGTATATCTGACGATTCAGCTCTACACGTGTGTTTGAAATGAACGATCTTTCTTGGAAACATCTTTTCCAAGAAAGGTCGTAATTGTAACGTCTATGACCACCTTTAGGCTTGGCATGGGCAGGGTGGAAAGTGAAGCTTTTAGGATGTCTCATCTGCAAGGTAATGACTCTTGAGTTTTGGGGGAAAAAACACAGAATTGTGGGAAAAAAACATGGCCATTTGTGGCCAAAAAGTGCATTATTTCCAGCGTTTGAGTACTTTGCACACTGCTTGCACTTAGGGGGGTGGATCCGTCCCGTGTCGCCAACAAATTAGTGAAAAATTCACAAAAAGCATTGAAGTCATCTGGCAGTTTTTTACTTAAAACCGCGGGCGACTTTTTAAGCTCATAATATGTTTTTTTGCAGCAAAAACCTGTAGAAGAATTTCACTCATCACTAGCAGGGAGCATAACGGGGTGTAGGGAGCTGATGCCCGTCAGACACAGGGTGCTGAGCCCAATACTGTGGGTGCAACACTATATTTAAAAATATTTCTGTACCTGAGAACTAAGGGGCACAAATTATGTACCCCTACGTAACCCTGCTGAGCAGCTACGGAGAAAAATGCCGGGGGTTCTGGAGCAATGACTATGGAATGTAGATTTACCCTATATAAATCCCAATCTGTGTATTTATAAAATATTGCCTAGACTTCCCGTTTGGCAGATCCAAAGCCCCCTCGCCTCCCAGTCGTTCGGACTCACCAGAGATAGAGGGAAAGAGGAAATTAAGAGGCTTCTCTCTCTCTAGAGTCTCGCGCCTCTAAAATGAGTGCACCTGAATACACCTGATATGTCTCACTCGCTACAAAGGAATCACCCAAAAAATCCCACATTATGGGTGTCACAAACAGGTTCCCACTAATGACTCCCTTGCCGCATATTCCCGGCCGTGTAATGAGATTTTATAGACACGCTCGTTGCCTCCCTAACATCTCCCAGACTCAGCGGAATGTAATGTGGCTCAGCTACATGGTTTATATACTGTATATTGGTCTCATCATCCTAATCATCCGCACACCCTGATCCCTTATAGGGATACTGTCATGGGAAGAAACATTTTTTTCAAAATGAATCAGTTAATAGTGCTGCTCCAGCAGAATTCTGCACTGAAATCCATTTCTCAAAAGAGCAAACAGATTTTTTTATATTTAATTTTAAAATCTAACATGGGGCTAGACGTATTGTCAATTTCCCAGCTGCCCCAAGTCATGTGACTTGTGCCTGCAAGTCACATGACTTGCTGGCACTATTAACTGATGCGTTTTGAAAAAAACATGTTTTCCGATGACAGGATCCTTTTAAGTACAGGAGGCTCATTCTAAGCAACAAAAGGGAGGGCTCATTCACAACCCCAAGTTCAAATTAAAGGCACAAATCACCATCTTTTTTTTACCTAAAAATCATAGTTTTTTTCCCTAGAATTCTAGTATTGCTTGGCTCCAACTTCTATTTCCTGCACCAATATGGCTGCAATATTTCCTTTTTTGCTTACTGCATTTGTGTGTATAATATTACTTCTGGCATGCAGGATCAATAATAAGTTAGTTGCACCCATGAATACCACCCACCAGCTGCAGGCTGGTAAGTCCAGCATTACCTAATATCCATAAGCACTACTGATAACACCCATGTCCTTGTTCCCACAACAAGACACAAGTCAAAGCATTTAGAACAGGGATCCCCAACGTTTAGAACCCATAAGCAACATTCAGAAGTAAAAAGAGTTGGGGAGTAACACAAGCATGAAAAATGTTCCCGGGGTGCCAAATAAGTGCTGTGATTGGCCATTTAGTAGCTACTATGTGGATTATCAACCTACATTAAGGCTCCACTTGGCAGTGCACCTGGTTTTTATACAACCAAAACTTGCCTCCAAGCCTGGAATTCAAAAATAATCTCCTGCTTTGAGGCCACTGGGAGCAACATCCAAGGGGTTGGAGAGCAACATGTTAAGGTGGCCATACACGGGCCGATAAATGCTGCCGACAGACCGTGTCGGCAGCTTATTGGCCCGTGTATGGGGGCCCCCGACGGGCTTCCCCGATCGAGATCTGGCCGAAAGTCGGCAGATCTCGATCGGATGGGGTTAAAAATCCCGTCGGATCGCGGCCGCATCTGTTCGTTGATGCGGTCCCGCGATCCGACCGCCCATTTGTGAGAAATAGGATCCGATCGTTGGGCCCTAGGGCCCACGATCGGATCTGCCCGATATTGCCCACCTTGAAGGTGGGCATATCGGAGGGAGATCCGCTCGTTTGGCGACATCGCCAAACGAGCGGATCTATCCGTGTATGGCCACCTTTACTCGCAAGCTACTGGTTGGGGATCACTGATTTAGAGATTTTAGTGGGTCCTGAAAGACCTAGGGGAAATAATCTCCTGCTTTGAGGCCACTGGGAGCAACATCCAAGGGGTTGGAGAGCAACATGTTGCTCGCAAGCTACTGGTTGGGGATCACTGATTTAGAGATTTTAGTGGGTCCTGAAAGACCTAGGGGCCTAGAGAAAATTCAATATATCTTGATAAAAAAAGGTCAACTTACCAATATTCTAGGACTTTTAATTGAATTTGCCGTGGTGACCCACAACATCTAGTTACGCCATTGGTCCTGAGCAGGTAGTAACTACAGGGCTCCCTTTAGATGAGAGTTCACATTTTTGTCTGTCCTTGTGCATGCAACAAACATTGCATGATGCCATAAAGATGGAACAGAAATGGCGATACCTACTGCAAATGTGGCTGTTATTGTTACTGATCATTGTTATTGGTTGCGATTACGGAAAACAGAAGCCTGGTTGAGCCATGTGTATGAGGTTGTATGTGCCCAGGGATTAGAGAGGGCTGCTCATCCCTACCCATAATCCTGTGGCCATACTCTCCACAATAACCTCAGCTGGAACTGGATCACAAGATCACGACTTCCATTGGCAACTCAACACACCTCCTACACATTATCAAGTTAACGTGGTGGGGAGTAAGGTCATCTTCTGCCCTCAGCCTCAATGAACCCACCACCTTTTCTGACTTCTTCTGTAACTGCCACTTTCAGCCTTTTATCATCTTTCAGAGAGACGCATTCGCCCTGCCCCCACCGGACCTGATGCAGAATTATTGTATAGTCTGAAATCCCACATAATGTCATTTCTTCTAGAAATCCCTAAAATTAATTCAGCACATTGTCTAGCACTCGCTCTTCTATTCACCTGGGGCACCTCAGCTCTCGACCTGTTGTACTAATAATACCCTTTCCTTCCCTAATAAGTTCCTTATTCTAATGTGGCATCACAATATCACACAGTGCTCAGAGCTGAACCACATTTCATAAAGCCAAAATGAAGAAGTTTAAAGGGAAACTCCACACCCCCTTCAATGCATGTGCATTTTTATTGTGGCACTGTATCTAAAATGATGTGACTTGCACAATTTCAGCTCTGCTGGCTGCATGTCATAGATGTTCTGCAGTCCTGGCCCATAGTGCGTACGTTGTAAATCTTGCACGTTGAGTTGCCAAGAGCTGCAATTTAGCAGGAGAAGAAAACATCAGGCTTGGCATCCCATTAATGTCCATACTCATCTCTAAAAAAATTAAAATGCTGCATCTGATGGCAGTTCCTCGACTGACACTACCTAGATTCATAATTGCAGCCAAAGTGAATGCTAATGACCCCATCACCGTGTCTCATGCCAAATATACGCCATCCCCCCGACAGCCACTGAAGACTCTTTCCTTGGCCATGGGACCATAATATTGGGAATTTGGGCTTTCCTCACTGAAGGCTACCTACAGTAAATGGGGGCAAGATGTATTGAAAAATGAATGGCACACTTTATGACCACCATATAAGGGGCAGCACCTGGGTGAGATGTGGACTTAGAGTTGCCACCTGGCTGGTATTTTACCGGCCTGGCCGGTGAAAATGATGGTAGATCCCAATGTTATCAAAAGGGAAAAAAAGATAAATATATAGGAAGGCCAGTATTTTTTTTCCAGAAAAGGTGGCAACCCTATGTGGAGACCATGTTGCAGGCACCTTGTTTGCTTGCAGTTCCATCAATATTTTGGAAGCTGGTGTATTAGATTCGTTTGACCAGGAAAGGATTAATGGGCTCAGGCTTGGTTTATTATACAATGCTGTTGTTTTGTCCTGGGAATATCTCAACCTCCAATCCATTCTGATATCTTGGTGTAATTGTTTCATTGGCCCTGACTCATGGCCCCGTACAGTAAACAGAACCTATCGCTCTGTCTGGTTTCCCCTTTGTGAAATGAATCAGGGATCTCAGAAAAATAAGGCATTGCAAATGATTGTGTGATCTAATTGTTGGCCGATTGGTTACTTCCTCTCCCAGCTTAGTTTGCCCAACGCATATTGGCATTGGTTCCACTATTCTGAGCATTTTTCCTACCCCCGCTGTTTTATGCATCTGGAATATACAGGTGTTTACTCATTGGATAGCCATGCCATCAGCTGCTGGAGAACCTTCTTTGCCCTTGTTGCTTCATAAAGACCCTTCAAATACTCAGAATCAATTCTAGTTAGTTTCTATGAAGATTTACATCTAGTTCTAAATCTACGTCAACTGGATTTGCTGTGTAATTTTAAAAAAATTTAATCCGAATGACCTCAGAACATGGGCCATATAAGCACTTCAGAGATCAAGAGAAGACTATGACTATCAATACATTCAATAACAAGACTGGCTGCAAGGATAGAGCCAGAACAATGGCAGATGGAGTCCATGCTGCAACAATAACCTTCTAATAATCTTATATTTCTTCTCAAAAACCTAATAGAGCAGGATCTTACTGCTTATGAGACCACTTTACCCCTCTGAAGCTTCCCACAAGGCTACTCAAGCAAATTCTAAAGACAGATCCAAGGAGACGTTCCTTGGCAATAGAATGCAGCCCATGGAATGCTCTGGTTGGGAATATCTGAGGCCCCAATGACAAGTGAAGGGTAGCAGAATATCTGCATTAACTCCAAGTTACCAGAGGAAGACTATATTAGATTGTCAAGCTACGACCAACCCCACAACAAAATACCAGTCATTTCCACCCAGAATTCGATTACAACCTGTGATGGAAAAAATCTTATCCGGTAGATCAGGAAATTTATTTTTCTGTCCAGCGAACACAAGAGCGGTTTATTTTAAAGATGAAGAATGTAAATAGAATATCCAGAAGCAAATTGGGTACGGATACAATTATACGGGAACTGACAGGTGCGCAGAGCAAATAAACCACCCTGGCAAGATTGGGAGCCGTGTTTAAAACTAGACAAGGATTATAAAAAATTGTAATAGTTTCCCTTTTAAATTAGAAAATAATTTCAGTCTGTCGGCTCTAAAAACCCTGCGAAACCTCTAAAGAGATCAAATTGCTGCTTGGCGAGGCCAGATGGTTGCTATTAGCAGCTTCCACTGGATAAGAGATTCTATTTGCAGTTTCAACTGCCTACTTGCATTGTGAGAAATGGGGAACGACAATGGGGTCCAGTTTGTGCCCCTATTATGCACAAGGCTTTGCTCAGAATTAGATGTAAAACAAAGGCTAAGGATTAGTCAAAGTGGCCAAAATGTGTCTGATCATAAAAAAGTGAGGATTGTTTAGGATTATAATAAGGACAGGAGAGTTTGGGGTAGGGAAGGCAAAGAAGGTATGCTGCCATTAGGCTGATAATGATTAATTCTGGGCTTTTTTGGAGACCTTATTTCATGTTTCCATTCAGAGTAAAAAGGATTTTTTTCTCCTTGATGACTTGGGGCTAGCTAACAGCTTTAGTGTAACTGTGTTTTGGAACTGATATGGGGATCACAACAACAACAACAGACCCCAGCTTCCTAAAAGGTTGACAGTTGAGTAATCTTGCCTCTTCCATCAAGGTTTGCAACTCAAACCTTTTGAAGGACATTGATTGGAACTGCTGGTTCCCTCATGGACATAGAAAGTTGAAACAGACTGGAACATAGGCAGTACTTTTGTCTGTAATCAACCTTTATTAGTGTCAAATCACGACATGTTTCAGGAATATATGCCTTTTTCAAGTGATATGAAAAAGCGATATATTTGACATGTCATGATTTGACACCAATAAAGGATGTTCCAGTCTGTTTCAACTTTCTGTGTTCATGAATGCTAATACACGGTGGAAGGAAAAAGAATTTATACCACTCTGAAAAATAAGTTTCTTTAACATGGTTCCCTCATGGGTCAGGGAAAGATGGCAGTCAGCTCTGTAGCTTAGGGACCAGGTTTTTTAAAGGACAGGCTGGTTTTGGGAGCATGCAGGTCTGGAGTTGTGGAAAGGCCAACAAGGACTGGGCCTAGGGCAACAAGATTTTAGGGGGCGGCATGTTGTCCAACTACCGTTGATTAAAAGGGAGGAGAGAAATCAAGGGAAGGGAAAGAAATCAAATTATATTCCACCTTTGCTTTTTTAGATTTAATTGAGGGTGATAGTTTTTTTGACAAACCCAACTCTGAAATGAGAGAAAGAGGTATTGAATTTATTACATCTTTTTTGTGTGCCATGAGGAATCTCTTTATTGGATACAGAAGGAAATTCCTACCTTAAAGGAGGTTCTTTCTTCGCTAAGTCAGTTATGCTTGCAAGAAGCTTTTAGATATAATTTTGAGAAAGAAAAGTCTTCCTATTCTTTTTTTTGTGTATGGTCCAGATATCTAGATTTATATGATAAACCCAAGAAAGAATTGCTAACTAAATTGGGATTCATAAGATCTTCCGAATACGGGAATCGAATAGTCAAATATTTCCTGGAAATGTTCTAATTTTTCCCATTTAGTGTTCTAAGTGCTTTAATATTTCTTTTTTTCATGTATTTATTTATTTTTCTTTGCTCTAATGTAATTTTATATTTGGTTCAGTTTTAATTTTATGATCTTTTGTTAGATCTTTATTGTTCTTGATTTGTCCATGAAGAGCATCATTTGCTATTGTATTTTTGGGCTTTTATATTTAATTTCTGGCATTTTGTTTATGTACTGCTTCATTATTGACTTGCTTATGAATAATAATAAACACGTTGCAAATAATAATAAAGGGGGATGGGACCGGGGCGGCAAACACCCCCAGGCCTAGGGGCGCCCGCTATGTAAATCCGGCTCTGGGAGAATGATTATTACAGGGACAAATTAAATAAGGAGCAGACTTATAACAAGGGAAGCAAACTGCAGATATTTTTCTATAATAAAATAATTTAATTTCCCCCTTCCCATTTCACATCCTTCAGGAGAAAGGCTGGGGGCCCAATAAGTTTGTATGTCAGTAGCCCTGAGCACTGAAAGGAGGAAAAAGGGGTCAATTGATCGGTTTGCTCAGAAATAATTTCTAATTTGTCAGCTGGCGCAGTCAATACATCTCAGGGGGGACAAGGCAGAGGGACAGATGCCTTAGACAGCAGCTTCACGAGTGGGAAGGGAGAGGATTTCCAGCAGGAACATGATGATCAGAAGAGCTCTGTCCTGCCATCGGTCAGTTCCAATTTATTCACATAGGAAATTGACGGCAGAGGGGTTGCACTTGCCACATCTTGGCTCAGACATCGACGACTGTGGCCAGCAAGGTCCAATCAGCTCTTTCCGTCTGACCTTTTCCTACTTGGCACAAAGCCTACACTGCAAGCCTGCCCTTTAAGTAATTAGCTAAATTACTTTTACTTTCATTTTTTTTTTCTATACAGATTTAGCCGATGCAGCTGACAGAGATTGTCACAGACAGGGCTGGATTCTCCTGTACTGAGAACAATTCAGCAGGAACCGACGCCATTTGAGCTCGTAGCTTACGCACAAAGATACCATGATCTAAGGCCTAGGCACCCACTACCTCTGCAGTGACTAGGTACTTAAAACCCACCACCTCAGCCAGAAGTCAACCTCTCTCTATGGAATTGGACTCTTCAAGAGAGTCAACAACTGGGTTCATTAAGTGAATTAATTGATTTCCTTCTTGCTAATGGGCCTGATATACGTCACTCAGGAAATGAGACTGCAGCGGCTTCTGAGTTCCAGGCTAAATCTTATTATTTCTTTTACAACCCACCCCCATGTCAATCATTGAATTAAACTGAAGTCATATTGGCCGCACAGATGTGCATAACTCATATAAATTCATTAAACACATAATTACAGTTTATTTTTTAAGCAGCCACATACGGAAACAGAGATGGTTTTCAGCTCCCCATTAGGTTCCTATTAGGTTCCTTCCTGCTTTTCTTTTTGGGAAATTACTGCAATATGACCTCCAAAGGAGCTCCACAATAAGTCAGGTTGGGACAACTTCAAGTTATGGCATTTTGGAGGGACGGCACAGCAGAACGTCAGGGGATATTTGCCCATTCCTTGCATGAGGGTTTCCATGGTCAGGCTGAGCAGCGGTTAAACAATCCATGGTCCCCTAATTAGCTTCCCATGAAATGTACAGCCCCTAGGCAGTCTCTGACAGAATGTCATGGGGCACAGAGCCGGACTGGTTTATAATGTGAAGGCTCAAAGGAGCAGCTGCCTTCAAGCTAAGAAAATATAAACAAGAGCAGTGCAAAGAGATATGAAGCAGCAGCTCCTTTCAAACTGTTCGAGGTTGGGTTGGTTTCAAATGAACAGATAAGACAATCAAGGAATATGCCTTTTGGCAAACACAATGCAGATTGATTCCACCAGGAAGCCAAAAACACAACTCTGATTTCTGTATACACAGTCCAATAGATTTATGGCGCACATGAAGCTATACACCTGTTTTTACCAGTGAGGAAGGTGCTAAGACAAGCCTACCAAGACTTTCTTGCCCTAGGGATGGGTTTTATGACCTTTGGTGCTCATCTTCATATTTGTAATCGATTTCCAGAGCTGGGGTCTCTGTCATTTTTTGAGAAGAAGACCATGTTGGATTAGTGATGGTTTAAGTGGATGGTTAGAGATGGTTTAGGGCCATGATGTCCAATACTGTCCATGCCTTGGGTGAATTAACCATGTCACCTTTGAGAGCTAGTTTAGTATAAAGCTATGGTATCATACAAAGAGGTCTATGGAGATCTTGGGCATGTAGGGGGCACTTTCAAGCCTTCCCCATTGTAGAAGGAGACCTGTGAAGATCTTGGGCATACTGAAAGCACTTCCAAGTCTTCCCCATCATATATAAGGAAGAAAAGGGATCTGTTTAGACAACATGGGATGGTCCTCTGTAATATGGGTTTGTGACAATTTTTTGAACTCATCCACCTCTGATGTCACTGTAGGGGGTGGTTAAGGGCCAGTGAGAGTATATAAATGAAATTCAGTGGCAATGTTTGAGCGAAGGAGGAGGAAGTTATGCCACAGTGGGGTGGGTCTGAGCCCGCTACCCACCCAGAGAACCTTCAGGTATTGACCTGTGCACCACTACTAGTAATGTCAAGGTAGGAGATATAGACTCTTCTAAGCTAGTTACAGTTTAAGAGATAGTAGGGCTCATTAACCTTTCCCCAGAGATATGTGGTGCAAAAGCAATCTCCCTAGTGCTCATCAAACAAGCACTTGTGCACCCGGGATGGGTAGGTGGGGAGTATATGTGCTCCCCCACCCGCCCCCTTTTAGATAGAGTGTTGCCTATAACACTCCAGTGCTCTATTCAAAGGGATAGCGGGGGCCGAATGTGCAAAATGGCTGATTGCAGCTTTTTTTTAACTTTTTTTTTAACTAAATTTTGCAATGTAAATGAGCCCTAATGACTTCTGTGCAATATGAGGGGTCCTTTACCAAGACTAGGGGGAAGAAGTACCATTTAGGTACGCAAGAGTGCAACCCTTTGAGATCACTGAACCATTCTGTCTAACCCTAGTTGGACCCAGTGCCAGGCGAGACTGCAGCAACGGTTGGCGCAAGTCCTTGACGACCACCATACAGCTGATGAAAGAATAAAATCCAGATCTCCTATTCCAGAATGATGCTTATCTGAAAGCAACTGCATCAGAAGGAACAAACTCTTTATCCAGAGCCACGGTTGTGCCATGTAATGACATTTGGGGCTGAGGCTGGCTGCATTCCTGCCTGCCTATTCAAATGATATTAGAAGAGCCACTTACGTCTCCCAAACAGCTGTGCCTCGTACTGCTCAGGGCTGATTCACGGCTCACAAGCACCACTTACAGAGGGGCCCGACCCGTATTCAGTCTGCCAAGCCTTTCCCATTGTTTGCATCCCTTGCTTCATTAAAAGGCGAATGAGAAGGGAGGGGGGTCTGTTTGGGTGGGACACAGGCATGGCCACTGGTCAACGTGTCTTATTTGTAAAATGCTCATGGCCTTACAGACAACAGTCAAACACAAGGGCAAGACATATTAAGCTCCCATGTAGTATTTACTGGGTAGTTATGGGCAGTAGAGCTGGCACTCTTTTTTTGCTTATTAGAGCAACCAGTATGGCAGCCGCTGCTGAGTGAATAATTGCAAAAATGCAGACAAATTCTTTGTTTTTGCTCCAACATTCAGATCACCGACACAAGTAGCAGGAATTATGGGCTCATCTCATTATCACAGGGGCAAAATGCAAAAAAAGCAGGTACATTCCACCATGGCTACAGGCGTATTCTCGACCTGCGGATCAAGGCAAACAGTGATGTCGTTAGCACCCCGGGTTCCCCCTTTTGAAAGGATAACAAGTTTGTCCTTAGCAGTGTCATTGTGCAGTATGCCAGACTCCCAGCAACTCCCTAATGCACTGAAAATGACCAAGGCCGGTGCCAAAACACTTCCCTGACTGTCTGTAGGTGACAAATTGGCTGCTCAATAGATACAGAAGTTTGTAAAGAGCAAATTCACTCTGTAGTTCATAAGGGAGCCAAGGAGTCCGGCCGCTTCCTGGGAACAAGCCCGAATCAATCTGGAATGATAAGGCTTTTAGCCGGCACAAATGATCCGGTCAATTATCTACACGTAGGGAACCAAAGGATGGAAAATGAGTTTGGGCACTGGTCACAGCACCGCCCTGAAATTATTAGCCCTTTATACTAATTTATAATCTTAAGATTATATAACATTTAACCCTGAACTAAACCAATTCAAACCAAAAAAAAACAAACCTGGCTGTTTATATTTTCTGCACCGTTTGTTCTCACTCCTGAATGTAGAAGCCAGACCTGGAAGAGGACTGACTGTCCGCTTTGCTGCAAACTCATTTCACAGCCTCTTGTCTGTTGTACACAGCCGAACAAAGAGAGGATATGTTTGTATAACTCCGAGAAGTGCACCAAGAGGGGGGACATAATAGGCACTTCTGAGCGCCATATGGAATTTCATCAGCCGCAAGGGAAACAGATTGGAGAGATAGAGACTATATGAAACAATTGCTCACACTGAAAGGAAAAGAGAAAACTTCCAGGGCCGGGGGGGGGGGAGTAAAAGACGAAAAAGGGATAAATACAGTGCCAATTCCATGTATAATACCCCAGAACACACAGCAGGATAAATACAGTGCCAATTCCATGTATAATACCCCAGAACACACAGCAGGATAAATACAGTGCCAATTCCATGTATAATACCCCAGAACACACAGCAGGATAAATACAGTGCCAATTCCATGTATAATACCCCAGAACACACAGCAGGATAAATACAATGCCAATTCCATGTATAATACCCCAGAACACACAGCAGGATAAATACAATGCCAGTTCCATGTATAATACCCCAGAACACACAGCAGGATAAATACAGTGCCAATTCCATGTATAATACCCCAGAACACACAGCAGGATAAATACAGTGCCAATTCCATGTATAATACCCCAGAACACACAGCTGGATAAATACAGTGCCAATTCCATGTATAATACCCCAGAACACACAGCAGGATAAATACAGTGTCAATTCCATGTATAATACCCCAGAACACACAGCAGGATAAATACAGTGCCAATTCCATGTATAATACCCCAGAACACACAGCAGGATAAATACAGTGCCAATTCCATGTATAATACCCCAGAACACACAGCAGGATAAATACAGTGCCAATTCCATGTATAATACCCCAGAACACACAGCTGGATAAATACATTGCCAATTCCATGTATAATACCCCAGAACACACAGCAGGATAAATACAGTGCCAATTCCATGTATAATACCCCAGAACACACAGCAGGATAAATACAGTGCCAATACTGTATAATACCCCAGAACACATTACAGGATAAATCCAGTGCCAATTCCATGTATAATACCCCAGAACACACAGCAGGATAAATACAATGCCAATTCCATGTATAATACCCCAGAATACACAACAGGATAAATACAGTGGCAATTCCATGTATAATACCCCAGAACACACAGCAGGATAAATACAGTGCCAATTCCATGTATAATACCCCAGAACACACAGCTGGATAAATACAGTGCCAATTCCATGTATAATACCCCAGAACACACAGCAGATAAATACAGTGCCAATTCCATGTATAATACCCCAGAACACACAGCAGGATAAATACAGTGCCAATTCCATGTATAATACCCCAGAACACACAGCAGGATAAATACAGTGCCAATTCCATGTATAATACCCCAGAACAGACAGCAGATAAATCCAGTGCCAATTCCATGTATAATAGCCCAGAACACACAGCAGGATAAATACAGTGCCAATTCCATGTATAATACCCAGAACCCATAGCAGGATAAATACAGGGCCAATTCCATGTATAATACCCCAGAATACACAACAGGATAAATACAGTGTCAATTCCATGTATAATAATCCAGAACACACAGTAGAATAAATACAGTGCCAGTTCCACATATATATCTGTTCTGTGTAGGAAAGTGAGTGGTGTTGGTTTAGGGAGATTTAGACTCCCCGGACCTTCATTAATAAGATCATATGAGCGAGTGTCATATTGTGATCATGCGGCACTGGGAAGGGAGCAATAACAGATGATTTAGCCCAGGGCTGGTATATTATACCAGTGCATCATATGATAGGGGTGTGAGGAGGACTATTGATACCAGCTGAAGGTGCTGAGTATTATCTGATGGAGGGTGGGGGTTGGATGGGAGCAGAGCTCAGATGTGGGACTGGCAGCTGCCGTACAATGTTACACAGGGTGATTTCCTAGGCCACTGCCAAATGTTCTGCCCAGATGCCAGTGCCGCTGTGATGCCAGTCTTATCTACTGGTACCAAAAGCCTCCAATCAGGAAGCTTTGGCAAATGCCAAGGGGGCTACTGTAACGTATATAGACCAGTGCTTTATATTGGGCATGTGCAGGGGGGCAGTGTTTGTGAATCTCAGGCCAGACATGGCGTGAACTACACCCCCAGTGGCCATAAAGGGTATTGTAACAGAATTAGAAGTATAAACAGTATAAACACCTCGCTTCCTTTCCCGGGGGGCTGCCTCATTCCCTGGGGATCCCTCTCACCCACTGAGACCAATTAATTCCTGGATTATGTTTCCCTGTGACTGTAACGCTGTTATTGAGACTGATAAACAAACGCTCTCCGGGGGGCTTACGCACGAGAACTCAGCTTTAAGGCAAAATGAGGGAATATTATAAATATTTAAAGGAAAATCAAGACAATTTACTCCCACGTCTGGGACTTTTTGCTAGCGCAAGCATATAATAGTGCAGAGTATTTAAAGAGTCTCTGTTCCTTCCTGTGCCCTTGGCGCTAGTGGTAGGGCTGGAGAGGGCTGCTGGGTAATTTGGCTGCACACACACGAGGAAGGAAATATAAACAGAAGGAGTTGGGAATTTTTAGGGAGGGGCCAGAAAATATAGATAGGGATGGTCCTATAGACTGACCCATAAACATGTCACTGCCATTAGTACACATGGACATGTATAAATACAGTGCCAATTCCATGTATAATACCCAGAACACACAGCAGGATAAATACAGTGCCAATTCCATGTATAATACCCAGAACACACAACAGGATAAATACAGTGCCAATTCCATGTATAATACCCCAGAACACACAGCAGGATAAATACAGGGCCAATTCCATGTATAATACCCCAGAACACACAGCAGGATAAATACAGTGCCAATTCCATGTATAATACCCAGAACACACAACAGGATAAATACAGTGCCAATTCCATGTATAATACCCCAGAACACACAACAGGATAAATACAGGGCCAATTCCATGTATAATACCCCAGAACACACAGCAGGATAAATACAGTGCCAATTCCATGTATAATACCCAGAACACACAACAGGATAAATACAGTGCCAATTCCATGTATAATACCCCAGAACACACAGCAGGATAAATACAGTGCCAATTCCATGTATAATATCCCAGAACACACAGCAGATACATACTATAACAATTCCATGTATAATACCCCAGAACACACAGCAGGATAAATACAGAGCCAATTCCATGTATAATACCCCAGAACACACAGCAGGATGAATACAGTGCCAGTTCCATGTATAATATCCCAGAACACACAACAGGATAAATACAGAGCCAATTTCATGTATAATACCCAGAACACACAGCAGGATAAATACAGGGCAAATTCCATGTATAATACCCCAGAACACACAGCAGGATAAATACAGTGCCAATTCCATGTATAATACCCCAGAACACACAACAGGATAAATACTGTGCCAATTCCATGTATAATACCCCAGAACACACAACAGGATAAATACAGAGCCAATTCCATGTATAATACCCCAGAACACACAGCAGGATAAATACAGTGCCAATTCCATGTATAATACCCAGAACACACAGCAGATAAATACAGAGCCAATTCCATGTATAATACCCCAGAACACACAGCAGGATAAATACAGTGCCAATTCCATGTATAATACCCAGAACACACAGCAGATAAATACAGTGCCAATTCCATGTATAATACCCCAGAACACACAGCTGGATAAATACAGTGCCAATTCCATGTATAATACCCCAGAACACACAGCAGGATAAATACAGTGCCAATTCCATGTATAATACCCCAGAACACACAGCAGGATAAATACAGTGCCAATTCCATGTATAATACCCCAGAACACACAGCAGGATAAATACAGGGCCAATTCCATGTATAATACCCAGAACACACAACAGGATAAATACAGTGTCAATTCCATGTATAATACCCCAGAACACACAGTAGGATAAATACAGTGCCAATTCCATGTATAATAAACCAGAACACACAGCAGGATAAATACAGTGCCAGTTCCATGTATAATACCCCAGAACACACAGCAGATACATACTATAACAATTCCATGTATAATACCCCAGAACACACAGCAGGATAAATACAGTGCTAATTCCATGTATAATACCACAGAACACACATCAGGATAAATACAGAGCCAATTCCATGTATAATAACCCCAGTGGCAGAGATATATATAGGGATGGTCCTATAGACTGACCCATAAACATGTCACTGCCATTAGTACACATGGACACTCTATGGGGGGGGGGGAGACTGACTCAGAAACATGTCACTTTGGAGCATGGGAGTCCTGAAGCTAAACACAACACTAATCACGGCATTCCTATTGGTACCACTGAGATAGCATGGTCTGTTGCGGCTAATGAACTCTCACTACTGTAATTAACTCACAGGTCACCCGCTGACCTCCACAATGTAAATACATTGACATCTTAATGATCCAACAAAGTCCCCTGGCCCAAGAAATGTCAACTGTGGCTTTTGAATTTTTTGGACTTTTTCTTAGGAGTCACAACCAGCAGTGCAGAAAGGAACAGATATTACATTTACACATGACTGGAAATGTGGAAGGAGTGCATATCAGGAAGTTATGTTTCCTTTCATTAGGAAACTCCAGTTTTGGGTTTGCACACATTAACCCATTCCCTACCAAGAGTTTATCAACTAAAATAATCAGAGATTGTGCGCCATAAAGTGTTCTACTGATAAACCAGGAGTTTTCAAGGGCTTAGGGGCAACAGGGGTCAGATTTTCTGAGAGCTACATTGTATTTATCCTGTTTCCAGGAGGAGAGGTCAGGGACCCATTAAGTGCTCTGCGCGTGATTAATGGCTCTGTGGATCAGAGGCTATCAGTCACTTCTTGCAACTGGGTCAGTTCAGGCCTTTTCCAGCAGCGCTGACATACAGTATTACCCAAACTCAGGAGCCTCTGTAAACTGGACCCGTGCCATGTCACATCTCCCTGTCATAAACTGCTCTATTTACTGTCCCCATGATGGCAACATAAAATAGTTCCTAAAATCACTCTGCCAGTTGCCATGCCAATAAAGGGGACAATATATACTACAGCGCTAATTCTACAGGTCCAGGGGTACCCAGGGCACAAATAAACACTCACCCCAAATCTCCCCCTAACTGACCTTCAGACTGGGCCCCCTTAGCTCATAACAAGGTTACAGATATATAGAAACATTGGGGTGTCACCCTGCTATAGTTCCAGGGATACCCAGGGTACAAATAAGCACTCACCCCAAATCTCCCCCTAACTGACCTTCAGACTGGACCCCTTAGCTCATAACAAGGTTACAGATATATAGAAACATTGGGGTGTCACCCTGCTATAGTTCCAGGCTGGGGCCCCCAGAATGGCGAGTGAGTGATTGGGGATTGATCAGTTCTTATAGAATAATCAGATACATTTTGGTGACGGGCAGAGTAATCCGGGGGGAGCTGGCGCATCGCTATGACAAATAATTCTATGTTAATTAGAGCTTGATAGAGTTAGCTTCGTTAGGTTTGGGGAGTAATTGCAGCGCGTTCATTAGTCAGATGGATGATGAGAATCTGCAACTCGTATTTCATGTTTTTCTTTTCCATTAGAGAGAAACCCAATTACACTTATTGTTCCAGTGATTTAATCATGGGCTGCGAGGGGCGGAGCTGTGAGCCCAGCAAATCCTTCCCTGTGTATTACTGTATATATATATATGTATATGGGTGGGAGCTGCCATACCGATTATACAATTGCAATTGTACAAAAGAGAACAATATCGCCTCTAGTGGTGGTAACAAATCTATGGTACAAATGAAAAGAACAATTATTTGGTTGATGTTGCTTATACAGCAGCTTTGTTTAAAAAAAGAATCTTAACGGCATTTTCCCATTTCTCAGAGGCTCCGCCCCCCAGCTCTGCGGGAGAGGGATTTAAGCAAAGGAACCAGCACATTTCCTCTCTATTTTCTCATGGATACAAAAAATCTCCCCGCTGGGAATGTAAACAGCCTAACTGCTTTCAAACTGTCACCTCCTCCTCTTTGTCTTTGTCTTTCTCTGCGTCCCCCTGGTTCTGACTCTTGAAACAATGTAGCAGAAGTCGCTTCTCCTCCAGTCGGCTTTGGCTACTTTTCGTTTCAGCCGTCAGCAGTGCAGAGAATTGAATCTAATTTTTATTTTGGGGTGAAGTTCCCCTTTAAAGCAAGACAAAGGTTGGGTGCATTGTGGGAAATCCATGTGTCATTTCTGATTACCGACCATTATTTATTATAATGTGCACTGGCATTTCTCACCGCCGATACCCTGTCTTTTCACCCATGCCGTGGTCCGACTTCGAACACTGAATGGGCTGATTTAAAGGGCAGAATACTGAGCCCATTCATTGCATTATGACCACGGCTAATTCAATTTACTCTGTTTAAAGTATCTGCTACTCTCTATTCACATAGGGGAAACAATGTCTGGGGGTGCATCACCTCCCCCTGCAATCTGACATTCATACAGGCACCCGTCTCCCCTCAGCCTGCAACAGAATCACAAGCAGCACCCAAGCGCTACCCCGTGTTTATTAGATCACGGGCTCCAATGAGCTCAATGACTGGCCATTCACATCGGCTTCGGCATTGAGGAAACATGGACACAATTTGCCTGCAGACTTGTTCATGCCTTTCCATCTGGGACCCCCTTGGCCATGGGGCCCCTGACAACAGTACCCCCTCAAGTCAGCCCTTACCACCTGGGAGGCCAATGATTCACTTGTTGGGAGATCTTGTGTCTACAGAATATGCAAACAACATGGCAGCACACACATCTGAGTCAAAATACAACAAATGAGGATGGTGGCCACCCTTGTCCTGCGCCTCACTTCAAGAAAATAATGAAAATCACACTGTCTAAAATTAACTCTTCAGCTAATTCCTGACGTACAGGAACAGTCACAAGCTTCTTCTATTTCCCCCCCACCGTCTCCACATAGTACCAAGCCTTTATATTGCACTAAGGTTCCTCCCACTGATATGTATTAATTCAACTTTACATTTATACTGTAAATCCCACCAGCTCTTTAGCACTGCTTAGTGCACACGGGCAGGTTGTTAGAGATTTAGATCCTTATCCGACAGCATCAGTGCCCAATGGAGAACAGACATGTCCTGATCCAGCTTGGAACCCGCAGCAGTGATCTCTAAGGCCCGGCTTATATATTGGCAGAGCTAATCTGAAACAATGATAATGTGAGATGTGGCCCTGCACTGATATAAGGCCTCCCATTCCTAGTATACAGAAATACTTATGTAGCCTTTAATTTCCTCCCTTGCATAAAGGCATCTGACCCTTCCTTGAAACTGTTTACTGTATCTGCCATCATAGCGGCTATTTAACCCTGCTTATTTATCCGCACCCTCACTGGCACTCGCAGTCCATTGTGATAATAGAAAACGAGCCCGGGGGAGGTTTTGTGCCACCAATCCAAGGGGGAACCAATCCAAAATAAGTACAACCGGTTGAAGCTTTTACATTTCCGATATTCGGCTCTGCTCACATAGGGGAAAACTCTGCTGACGGGAGCGTTGTGCGGCCTAAGTGCTTGTCAGCGTTTCCAGGGACACAATGTGCTGCCGGCAAGTGGCTCTACGGAGCATCTATTGGTGTTGGCTCTGCTGGGATGGATAAGATGGTGCTTAAAGCTTCTGCGGGACTACAGTTCCCAGCATTCACTGGTGGCCGTTTCTAGATTCAGAGCACAGTCTATGGCAAGGAGTGGGGCAGGATTTAAAGGGGAAGTAAAAGAGGCACGGCTATGGGCGCCAGTTAAACACCAGGATTGGACTTCTGACTTAAGGTGACTACCAGAATCCTCACTGAGCCAGCGCCTGTAGCTGACAGTTAGACATGCCACTTCCCCCATCTCCACAAACAATTCTTCTCTCCCGCAGACCCCTACGCTGGGGCCCCCGGCCTCTGACAGCTCAAACAATGCAAGGGGAAATGAGGCACCGTTCCAGGGAATGATTTCTCTTCCAAAACCCCCAGCTGTTTCTCCGGGGCCCTTGCGTGTAATGTTGTGCTGGTATCATTAGCCCCTTGCAGCTGGCTCAGCTGAGGCACAGGGGCCCCTGACAAGACATTCATCAATGTGGCCCCTGCTGCAGAGTAAATCTTGTGCTGTTTATATCCTTACCCCCCCCCATCATGACTCTTAGCTGAAAGTCGTTTCACGTTTCCTACAGGGGTTTCTCTCTCTTTTCCCTGTTCCTAAAAGTTTCAGACAGCTGTGAGTGTGAGTGGCCCTTCCTCGGGCCCCGAGAATATCGTTCAGTGAACCCAAGCAACTCAATGAGACAAATCCTCACTCTTATAGCACATTTCCCTGCTTCCCCCATAATCACACACTCACTCAGCAAACTACATCTCCCAGCATCCTCAGCAAGCTAAGCATATACAGAGCTATGTACACTGTTGCCACTGCATGAGAGGAGCCGGCACTCACTCACACTGTAACACAGACAACAATATCACATGTGAGTGTACACAAATACTGATACATAGAGAAATAGACACACATATATCTTTCCCCATGGATACACAGACAGACAGCACGCGTGGGACTTCGTTTATATGCAAAAAAATCAGTGGGGTAAGTCGCTGTTTCGCTCCTACACAAAAGGATCTTTCTCAAGACATCACTGCGGCAGCACCTGGACTTTTGTGCCTTATTTTGGGGTGATAAATAGATAAATAGATACTTATAGATGATTGGAAGGTAAATATATAAATACAAGGATAGATAGATAAATAGATAGATAGATAGATAGATAGATAGATAGATAGATAGATAGATAGATAGATAGATAGATAGATAGATAGATAGATAGATAAATTAATAGATAGATATAGATAGATAGATAGATAGATAGATAGATAGATAGATAGATAGATAGATGATAGATAAATTAATAGATAGATAGATAGATAGATAGATAGATAGATAGATAGATAGATAGATAGATAGATGAATAGATAGATAGATAGATAGATAGATAGATAGATAGATAGATAGATAGATAGATAGATAAATTAATAGATAGATATAGATAGATAGATAGATAGATAGATAGATAGATAGATAGATAGATAGATAGATAGATAAATTAATAGATAGAGATAGATAGATAGATAGATAGATAGATAGATAGATAGATAGATAGATGATAGATAGATAGATAATAGATAGATAGATAATAGATAGATAGATACATTAATAGATAGATAGATAGATAGATAGATAGATAGATAGATAGATAGATAGATAGACAGACAGACAGACAGACAGACAGATAGATAGATAATAGATAGATAAATGAATAGATAGATAGATAGATAGATAGATAGATAGATAATAGATAGATAAATGAATAGATAGATAGATAGATAGATAGATAGATAGATAGATAGATAATAGATAGATAAATGAATAGATAGATAGATAGATAGATAGATAGATAGATAGATAGATAGATAGATAGATAAATAGATAGATGATAGATGATAAAAAGACAGATATGTTGGAGGGAAATACTTGAGAGCCAATAGTGTGAGTCGTGTGTATGACAGGGGCCAATATAGAATATCGGGGAGTCAGTCTGTGGAACAGTTTTTGGGTCTCTCTCCAGTGCTTTCCTTATTGTGACAGCCAGAACCCGAATACCACAGCCACTGGATAGGGGGGTCCCCAGCAATAGTTCCAGTACAAGTCCCAGTATGTGAGCTCAGTGGCACATTATTTGGGGAAAAGGCTGGAATCACTTTAGTGCCTGGGGGGCTTAATCACAAAGGCGGGTGATGTTGGGGTGCAGCTCGCACACTAAGGCACTGAAGGAGTTAAACACAGGTCCCCCCTGGGTTATCCGGGAATTAGCAAAGTTTAGTGGATTTGGGCACAAAAGGAAAGCGGCTCTGAAGGAAACAGGTCAGCAAGAGCAGAACCAAACAAAGGGGACCCTTAGCCAATAAACAGTCAGTGCAGCACAGTGCAGATCAGTAGCGAGTATCCAAGTCCCAGCACCCAGCCAGGAGAAGCTGCTGTGCCCATTAAGCATGGAGGTGACTGGGAGCCAAATTCAATGACTAGCTAGCCATCAATACAGCTACCCCCCCAGCTCCTTAACCCCCTCAACCAATCGACCAATTGCAACTTGCTGCATTCCTATTATCCCACTAGCTGTTGCACTAAGGGGTTAAACGGTGGAGCAGTAAAGGGTAAGAAAGCCTCAGCTGCCAATAATAATAATAATAATATCAGGACTAAATGACATTTACAGACGCTGCAGGGAGAGTGAGTCCTTGGCACATACTACAGGGAGGGAAGGGGGGTCGTGCAGCCCTCCAGCTGTCATCTTCTTGCTGTCAAACTTCCCAAAGCTCCACATAAACAACCCCCTCCCCACAAAATCCTGGCAATGGATCTCATTCAACTACAACTCCCGTCGGTCATAGTTTGAACAACCTCTGTGCCAGCTGCTTATTTTTCACTCAAGCAACAAACAATAAACACAAGCCACGGCAGCTCTCTCTATAGTTCTAAACCACAGAGCTTGCAATCTAAAGCAGTCCCATTGCAATAAGAGATGTGCAGCCTCAGACTGGGGGTTGGCAGAGGGAAGGGTAAGGGGGTAGGTAGGTGGGGGGCACTTACCTGTCTCCAGTAGAGGAAACAATGGGCAAGTCAGGGGGTGGGGGCACATGCCCCAGATTCCTGGGCTACAGACACTTGTAATAATTCCGTGCGGGCTGCAGCCTCCCTTGTCTCTGTCTCTCCCTAAACTGAAGCAGCGGAGAATAACAAAGTGCTGCTGCCAACAAATCGCACGTCTGAGCCGCCCCCGACCCCTCCCTTTATGGGCAGACTCGCTGCGACTCTTCCCAGTTGCTGCTGCTGCTCCTCCTTTCCCTGCCGCTGCTTCTCATCTACTCGTATCACTACACACGTCCCCGACCCCACCGGCTCCTTCTCTCTGCACTGCCGGTTACTACCTGCGACTTCTACAACAAACACCCCCAAACCGACTGTCTAAGAATCAAAGAAATGTCCTTCTAAGCAATTTCCCTACAGCACATTCACTGCTTGTCTTCCAGTGGGTTTAGAAGTTGCTTCTACTACATTGAATGAGGAGTGAGAACTAGCAGTGCAGAGAATAGAAATAGACAGATAATCTGTTATATGACAGTTATTGTACAAAATGACAGTTAATGCTCATTTTTGGCTCTCTGGTAGAGATGGGCGAATTTCCCCCGTTTTGCAAAACAGCGAAAAATTAGCTAGCGTCAATTTTGACACCTGCATTAGAGTCAATGGGTGTCCGAATGATGTTGACGCATGACAGTTTTGACGCGATTGACTTTTCCGAGGGGTGTCCACATTTTTTTGACGTCACCAGCGAATTTTCAAGGCAGTTTTGCTAATTTATTCGGCACCGTGAAACGCGAAATTTCATGGCGAATTTTCGCCTGCCAAATTTATTCGCCCATCACTAGTGTCTGGTAGTGATGGGTGAATAAATTCGCCAGGCATGAATTTGCAGCAAATTTCCCTGTTTCGGCATGACAACTCACGGGCAAAAAAATCTGCCGCGTCAAAGAAAATATCGGAGCGCATCAGAATAGTCACACGAATAAAAATTGCCACATGTCAAAATTTATGAGGACGGCCATTGACTTTAGTGCATTCAGACAAAAGAGGCACGTTATTATTATTAAGCCTCTTTGTTACCATAAAGAAATAGGGAATGACCATGAAATAGGCCAAATGGTTAGAAGCAAGAGGCCCACTGACACTTGGGCCCACCGGGACTTATCCTGGTATCTTGGTGGGCCAGTCCAACACTGCTTTTGACCCAGTTCTAGTAACTCTGTGGTCCAATTGCAGGGAAAATCAGCATATTTGGACACTCACACGTGAGGATACCAGACCGTAGGGGCCAGCTCAGTTAGATGCTTCTCTGAAAGAACCTAACTCCAGACCTAATGGAGGTCTAGCTCTCCAGGAGAGAAAGCCATATTTCCCAAAATCTCACCTATTAAAATTACATGGTGGCTCTCATGGGACCCAGATGTCTTCACATTACTTGTAGCCCTCTCATGTGTATCTCGTGTGCTTACTTTAATTATTGGATCTCCAACCAAGTCCTACCTGCAAGTTGACCATGGAGGATTTGGATCCCTAAGCCAGCCCCTTAGGAGAACAACTTCTGGCAAGGCCATCTGACCCTGCTTCCATGCAAATAACTTGATTATATCACCTGATATTTGATTTAGGTTGCCGGAGAAGCCATCTCCACTTTGTATCATAGATGAAAAAGGACCGGAGGGCCTTTCAATGTAGTCTATAGTTGCTTTATTAAAGCACTACGTTTAGACCACAGTGGTCCTTCCTTGGGTGCAAGTACCATGCAAATAACCTTTGGGTTAAAGGAGGTCTTCTCCTGTGCAACTGGAATTATGGAACATTTTCAGGAAAGAAAGCCAACGGAGAACCTGAGCCAATTAGTTTGCCCGCCATCCTATTCTGTATTGTATGGCATTGTCACACCAGCCTTCAGTCAACACCTTTTCTCATACATTGGTCAACTGATCCTGGCACGGAGACCTGTGTCTTTGTTCTGCCAGCCGTGCCCTCACCTTCTCACCCTTCTGTGACCTCCTCCTGTTGAATAGGATCCTCTATGAGCCAAGTATAATCCCACAGTTCAGCAAAAGTTTCCATGGAGGAGAGAGAGTTAAGCAGCTTTCAGCTACCTGAGCCTACACCTACCCCCAACAGTAGGTGCTAGTCCGACCCCAAGCGGTGGCACGTCACACACGGTGCTGAAGGCTCTATACAGGCTAATTAGTGTTGGCCAGCGTCACTAACATCATGTCACAGCTTAAGGTCGTGTCAGGTGTCTCTTTGTCACTGATAAAGGTGGGGGCGCTGAGCTTGTGTTGCACCAGTGAAAGTCCAGCCTAGAGATCTTCTAGCTATTGTCCTTTATTCACTATAAACGTTTGCACCATATCAAAATCAATAGTAGGGGCTTGATGGCTCCTCAGCAGCCAATGGTGCTTGACTTTATCTTGGAACTTCTCATTCACTTGCCTGTCTATTATGTTTGTCTCCCAAGTTAAACTTGAAGTTAAGTAACGTCCAAAGTAAACAATAGTGTGTGTAATTAGAATTAGCTCTGATTTGATCTAATCCATGGCCTACGGCTATAGACTTAGTTGTCTTTAGTGGTACCAGGGACCCAGGCAAGAAAACACTCTGTGGGGGTCTATTGTTTATATGCAGAAAGACTGTGCAGGCCCTTGTCCTTTAGATGTTGTTGGGAAACACTGATACATTGTACTACTATTGGCATCTTGCCCTAATCACACAATCTTGCCCCACTGTCTCCATTATACCCTGCCATCTCTATCTTGTCCTGCTGTGTCTATCTTTTCCTACTCTCTCCAACTTTCCCTACTGTCGCCATCTTGTTCTACTGCCTCCCTATTCCCTTACTGTCTCCTTCTTGTCCTACTGTCCCCATCTTAGCTTAGTATCTCCATCTTGTCCAACTGTCTCCATCTTTTCCTACTGTCTTCATCTTGTCCTACTGTCTCCATCTTGTTCTACTGTCTCCTTCTTAGCTTACTATCTCCATCTTGTCCTGCTGTCTCCATCTTTCCCTACTGTCTCCATCTTGTCCAAATGTCTCCATCTTTCTCTAATGTCTCCATCTTAGCCTACTATCTATCTTCATATACTATCTCCATCTTCCTCTACTATCTTCATCTTACTTTACTGTCTCCATCTTGCCGTACGTTCTCCATCGTAGCTACTATCTCCATCTTGCCCTACTGTCTCCATCTTTCCCTTCTGTCTCTACAGTATATTGTCCTACTGTCTCCATCTTGCTCTAGCGATGCCAACTTGTCTTACTGATGCCATCCTCCCCTAGTGTCACCAACTTACCTTACTGTACTCTACAGATGCCATCTTGTCCTTCTCTTGTCACCTCTCCCTATTTTCACCATTTTGGCTTAATGTGCCCATGTTGATCTACTTTATATGTGTCAAAACCAGGGGGCAAAAGAGGCAGTGCCCCCCTCCAGAATATCCACCCCTGGTTCCAGAAGTTAATGCAGGCAGGTGCTTGCGAAACCTACCCCTGGCCCTCCCAACAAAAATCATCTTTTGTAGCACCGGAGCTATCTCCATCAAGTCATCTTCTCATACTGTCTCCATTTTGCTCTACTATGTCCATCTTGGCCTATTATCTTGCTCTAGCGATGCCAACTTGTCTTACTGATGCCATCTTTCCCTACTGTCTCCATCTTGCCCTACTGTAGTTATCTTTCTTATCCTATGCCATCTTGCCTTACTATTCCCATTGTGCCTTACTCTCATCATGTTGTCCTACCGTCCCCAAATTGTCTTCAAGATGCCATGTTTTCTTACTGTCCATGTTGCCATCTTGCACATTTGCCTCCATTTTGCTCTTCTGCCATTTTGCCTTACTATATCCACATCTATTTAATGTATTATGGCAAGTCAGTTTTAGGAGAGGGCCCTTGTTACACACGACACTATCTATATTAGACGACTTGTAATAACACTATGGCAGCTCCCTGACCAAACGCCATGATTTCTACATGTGCCTTTTCATGTGTATGTTGTTGAATGATGTCCTGGTGCAGAGTTAAGGCAATAAAATTGACTACTGACTTCTGCTACATTGTTTCTAGAGTCAGAACCAGCAGTTCTCACAGCTGTATAACATCACCTGATGACCAGAGCAGAGTGTGATTTGTGACACCGGTTCCTGAGGGGCATGAAGCCCATTTGGGCTGGAAATTCAAGTCAAGTCAAGTATTGAGTCCCATCAGTGACCTCTCCAGTGCCCCGTCGCTCCCCAGGATACTCCACAAACACAGAACACGCGTGTAACATGAGATTACATTGGATGGGGGCCATGTAGGATGTATTAGAGCAAACAAATGGGGGTCTGACAGGCCAGTTGGCTAAAGGCTTACACTCCTCTTTCCAGTCCATCTTGTGTGTGTGTGAGTGTTTGGGGGGGGGAGTGGAATTATTAACCCATTCAGTGCTAGGTTGTCTGGAGTTACAAAGCAACTGCTGTACTGCACAAGACAACTGTCACAGGCAGCTGATGTCTGTCAGCCCAGCTGTCCATGCGTCTGCTGAGGTTGGGTGCTGCCTCTCACATTGTCCTTGTAGCCCCCCTCTCCATCTGCCTCACCCCCCCACCCCCTCACTATCTCTCATGCAGGCGCAGCCTCTCATCTCTAAACCCCTAGGGGTATTCCTTGTGTTTCAGGGGAAACAGTGTCTGACCCATCCCAAGACTCCCCGATAACAGTGGTGGGGCTTCCTCTTCCTTAGATTTCCTCTTTACTCATTGTGTATTATACTGTATATACTCTCTACTCACTGTGTATTATATATACTCTCTACTCACTGTGTATTATAGATACACCTCTCTACTCACTGTGTATTATATATACCTCTCTACTCACTGTGTATTATATACACCTCTCTACTCACAGTGTATTATATATACCTCTCTACTCACTGTGTATTATATATACCTCTCTACTCAATGTGTATTATATATACCTCTCTACTCACTGTGTATTATATATACCTCTCTACTCAATGTGTATTATATATACCTCTCTACTCACTGTGTATTAAAGATACACCTCTCTACTCAATGTGTATTATATATACCTCTCTACTCACTGTGTATTATATATACCTCTCTACTCAATGTGTATTATATATACCTCTCTACTCACTGTGTATTAAAGATACACCTCTCTACTCACTGTGTATTATATATACCTCTCTACTCACTGTGTATTATAGATACACCTCTCTACTCACTGTGTATTATATATACCTCTCTACTCACTGTGTATTATATACACCTCTCTACTCACAGTGTATTATATATACCTCTCTACTCACTGTGTATTATATATACCTCTCTAATCAATGTGTATTATATATACCTCTCTACTCACTGTGTATTAAAGATACACCTCTCTACTCAATGTGTATTATATATACCTCTCTACTCACTGTGTATTAAAGATACACCTCTCTACTCAATGTGTATTATATATACCTCTCTACTCACTGTGTATTATATATACCTCTCTACTCAATGTGTATTATATATACCTCTCTACTCACTGTGTATTAAAGATACACCTCTCTACTCACTGTGTATTATATATACCTCTCTACTCACTGTGTATTATAGATACACCTCTCTACTCACTGTGTATTATATATACCTCTCTACTCACTGTGTATTATATACACCTCTCTACTCACAGTGTATTATATATACCTCTCTACTCACTGTGTATTATATATACCTCTCTACTCAATGTGTATTATATATACCTCTCTACTCACTGTGTATTATATATACCTCTCTACTCAATGTGTATTATATATACCTCTCTACTCACTGTGTATTAAAGATACACCTCTCTACTCAATGTGTATTATATATACCTCTCTACTCACTGTGTATTATATATACCTCTCTACTCAATGTGTATTATATATACCTCTCTACTCACTGTGTATTAAAGATACACCTCTCTACTCACTGTGTATTATATATACCTCTCTACTCACTGTGTATTATAGATACACCTCTCTACTCACTGTGTATTATATATACCTCTCCACTCACTGTGTATTATATATACCTCTCTACTCAATGTGTATTATATATACCTCTCTACTCACTGTGTATTATATATACCTCTCTACTCACTGTGTATTATATACACTTCTCTACTCACTGTGTATTATATATACCTCTCTACTCACTGTGTATTATATACACCTCTCTACTCACTGTGTATTATATATACCTCTCTACTCACTGTGTATTATATATACCTCTCTACTCAATGTGTATAATATATACCTCTCTACTCACTGTGTATTATCTATAACTCTCTACTCACTGTGTATTATATATACCTCTCTACTCACTGTGTATAATATATACCTCTCTACTCACTGTGTATAATATATACCTCTCTACTCACTGTGTATTATATATACCTCTCTGCTCACTGTGTATTATCTATACCTCTCTACTCACTGTGTATTATATATACCTCTCTACTCACTGTGTATAATATATATCTCTCTACTCACTGTGTATTATATATACCTCTCTACTCACTTTGTATTATCTATACCTCTCTACTCACTGTGTATTATATATACCTCTCTACTCACTGTGTATTAGCTATACCTCTCTACTCACTGTGTATAATATATACCTCTCTACTCACTGTGTATTATATATACCTCTCTACTCACTGTGTATTATCTATAACTCTCTACTCACTGTGTATTATATATACCTCTCTACTCACTGTGTATTATCTATAACTCTCTACTCACTGTGTATTATAGATACACCTCTCTACTCACTGTGTATTATATATACCTCTCTACTCACTGTGTATTATATATACCTCTCTACTCACTGTGTATAATATATACCTCTCTACTCACTGTGTATTTTATATACCTCTCTACTCACTGTGTATTATCTATAACTCTCTACTCACTGTGTATTATATATACCTCTCTACTCACTGTGTATTATCTATAACTCTCTACTCACTGTGTATTATAGATACACCTCTCTACTCACTGTGTATTATATATACCGCTCTACTCAATGTGTATTATATATACCTCTCTACTCAATGTGTTTTATATAAACCTCTCTACTCACTGTGTATTATATATACCTCTCTACTCACTGTGTATTATATATACCTCTCTACTCACTGTGTATTATATACACCTCTCTACTCACTGTGTATTATATATACCTCTCTACTCACTGTGTATTATCTATACCTCTCTACTCACTGTGTATAATATATACCTCTCTACTCACTGTGTATAATATATACCTCTCTACTCACTGTGTATTATATATACCTCTCTGCTCACTGTGTATTATCTATACCTCTCTACTCACTGTGTATAATATATACCTCTCTACTCACTGTGTATTATATATACCTCTCTACTCACTGTGTATTATATATACCTCTCTACTCACTGTGTATTATCTATACCTCTCTACTCACTGTGTATTATATATACCTCTCTACTCACTGTGTATTATATATATTGCTCTCTGCTGGGGGTCACTATGTATTATATATACCCAGACACATACACACACACACATATTATTGCATGTGGAGGTGCTTTGCCTTCACTGATTTAGTTATAAGGTGTGACACAGTAGAATTGTGGATAAATGAATGCAGCTTTTCAGTTTTTGTGTGTTTTTTCAGCTCAGATGAAGAGTGAATGACAAGCTGTACATACGTGTGCTGGATTGAGTTCCATATCTATAGCAGCTCCCTGTATTAGAGAAGAACATTGTTGTGTCTCACTCACTCACTGGAGAGCTATGTGATCCCCTGCCGTGTGTAAATGCCTCATTCATGGCCATGTGCAGCAATCCCTCCCTATAGGGCATAACCCGCTGCACACAAAGCTCTTATTAGAGAAATATGGAATCAGGTCCCCCAAACGGCCACCCATTTAGTGTTTTCTGTTGCACCACTGACCTTTACTTATATCCAGCCTTTGTCTGAATAAAACCCAACTTCTGTTTAATGCACTGCTGTCTCAAGAAACACATTTCTATACATCCATATATCTCCGCCGCTAAGAGTGTCAACTCCTCAGTACAAAAATATCATTGTCTATTGAGATACCCTGTAGGGGTGCCCTCTATCCCCGCTACTCATATAGTAAACTCCTTGTTGGCTTGTTCTATTATAAGGATGGAAGGTCCCATGTACTTACCCTAGGAATGCTATAAAAATACCATGATAATTACTACTGTGTTACAGGCTTCCTCTAATGGCCTGAAACCTCTTCCCTAAGAGATTCAATTTCCCCATCATTTACCATATTCTGATTCTGGTAAACGATGGGGAAATTGAATCTCTTACTGGCTTTGTTTGTAGCGATGCCCAACATTCCGGTGTCACCAGGGCCCGATTTACATAGTGGGTGTCCCTATGCCACTGCCATTCGTCGCCCATCTCCCCTCCCCTTTATTCGTGCACATCTTCATTAACTGGACTAGAGCAATGGGGATTGGCGCACGGGAAATTTAAAAAAATGATTGTACCTCCAGCGCATCCCCAATGTTTTTGAACCAATGTGGGTGTGGTTGGGCAGCATGCCCCCCCCCTAAAATAATGCCGCCTAGGTGGCCTTTCCACAAATCCGGGCCTGGGTGTCACAGAACAATAACTGGTTGGTCTGAAGCACTAACAGACACATTGGGACTGCTGTCTCTCTCTCTCTGGTGGAGGCTGGAACATGCGGAATCTGATTGGTGCTTTGCTTACACCAATTAGTAACCCAATAGCTGATGTTGAGTAGTACCCCCAGGAGTTCACAGGATAAACTGGGAGTTATTCTGCTGCCTTTCATTGTTATAGTCATCCTAACGTCCAAGTTGCCCCCAAGGCATCAACTTCTTCTGTCTACCCCTTGTTTGGACCCAGTGGGCCCCCAAACCAATGGAAGAATCCAAAAGCAGGCATTTCTGCAGTTAGCAGGGGACCCCCCACTTTCCTTCTCAACTGTAGCACCCAGGTCAGTTGGCCCTATTCGCCACCCCTCTGAAGATGGCTCCGGCCCTAAAGAAGGGTGTGGAATTTGAATTGACCACAATGATGCCCCTTTGCTCCTTATCTGAGTTCTGTTGTTTGTAGCAAAACTACCCTGGGCCAGTCAGTGGATACAGTTACTCTGGCCTATTGGTCTTGAAAGTTGCGTGAGTAAAGTGGCCTTTAGTAAGGCTCATAAGTATCTCAGCTTTCTCTGATGCTAAAATAGCGACCAATAATCCCATTGTGTGCCACCTTCTCTGTGGCAGCTCCTCTGCTCCAATTCCAGGTGTAATTAGGAACCTACATGGGCGCCCAGATGGCGCTTTCATCCCGGCCCAATGTTCCTCTCCCTAGGTGTTGTTGTAGCTGAATTAGAGAGGCTTTGATATGTAGAACCCGGTGAGGAAATCGGCATATTTATAAATCCAGACAGGGATACAAACGTCTCGGGGCTCAGATCCAAGACAAAAAAACGGTGTGTTTTGGCATTAACTTTCTTCATTTTGTGCTAATTCGGGCACGTCAGTGGTGATCCATCAGCCAGTTCATGTGTACGGCCGACTCATGTTTATGGAGAGAAAGATATGGCCTTTTGTTTTGTTAGACTCTATTTTGGGTTCCTTGTCGCACCATTTTCTCTCCCAACCTCCCCCCCCTTCTTCCCTGTGCCTCTGTACTAATGGACTGATTTAACCGTCTGTGGGCTGATATCACTCCATACATCACTCAGAGCTTGAAGTCAAACAACATTGGGGGGGGGGCAGATCAATAGGGCATTGGTGCATTTATAGATTGTACAAACAGCATTCTCACATAGGAGATACTGTAGCCGGCTCTTTAAAGGGACCTGTCAGGATGTTGAATAAAGAGATGTCATTATTTATCCTAATTAGCATTGAAAGAGGAAAGAGGTCATTAGTAGGGATGTAGCGAACGTCGGAAAAAAAGTTCGCGAACATATTCGCGAACTTGCGCAAAAATGCGAGCGGTTCGCGAACGGTTCGCGAACCCCATAGACTTCAATGGGAAGGCGAACTTTAACATCTAAAAAAGACATTTCTGGCCAGAAAAATGATTTTAAAGTTGTTTAAAGGGTGCAACGACCTGGACAGTGGCATGCCAGAGGGGGATCAAGGGCAAAAATGTATCTGAAAAATCTGCCTGTGTGTGCTTGGAAGAGATAGTGTAGGGGGAGAGCTGTTAGTGATTTCAGGGACAGATGATAGTAAGTTTGCTGGCTAGTAATCTGCTTGATACTGCTCTGTATTGGAACAAAAAAATAAATAAAAGCAGTCCTTACAAGGACTACTGTTATTGCAGCAGTCAGCAGATGAGATCAGAAGCAGGACAGCTGCCCACTGCAGCTACATACAGAGCACTGCAGTAGAAGGTAGATTACTAGCCAGCAAAGCTACCTAAGCTTAAATGTCCCTCAAACCCCTGCAGACTTCTGTCCCTCCAATAACAGAGCAGTATCAAAACGATTACTAGCCAGCAAACTTTCAACTGTCCCTGAAATCACTAACAGGCAGCAGCTCTCTCCCTACACTATCTCTTCAGCACACACAGGCTGAGTAAAAAAAACGCTGCAGGGCTTCGGTTTTTATAGGGAAGGGGAGTGGTCCAGGGGAGAGCTTCCTGATTGGCTGCCATGTACCTGCTGGTCTGGGGTGAGAGGGCAAAAAAAAGCGCCAACAATGGCGAACCCAAAATGGCGAACGTCGCGCGACGTTCGCGAACTTCCGGCGAGCGCGAACACCCGATGTTCGCGCGAACAAGTTCGCCGGCGAACAGTTCGCGCCATCTCTAGTCATTAGTGCCTCCCTACACCCTATAATCCTTCAACTCACTCACACTATTTGGCAATAAATAGGGGATTCCAAATTCCCAACTCATTCAGAAATTCTCCCGGTGCAATTATCTGACCCGGCTGTCTGTCTGAGGTGCACAGCATGAGTCAGTAGTGTGCAACCTGCTTTAAGGGAAGGAAAATATTTAATGGCTGCCACCCTTGGCTAAAACAATGCATGAATTGTGCAGTATGTTATAGGGATGCACCGAATCCAGGATTCGGTTCGGGATTCGGCCAGGATTCGTCCCGAATCCTTCTGCCCAACCAATGTATGCAAATTAGGGGCAGGGAGGGAAATGGTGTGACTTTATGTCAGAAAACAAGGAAGTAAAAAATGTTCCCACCCCTAATTTGCATATGCAATTTAGAGTTCAGATTCGGTTTCTGTATTAGGCCGAATCTTTCATGAAGGATTCAGGGGTTCGGCCGAATCCAAAATAGTGGATTAAGGGCATCCCTAGTATGTTATGACCTAACCCTTGCACCCAAAAAAAGATGTTGCCTTTGTTAGAGAAAGGCCAGGTGTAGAATGCAGTCCTTAGGGATGCAGTTGAACTTTGATTTTCTGGGCTAAATATATTTTCTGTATTACAGGTCTATGTGAATGTGGATGTAGTGATATGGTTTGAACTGTGAAGGTTTGGACACTGTAGGTTTAGAATGAAGATTTTAGTGATATAGTTGAACTGTAATAGTCTGGATACCCCAGATTTAGAATGTACATAGTGTTGTAGTTGATGTGGGATAGTCTGGACACTCCAGGTTTAAAATGCAGAGCTAGTGATATGGTTTGAACTGTGATAGTTTGAACACTTCAAGTTTAGAATGGAGATGTTAGTGATGTGGTTGAACTGCAATTGTAAGACACCCCAGGCATAGAAAGTCTCATGTGCTTGGATCGCTATAGTCTGAACACCCCAGGTTAAGAAGGCAAGACTTAGTGATGCAGTTGGATGTCCCAACTTCTTAAACGCAGTTCTTAGTAATGTGGTTGAACTGTAATAGTTTGGGCATCGCAGCATTAGATTCTTCTTGATGGTAAAAGATGTTTATAATACAGCGCCCCAGGTTTAGAATGAAGGTCTTAGTTATATGGTTCAAAATTGATATTCTGGACAACCCATATGTTGTCTTATTTGTTATGACCTAACCCTTGCACCCAAAAAAAGATCTAGCCTTTGTTAGATGTTAGAATGCAGGCTTTAGTAGATTTGAATAAACGTGTATTTTATTGTATCAAAATATTTCAAACAAGGCCCTGTTTATTCAAATCTATGGTGTGCTGCTGATATCTGCTCTGATTAGTGATGTGGTTGAACTGCACAATCTAGATCTTGAAGGCAGGTCTTAGTGATGTGCTTAAAGGAAAACTATACCCCAAAATGAATACTTAAGCAACAGATAGTCTATATCAAATTGAATGACATATTAAAGAATCTTACCAAACTGGAATATATATTTACATAAATATTGCCCTTTTACATCTCTTGCCTTGAACCACCATTTCGTGACTCTATCTGTGCTGCCTCAGAGATCACCTGACCAGAAATACTACAACACTAACTGTAACAGGAAGAAGTGAGGAAGCAAAAGGCAGAACTCTGTCTGTTAATTGGCTCATGTGACCTTACATGTGGTTTGTATGTGTGCACAGTGAATCTTACGATCTCAGGGGGCGGCCCTTATTTTTTAAAATGGCAATTTTCTATTTATGATTACCCAATGGCACATACTACTAAAAAACTATATTATTATGATAATGGTTCATTTACATGAAGCAGGGTTTTACACATGAGCTGTTTTACTCAGTATCTTTTAATAGAGACCTACATTGTTTGGCGGGGTATAGTTTTCCTTTAAACTGTGATAGGCTGGACACCCCCAATTTAGAATGTAGTTGTTAGTGCTGTAGTTGAATTGCTTGAGTCAGTTGTGGTTGAACTTCGATAGTTTGGATGGTTTAGAATGCAGGTCTAAGTGATGGCATTTAACTTTAATAGTTTGATTTAGCTTTAGAATAATCAAGTTTAGTGATGGTTGAACTGCAATACCTCACCTCAGGTTTAAAATACAGGTCCATTTCAGTGTTAATCCTTATTGGTCAATGTGCTGCCTTTAATGTTTTGAGGCTCATGCATGACATTACCTCTATAGCCATGGACCAGATCCATTTGGTGCATTGGACAGTGCAACGTATGAACTGATCACAGCACTGCTTTTTGTACACCAACCTAGGTCATAGTACAAGATCTCCACTCAAAGCAGCAAAATTTCACAGAGGTAATTTGTGGTGGTGGTCAGTGCACATACACTTGGTGAGCTTGGACCTTTTTCTCTAGCTCAAATACTCCCTTTAATATGTACATGGAGAACATTGCATAAACACCAATTACATGGTTCAGAACTTATCTCCATTTGAGAGTCTGACCCTGTCCTGTGACTGAGTTAAACCATCTGTAGTGCATCACTGCTGAAGAAAGGCTTGGGGGTTGCTCTATCATGACTGATGTTCAGCAAAGCCCCATAGCAATTTGTCATTGTAGGAAGGTTCAGCCAGTATAGATAACTAGTGATCTTGCCCTGGGACTTCCCTCTGTAGCAAGAAGATGGATGTGTCTGTGACTTTCCCATGAACACCGCTTGTGTAGAACTCCCAGCAGTCATTAGAGATTCTTGTTCAGGTAATGAGGAGTTGAAGATAGGCTTGAATGAGCATAGACAGAGAAGAAAAAAATAGCTCAGCCATTCTTCACCGTCATAATTACCATGGTGGCTCAGTCGGTTGGGGTTATCTGTCTATTTGTAAATATGCTGCCAAAAAGGACACCATGAACTGGTCATCTCTACAGATGGAACACAAGTTGCACATCACTTCTTTAATTAAGTCAGAAAAGGATATTTGTTTATTAAAATATCAAAACATAAAGATTTGCAGATTTTTTACAGCAGATCTTGGTCTCATTTGGCCATTCATGTCATGGTTCAAATATGGCTGAAAATGTATCCCTTGAGCTGACAATCTCATCACAAAATGGCAAAGTGGTCCTGTAGAGTATGGTGGTGGGTTGTAGACATTACAGAGGCTAAATATGGAACTCAATAGTCTTCCTCTTTCTCCCAGCCTCTCCAGAAAGGGAATGCCTAGTGTTGACTGGAGGGGTCGGCATCTCTCCCAACGTACTGCGAAAAAAAACGACCAAGCACACAAGGCAAGTGTAGTGGGGAGAGCCCCTGCACGTTTATTCAGTCACTGGATATAACATTGCGGGGATGTGCCCCTTCGTAAGACAAATATGGGACTCAAACATCTAGATTCTTGGCCTGACCCGAATAAGCCCAATCAATCAGATATGTGCCATACTCAAGCTGGCCATATCTCCTTGATATTCCCACCTTGAGGTGGGTAATATCAGGCTGATCTGTTTGTGAGCCCTAGGAAGTGCAGGTGGTCAAAATGAGGACCACATTTACAAATCAACAAGATCCTTGATCCAACAGGATTTTTAAACCTGCTTCATCAACATATGGATGATTTTTTGCCAGATATAGGTCAGGGAAACCTGAGGGCCCCATACTCCAATACACTACCAACTTGGTCTGAGCTTTTATCAGCCAGTGTATGACCAACTTTAGGTCAGGGAGCTTCAAGTTTAGTCAAGAAAAGCTTAACTAGAAACCAGTACCTACATAAACTGTCCATGTTGTACTATCATTTTATGATCAATGATGCTAATCAAAAGTGCGTGATGATCTAAACTTGTCCCAAACCCAATTAGGCCACCAAGGGGAAAGCCATATTGGGTTGACCCAGTATCTAGGCTGGTCAGTTACTGGATTGCATGGAAGGTCTGTGTAGTCCAGTTAGGAGATGACTGCATCCATATGCCATTGAGGTCCTTGCTCAATTTGAATTTCCATCTTTAGCAATTGATATCCAACCAAACCCTTATCAGATACTGGATGGGGACATTGCCATTCGTGCCTGATTTTTGCTCCAGACTGTATGCTCAAATGATGGGAACAAAATATGTAAGGCCTAAAAAATGGCCCCTCAAATAGTATACACCCTTAAAGCCTGGGGACGATTCGTTGGATTCTTATGAGCAGTGGTCCCATTGTATGACCAACTTTAAGCGAAAGCAACCTACTATTAAGGAATCTTTTCCATTCGAAAAGAGTTGCAGTGAAGAAGTCTTTTGAGATGCTGAAGACTGAGTTGAACACAGAATAAACACAGATCAAGGCAACAGAATACCAGAGATTTGCTCCTCAGAGCCAAACACCAGGGGATTAGATTTGTGACAAGACATAATGAGAGGTGATTGACCAGGTAATCCCTTTGTTTTGATGAATAGGTGCCAGAGACAAGTCCGTTGGGTTCCCTTCAAGACAAGATCTTATTATTCATAGAAGGAGCGTCTCATAAAAAGGTGAGCCGAGTTTGGTGTCAAGATTCTACAATATTCAGCCTGAGTTAAATTAAAAGGAGTCAACTGGTATTGTGAGCAGACAGGAGATTTACAGGTCTTTGTCTCTAAAGGCCACAGCTACTAACATGAAAGGGAAAATATACACTATAGATAAGTACTGTTTATCTTCTCTTTGTTCTGCAGCTTCTACATGCTGGGAACATCGGGGCAAATTTACTAACCGGCGAAAATTCACCAGCGACGGCTTTGCATCCATCGCAACACTTTGCTAGGGGTAAATTCGCTAGGACAATACTAATTTACTGAAATGCAAAGTTGTGTCCAGGGCGCAGAATGCTGGAGAAGTTTCACTAGCGTTACTTTGGCATCAAACGAAGATGCAATAGCGTTGGCTAATTTGCATACGGCGGGAAATTAAAGTACAATGGACGTATATGTTGCAGCAAATACATTACATTATACAAGTCCAGGGAACCCTAATAAATTAAATAGAGTTGTTCTAATGCCTTACACATGAGTCCAGTATATAGTTTACGTTCCATATGTTAGAGAATGTAGGGGGGAAACTGGTTACCCAAAAATTTTTACGTACTTTTGCAGGCTATCACTCTGAAAAAAGGAAAATCACTAAGGCATCTTAGTAACGTTCATTCGTCAGAGCGAAAATTCGCCTGGCGGTAGAGTGCGAATGATCGCTAGCGAAGTGACGCCTGCACCCATTAATAAATCGCTGAAGTGCCTGAAAGATGTAACGCTGGTGAAGTTTGGCACGCTTTGGTCACTTCACCCTTTAGTAAATCTGCCCCCTTGTCTTCTTCTTCTCACATAACTTCTCTTCTGTGTATAGTGTCCCCAGTGATCATTAGAGACCTGAACCCTATAGATTGTTTGAATCCAAATCATTCCCAGAGACTATTATCCACTGTTACTATAGGCACCATCTCTCCCTACTATACCTGCTATCCCACAGTCACACTCCCTTCCCAGAGACTATTATCCCACTGTTACTATAGGCACCATCTCTCCCTACTATACCTGCTATCCGACAGTCACACTCCCTTCCCAGAGACTATTATCCCACTGTTACTATAGGCACCATCTCTCCCTACTATACCTGCTATCCCACAGTCACACTCCCTTCCCAGAGACTATTATCCACTGTTACTATAGGCACCATCTCTCCCTACTATACCTGCTATCCCACAGTCACACTCCCTTCCCAGAGACTATTATCCACTGTTACTATAGGCACATCTCTCCCTACTATACCTGCTATCCCACAGTCACACTCCCTTCCCAGAGACTATTATCCACTGTTACTATAGACACCATCTCTCCCTACTATACCTGCTATCCCACAGTCACACTCCCTTCCCAGAGATTATTATCCACTGTTACTATAGGCACCATCTCTCCCTACTATACCTGCTATCCCACAGTCACACTCCCTTCCCAGAGACTATTATCCCACTGTTACTATAGGCACATCTCTCCCTACTATACCTGCTATCCCACAGTCACACTCCCTTCCCAGAGACTATTATCCACTGTTACTATAGACACCATCTCTCCCTACTATACCTGCTATCCCACAGTCACACTCCCTTCCCAGAGACTATTATCCACTGTTACTATAGACACCATCTCTCCCTACTATACCTGCTATCCCACAGTCACACTCCCTTCCCAGAGATTATTATCCACTGTTACTATAGGCACCATCTCTCCCTACTATACCTGCTATCCCACAGTCACACTCCCTTCCCAGAGACTATTATCCCACTGTTACTATAGGCACATCTCTCCCTACTATACCTGCTATCCCACAGTCACACTCCCTTCCCAGAGACTATTATCCACTGTTACTATAGGCACCATCTCTCCCTACTATACCTGCTATCCCACAGTCATACTCCCTTCCCAGAGACTATTATCCACTGTTACTATAGACACCATCTCTCCCTACTATACCTGCTATCCCACAGTCACACTCCCTTCCCAGAGACTATTATCCACTGTTACTATAGGCACCATCTCTCCCTACTATACCTGCTATCCCACAGTCACACTCCCTTCCCAGAGACTATTATCCCACTGTTACTATAGGCACCATCTCTCCCTACTATACCTGCTATCCCACAGTCACACTCCCTTCCCAGAGACTATTATCCCACTGTTACTATAGGCACCATCTCTCCCTACTATACCTGCTATCCCACAGTCACACTCCCTTCCCAGAGACTATTATCCACTGTTACTATAGGCACCATCTCTCCCTACTATACCTGCTATCCCACAGTAGGGATGTCGCGGACTGTTCGCCAGCGAACTTGTTCGCACGAACATCGACTGTTCGCGTTCGCCAAATGTTCGCGAACGTCGCGCGACGTTCGCCAATTTGGGTTCGCCTTAGCTGGCGCTTATTTTTGACCTCTCACCCCAGACCAGCAGATACATGGCAGCCAATCAGGAAGCTCTCCCTCCTGGACCACCCCCACACCCCCTGGACCACTCCCCTTCCATATATAAACGGAAGCCCTGCAGCGTTTTTTCATTCTGCCTGTGTGTGCTTGGAAGAGCTAGTGTAGGGAGAGAGCTGTTACTGATTTGAGGGACAGTTGATAGTAAGTTTGCTGGCTAGTAATCTACTTGATACTGCTCTGTATTGTAGGGACAGAAGTCTGCAGGGATTTGAGGGACATTTTAGGTTAGGTAGCTTTGCTGGCTAGTAATCTACCTTCTACTGCAGTGCTCTGTATGTAGCTGCTGTGGGCACTGATCTCTTCTGATCTCATCTGCTGACTGCTGTAATAACCCAATAGTCCTTGTAAGGACTGCTTTTATTTTCTTTTTTGTTTTTTTACTTTGCTACTATAAGAGCCCAGTGCTATTAGTCTAGCAGTGTTGGGGAGTGGGACTGGTGTGCTACTGTGCTGCTCCTAGTAGTTCAGCACCAACCCGAGTAATTTTTTTTTTTTAATATACATATATTTTTATTTTACTTATCTTACTGTTCTTTAACGTGTCCAGTGCTGTTTGCTGTTCTTCATAGTAGTGCACCAATAGTAGTGCACTTGCAGGCATTATTTGCCCAGTGTGTTCTTCAAACAACTGCCACCTAGCTGTGTGAGCTTGTTCACATTCTGTCTAAATATCAATAATAATACCCTCTCCAGAAACACCACCTGAGTGACGTTGTTCAAGCAGCAATAATATATTCCGTATCCACTGCTGTAGTGTATACGTTGACCTTGCAGGCATTGTTTCAATTTGTTTGCCCAGTGTGTTCTTCATTTTCAAACAACTGCCACCTAGCTGTGTGAGCTTTTTCACATTCTGTCTAAATATCAACAATAATACCGTCTCCAGAACCACCACCTGAGTGACGTTTTTCAAGCAGCAATAATATATTCCGTATCCACTGCTGTAGTAGTGTATACGTTGACCTTGTAGGCATTGTTTGCCTAGTGTGTTCTTCAAACAACTGCCACCTAGCTGTGTGAGCTTTTTCACATTCTGTCTAAATCAATAATCAATATCAATAATAATACCGTCTCCAGAAACACCACCTGAGTGACGTAGTGTGATTTCTGCCCTTTACAGCACAAAACGCAGCTCTGTGTCAACAATGTATTTTTCAGATACATTATTGCCCTTGATCCCCCTCTGGCATGCCACTGTCCAGGTCGTTGCACCCTTTAAACAACTTTAAAATCATTTTTCTGGCCAGAAATGTCTTTTCTAGCTTTTAAAATTCGCCTTCCCATTGAAGTCTATGGGGTTCGCGACGTTCGCGAACCGTTCGCATTTTTGACGCAAGTTCGCGAATATGTTCGCAAACTTTTTTCCGACGTTCGCTACATCCCTATCCCACAGTCACACTCCCTTCCCAGAGACTATTATCCCACTGTTACTAAATAATGCCCCTATTGTATGTGACAGGGATGTTAGATTGTAAGCTCCACTAGGGCAGGGACTGATGTTCCTGATCAGGGTCGGACTGGGGGGCCTGGGGTCCACCAGGGCTGCTGTCTCAGGTCCCCCTTCTGGGTCCTCTGCCCCTGCCCCCATCCAGCCCCAGCTGTAACCCTCCTCCATTCCGCTCCATGTGTGAGTATGAACCTGTTTTACAGTCAATGTCTATAATGTGTGGGGTAAATGTCCAGTCCGGTATAAATAAAGGACAATACATAAATATACTGAACATACAGGTAAATGACATATTACTGAGTTTACATGGACAGTCAAGGCTCAGATTGGCATCATTCTTAATCCCATTGATGCGACATGTTTGTGTAGTGAGGTAACTCCCAACCAGTTATTTTAATCTTTGAAAAACTGGTTGTGTCACTTATGAAATTTGAAAATGAGCACATGCATCTTGTAAAACTAACATCTTTCTTGCCCTCGGCAATCTGACGAGTTTTTTTGAATGAGAAGTATCCATATTAAAGGGGTGAATTATTTCCTGATTTAAAGGGGCAGTAGCCAACGATCAGATCAGCCCAATGTGGCCCAGCACACGGTGGTCAAACTGAGCAGAAATGCCTTTGCTAGTCTGCCTTGTCAAATGAGTAGATCCCAAAGCCTTGGCCATGCGTGTGTGGGTCATTGTCCTGCTGAAAGGTTCAATTCTTTATTCATTAGGTTAATGGATTCTCCTTCTCTGGTGGAAAGACGTTCATGTTGGATCTGTCCAATTTCCTCTCCTTTGTCCATAATCCCCCATTGTTAGGCTTAACACAGCCATGTTTCCACCCCTATATATTACTCTATCCTCTACAAGCTGGAACACCCCAACCTCCTTGGGTTACTGCCCCTTGACTGACTTCCTACAGAGAGCAACTGCCACTTGCCTTCAGTATTTTGTTTGTGGAGAAGCTATTGAGGTGTAAGGGAGGCATGTGGCTGACACACACCTGCGGCACGCTCTCCAGAAACTGTGCCAGATCCCATGGGGCATATAATTGCCTTTAATTGTGATAATTGATTGTTGTCTCATTAATCTTCCCAACCAGGGTTTGGCCTCCTATGATTGGGCCTCTCAGTTGACAAACATCCCTTTGTCTCTTTTTCATGGTTCAGCCGCTGTTCTAGAAATGGAATTTAATGAAACACAGACCAATCCAAAGCATTATTATTATTATTGCGCGTCACCTGAAATCCTCACAACTTCATAGCCCCAAGATTTTTTGGAACACGTAGCAACGACGTAGAACTTCGGAATCCAGTCCTGCGGCATTCCTCACTCTGATGCATGCCAATTACAAATATCTTATTTATAGTATTCTAAGACAACAATCACAGCAGGATGGTGACTGATGATATAGAATGAGGCCCAACTGGAATTCAGAATAAATTTAATTAAAAATACAACATACACCCATTATATCACCCTGTTGTTTCCATAGATAAATAGGTAGTGAGAACACAGGTATTTATTTAAGTGCTCAATGTCAGTCAGCAGCTGTAAAGGTCATCAGAACGGATTCTATATAAAGTGGAGTGAGACGTAGGAATTTATTATCTGCTGTTTTAGAGATTCATTTGTCATAATAATTCTTATTTACAATATGCACATTTTTTTGGGGGGGGTTAAAATTTAGGTTTAATTAGATACTAAGTTCTAAAGGTGAGGAAGGCATTGCTTGATTCTCTTTAACAGGACTGGACCATTGGGGGGCACACCAGGTTCCAACTTTCCTGGGCCCTCCATGCTCAGGGATAAATTAATTTGTCATAATAATTCTAATTTGTGATGTGCAACATTTTTTGGGGGGGGGTTTGTTAAAATTTAGGTTTCGTTTGACACTCTATGTTTTAAAGGTGAAGTTTGGAGGGATTGCTTGTTTCTCTTTAACAGGGTCGGACTGGAGCATTGAGGGCCCATCGGGTTTCAAAATCTTGGGGGCCCCCCATGTACGGGGGATAGATTAATTTGTCATAATAATTCTAATTTTTTGGGGGGGGGATTTGTTAAAATTTAGGTTTCGTTAGATGCTAAGTTCTAAAGGTGAAGTTTGGAGGGATTGCTTGATTCTCTTTAACAGGGTCCGACTGGACCATTGGTGGCCCACCGGATTCCATGGTGGCCTACCGGGTTCCAAACTTCCAGGGCCCCCCCATGTGCGGCGCCCATGCGAAAACGTTGGCACGCTGGGTCATGTATTGGTTTTTTTGGGGGGGGCAGCTGATCGGGCCTGCGGAGGCCAAGGCCCACCAATTTTTTCCCAGTCGGACCCAGCTCTTTAATTTGTGTTAGCTGATAAGGGAACACAAAAAATTGTGAGAATCATATAAATATGACATTTTGATCAAAGCTCCTTAGTCATGTGCTAAAAGGAGGTGGTCTGCTAAATTTTTGGTTTTGGTTTCCATTCCTATCCATTTAAATGTACTGTATCAACCACAGTTATTAGACTAATCATAGCAGAATGTATGGGGTTATGGGAAATCTCACCCAACATGACTTGGGCTGGGCTTCCATGTGTGTATATATATAAACCTTCTCAAATCTCACCCTAACTCTCCATCAATCTCCCAGCCAAGGTTCCCAGGGGTGTCTAAGTTTTTGGAGCCCCAGTTCTACAGGTCACATTGATGTAAAAATAATAGTTATTAGATATAGATAGTGGTAGTTTTTTTGATGACTGTGTCTTTTAACATAAGCAGATGAGACCACTTGTAGTAATAACGGTTGGCTAAGCGCCCTTCCTCACTAGTCCTAGTCACCTCCTTTGTCTTTAAATAAAACTCAGGGAGTTTCTGTAGCAGAGATGGAAAGGGACAGGAACTGGGTGGTCAAACCTCACTGAGGTCAATATGTAGGAGAAAGCAGGATTATAAATAGGTAAGGTAAATACAGAAATGGGAACAGAATACAGGTTATATCAGAGATAAGGGAGATGAGGCTCAAAACTAAAGTAGAAAAATGGAGGTAAGATCAGCCAGTAGACAAAAATGCCCTTCTGTTGGTTGAGAGAATTTAGTGCCATCTCACCGCCTATAGTTCATAAATTTGGAATTTTTAAGACAGCAACCACCGAGATGATGACACAAACAGTGGGGCATTCAACCACAAACTTATTTGTAAATGTAACTGCTACTGAAACCAGCGTCTGTCTCTTATTGTTCTCTCCACTGCTTGTTCTGACTTCTACCATTGCAGCGATGCATCCGCACTGGAATATTGCATAGAATTTGGAATATTCTTTCATTTTGCATAAAAGGAATTGATTGGATATCCCTTTTTTAACTTGTGGAACAGACCCGTATGCCAGAATGCTGCCATCTTAAATTGGTGCACAATGTTGAAACCCAACAGTGATATCAATATATAGAGACACTTTTAAAATCTGCAGAAAGTGCAGAACGTTCCATCTGAAGTCTGAGAATGCTCCCATTAATATAAACTCTGGAACTGATGCGTCAATTAATTTAGTACATTTTTCAGAATTCAGAGGTTTGACAGAGAGACTGGTGAACTGCTGATGTGCTGCCGTTATTCAAAAAGGGATCCAGTTCTCAGTCTCAAAACTATAGGCCAGTTAGTCTGATATCTGTGGTAGGAAGGTCAATATATTTGACTCCATTACAAATCATGGAGTCAGATGAATTTAATTGAACTAAACTGGTTATTAAAGGGATGAAACACTTAAATTATGAGGGTAGACTGTCAAGGTTGGGGTTGTTTCCTCTGGAAAAATGACACTTGTGCTGGAGCAAGATTACACTTTAAAAGTACATTAGGGCATTAGAGACAAGCTCAGATTCGGGGAGATTTAGTCGCCCGTCAATAAATCGCCTCTTCTTCAGGGCGACTAATTTTCCCGAACTGCCTTCTGCCGGCTAGAATCGAAGTCGCTGGCGGGATGGTACTTGGAGGCGCTTCATTTTCCGAAGTCGCCTAAAGTTTCCTCATGAGGCAACTTCGGGCGACTTCAGAAAACGAAGCACACCGATTGCTATCCCGCAGGTGATTTACATTTTAGCTGGCTGGAGGCAGTTCGGTGATATTAGTCGCCCCGAAGAAGAGGAGCTTTGTCACTGGGCGACTAATCTCCCCGAATCTGAGCTTGTGTCTCTTCCCTAAGGGGACTTTATAGACAAATAGCAGGGGACCTTTTTACCCATAAAGTGGATCACGTACCAGAGGCCTCCCCTTTAGACTAGAAGAAAAGAACTTTCATTTGAAGCAACGTAGGGGGTTCTTCACAGTCAGGACAGTGAGGTTGTGGAATGCACTGCCGGGTGATGTTGTGATGCTGATTCAGTTAATGACTATAAGAGGGACTTGGATGATTTCTTGGACAGACATACTATCAAAGGCTATTGTGATACTAAGCTCTACAATTAGTATAAATATTGATATATATAATTAATGTTGGTATATGGAGGGGTCGGTGTGAGTGTGTGTTTGTATCTGCACTGGGTTTCATTTGGAGAGGTTAAACTTGATGGTCTTTTTTCAAACAAACTAACTATAGTTGTCTAGAAATGTCTTTATAGGCAAAAATGGACAAGAGTGTAAAGTGGGTTGATCTGAAGAAGCTCTTCAGATCAGTTGTAAAAAGTTTTCAAGAATGGATGGCCATGCACCTAGCCCAAGGACAAGCAAGGGACATGTGGAAAAACATAAAGAAGGTGCTGCCATACTCTGCAACATCGTAACTTGTACCAGTTTATCTTTTAAAGAAGGGGCGCAGTGTAAATGGTTTGAGACACTGCACGGTGTGTACCAAATTGGCACCATCCAGTATTTTCCACTTGACTTCTCCTTTAAATCTAAAAGGACACTATAACATTTGTGCTTATATGAAGTCGTTCATTTGCTGGTACCTACATGTTCTACTTCTGTTCTGTCAAAAACTTGTCTTGGTTTATATAGAGAAGCAACATCCAACTTGGCTGCTTGAAGGCCTTTCATCTGTGACCAGAGCTCCAAGTGGTGGTCGTCTAACTGTAGCATTTGTAGCCTAAATCATTGTTGAGCTTTATATTGTCCTTTACTAAGCAGTTCACAGGATACATTTAATTCTCCCTCGTAGAAGAACCATGTGAGAAATAAGACACTAAAGGCAAGGAAAGTCTTGATGGACCTGAAGAAGAGTAGCTGACGTCATTCCATTGTATTCTTCTTAGTCTAACTCCAGACTGGTCATAGGCAGAAGGCAAAAACTGTGACCAATTGGCCCCAATTTCTTTTCATTGCTGTTTACATACTGCTCATACAGTGTTAAATCTCTGACACACAATCTGAATTTCTTTAATTTAGATGACAGCGGTTGCAGTTGACAGTTGCCACATGACAATGACATTATAATGACAACCCTGCTTGTGCAATTTAACATAAGTGTTTGTTGGATGGAAAGGTCTCATGAAACGGTATTTTTAGGCAGTGTTTGTTCCAGTCATTGCTCAGGAAGAATGGAATTAATGGAGGTTACTCAGAGCACTGATTCTGAAATATGTCCCAGCAGGCTTTGCTGCCTCTCCCCTGCTGGAATAAGTAGGCTGGTCAACTGGAGACCCCATTATCCGCCAGCTCTGTGAGTGCAACGGTAAATGTTCAGGAGCTTAAACCCTTTCAGTGCAACATAACCTGCTGCTCTTGTCATTGAATTCATCTTTACCTTTCCATGGATGCGGCACAGTACATTTACATTGCATTTATTTTAGAGAATCAGGTTAGGGAACATTACTATGTGGATATTACATAGTTAATGTGTGTTTTTAAAAGACAAAAGTCCATCAAATCAACCCTTCCAAATAACTCCCAGTCGAGATATTTTGTATACATATTTACACCTCTATATACTCTATATATATATATATATATCTATATATATATATATATATACCCACAGTACATACATGTATATATGTCTTTGGAATGAAAGGCAAGAAGAAAATTGCAGTAAGGGAGGGAAGATAATTGCACATATAATGTGTCCAATGTGGAGTCCAATGACTGCCAACTTTTCATTCAAGGTTAGTCTCCATAGTTCTCTAGTGGTTTTGTAATTAGGTGCTTGGTCAACCAAGTTCTGCAGAAGTAAAGGTAAAAAGACAATTGCAGCTGGGCAGTGCAGATAAATGACAGTTAATGTGTGGAGATCAATGTAATCAAGGTAAGCTCGCTTTGTTTTTCAGTGAATGTCAGCCAAAGCCATTGGAAGTTAAGGAAAGAAGAAGATTGCAGCTAGGAAGGTCAGATGATTGCAGGATGACAGATATTGCGCCCACTGAGGAGTTTAATGGTAGAGGCAGATAACCTTTCCATTCAAGGTGATCTTGCCATTGTTCTACATTGTGTCCATCATAAGGTCTTCAGATAGGCCTGAAGAAGACTGCAGCCGGGCAGGGCAGATAACTGCAGGGCAACAGATAAGAGGGTAAAAGGTAGAGGCCAACACCTGCCACGTTTCCACTCAAGGTAATCCATCCATTGGTCTCCAGTGTTTTTGCTATAGTGTGGTCAACCAACGTCTTTGGAAGTAAAGGCAAGAGGAAGTTTGCTGCTGGGAAACCCAGATCATTGCAAGGCAACAAATAATGTGGAGTCAAATATGATCATTCAAACACACAGCAGCTCTACACACTTAATGGGGGTGTTTGAAAGCATCTTTGAGCCATACATGGCTCTTTGGCTATTATATATTGCTATTTAGGCACCATCTGCACCAGTTTCCTAAACCATGTGGACACCCATTGAGTAGACCATGGAGCCTACCTAACACATATACAGTATAAGGTACTTGTTATATGCAGTGCATCAGGTTGCAGTAAGCATATGGGTATATCAATGGTGACAGGTGGGATTAAGGGGATTTAGAGAAAAATGTTGAGACGGGGGGGTCTTACTGAGCTTGGAAACAGATAGGAGTTTGGGGATGAGCTTCTCAAAGGCACTCTCTTCAAAGCGATTAACCAGCCTTATGGAGCGTGGCAAAGATTTCTGCACATTGGATTCGGCTCTGAAAGTGTGTTGAGGCGAGAGTGGGTGGATGTTATGACAACGGAATAGATCAGGATATTATAGTTCCAAAGCAGGAGATCATTCGGTGGGGGTATGGCGAAGGGCTCGGTAGGTTAGTGAAAATATTTTGAGTTCAGCGTACTAAACCACGAGAAGTAATTGGAGGTCTATGCACGCTGTAACATTCCGGCTTCCTGAAATGAAACGCTTTAAACCTTGTGGAAAAACAGCTGTTTAAAAAAAACATAGGTTTTAGTTTGTTTATTTCCTTATATTCCCTTGATTTTTATGACTTTTATCCAATTCTCCCCCTCCAATCAATATGACAGTAGCCTGATCATACTTTATGGTGGATATTTCCCCATAGTGAAATATTGTCTCTTCCTATCAGGAGATCTCAGTGGTCATTAATTAAGAGCCTCTTTTAAAGGCCAGGTTGGAGAAGAAATCAATGTAGACTACAGTGGTCATAAATATGTCATGGAATGCAGAGTGACCAGGTTAGAGAGCAGCAAGTGGTTCAGCCATTTGTGCTTTCCCCAATGAATCCTTTCTGCAAACTCCTTAATGTTCACTTTGTCATTGTTATTTATGTTGGGGATGACAGAGGTTGTCTGTCTGTATCTGGAAATAGACTGATGTTCCCCAGCGCTTATCTACAGATACACCCTCCTTCTACAATATATCATCGCTGCTTGTGATGACAAATGTCAAAATATTACTTATTTCATTAGGCTGTTTGAGCGCAGATTCAGTTCAGCTGGGAATAGAATCCTCTGCAAAAGGAAAATGACAATAAAATGTTGGATAGAAGAAGAAGAGGGGAGCATGGGTGCCTACGGCTGGGCTTATGAAGCTGACACTCCTCTCTTCATTGCAGTTCAGCTGTGACACAGATACTTGTGTCTCGTACCATCTGCAGAGAGAGGATATATAAGCGCTGTAATAATTACCCTCTTCTGCTGATAATTATAACTTCCTTTGCTCTACAGAAGGCTCACAAATACATTTTTTATTGTTTTGTTTCTTCATCTTCCTCTGCTCACCAAACGTTCCTGCCCTTTGCGTTTGGCCTTAAAAAGAGTATTTGTGAGTTATATAGTGCGTTCTCTCAGGAATATCAAGCCCATAAAGTTCTTATAAAGGAAAAGGGCAGATTTACTGTGCAGAACATCAACCCATTACCCAGGGGTGTAATGTAATGATGTCTGTACCCCCTTCCTTATATTCATATCCACCAACCTGTATGTCCTAGGGAAGAAACCTGGTGTGAGTCCTTGCAGCAGGGCCCCAGCCATTATTCCCTGGACCTCTCTGTGTCTGTGGAGTCTGCTCCTACCTATTGTTACAACACACATTTATCCAAGTGTAGTTTTATACCAGTGGCCAAGGCTAGAGACATGGACATGGATAACTACTGAAAGTGAATAACCCATACTTCTTATTTTGTTATGGTGTGCCTGTTAATGGCAGTTTTTGCAAACAGAGAAGATGGAAGGCCCTGAAACTAACACATACCCTTAAGCTAAAGGGGGTAGCAAGCAATTTAGGGTTATTGGCAGGTTGAGACTGCACTAAGACAGTTGATGGACTATCCTCGAGCAGACTGTGAAAATGACTCTCCCACACTGCCCTTTCCTGATCAAAAGAGACTTTAGCTGCAATACAATAAATTGTACAATAAAGTCTCACTGTCAAGTGTATAAGAACATCCATCACTACAGAGAAGGAGGCAGTTGGACATGCTGGTTGCAGTAGGGCAAGATGGACACAGTAGGGGAGTATAGCGGCAACAATACTAGATGGTGACAGTAGGGTAATACAGAGTAGGAAGAGATGGTGGCAGTAGGGAACGATGGGAACAATAGGGATAAAGGGTGGCAGTAGGCAAGATGAAGGAAGTAGGGTAAAATGCTGGATGTGGGACGAGATGGTGACAGTAGGTAGAAATGTTGGTAAGAGTGCAAGACGAAGACAGTAGGGAGAGATAGTAGCTATTGTAAAAAGGTGGTGAGGGCAAGGAGAACATAGAAATAGAAGGGAGACATGTGGCAGTAGGGATAAATGGTGGCTGTAAGTCAAGAAGAAGGCAGTTGGGTAAGATGATAGAAGTGGGACAAGATGGTGACAGTAGGGGGAGTTAGTGGCAACAAGGCAAGATAGAAACAGTAGGGAGCGATAGTAACTATTGTAACAGAAGGTGAGGAAAAGGGTAGTCAGAGAGTAGGAAGAGATGGTAGAAGTGAAACAAGATGGTGACATTAGAGAGAGATTGCAGCAATAGGGCAAGATGAAGACAGTAGGAAGAGATGTTGGCAATAGGGGATGGACATAGTTGGAAGAGATGGTGACATTAGGGCAAGACGGCAGAAATATTACAATATGTTGGTAGAAGGGCAAGATGGAAGCAAACAGTAAAGTGAGATGTTGACGTAAGGCTGTTGGATAACAACACCAATACCACAGTAGGGGGTGGTACTACGTGTAATGCAATAATAGCTCAAAGGCAAAGCGCTACACTGTCCTAGTTTACGCAAATAATGGGGCCACATGAAGCCTACTCAGCAACTAAAGAGGGCTCCATGTTTTGTTACAGTATAAAATGTTACTTATTTGCTTCACAATTATGAGAACCAGAAGCAAAAAGTGATATTCTAATACTTCTACAAAATCTTTAATCCTGCATTTTGTCCTTTTTGTTCCTCAAAAGATTAACTAATCCCTCTGTGGGTGTGCAAAAGCCTTCACATCTCAAAGAAAGCCTCTGTCACGTTGGGCTAAGGTGTGCTCCCAAAATTATTTTTTATGTACTGCTTTAAATATGTAGCAATGCAAGTCCTGTGGAGACTGTGCTCGGGGCTAAATCTTGATATTATCTCTGAAAGCGTGCTTTCCAAATTAAAACACACAAAATAAGTTCTATGCACGTTGTATTGTGCTCAAGTGTTTCCCTCTGGCGAGGAAAAGTGGATAGTTTTATTCAAATTTCCTCGGAAAGCTCTATCAGTGGATTCCCATGGAGAGACGGTGGTCATTCCATGCGGCCAAAACGCCAAACGCCGCTATAATAAGATTATCGCTCTGAGCTGTTCCTGTATTAAGAATGTAGGCTGTTTCCTTCCCAACGCCTTTCATAGACTGGTTGATGGTTGATTTTTTCCATCATTCCTACACCCCTACAACCATGGCATGAACCTTTTGGATGTTGTTTTATTTTTTATTTTTTTTATATATATTTTAGAAGAATCATCTGAACACAGTGGAATAGATTCCTATATTGTGGAGATATATATGGAGGTATTTTATATGTCTGGAATCATAGCAGACTATGATTTACTCCAGCCCCACCCTTTAACACCATTCCATGACTTGGTCTCCCCTAAACCTGGGAGGTCCCTGCTCGTGGTTGGCAATGTCTCCCACATTGTTTTTAAATGGTAAGTGGTTAGATGAGTATTTTTAGTTGCATGCATTGACTCAGGTCTACCAGAAAAATCATTATCATGGCCTCCCACCTCCATGCATCGGACAATACTTTGGCATTGAAGTATGATGTGGTGGCCAGAAAGAAGCAAAGTTAGATCTCTGGAGCTACCCTGGGATTATGGGGGGGCTGCATTCTGGGTAAAAAAAATTGCACCTGAAACTGCAGTTTGCACACTGCACTTGTGCTTGAGCCCATGTGAATATATTGACTTCCTTCTACAGAATAATCATTTAACCAGGATGTATATATTTTTGTTACACAGAGCAGAGCAAGTTCCTTACTTAAAACAGCACAGGAACACTGCAGGGGCGGACTGGGACTGACGTGTACAGGAAGTTTTAATTTAAATTCATTTTGCACCATGACCACAACCGTAAATAGTCTCTTGGAAATATTTATACACAGTAAATGTTTGTTGCTGATGTTTTCAGGCACCCTGTTCCTTTACACAACTTTCGCAGTGTTAGATGACAACGTGAATGCATCCAGAACTTGGCCTTGCCGCTTTGGTGCACAAGGCAAGGGTGACTATCTTCTCAAACTTCTATGGTCCCACCAAACCATTACCAATGACTGGAAGAGTTAGTGGTGGACACAGACCAGGCAGAGTTGGACTGGCCTGTTGGAATACCAGAATATCTCCTGATGGGCCCCAGATTGGGACAATCGCATCAGCTCTTTCTTATTTCCACGATGAGCCTATATAGGCTTTATATGGTTTGGCACAGTCTCCATCATTGTCATACTAGTGGCAACTGGGTTTCTCTGCTGGGCACTAGGAGGCCTGGTCCATGACTGAGACCTGGTGACAGCATAAAAGCAAGGAGAGACAAGACACTGACCTACTCTGCTGATGTGCATATCACAATAAACATATTTTCTAGAATTGGTCGTGCTCCCAACTTTTCCAAAAATAGTTGCACCCAAGCTGACGCTTTTGCTGCCTACTACTAGTTCCAGCATCTCATCAGCTGCAATGAACTTGAATGTTCATTTTCTAAGACCAGGTCAATTTGCTTGAGTGCACCTACCCACTACACATAAGCAACAGGGTTAAATTTGCCCAGTTACTATAGACTATAGATAGATTATAGTACAGCCAATGAAGTATGACTACTGACTTGTGTGAGATTTAAAGTGATTCCTAAAGTGAGGCATGGAATTACACATGGCAATGTTTTGCTTGAGGTCATTTGCACAGCTACTTCATCTCATTGTTACTACACATAACTTGGGAGCCGGCCAATTCATTGGTTGGAATGACTAATTATTTGGACTCAGTTGGGCTGTCAGTTCCATAAGGAAACCATCTCTCTAACATTTTTATTGTATAATTTCCATGAACACGACTCTTCTGGCAGGTGTCTCAGCACTATGAACATTCTAAGAAGGCTAAAGAAACACAACATAGTACCACTTTGTCTACCTTTGGAGCCAAACATCTAACCTGCTTGTTTAACATGCACATTTTCCTCCCTATTGTGCTTAGGACAGGGGAATACTGAGTTTTATATCTTTCAGTTTGGAATAGAGCAAACTGAGGGGGCTGTTCCTGCCAAATTGTGTTTAGTACAGGGAAAAGGGGCTGGCATAGTCTTATGATATCTCTCTTTTTACAGGCTATGAGCAAAAGGGATTGTTTATGCTGAATTGTACTTGGCACAGGCTTACAGTATCTCTTTGTTTGTGTTATGAGAACATCTAAGGAGTCCTTTCTTCTATGACGAGCCATTTATAGGTAGCCTCAGCTGGCCTCACCCCTAATAATGCCATGCCAAGCCCCAGAGTGCTAGGTTAAACCCCTGTCAGAATCCTTGGTTTTCTATTACAAGGAAGGCCTATAGAAGTTTATAAGGGAGGTCAACTACCAAAGGCATCTTAGACAAGTACAAACTGATCCAGTAATATCTTCAAAGCAGTTTGGAAGGAAGAAAATAAATGAAAGGTCTTACAACCTGATACACATATGTAGGGTATGGAAGGATTTAACTACCCCACTTTGAAATTGTATAACCTTTGTCCCCGGGGGGAGGTTGGTGTACCTATAGGCCCAGGGGTAGTATGAGTACTTCAGGTCCCAAGTATATTAGGGGAAGGAGCAAAAGATTCTGTCTTTTTGAGCTCCACTCCATGGAGCGTGAATGCTGCTGATGAGGTAGGGGGCCTCAGTAAGAAGATTAAGCACTAAGATAATATATCTCATGCCTTAGTAAAGTCATGGATAAGGAACCCCATCATTGAGGTAAAGTTAATGACTAGTTGTAGGGACTCAAGGACAGATCCTGGACATTGGGGATGACTGTGGTGAGAGTATTAACCATGAGAACCTTGTGTAAGATGTGATATTATGCCAGGAAAATTAAGTGTAAAAATGATGGTCAACTGTTGCAGGTTAAGAGCCACTGGTACCCATGTTTCTGTGTGAGAGTGAATGTTTTGACAATGACAGATCAGCGTTAAGATCCTTCCTCTGCTACTTCTGCAAGGGCCCAGCCAAGGTTAAGAGTTGGGCTTACCAGTTCCCTATCCTTGAGATCAGATGGAAAAGTGCAACCAAGTGGCTATAGCCCTACACATACTTCACAGATCTTTCAATGACTTGGACATTAGTGGTTGTTAAATGGCTTTGCTGTCGGAACCTCACGCTCTCATCAACAATTTCTTGATCTACAGATCTATATTCCAGATGGTGCACAGTATGTCGCTTCTGAGATATTGGAGACAACAGACAGAGCAATGGTAGTAGTAACAGCCATCGGTAGTACTCATTTAACAACTGTCCAGTCCCAGAATATCAGTCCCACACAGTGGTCCTTATCCTTGGATGTCTCTAATGCTGAATTTTTCCAATTAGGTCCCCGTGGTGGCAGGTGATGCCTAGGATGCTAAACCTTTCTGCTGTCTTCAATGGGACCTTCTCTACTAGCTACTCTCAGCCTGATACTCAGTCCTCTGCGACTACAGGAGCTAGCCTCACACAAACCAGTCCTACCGTTAGGTGTTCTACTTATACAGGGTCTTATCGCCTCAGGCAATGTATGGTCAACCTTTATTATTTCTTTATAAAATGAACACTGTTATAATTTCATCGTCTCAGTAATTAAGGATCTTATAACATAAACTGAGATATTGATGAAAAAGTTTTGTTTTGCTCCTAAAGGGTGCCTGGCTCCTGGGTTACAACATCTGGTTGATATCTGTTTAAATATTTGTGATAAACAAAACTGAATTTCCCAACTTGATTTTGTTTAATCACTTTCGGTCAAAACAAGGCAGCAAATGTTCTTCTGCATGAATATGTGAATGCAGAAAACACAACAATACTTCATTGAAAGCTTTTAAAACAATGTGATAGTGTAGCAATTAAATGTCCCTCTGTGTCACCAGTAGAGTTGCCACCTGGCCGGTATTTTACTGGCCTGGCCAATAAAAATGATGGCTGATCCTAATGTTATTAATAGGGAAAAAAAGATAAATATATAGGAAGGCCAGTATTTTTTTCCAGAAAAGGTGGCAACCCTAGTCACAAGTCATGGTCTAAATCTATATCTTATCTCTATGATGGCCAGAGATCACCAGATTTTTTTCCCAGTGTCCCATCAGGTCACTCTGACTAAATCTTATTGAAGCTGAGGATTAGGGACCGTGTGAATAGATTGAAAATAGGAGCAGGTAGTTCATGTTACAGGACACTCTAGGAGTGTTGATAGACAGTGTGATCTGGTTATAGAAGACTGAGTTTTGGGTAGTTCCCCAGGTTGAGCGCGCCTGATTTTAGTGGGAATAGTCTATCATCTCCTGTCTTCTTTAAGATGTGTCCACTACCAGGGCCGCCATCAGGGGGGCACAGGGGGTACAAGTGTACCGGGCCCTGGTCTGAAAAGGGGCCCGGCTGTACTGCACTTTTTGAAATAGCCGGGCCCCCCTTGACAGAGCCAAAGCCACGGCGCCTTTTTGAAGTCCCGAAAAGCCGAAGTGCCGATCAGCAGAAAAACCGAAGCTGCAAAAAGACCCGCGCCGAAGGAACTCCCGAAGCTGACGTCTTGAAGTGGCAAAAGACCGAAGTCACGAAAGGAGTCAAAAATGAAGTCCTGAAGCCACGTGTTCAATTCTACTGAACACCAATGTGTGTTTATTTTATTTTTTTAAACCCCTGGCCACCAATGTATTGTTTTAATAGTCTGTAAGTCCCGGCCAACATGTTTTTACAAAATAATTCTCAGGGGCACAAATATTTATTTTTAACTTGTAAGGGGGGTAGTGATGGGCGAATTTATTCGCCAGGCGCGAATTCGCGGCGAATTTGCGCGATTCGCCGTCAGCGAATAAATTTTTTCCGAAAAAACGGATGCCGGCATAAAAAACGGGCGCTGGCGTCAAAAACGAGACGCCGGCGCCGTTCCGTGAATTTTTCGCTGTTTCGCGAATTTCACGGGAATTTTTCGGCGAAGCGAAACGGCGCAAATTCGCCCATCACTAAAGGGGGGCCCTGGCACCAATGTTTTTCTTTTTAATATTCTCTGGGACCCCAATTTTTTTTAACTTGTAAGGGGGGCCCTTTCGACAATGTTTTTTTTTAACTTATAGGGAGCCCTGTCACCAATTATTTTTTTTTAGCTTGTAGGGGGACCCTGACCACCAATTTTTTAAAAAAAAAACTTTTATGGGGGGGCCCTGGCGCCACAGTTTTTTTTAATCTATAAGAGGGTCCTGACCATCAATAGCTTTTTATAACTCTCTGAGTGGGGGAGGTTACCGCTTTTAGCACTGATGTTTTAGTGGTCTTTTAACTGGTGTGGAGTAGGCGGGATCTGGGGGGCAGGGGCCAGGGGGCCCCAAAAAGTTTGTTGTACTGGGCCCCGTGATTTCTAATGGCGGCCCTGTCCGATACTGTAGCTCCTTCAATATAAATCTTCCTCTAGGTCCTTCCTCTCTTTTATATTCACCCTCCTCAAATATTCCTTTCCATCTGTATCTTCTCAAACACTTGTTCCCCTCTGTGCCTTCTCAATTATTAACCCTCCACTTCACCGCCTCATATATTCATGCTTCTCTTTGTCTCCTCAAATGTTCATCCTTCAGTTTCCTCAGATGTTTTATTCCATGTCTCCTCAGATTTTAATTTCCTTCTGTGGCGGACTCCATATTCACCCTTTGACCAAGATGCCTCGTAAAAGAATCAACCTCCTCTCTGTTCTCAAATATTCATCCCCCTCAATGTCTCCTAAATGCTCCATTCTTCTCTGTCCCTCATCAAATCTCCACCTTTCTCTGTCCCCTCATATAATTATTCCCTTCTGTATTTACCCTCCTCTGCGTCCTCAGATATTTACCCTCCCTTTTGTCTCTTCAAACATTTACTTGTCAAGTTTGCCTAATGGATTCATCCTTCTCCATTGACTTTAAACTTCATTCTCCTTTGCTTCCTACAAAATTATTCTGCTCCTCCTCTGTTTTCAGATTTTCCTCCACATTGAGTAATTGACTTTGCTATGTCATGTTAAATATTTACCCTCCTCCTATGTTTACTCAAATATTCATAGTCCATATTGTCTTCCCAAAGCTGTATCCTCTGAAATGTTTACCGTCCTTTCTGTGGCTTTGTGCCGAGGTGCTTGTACAGACCTTTGGCTCATAATTTGATATTTTGAGTCAAACAACGAATTGTCATAAATTGGCCATTACTCTGCAAGAGGTTACACAGGAATTTATTTTCTTCTAAAACATATTTAAAATATATCAAAATGGCCACCAGGCATTGTCTATGTCCTACAATAGCCCTTGCCTAAAATAGAATGTTGAAAGCCATGGCTACCAGGCATTTGTCTATGTCCTACAGTAGCCCTTGCTGGAATTCATTTCTGGTATAATCATCTTAGAAAAAAATCATTATTTAATCAGGTTTTAACCACCTCATCCAGCACTCTCATCATCTCAGCAGAAATCCGCGGCATAAAATATAATGAGTTTTGCAACAATTATCTCATGTAAAAAAGGGCAACTTAATTTCTAGGATTGTTCTGTATAATGAGATGTAATATAGTTACATAGTTACATAGTTACATAGTTAAATTGGGTTGAAAGAAGACAAAGTCCATCAAGTTCAACCCCTCCAAATGAAAACCCAGCCCCATACACACACCCCTCCCTACTTTTAATTAAATTCTATATACCCATATCTATACTAACTATAGAGTTTAGTATCACAATAGCCTTTGATATTATGTCTGTCCAAAAAATCATCCAAGTCCCTCTTATAGTCATTAACTGAATCAGCATCACAACATCACCCGGCAGTGCATTCCACAACCTCACTGTCCTGACTGTGAAGAACCCCCTACGTTGCTTCAAATGAAACTTCTTTTCTTCTAGTCTGAAAGGGAGACCTCTGGTACGTGATCCACTTTATGGGTAAAAAGGTCCCCTGCTATTTGTCTATAATGTCCTCTAAGGTAAAGTCTAATCATGTCCCCTCGCAAGCGCCTTTTTTCAAGAGAAAACAACCCCAACCTTGACAGTCTCCCCTCATAATTTAAGTCTTCCCTCCCTCTAACCAGTTTAGTTGCACTTAGTCTCTGCACTCTCTCCAGCTCATTTATATCCCTCTTAAGGACTGGAGTCCAAAACTGCCCCCATACTCCAGATGAGGCCTCACCAGGGACCTATAAAGAGACATAATTATGTTTTCATCCCTTGAGTTAATGCCCTTTTTTATACAAGACAGAACTTTATTTGCTTTAGTAGCCACAGAATGACACTTGCCAGAATTAGACAACTTGTTATCTACAAAGACCCCTAGATCCTTTTCATTTAAGGAAACTCCCAACACACTGCCATTTAGTGTATAACTTGCATTTATATTATTTTTGCCAAAGTGCATAACCTGCATTTATCAACATTGAACCTCATTTTCCAGTTTGCTGCCCAGTTTTCCAGTTTAGACAAATCACTGTGCAAAGTGGTAGCATCCTGCATGGAACCTATAGTTCTGCACAATTTAGTATCATCTGCAAAAATAGAAACAGTACTTTCAATGCCCACCTCCAAGTCATTAAAGGGATACTGTCATGGGAAAATGTTTTTTTTTAAAAAATGAATCAGTTAATAGTGCTGCTCCAGCAGAATTCTGCTCTGAAATCCATTTCTCAAAAGAGCAAACAGATTTTTTTATATTCAATTTTGAAATCTGACATGGGGCTAGACAATTTCCCAGCTGCCCCAAGTCATGAGACTTGTGCTCTGATTAACTTCAATTACTCTTTACTGCTGTACTGCAAGTTAGCTGCAAGATATCAACCCCCTCCCTTTTCCCCCCCCAGCAGCCAAACAAAAGAACAATGGGAAGGTAACCAGATAGCAGCTCCCTAACACAAGATAACAGCTGCCTGAGACACATTCAATTACATCAAGAAGGAAAAACAGCAGCCTGCCAGAAAGCATTTCTCTCCTAAAGTGCAGGCACAAGTCACATGACTGGGGGCAGCTGGGAAATTGACAAAATGTCTAGCCCCATGTCAGATTTCAAAATTGAATATAAAAAAATCTGTTCGCTCTTTTGAGAAATGGATTTCATTGCAGAATTCTGCTGGAGTAGCACTATTAACTGATGTGTTTTGAAAAAACATGTTTTCCGATGACCAGATCCCTTTAATAAACAATTTGAAAAGCAAGGGACCTAGTACAGAGCCCTGCTGTACTCCACTAACAACACTGGTCCAATTAGAAAATGTTCCATTTACCACCACTCTTTGTAGTCTATCTTTTAGCCAGTTCTCTATCCAGGTACAAATACTATGTTCCAGGCCAACATTCCTTAATTTAACCAGTAACCTTTTGTGTGGCACTGTATCAAATGCTTTAGCAAAGTCTAAGTAAATCACATCCACTGCCATCCCAGAATCAAGGTCCCTGCTCACCTTCTCATAAAAAGAAATTAAGTTAGTCTGGCGAGATCTATTACGCATAAAACCATGCAGGCACAAACTCATAATATTATGATTTGCTATGAAGTCCAGTATCTTATCCTTTATTAACCCTTCAAAAAGCTTTCCTACTACTGACGTCAGACTAACTGGCCTATAATTTTGAGGCTGAAAGCGGAATCCTTTTTTGAATAGAGGCACCACATTAGCAATTCGCCAGTCTCTCAGCACCATGCCATGAATCCTGAAAAATTAAGTAAAGAGGTTTGGCAACCACAGAGCTAAGCTCGCTAATTACCCTGGGATGAATACCATCTGGCCCAGGACCTTTGTTTATCTTAATATGTTCTAGTCTCTTTTGAATTTCGTCATGTGTGAACCATGCATCATTAGTTGTATTACTAGAATTGGGACTATTAAGAAGGAAACCTTCAATAACTGGTTCCTCATTTGTGTAGACAGACGAAAAATATGAATTCAGAATCTGCGCTTTTATTTTGTTTTCATCAACCAGCTGACCCCCCTCTGATATCAAGCCACCTGCATTGCCTCAGCTGCTACTAATAAGCAGGTTCAGACATGCTGTAGTTCCATGTGCCGTGTCTTAATAAAGTTTATGTTTTTCAGGTGATAATGTTGGAATTTCAACTACAAAAAGTGATTTTTTTTTTTACAAATGCTGAAGCCCAGAGCAAATCAGAACACAGAAATCAGAGCAGAATTCATGGGCTGCATTATTTAGGGCTGCCCCACTAATGACCCTTCTGCTGTTGTAGTCGACTCCTGATAGTGGCTGGGGGATGAATTTAAACAAATGAAGGCATACAGATAAAAAAAGCAACCACTGTTGCCTTTTTTGACTGGCTGTCATAATTTTGCCCAACTATCGCCATCTTGTCCTACTTTTACCATGTGTTCCTAATATCCAATCTCCTACTTTTATCATACTATCCTACAGTCAAATCTCTCATTACAGTTGCCATCTTGTCCTACTATCTCAATTTTGGCCCTTCTATTGCCTACCCTTCCTTCACCATTTTTCCCACTGTCTCCATATTGCCCTACTGTTGCCAACATGTCCTACTGTGTCCATCATGCTCTACTCTTGCAATCATGTTCTAGTCTCTGTTTTATTCCTTACTATCACTAACTAGTCTTGCTGTCACCATATAGTCATGTTGTCTCCATCTTGCCCCACTGTTGTCATCTTGTCCTACTGTTATAATATTGTCCTACTATTGCAATCTTTTTTTACTGTTGCCATCTTGTCCAACTCCGTACTGCCCTACTGTTGTCATCATGTCCTACTATGTCCATATTGTTCTACTGTTACTAATGTGTCCTACTGTCACCATATTGTCCTACTGTTGCCATCTTGCCAAACTGTCCATCATGTCTTACTGTCACCATCTGTCATTCTACAGTTGCTATCTTGTTCTATTGTCTCCATCTTGCGCTACTGTTACCATCTTGCCCTACAGTAGCCATCCTGTTCTAATCTCTCCACCTTGTCCTACTGTCTCCATCTACTAAACCAACACAATAGAACTTCAAAGGTTGGCCTTACTTGTTGACTTGTCCTACAATATTGACATCACCCACTAACCTCAGCAGCGCTAGCTTGGCAATATAAAGTGGAACAAAGGACTTGTTAAAGAATTGTAGTAGTACCTTAATATTCTTAAATTTGCATTTTTATCATCAAAGATCAGCACTGACAAGGTTAAAATTGGGTGAAATGTTCAAGAAAATGTTCCATGGGCAGGTGGAGCAGCAATTATTCACATGGATACTGTACTGGAATTCTTTGGGATACAGCCAAGGTATGTCACTGCTTTCATTTACTCTAATATTGTTAATGTCTCCATGAATTCAGAACAGAAAAGCTCAAAGTTGCCAATGGAGATTTAGCAGTAGATGAGATAAGTAAATATGTAAAAGCTCCCGGCAAGCGGAACGGAAGGGGGATTGCTCCTTGCCTGAACTCTGGTCCTGGTTATGGCATTGTTTATAATAGGAGAGATCAGCAGAAACTCGTCTGTTATTTCAGCCTTCAAAAAAGGCTTGACATTTTGTTGTATTGTGACAATTTCGTTTCACGGTCCCGGGTGACACAGATCATCTTTAGAGAAAGAGAAAATAAATGTAAAAAGGCATTTACCTGATTTGGTAAGGCCTGGGAACATCATGGAACAAACCCGTTCAAATCTGTTTTTGTCTCATAGTTCTGTGTAATGTGGGGGTGGCTGTTTTCATAGTGCACTTCAGATAAAGGAAAATTTGCCTGGGAAGATGCAGACAAATAGAGCCCTAGCTATGGTTGTGATGTGGGTACCTCTACTGTATTGGTTCCCTTGTTAGTGGGTATGAATAGGCCCTTGCACATCTACTATACAGTGGGCAGGTGGCCGTGGTGTCATGGAAAATGGTTCCAGTGGAGAGACATGACAATCAAACATCAAAGAGCTAGCTCAAGTGGTTGAAGGTGACATGAGAATGAAACATCAAAGAGCTAGCTAGCGGTAGAAGGTTTCAGGAGAGAATAGCATTAGGGACACTAGAAGATTGAGATACGGCTGATATAGTAGGGCAAGATGGCAATGGAATGGGACCTCAGGAACAGCAAGGCAGCAACTGGAATGTGTTATCAACTTTGCTCACCATGTGTCAATTCAATTGTTTTTGAAGTCAATTTCAACCTCAAGACACCCAAGGGCTGTGAGGGTAGTTGTAACTCACCAACAGTTGATCAGAACCTTCTTTGTCTTTTTCCACCACCAATAATGACAAAACTGCCGTATGAATTACTGATAGTGATGGGTGAATCTGTCCCATTTCGCTTCACTGAATGATTCGACAAACAGCAAAAATTTGCGAAACGCATCAAAGTCAACGGACGTCAAAATAATTTTGACGTGCGACAATTTTTGATGCGAGTGACAATTACTATGCGCGCAACTATTTTGTCCAAATGCATTAAAGTCAATGGGAGTCCAAATAATTTTGACACCCGACAATTTTTATGCGCACAAAAATCTTAATGCGCGACAATTTTTTCGTTGCGGCAGACCAAAACATTGGAATCTTTGGCTCCTTTCGTGGCTTCAAAACTTCAACTTCTGGTCTTTTCGTGGCTTTGGGTCTTTTAGTGGCTTTAGCTCCGTTTGCGACTTCTGGTCTTCAGCGGGTCTGGTCTTCTTGGCTTTGGGTCTTCGGATCTTTGGGACTTCAGCTCTGTCAAGGGGGGCCTAGCTAATTCGAAAAGTGCAGCACAGTCAGGACCTTCTTTAGGCCCTGGCCTGGTACAAATGTACCCCCTATGTCCCCCTGATGGGCACCATAATACTAAAACGCATGTAGGAAGGAAGAAGCGATGTCATGAAAAGAAAGTTAGATGGTCTAAACCGGTGATCCTCAACCAGTGATCACCAGCAACCCGTTGCTCACCAACCCCTTGAATGTTTTGTGGCCTCAAAGCAGGTGCTTATTTTTGAATTCCAGGATTGGAGGCAAGTTTTTGTACTGCCAAACAGATCCTCGTTTAGGCATAGGGCCTACCAATAGCCAATCACAGGCCTTGTTTGCTACCCCAAGGAACTTTTTTCATGCTTGTGTTGCTCTCCAACTCTTTTGACATGTGAATGTGGCTCCTGGGTAAAAAAAAAGGTTAGGAAATCCCAGTCTAAATTATATATATGGTGCAATGAGCCCATGACTCAAGACTGCTGGGAAATCAGGGAGGGTGGAGCAGTCTCCAGCAGGAACAGCCCCATTCATGTTCTTTAAATCAGACGGACACATACTAGACGTTACTTGTATAACCCTTTAACGCGAGCAAATTAAAGTGCAAATAACAACCTTGTATCAGTGATTTACTTCCATGTCCCCTGGCCCTGACAGACCGACGCTGATTAAAGGCATATGTATTATAGTGATGGTGATGTGATATTGATCTGCCATTCTAGTCATGTACTTTCATGACTAAAATACTGCTTGAGGCCGTCTCCATGCTTTTGTTACACTATATAACAGGAGATTAATATATAAATGTAGGGTAACAATATCAACCCTATATAAATGTAAAACTGTTTATAATGTATATTCTCTGCACTGCTGGCACTGACTCTCGAAACATTGTCTTTAGAGTCACAGAGAACAGAGCAGGGATTGGTGTTAGATTGGCACATAGTATGTCAAGGTTATCCATAAGTATAACTCTGGCGTTGTTATTTTTCTGCCACTGCGGCTGATTGTAGCTCCTCACTGTTATGTGGCAGTGGTGTATGAACCCCGCAGAGCTCGCAATCAACGTAACAGCATCTTCCGACTCCAGAACCGGAGCTATAATTTGCAGCCATTCTGGAGGAAATGAATTAGCGCTACAGGTTGTCCCTTTGCTGAGAGTGTGTGGCCTGAGCAGCTCTAACTTGTTACCAGGAAGTCATAGGAAATTGTGATTGTAGACAGGCAACAATCCGGAAGAGCCCAAAGTTTAATTAGTACGAAAATATTTATTTTACATTATGTATAAAAGATAAAAGCCTTACGCGTTTCGTGTCATCAAGAGACACTTAAAGTGGACCTGTCACCCAGACATAAAAAGCTGTATCATAAAAGTCCTTTTCAAATTAAACATGAAATCCGAATTCTTTTTTTTTTATTAAAGCATTCATAGCTGTTGTAAACGCATTTAAAAATCTCAGCTGTCAATCAAATATTGTCTGCCCCGCCTCTATGCCTTAGTCAATTACTTTCACTTTCCATTCAGCACTTCCTACATGTCACTGCTCTCCCCACATTCCCCCAGTTCTCTTCACCATTTAATTGTGTAACCAGGACACGGGGATGGACATCAGGTCCCCCATTCTGGTGCACAAACAAGATTCTGAGACGATACAAGACTTGTCTTAATAACAGTGTCCACAATATGGCTGCTGCCTGCTTGTTATAATTTTGACTGATGTAACAAAAGATTGAAATAATTTATACAATGTAATTAAAGTTTTTAACTAACATGATAAAATAGGATTTGGAATATTTTTTTTGGGGGTGACGGGTCCCCTTTAAGGGCAGATTTACTAAAGAGCAAAAACTAGCAATTTTTTACCAGCATTGTCACCCGCAGGGACATCGTCAATTCACTAACGGGACCATCACTAGCGTTCATTCACACTGGCGAAAGATCGTTCCTACGCAAATTCACCAAAGTGCGGATTTTACTGAACGTTACCTCTTTCATCAGAGTTGACTTCTCCACATCAGACCAGGAGAAGTGATAAAAAGCAGCGAGATCTTCCTCAATCCTATGTCACTTATATCTTATCCTGTGAGCCAAAAATGCATTAAAGTTCAGAAAACTCTGGCGACTTTTCCTTTTTTAAGGGGGATTGGCTGCAAAAGTCCTAACTTACTTCTTTGGGTAACCGGTTTTCTAGGATTTTTAGCTTCAAGTGTTGTAAAAATGTGTTGTAAAAAAGTGTCAAAAATGGTTACCAGGAAGCCCCAATATCCTTCAGTGACTCACGGCCTAAATGTTCTCCTTGCTTAATGTGCCCTTATGTTGTCTAGTGTGGGAAATATGGCAGATAGGAAACTGTATTACTATAATACAAAACAGCATTCATGGAGCTTTGTCTTATCTTTTTTATAACTCTCTATATACTTTCCATGTCAGGGAGAGAGCATAATCTAAAGGATAATGACCCCTACTGTAAATGATAAGGATATAGGGAACTCTGAGTATCACTCATGTATTATAAGGGATAATGTACCCCCTACTGTAAATGATAAGGATATTAGAAGTCACTGAGGGGTTGTTCTGTGACCATATAAAGGCACAAGGCTGCAGGCTGAGTTATACACAGAACTCTGAGTATCACTCATGTATTATAAGGGATAATGTACCCCCTACTGTAAATGATAAGGATATTAGAAGTCACTGAGGGGTTGTTCTGTGACCATATAAAGGCACAAGGCTGCAGGCTGAGTTATACAGGGAACTCTGAGTATCACTCATGTATTATAAGGGATAATGTACCCCCTACTGTAAATGATAAGGATATTAGAAGTCACTGAGGGGTTGTTCTGTGACCATATAAAGACACAAGGCTGCAGGCTGAGTTATACAGGGAACTCTGAGTATCACTCATGTATTATAAGGGATAATGTACCCCCTACTGTAAATGATAAGGATATTAGAAGTCACTGAGGGGTTGTTCTGTGACCATATAAAGGCACAAGGTTGCAGGCTGAGTTATACAGGGAACTCTGAGTATCACTCATGTATTATAAGGGATAATGTACCCCCTACTGTAAATGATAAGGATATTAGAAGTCACTGAGGGGTTGTTCTGTGACCATATAAAGGTACAAGGCTGCAGGCTGAGTTATACAAGAAATGTGTATTGTACCCAAAATCAAATTCTTTCCTCAGAATTCTTGCATCTTTGTGTTTCTCTGCTACTTGACTATAAGGCTGAACAGAAAAACCACAGTCAAAATCATACAGATACAAACTTGTTATTCAGGTGCAAATGGAAAATTCATTGCAAATCTACATCACATTGTTGCATGATTATCCAACTGCCTGCTGTGTCTCATGAATATCTAATGGGGATTTGTGGCCCTGGGTGTGTTTCAGCAGCAGCACAATCAATAGCAAGTGCTGACTCCCCAAGCTCCATTCCCAACTCCCAGACAGACCCTCAGTGCCCTGTTTAGACTTGGAATTTTAGTTTCTCCTTTGGGGCCCACTATTCGATCAAACCCCTTGAGTTCATAACTAGGGATGTAGCGAACTGCCGATTTGGTGTTCGTGAACGCTGTTCGCGAACACTGGCAAAAAATGCGAACGTTCGTGGACAGTTCGCGAACTTCGAACACTCGCTAAAATCATTCGATTCAAACGATCGAAGGATTTTAATCATTCGATCGAAGGATTTTCATTCGCATCGAACGATCGAAACCATTCGATCGAATGCTTTTCATTCGATCGAATGCTTACAATCGTTCGAACGAATGGAAATCGTTCGATTTTTTAGCGGTCGAAGGAATTCGAATGGTCGAATGGTCGAACGATTTGTATTCGAATCAAACGCGAACTCAAAATGCAAACGTTCCCAAACGTTCGCGAACATTCGGCGGACGCGAACAGTCGAAGTTCGCGCGAACTAGTTCGCAGCAGAACAGTTTGCTACATCCCTATTCATAACAAGGTTACAGATATATAGAAACATTAGGGTGTCACCCTGCTATAGTTCCAGGGGTACCCAGGGTACAAATAAACACTCACCCCAAATCTCCCCCTAACTGACCTTCAGACTGGGCCCCCCTTAGCTCATAACAAGGTTACAGATATATAGAAACATTGGGGTAACAGTCACCCTGCTATAGTTCCAGGGGTACCCAGGACACAAATAAACACTCACCCCAAATCTCCCCCTAACTGACCTTCAGACTGGACCCCCTTAGCTCATAACAAGGTTACAGATATATAGAAACATTGGGGTAACAGTCACCCTGCTATAGTTCCAGGGGTACCCAGGGTACAAATAAACACTCACCCCAAATCTCCCCCTAACTGGCCTTCAGACTGGGCCCCCTTAGCTCATAACAAGATTACAGATATATAGAAACATTGGGGTATCACCCTCTTATAGTTCCAGGGGTACCCAGGACACAAATAAGCACTCACCCCAAATCACCCCCTAATTGGCCTTCAGACTGGGCCCCCTTAGCTCATATCAAGGTTACAGATATATAGAAACATTGGGGTGTCACCCTCTTATAGTTCCAGGGGTACCCAGGGTACAAATAAGCACTCACCCCAAATATCCCCCTAACTGACCTTCAGACTGGGCCCCCTTAGCTCATAACAAGGGTACAGATATATAGAAACATTGGGGTGTCACCCTGCTATAGTTCCAGGGGTACCCAGGGTACAAATAAGCACTCACCCCAAATATCCCCCTAACTGACCTTCAGACTGGGCCCCCTTAGCTCATAACAAGGTTACATATATATAGAAACATTGGGGTGTCACCCTGCTATAGTTCCAGGGGTACCCAGGGCACAAATAAACACTCACCCCAAATCTCCCCCTAACTGACCTTCAGACTGGGCCCCCTTAGCTCATAACAAGGTTACAGATATATAGAAACATTGGGGTAACAATCACCCTCTTATAGTTCCAGGGGTACCCAAGGCACAAATAAGCACTCACCCCAAATCTCACCATAAGGGACCTCCTATCTCCATAGCTAAAGACCCCAGGCTTCAGACCTATGTTAAACACTATAAGCAGCTAAAATAGTTTCCTTGTATTGTGGCCGCTCCAGCTCTATAATAAATCCCCCTTGGAGGTTTCTCTTTCTAATTCAAATCAGCTTCGGGGTAAAACAAAAAACTAATTTTCTTGGAAAAAGCTTCCATTACTTAAAGACTTTCTGAGGGTTAATCACATGACTTTTCCCACCAATAGATTCTCTGTAAAATAATCCAGAAATCCTTAGGACAGAGAAGGGTGAGCGTAAGGGGTACGTGCCGGTGGCTCCGGGGGGATCGGGAGGAATTTGTCGGGAGCTGGAGAGAGTTTGCTGATGATACAGACGTGTGAGTTTTAAGCCCCCTGATATATGAGGGTGCAGAGTCCGTACTCCGGTGCAGGAGAGAATTACATTACCCAGAAACTTTTGTGGATAATCTAATTATTAGTTCCACATAATTTGGTTCTCAGGAATTCTAATTAGATTTTTTTTTTTATCCTCGGGAACAGAAAAAAAGACAGAAAGAATTAATTTGGGGAGCTAAGCAGGCAGCCCATGCGCCCTACCCCCACCAGAAGATATTTTAAATTCATCGCCTCTATCTTTCATCATTATGTCAGAGGCGTCGGACATTCAGGTTTCTGATTTTAGCTTATAGCATGAAATGTCTACAAGACAAATTAATCCGTCCACTGAGAGATAGAGACACGGGGCTGTGGGGGAACCGGGCTCTTTAAAGGGGAAGCACGCACAATATTGAAGTACTTATACTCAATACAGCGTGACTTTGAACTTTATAGAGGGCCGAAGGGGAAAAAGCAGGTGTTTATGTATTGCATTTCAACAGAAGCAACATAAAGCAAGGCAGGACTGCTGCTTCCAATGGTGATCAGATATGATCCGTTTTACTGCGTCAAAAATGGGGAGGAAAACGAAATAAAACCTAAAATATTATTGGGTGTTAAATTCCCTTATTGGGTGTTATTCATTTGCTTACTTATGTAAAACATACAGTTCTCAATTCTGCAGAGATAATCTTGTTCTAGGAATCCCTTTGGTAGAACCTTAAAAGTGCTCCGCTCTTGGCGCGTACGAGATGTTGGTCTGATACGGTGCCGGCGGGGGTATCACCACAAGCAGGCGGCACTGCTTCTAATTATATGAGCACTTGGGGTGATTTTAAGTCTATGCATGGAGCAATGATGAGATGATGAGTTAAAACTAGAAAACCATCTCTTTGCTGATCTGCAGATCTCATTCCCCTTGGGTGTCTGTCAGATTCTGACTCCGATATCTTACAATGTACATGGAATTCTGAATTACAAGTTCTAAGTATCTAGTAAGGGTATGTCTGAAGCACCTGGACCTGCTGAGGCTTAGTCTGGGTCCCACCAAGTCCCAAGAGGCTCAGTGGCAGAGATTTCCCTGGAATTTAGGGTAATACAGTAACCATAACCTTCATGCAATGGTTCCATGGAACGTTCATTAATGAGCCCCCACGTTGGACACAGTTCTGAGGGGTGGCAAGCCTTTGATGGCTGAAATTAGTGGAAGGTTCAGAGAGATTGGCAAGAAACGAGGTGCACTCAGAAGCTCTACCGTGTTGGCAATTAGGTGAGTTGTAGACCAGGATACATCTGTTTTTGAGCGTCTAGTGCTTATTAACTCTTACCTTGGTCTCTCTAACAATAGTCACCTATCAGAGTGCATCATAGTGACCACCGTAGGGCCAGGTTGCAGGGCAGTCTAAGAGACTATCCCATGGGCAGTTGCGCTCTCTCTTTCCTGGCCTGGGCCTTTAGGATATCAGATAATTCTGCGTTTTTCACTTTATGAATAATTCAGCATTGTCATTGGGATAATATATGCAACGAAGGAGTTTTTCCTCTTCCCATTGAGTTGAAGCAATTACCTTTCTTCACAGTTGAGGGCCTTATCAGGAGAGTATGTGCTAAGCAGCTCATTGTGTAGGCCCACGTTGTGTATCTCTGTGCCCTCTGCATGGTTTCAGCTTGGCTGAAGGAGCTAAATCTGTACCAGGCCAAGGGAATGCCCCTTGTGTCATTGAAACGCTGTTATGGATCTGCTACATGTCACAGTTACACCTTTAGTATGGCAATCTACAATCTACAGGCTCCAAACTACATTGGAACAGTTGCCCCTCCCCCCCGGGGAGCCATGGGTGCAACTCAAAAAGGAAGTTCATTTGGGACATGAAAATATGAATGGAGGGCCCAGCCTGAAGGCCACTTTGGGCAAAATTTGGGGTCATGGATTATTTGCCACTGAGAATATTTTCGTACCTATAGCAAAATCTGATCTCAACTGGGCCAGGTGGAAAATCTCATCTGCTGAGAAAAAGTATTGCACTGTAGATATGGTCCATGTTTCTGGCCTTTGTGAGTCTCCATTTAATGTGGTCTGAGCCCACACTCTATAGCAGCAATCCCCAACCAGTGGCTCGTGGGTAATATGTTGCTCACCATCCTCTTGGATGTTGCTCCCAGTGGTCTCAAAATAGGTGCTTATTATTGAATTTCTGACTTGGAGGCATGTTTTGGTTACATAAAACCAGGTGTCCTTCCAAGAAGAGACTCCAAGCTAGTTCACCTAGAGGGTATCAAATAGACAATCAGAGCTCTTTTTTGGCACCAAAATAACTTTTTTTCAAGCTTGTGTTGCTCCCCAACTCTTTTTACATTTGAATGTGGCTCACAAGTAAAAAAGGTTATTAGTTGCTAACTCAGTCTCTTATTGAAGACATTGACCAGTCCAGTCTCAGTATATCAGGACTTTATTGCCTTTGTGACTCTACCATCAATGACAGATGACTATATGTCACATATACTACATGGCCAAAAATATTGGGACACATCTATACGACATCTTATTAAAATGGTGGGACATTGGTGGGATTACATTGAAGTTCCCTTTGCTGGTGTAACAGCCCCTGCTCTTCTGGGAAGGTTCACACTAGATGTTTGAACATTGTTGGTGGCATTTAGTTGGTGGGATTTGCTGCAATTTAGCCACAAGCCTTAGTGATAATGAGCATCGATGCTAGAAAGACGGCCTAGCTTGCAGCAGGAATATCAAGTTATCCCACAGGTGTTCTGTTGGGCTGAGGTCAGGCCAGTTTGGTTCTTCAACTCCCATCTCAGCAAATCCATTCTATACTGACCTTACTTTCTGTTGAAAACAAAAAGAACCTTCTCCAAAATGCTGCTACCAAGTAGGAAGCACATAATTGTCAAGATTGTTATTGCAACCTGTAGCCTTGAAGATTGCTTTCAATGGAACCAGGGACCCTAGCCCAAACCATGGAAAACAGCCCCAGACCACAATTCCTCCTCCTCCATAAAACATTACCAACAGCATTACACATTCAGGCAGGTAGTGTTCTCCTGGCATCTAATAAACCCAGACTTTTCCACCAAACTGCAGATGTTGAAATGCTATTTATCCCTCCAGAGGAAGGGGAATGCTTCAATGGTGGTGACCTTTACACCACTCCAGCCAGCACTTAGCATTGCACATGGTGATGTTAGGGGTTGGTTCCCTCTGATCACCCATAAGATCCCCACACTTCCTACAAATAGTTATTGTGACTGAAATTGAATCTGATGACATTGGTGAATGTTACATCTCAGGCATTTTAGAAGAGGGATCTGGATACCATTGGCTAAAAATGTGTTGAGATACTTCTGGCCATGGAGGGTTCTTGCAGGAGCATCACATTATGGGAAATACTTGGCCTTTTATTCTTATTTTTCTTGTCTCTAACTTTATACATAGTTGATGCCATAACTCCCAGCCCCCGGCAGCGAAGAGGTGTTTAGCACCCAGGTGCCATGATGGTTATTAACGTTGAACAGTATTTGTCAATGAGTAATCTTTCTGTCAATAATGGCATGGTTCCTAACTCCCTAATATAAATTATGTATACCCCGGGGTTAAAGAACTCTCTGAGACCTGCATGAGCCTGGAAAGAAATCAATAGCACCGTAATATCACACCAGTATTAGAGAGGGCTTAATGCCGCTGGCGCCCCCCCTCCAACAGACAACCTTGGGCGATTCTCTCAGAAATGGTCAAATTATCTCTACCCTTCTGTGTCAGGAGACTCCATCCTTCTTCTCTCTCCACTGCTAATGGAGAGCTGTCGGGCTATAACTAACAGAGGATGGATCTCAGATGGACCATAAAAGAGATACTGCGGCTTTAGATTGGTAGGGTTTTCTCTAAGGCGTAGGAATAGTGGTGGAGGGGGTTATAAGGAAAAGAGAAGTGGAAAACATCCATGTGGTTCTACAAAAAGAAACCTTTTAATCCTACAGTTTGATTTAGGGCCACACTATTGAATAGAAGTCATTGAATATGGCTAGCAATGACATATGTACAGTAGCTGCCCCAACCTGGGGGTGCTTGAAGCAGGGGCAGGGGCCTTGTAAGAAGGATATTTGGGAATAATTCCTACTGGTTCTCCAAGTTCCTCCTAAAAACCCAATTTTAAGGTCACTTGGAGAGACAATGGGGTTGAACATTTATTTGCACCCCTACATATAGTTGAAACTATGGGGCTCCCAGACCAAAGGTTGGACCTTGAACTTAAAGTCCGACAACCATTAGTCTACAATGTACAAAAGGGAATTGAGTTGGTTTCCCCAACCTTGGGGAACTTGAAGCAGGGGCAGTGGGCTTGTAAGAAGGAGATTTGGGGAAAATTCCTATTGGTTCTCAAAGTTCCTCCTAAAACCCAATTTTAAGGTCACTTAGAGAGACAATGCGGTAGAACATTTATTTGCACCCCTAGATATGTTTGAAACTATGGCTGATAACCTAGTTACGATTATGGGGGGGTTCTGACCAAAGGTTGGTCCTGGAACTGAAAGTCTGACAACCCCCAGACTACAATGTACAGAAGGAAAATAAGTTAGTGCTTGAAACAGGGGCAAGGGCTTATTTGAAAGGGGATAATTTCAATTGGTTCTCCAAGTTCCACCTAAAAACTCAACTTAGAGAGACCAAGGGGTTGAATATTTATTTGCACCCCTACATATGGTTGGAACTATGACTGCTAACCTCGTTATGGTCATGGGGGTCCCGGACCAAAGGTTGGAACTTGAACTGAAAGTCTGGCAACCACTAGTCTACAATTTACAGAAGGGAAGTTAGTTAGGGAAGATGGCTAGAAAAATCCAGTCCAATATTAAACTTTACCCAAAAATAGCTCATTATCCTTTCACTTGCCAAGCAATTCCATAACCTGACTGCCTATGTGGCAAGAAACCCCTTTTTATGCCCGTGGTGTAATCTCCTTTCCTCCAGTCTTAGTTAAGGTTCTTCTGTTACCCACAGTTTAGAGTTCATAGGACATAATTCAGAGAGTGTCTCACAATTGGCCACGTTCTTTTTACCCCAAACTGATGTTCTATTTTTGACGTCAGTCGGTTACAATGTTGACTCCTAACTGTTAAATTGGTTCGATAGTGAACGTGCTTAATTATGAGAGTTCACAAGTAACAAAGAGGCCACTATTAATGAGTCTTCTGATTCTGGGGTCAGGTCTGCATGGTCAGGCAGATTAGTTTATGAGCTTGAGTATTTTTGGTGTTGGGTCATTTCCTTCCAATGATAAAATGGGGATGAGTGTTCCCACTGCTGATTAACTCCTTTACCTCCAGTGTGTATGTTGTATCTCTAAGCATGTGTTTAAAAGGACAGGACCTGGAGGGGTCGGTGTATCTTATCTGCAGTCCAGTTGATGGTTTCCTGTGAGCCGAGAGCCAGAACCGTTACCAAATGATTCATCCGCACAGCAGTGAGGTCAGACTCCTGGAATGTGGCCTATAAATGAATTTACTTGGCAGCCCGGCCATAGTAATGTTTGTAACCCAAAAATAATTGGCACTGGGGTGACTCACTTTGGCTTACGGGGTGGGGGTTTAATTGAAAATCCATCTCCGTATCGAGTAGAAGGGAGAAATGTCTATCTCCAAAGCCGGCGTCAGCTGGAGAATATGTTTTCTGTGTGAATGACTAAGCCTGTGTGTAATGTTTGTAATTGGTTTTTTTGTCTCTTGTTTTTTCTCCCACCATATTCACAGGTTTTGAGAATGTTGGATATACATTAGCCCTACTGTACCTTATCACTTCCACTGCTCCCCAGTACTGCTGTGTGGTGCAAGGCTTCCTCTGCAGGTCTCTCTATGCACAATAATATATCTGTAACCTTGTTATGAGCTAAGGGGGGCCAGTCTGAAGGCCAGTTAGGGGGAGATTTGGGGTGAATGTTTATTTGTGCCCTGGGTACCCCTGGAACTATAGTAGGGTGACACCCCAATGTTTCTATATATCTGTAACCTTGTTATGAGCTAAGGGGGCCCAGTCTGAAGGCCAGTTAGGGGGAGATTTGGGGTGAATGTTTATTTGTACCCTGGGTACCCCTGGAACTATAGTAGGGTGACACCCCAATGTTTCTATATATCTGTAACCTTGTTATGAGCTAAGGGGGCCCAGTCTGAAGGTCAGTTAGGGGGAGATTTGGGGTGAGTGCTTATTTGTACCCTGGGTACCCCTGGAACTATAGCAGGATGACACCCCAATGTTTCTATATATCTGTAACCTTGTTATGAGCTAAGGGGGCCCAGTCTGAAGACCAGTTAGGGGGAGATTTGGGGTGAGTGTTTATTTGTGCCCTGGGTACCCCTGGAACTATAGCAGGGTGACTGTTACCCCAATGTTTCTATATATCTGTAACCTTGTTATGAGCTAAGGGGGCCCAGTCTGAAGGTCAGTTAGGGTGAGATTTGGGGTGAGAGCTTATTTGTGCCCTGGGTACCCCTGGAACTATAGCAGGGTGACTGTTACCCCAATGTTTCTATATATCTGTAACCTTGTTATGAGCTAAGGGGGCCCATTCTGAAGACCAGTTAGGGGGAGATTTGGGGTGAGTGTTTATTTGTGCCCTGGGTACCCCTCGAACTATAGCAGGGTGACTGTTACCCCAATGTTTCTATATATCTGTAACCTTGTTATGAGCTAAGGGGGCCCAATCTGAAGGTCAGTTAGGAGGAGATTTGGGGTGAGTGTTTATTTGTACCCTGGGTACCCCTGGAACTATAGCAGGGTGACACCCCAATGTTTCTATATATCTGTAACCTTGTTATGAGCTAAGGGGACCCAGTCTGAAGGTCAGTTAGGGGGGATTTGGGGTGAGTGCTTATTTGTACCCTGGGTACCCCTGGAACTGGAACTATAGCAGGGTGGCACCCCGATGTTTCTATATATCTGTAACCTTGTTATGAGCTAAGTGGGCCCAGTCTGAAGTAAAATTGCATTTTCTCTCTAGAATGTTCATATTTCCAATTTTTGTTCCTTAGCCAGCTACATGACAGTGTCAGCTCCGAAAAATATGAATCTTAGATCCTGTCTCCCCGATAGGAATTGTTTGCTCTACAATGAAGAATGTTTCTCCCACGTCCTTGTGTGAGCATCCTGTAGTGGCCATACGTCACCTTTTTATGTGGCGCTGCCTGCGTTTATCATGGTGTAATGAATCTCCGGCTGCGGAGCTGGCGGCGCATTTTGCGCATAGATAAAGGGGATCGAGGGTCTGTCTGATCTGTCTCCCAGTAGCGCAGTTGCAATTATAGAAGTGACAGTCGGACACGATGCAGGTAGTGGTGCGGGTCCAGCTCTTGAGGAATAGGTCTGTTTACTTAGGGATTATGGGGGAACATTCCGCACATTGACTCCATATGGGGCTGATATTGAGGGCTACAGAGAGGAGATGGTGAGGATGAAGGGCCTGTAGAACAATACTCTTTTCCTTGTAATGATGAGACTCAGCGCCAGGGGACAGCTGTCTAGGAGCCGAGTGGCAGATAAACCCCCTCCAACAGGTTTCTTCGCTGGCAGCTGCCCCAAGACCACAGTTGCGGCACCATTTGTCTGCCCACACATGTCCTGGCATTCTGTCGACAAACCCTGCGCCTCGTTATTTGGAATGAACTCACAGATTTGCCTTCAACTAATCCGCTGCAAAAGCGACAGTTGGACACTGGCTCCCATTGTCTCGTTATTGAACGTGTCATCTAGAATATACGGCTAATTAGGGCCTGTCTGGAGAGAAGGAGACTACAGTAGACTACGCTACAATTTACTGTCATGGTAGAGGCAGAAAGTGACTCCGTACCAATGAACTGTGTGTTAAAACTGCCCATCAGGCTACATTATGTTTTGGGGGGATCTGTACCAGTCCAAGGCCCCCACAGCCCTTTATCAATGAAGGTACCCCCAATAGCTCCCCACCTGGTGATTCACCGCACATACTTTGGGCTGCTGTCACTTACCTGAGCTTAGGGCCCATCTAACTGGAGATACTGTATATATATATATATATATATATATATATATATATATATATATATATATATATATATATATATTGTATATATTATAAGATGCAGCAAGAGCAGCTGCCTAATGCAGCACCAGAATATTTAAGTCGGCTCAACTTAATAGATGCGTTTCCAGCGAAAGGTGTAAGTTTGTTTCTTGATGAGGATGATTAAGCAACAATGAACGGCTCCATTCGCCCATCATAGAAGAGCCCAGAAATGGTCGATAATGAATGATGAGAGTTTGAGAACATGTTGTGCGTGTGTGTCCCTGGCAGCCCCGTGATATTGATTGGATCTAATACATCAAGATATGAATTGTCTGCATAGATCCGCAGTTATTGGAGGCCCTTTCATGTCATGACTGGAGAGAGATGCAGTTCACTTCTAAACCTGGGTACTATCTGTTCTGCCCACACCCCAGAAAACAAGTTAATTGGCTCCTGATAAAGCTGACCCTAGTGTGTGTGACTGTGATAGGGATTGAACTGGGCTGGTGGGACAACGAGAGAAAACCTGATGGCCCCGGCCCCCAATGCCCCCCCCCGGGCCAGACCTGCTCCCCGATTGCCCCTAATGAGCCCCCTAAAGAAAAAGATAAGCAAGCAGCAAGGCACCAGAGCATGCGCACGCTGGGAAAGCATTGACCCAAGAGTACTGGGGGGGACTAGGAGAGCACTTGATGTCTCAGTCCCGGTGGGCCCCTGATGCTCCAGTCCAACCCTGGATAGGGACCTTAGATTGTTAACTATACTGGGGCAGAGACTGATGGGAATGTAATAGGAACCTTAGATTGTAAGCTCCAATGGGGCAGAGACTGGTGGGAATGTAATAGGAACCTTAGATTGCAAGCTCCACTGGGGTAAGGGTTGAAGGGAAAGTGATATGGATCTTAGATTGTAAGCTCCATTGGGGCAGGGACTGAAGGGAATGTGATAGGAACCTTAGATTGTAGGCTCACTGGGGCAGGGACTGATGGGAATGTGAAAGGAACCTTAGATTGTAGGCTCACTGGGGCAGGGACTGATGGGAATGTGATAGGAACCTTAGATTGTAAGCTCACTGGGGCAGGGACTGAAGGGAATGTGATAGGAACCTAAGATTGTAAACTCCACTGGGGTAAGGGTTGAAGGGAAAGTGGTAGGGACCTTAGATTGTAACCTCCATTGGGCAGGGACTGAAGGGAATGTGATAGGAACCTTAGATTGTAAGCTTACTGGGGTAGGGACTTATGGAAATGCAGGAGGAACCTTAGATTGTAAGCTCCACTGGGGCAGGGACTAAAGGGAATGTGATAGGGCCATTAGATTGTAAGCTCACTGGGGCAGGGACTGAAGGGAATGTGATAGGAACCTTAGATTGTAAGCAAGTTCCACTGCGTTAGGGGCTTAATAATACAGGGAGATGTTGGCACTATATATCTATATCTATACACAGGCCTAGATTTGTGGAAAAGCCACCAAGGCCCCAGCCTAGAGTGGCAGGATTTTAGGGGGCGGCATGCTGCCCAACCACACCCACATTAGTTCAGTTACACTGGGGATACGCTGGAGATACAATCACTTTTTTAAGTTTCCTGTGCGCCAATCCCCATTGCTCTAGTCCCCATGAATAAATGGAAGGGGACAGGGGCAACGAGCGGCAGTGGGCCTAGGGGCGCCCGCTATGTAAATCCGGCCCTGTCTATATTTATATATAGGATGATAATGATATAAAAGCTGCTAACTATAACATTGGTCAATATCTCTCCCCTCTGTACACACAGTGGCCCAGATAAACTGCAACTTGTTTAATTTCCAAGGCCTTGAAGGGAGACAGAACTCAACCTTTGTTTATAGATCTGAAGCAGAATCTGTTACCCCCCATTGGCTCTACAAGGCCAGAAACACGGAGCTGCCTCTTGACCTTCCTCTTCTCACCAAAACACAAGTTGTTTAGAGTCACAATGTTGTGTGTCAGAGCTGAGGAAACGGGGGAGATAATTGAGAGGAGGAGGAGGAGGAAGGATAGTTAGTGACCCTTAACTCCTGTCACAGCCTCCACCCTCGGAGTCTTTAACCTAGAGATCTACAAGAAGATCCCAGGTCCAAGTGGGTGACCAGTTATGATACAATTGAACAACTTAAATCTGGAAAAAAAACACTTGCTGGGCCCCATCAATCAGTTCGTAATAGGGGGCTAGTGAGACCTCTGGGGACAGGGGAGCTGATGCCATTATTTTGGGGTAATCTCGCCCTCTTTATATTAATGGTTGTCCTTGCCTGATAATGTAATGGGAATGGCAGTGAGAGGCGTCAGTAAGAGAACAGAGGGGGAGCAGATGGGCTTAGGGGGGAGAGCAAGGCCCACAGACCAAGGATGCCAAGAGCTGGGAAGAAATAGAATATAAAAATAGAAATATCTATGAATTTATGTCTTTGTACTAAAAAGAAAAAAGAGCCATTGCAAGTCCCAAAGCAGCTTCCAAACTGCCAGCGCCCAGAGCTATTCCTGTATCTGCCCACGAGGGTGTTGGCCAATAAGGTGAGTCAATATGGACGACTTGCAGAGCGGCCATTGTGTCTCTTGCTGAAAAGGCATCCGTCCCTTTCCTGAAGCTGCCTAATGTATCTGCCATTACCAGCACATCAGTGAGAGAATACTGTAACTTCCCCACTCTCCCTGTAACGAACCCTTCTCTAATTAAGAGCAATTAACATAAGGATGAATGACACTGGGTGGACAGGCAAAGGTCATGGGTATTCAGCAGATTCCTCTTGTTACTCATGGATGCTCGGGTATCATTTGTTTGACTTGAGCATCTTACTCTGGACCTGCTGTTGGAAAACATTGGCTGGAACCGCTGCCTAGTTACTAGGAGACCCTAGCAACCAGATAACAGATGAAAATCCAGCTTCACAACACAAAGGCAAACTGTTATATGTTTATTTTCTGCAGCACAGGGAACCAGGGCCACCCCATAATAATCAGTTAGCAGGGACCTCCCCATGTATTAGCCCACTGAGCACTAACAAGTAGAATGGGGCACCAGTTAATAAAAATCTCATTTTTGCATGGCCACATATCTGACCCAATTACTCAAAAAAACATACCTGGAAGTTACTATCTATAAAAGTCACATTTTTTTTGTATTAAATACACATAGTAAAAAAATGGTACATACTGACCCCCCAGTGTGTCTCTCCTTTATGATTATGTGTAAAGTGGATATTTGGAGGGTCAGTATGTACCATTTTTTTACTATATGTATTTAATAGAAAAAAAATTACTTTTATTTATAGTTGCTTCCAGGATATATTGTATATATTATATATATTATATATGAGTATTTGTCCCATAGAGCCCTGGGAGCTGAGGCGAAATCCTGGAGCTACTGGTGCCCTATATGGACTGGTAGACTGGACTCCCCCCGAATTAACAATTTTTGTATTCTCACATCTCTGACCCATCCCAAGCACAACCCATTATACCCTTACCCTGCCGACAATATGTATAAACCCCACCCACTCAACAAGCCCTGCCCACCTTGTGACCCATAAACTGCACCTTCCATCTCTGAGACCCCCCTCTGTCATAGAGAACCTTCTGTAAACTTTCCCATCAGTAGAGGGTAGACAGAGGAGCTCACAATCCATTGGCTTACTGGCTGCAATGGGGAACGGTACTGCCCTTGTCTATCCTCCCATATAAGAAACAGAGATCCAGACGAGCTGAGGGAAAGGGAAGTCTGGCCTTACATATAGGTGGGGGCTGCCATATTGCTTGGCCTGTTAGGGTTTTGAGTAACAGAAAGTGAAGACTTTAAGATGACATACCTCCCAACCAGCGCTGATCCGCGCCTTTATGCCGCCTGAGGCCGCCTTCCATTGCCGCCCCTACCCCTCCTCACGGCGCTCATATTTTCTGCGCAGGAGGGGGTCGGGGCGCTGCACGACGCTAGTGCAGAGAGCGCAATTGCGCTCTCTGCACTAGAAGAGCCAAATTTCCGGGTTGAAAACCGGAAATTCGGCTCTTAGTTACCAGGAGCGGCATTTTTGCCGCCCCTGGTAACCAGGGGGGCGCTGCCGCCTGAGGCGAGTGTCTCAACGCGCCTCATTGGTGGAGCGCCCCTGCTCCCAACATTTTGAAAATAAAAAGAGGGACAAAAAAGTTGGCGAGCGTAGCGTGGTAATTTTTTGACCACGCCCATGTTTGTAACCACACCCCCTAATTACCATGTTCATTTTACAACATTTGGCAGGTTATGAAAGTTATTACAGTTTTGCTAATGAAGGCGAATTGCCCTTTAAGCTGTGAGTCTAACTTTTCCCAAGAGACCTGTTATCTTATATTGTTCCAATTACTTATTTGCTTATCTCGAAATTGCTACAAAAGTATCTTATCTGCACCTAGTGGCTGTTCTGGGCTCTCTGCCAAAAGCCAATTAAGTGAGAAACTTTGTTTCTTTTTCTGGCTGTTCAGTGCCGAGAAAAACTGAACTTTCCAGTACAAACGAGGGACTGGTTGACCTGTCAAAAGAGGGACTGTCCCTCTAAAAACAGGACAGTTGGGAGACGAGCCAAAGAGTGAGATCATAGGGCTAAAATTCTGTCTCTCTGACTGAAGACGTGGGGTCGTCCCCTGTAATAGGAGGAAGGGAGAGGTTCCTTTGCGTGCAAAGAAAATCCCGATGCTCAGCAATGGTGATACAATTCAATGTTGGTGTCAGCAGGATTGCTACAAATGTTCGAGTTGTAATTTAAATGTCATTGCAAAAACTGTTATTTATATATATATATATATATATATATATATATATATATATATATATATATATATATATATATATATATATTTACTGCAATGCTGGTTCTGACTCCTGAAACAATGTAGCAAATGTCACTTCTCCTCCAAGTCTGTTAATCAGTTGGATATTGCTACCACCAGAAAAACAGAAATTGGTTTTAGTCACTCTAAGCAGCCCCCGCCGTATCCATGTTTATTAAAAAAAATGTATTTTAATTACAATAAAGCCCTAGTTTTAGCATCTGTGTGTATTTATATGATGGAGTCGGACGGTGGGGTGGTGGGACCGCTGGCTGAACCCTTGCAATTAGCAGAGGTGTAATAAAGAGCTTTTTCGAGTAAATATAATGTAATGGTGATGCTTAGAAGCGCAGTACAAACAGAATGGTAGATAATAGGAATTAATTAATAACAGCTTCATAATTCGTTAGTGCCCCGACCTCGTTGTCTTCCCATTCATCAAAGATTCTAATAGAAACTGAGATTCCAGTAAGTGACCCAGCATTTCTCACGTGTAGACTGTGCAGTGTAAATGAGGTGAAGCCTTGTTAAATTCCTCCATACTAAGCCCAATCCAGCAGGAACAGTCCCTAAATTTGCTCATAGTCTGTACAGAGAGATCCCATAAAACTATGGCAGCATAGGTATTGTCTGTACTAAGCACAATTCAGCAGGAACAGCCCCTAAATTTGCTCATAGTCTGTACAGAGAGATCCCATAAAACTATGGCAGCATAGGTATTCCCTGTACTAAGCACAATTCAGCAGGAACAGTCCCTAAGTTTGCTCATAGTCTGTACAGAGAGATCCCATAAAACTATGGCACATAGGTATTCCCTGTACTAAGCACAATTCAGCAGGAACAGTCCCCTAAGTTTGCTCATAGTCTGTACAGAGAGATCCCATAAAACTATGGCAGCATAGGTATCCCCTGTACTAAGCACAATTCAGCAGTGTTGGTTACACTGGCTTAATGACTCTTATATAACATTATTATTCTATTTAAAAATGCTCTTCCTCAGCCAGAATTTACCATGAAATCCCCGGGCAGATATAATATTGATGGACAGGCAAAATATTAGATAAGCTTGCCAGGATCTGGCCCCGCCTCTGCCTTTGTCAAAGGATTGGGAGTCTTTCCTCCTATTGTTTCCATGAGTGCAGCAGTCAGAGATGGTATTTACTGTTTATCTTCATATATACATATAGCTATAATCATTTGAGGATTTATAGTTTTTTAAAATCCTAGGTTCTGGGGTATTATACATGGAATTGGTCCTGTATTTATCTGCCATGTGTTCTGGGGTATTATACATGGAATTGGCACTGGGTTTAAACTGCTGCGTGTTCTGGGGTATTATACATGGAATTGGCACTGTATTTATCCTGCTGTGTGTTCTGGGGTATTATACATGGAATTGGCACTGTATTTATCCTGCTGTGTGTTCTGGGGTATTATACATGGAATTGGCACTGGATTTAAACTGCTATGTGTTCTGGGGTATTATACATGGAATTGGCACTGTATTTATCCTGCTGTGTGTTTTGGGGTATTATACATGGAATTGACACTGTATTTATCTGCTGTGTGTTCTGGGGTATTATACATGGAATTGGCACTGGGTTTAAACTGCTGCGTGTTCTGGGGTATTATACATGGAATTGGCACTGTATTTATCCTGCTGTGTGTTCTGGGGTATTATACATGGAATTGGCACTGTATTTATCCTGCTGTGTGTTCTGGGGTATTATACATGGAATTGGCACTGTATTTATCCTGCTGTGTGTTCTGGGGTATTATACATGGAATTGGCACTGTATTTATCCTGCTGTGTGTTCTGGGGTATTATACATGGAATTGGCACTGAATTTAAACTGCTGTGTGTTCTGGGGTATTATACATGGAATTGGCACTGTATTTATCCTGCTGTGTGTTCTGGGGTATTATACATGGAATTGGCACTGGATTTAAACTGCTATGTGTTCTGGGGTATTATACATGGAATTGGCACTGTATTTATCCTGCTGTGTGTTTTGGGGTATTATACATGGAATTGACACTGTATTTATCTGCTGTGTGTTCTGGGGTATTATACATGGAATTGGCACTGTATTTATCCTGCTGTATGTTTTGGGGTATTATACATGGAATTGGCACTGTATTTATCCTGCTGTGTGTTTTGGGGTATTATACATGGAATTGACACTGTATTTATCTGCTGTGTGTTCTGGGGTATTATACATGGAATTGGCACTGTATTTATCCTGCTGTGTGTTCTGGGGTATTATACATGGAATTGGCACTGTATTTATCCTGCTGTGTGTTTTGGGGTATTATACATGGAATTGGCACTGGATTTAAACTGCTGTGTGTTCTGGGGTATTATATATGGAATTGGCCCTGTATTTATCCTGCTGTGTGTTCTGGGGTATTATATATGGAATTGGCATTGTATTTATCCTGCTGTGTGTTCTGGGGTATTATACATGGAATTGGCACTGGATTTATCCTGCTGTGTGTTCTGGGGTATTATACATGGAATTGGCACTGTATTTATCCTGCTGTGTGTTCTGGGGTATTATACATGGAATTGGCACTGTATTTATCCTGCTGTGTGTTCTGGGGTATTATACATGGAATTGACACTGGATTTAAACTGCTGTGTGTTCTGGGGTATTATCAGTAGCGATCCTAGAGGGGGGCGGGCCCTGGTGCGTGACGCGCAGCCGGGCCCCGCCCCCCTCCGTACAGCCGCATTTGTATGTGGCGCACGGACTGCCGGGAGGCCCTGAGGGGGTGCCCGCTCGCACCCCCTGCTCCCCCTGTAGTTCTGCCACTGGGTATTATATATGGAATTGGCCCTGTATTTATCCTGCTCTGTGTTCTGGGGTATTATATATGGAATTGGCACTTTATTTCTCCTGCCGTGTGTTCTGGGGTATTATACATGGAATTTATGGGGTGCCGTTTGTCCCAAATACATTCTGTATACAAAACTATCCCTAATACACAGAATGAATGTCTCTCGTGTTATATAAGTATTTGTGACCATACACAGAGAAAAAAAATATACAAAAGACTTATTTCTATTAAAGAATGAAAACAAAATCTGGTTAGTGCACAAAAGGGTGTCATTTTATCACAAACTCCATTCTGTACAGTTTAAGAAGCCATCTGTCTCACAAATGTTTAACCTCCATGTAAGGGACGCACTTATGTGCAAAGTTACTTACAGAATGAATTATGTAAAAACAAAGTTGGACATAATATATAATAGTGTAACTTACTAGTGCTTGTCAAGCTAGATTTGACTGACAAAATAGATATCTGTGACAGAAAGCAAGATTTTATAGTACAGGATTCATTCTTTCCACAAAATGACAGTTTTGTTTCACAAAACAGATAAAATAACCATTCTGTGAAGCAACCAATAAGAACAAAGCTTATTGCCATATACAAACAAGATGAGAAGTGGCCAGCTCTGCTCCACATGGCTAAGGCAAAATATCTGACCTGCTATAGAGGGCGCCCTCTAATGTCCCCTGTGCTGCATAGTAATAAACATGAACAAACATTTCCTAAAAGAGCTGCTGTTAAACACTACAGGTTCATAAATGGAAGTTTTTACAAATGGCTGAGAAATATAATGCTGCACTTATAATGATTGTAGAGAAAGTAAAGTATGCAAAACTTATATAAATATGATCATTTTAGGTGATATGGCTATTCTTATTGTAGCAACCTGCTTGTGTGGCCATTTTGGTTAAGGGCATTCCTGCTGTTTTGCCATTATCTTATGACTCACTCCTGTTCCTCTTCCTGTCTAAGCTGAGAGCAATAATGGGACAGGCCACACCCAACTGCCATATTGTATTATATGTACCAGAAATTACTGTGCTTGTCTGGCTGCTTATAAGTTATAAGTTTTGTATATGATAGTTAGACTCCAATGTCTCCTCCTAGCTGTAATCTTGCACCAATTAGCTTGTAGTAGTCTCTTAGTAATTTGCTTAGCTATAGTTCAACTACTACATAATAGCTTTAGCCAGAGGCTTGGGACTGATAGGGTTGCCACCTTTTTGTAATTTAGTTACTGGTTGGTGGGGGGTGGGAAGAAAAAGGGTCTTACAGGGGATTGGGGGCGGGCCGAGAGGGTCTTTATAAGGGTATTACAAATAACCCGGCAGCTACATTGCCGGTAAATTTGTAATACCGGCCCTGGCCTTGGCTGGTGTTATACCAGCTAGGCTGGTAAAATACCGGCCAGGTGGTAACCCTAGGGACTGATAGAGTTGCCACCTGGCTGGTATTTTACCGGCCTAGCCGGTAAAACACCTGCCAAGGCCAGGGCCGGTATTGCAAATTTACCGGCAATGCAATTACCGGTAATTTGAAATACCCTTTAAAAAAAGCCCCTGGCCTGCCCCCAATTCAAAAATAACTTACCTTTTTTCCAGCGCTGTGCAATGTTGCTCTGCCCCTTTTGTGGCATGCCACGTAGCTCCGCCCCTTTCAGCGGCACCCGTGTAGCTCCGCCCCTTTAGTGTCACGGACCGCACCCTTTTGGTGCCCCCCACTGGCCGGTAATTTTTTTTAATAAAGGTGGCAACCCTAGGGACTGATCATGTCACACATTGTGTATAGTATGATGTGTAGGTTATATGAGCAGCCACTCCTGAGTACTGTGTGTAAACAAAAGGCTTCAGGACTTCAACTTCACCTCCTTTCGTGAATTCGGGTCTTTTCGCCACTTCGGGACTTCAGCTTCGTCTTTTCGGCACTTCCACATTCTGTAATATGTGAAATGGCCGCACGGCTCGGGTGCTCATAAAGGGGACCGGCTCTTTTAAAAATGCAGCACTTCTGTGCCCCCCTTCAGGCCCGGAACACTTGTCCCCCCCCCCCTGCTGGCGGCCCTGGACATGCATGTGACATGGGCACAGTTGTGCTCTCTGCTCTAGTGTTGTGCCCCCCTCGACCCACTCTGATGTGAAAGGGTTAGAGGATTAGAGTCTTTTATTATAAATAAATATAAAGCATTGTATAGCTTGTTGCTTCTATATAACTAGATTATGATCCCCTAAAATTGCCCCTGCCTAAATGACCCCCTTTTGTTTACATACAATACTCAAGAGTGGCTGCTCATATAACCTACACATCATACTATAGAGAATGCGTGGTCATACCTCACAACATATTGAAAGTAAAATTTTTTGTCATGTAGCGTGGCAATTTTTTTGACCACACCCATTTTTGTGGCCACACGCCGTAATTACCATGTTCATTTTACAAAGTTTGGCAGGTTATAAAAGTTTGAAAATATTTCTCCTTATCTAAACTGTTAAAATTACTTATTTTCTTATTTTAAAATTGTTACAAAGTATCTTAGTTGCACCTGTTAGCTGTACTGGCCTCTCTGCCAAAAGCCAATTAAGTTAGAAATTTTGGACACAATAAAGATCTTTACACTTTGAATTGGTGCCTGCTGGAAGTCTGCGTCCATTGAGTGCCTGCTCCTTTTTACATTTCGGTTCGTCCGCCCCCTATGCTGAGGGCTCAGGGCAGTGCACCTGGGCCACTTCCCTTACGTGGTGAGTAATTAGTTTACCACATTGAAGTACCCATACTACAGATGACTTCTTGTAAGTTAGAAATTTTGTTTCTTTTTCTTGCTGTTCAGTGCAGAGAAAAGAGGGACTGTCCCTCCAAAAAAGGGACAGTTGGGAGGTATGTCATACCTCCCAACATTTTGGAAATAAATAGAGAGACAAAATTTTTTTTTTGCATGTAGTGCAGCAATTTTTTGACCACACCCATTTTGTGGCCGCACCCCCTAATTACCATGTTCACTTTACAAAGTTTAGCAGGTTATAAAACAATTCTCATTATCTAAACTGTTAAATGTACTTATTTTCTTATCTCAAAATTGTTGTAAAGCATCTTAGTTGCACCTGTTAGCTGTACTGGCCTCTCTGCCAAAAGCCAATTAAGTTAGAAACTTTGTTTCTTTTTCTGGCTGTTCAGTGCAGAGAAAAGAGGGACTTTCTGGTACAAATGAGGGACCTCAGGTTGAGTTGTCAAAAGAGGGACTGTCCCTCTGAAAAAGGGACAGTTGGGAGGTATGTGTGCACATGATCAGTCCCAAGTCTCTGGCTAAATCTATTATGTAGTAGTTGAACTATAGCTAAGCACATTATTAAGAGACTACTACAAGCCAATTGGTGCAAGATTACAGCTAGGAGGAGACATTGGAGTCTAACTATCATATACAAAACTTATAACTTTCTCTGAGAATCAGGCAAAGCAGCCAGACAAGCACAGTAACTTCTGGTACATTTAATAGAAGATGGCAGGTGGGTGTGGCCTGTCCCATTATTGCTCTCAGCTTAGACAGGAAGAGGAACAGGAGTGAGTCATAAGATAATGGCAAAACAGCAGGAATGCCCTTAACCAAAATGGCCACACAAGCAGGTTACTACAATAAGAATAGCCATATCACCTAAAATGATCATATTTATGTTTTGCATACTTTTCTTTCTCTACAATCATTATAAGTGCAGCATTATATTTCTCAGCCATTTGTAAAAACTTCCATTAATGAACCTGTAGTGTTTAACAGCAGCTCTTTTAGGAAATGTTTGTTCATGTTTATTACTATGCAGCACAGGGGACATTAGAGGGCGCCCTCTATAGCAGGTCAGATATTTTGCCTTAGCCATGTGGAGCAGAGCTGGCCACTTCTCATCTTGTTTGTATATGTCAATAAGCTTTGTTCTTATTGGTTCAGGAATGTGACTGACAGTGTTGCTTCACAGAATGGTTATTTTATCTGTTTTGTCAAACAAAACTGTCATTTTGTGGAAAGAATGAATCCTGTACTATAAAATCTTGCTTTCTGTCACAGATATCTATTTTGTCAGTCAAATCTAGCTTGATAAGCACTAGTTAGTTACACTATTATATATTATGTACAACTTTGTTTTTACATAATTTATTCTGTAAGTAACTTTGCACATAAGTGCGTCCGTTACATGGAGGTTATACATTTGTGAGACAGATTGCTTGTTAAACTGTACAGAATGGAGTTTGTGATAAAATGACATCCTTTTGTGCACTAACCAGATTTTGTTTTCATTCTTTAATAGAAATAAGTCTTTTGTATATTTTTTTTCTCTGTGTATGGTCACAAATACTTATATAACACGAGAGACATTCATTCTGTGTATTAGGGATAGTTTTGTATACAGAATGTATTTGGGACAAACGGCACCCCATAGGAATTGGCACTATTTTTATCCCTCCCAAGATAATTTTTGTGCATAATACAACTCAGGGGTCAACACTACAGTTATCCACTTTTTGGCGCAGTTAAACCAGAATTTAATTGGCTAGATCAATGATATGAGGAGGAAGGAGGGGCCACACATGCTAATCATCTTATAGTTAGATATGAATCTGTCCATATGTTGTCACCTTTGTATTGTTCATGATGGATAATAACAGGAGCTTTGTGTTGTATGAAACATTATGTAACATTAATACTGAAGGATACTCTGCACATCATTTATACTGTTGACGGCTGGTGGAATGGTCTGCAGCACCATGTTGGAACACAGATGAGGGAAGACCAGTCCTTCTAAAATGTTTGTGCCTCCGTTGAATGGAAGAAAGAGCAGATGTGAGGATAATCCATGTGGCTCCCCCCGCCCCTCTAGAACCAACTCCATCTCTCTCTCTCTCTCCCTGGGAAAGGGACCATCTGCATCATCTGTCTAAGGCCCAACAAGCCTGTTCCTTCTCTCCCTCCTCTCATCATTTTCAAACTGGAGATAAATCTCTGGGCCCCGTCAGACTCGCACTTGGCAGCCTGTATTAAATGAAACAAACACATGGGAAATTGCATCATGGTTTGGCCCCCACGCCACATCTTGTGTCATCTTTATTTAACTCCACCAGGCCCCATGCCTCTCTCTGCTGGAGTTTCTGTTCTATGGGGGTGGAGAATGGCGACGTATGTTTCTGTGCTTAATTATTTCAAAGGCCCATGGTGCAACCAATAGCACCAGTCCCCAAATAGTAAAATTGTGCAACTTTTACGGAAATCTAAGAAAGCTTTAAACAAAGGTTGGAGAGCAGGGAGAGCATGGTACTATTAATATTACAGCTGAATAACCAAGGGTATGATAGATAGGCCGCATTTTCCACACACTAAGTATGCAAGCTAAGGACTCAGTATGAAACCCTCAAGGCAAGATTTGACCAACTGGCCAAGTTCTCCTCCCCCTCCAGATGTTCCTGACTACAACTCCCAGAATGCCCTAATGTCTAATTGGGCACAGCTGGATACTCGTCTGGAATTCTTTGCTCTTTCCAACCAGAAGCTCCAACTATGGCAAAACTATTCCATTCAGCATTCATATAACAACATTGGTGGTGGTGATGAGAGCTGAGAGTTGGATGTGGAAGGTCTTCAATTTGCAGCCTTCCAGCTGATGCGCAACTACTATGTTAGTGCATTCCATGCAACAGTCTGCAGTATAGACAGAACCCCTTCTATAGTATAACCCACATTTAAGAGAAGATGATAGCATTGTAGTGATGAGTGACATTTTTCGCCACGTTTCACATCTAAAACTGCACTCATTGGGGAAAATTCAATAAGGTTCGTAGTTGCGCCAGCGTCCGCTTCGCCGCACTTCGCCAGGCTACGCAAATTCACTAAAATCCGAAGTTGCGCTCAGGGGAAGCGTAAGGTTGAGAAGTTGCACTAGCGTTAATTCGCCAAGCAAAGCAAAGTTACGCTAGCGATGCTTAATTTGCATACGGCGCCAAATTGAAGTTACAATGGAGGTATATGAAGCATCAGTACACAAGCCTGGGAAACCTTCAAAACATCAAATAAAATTTTTATTTTGCCCTACACATGTGCCCAATGTATAGTTAAGGTGCCATGAGTTAGGAAATGTAGGGGGGAAGGAGGGGAGCCCCAAAAATTTTTTCGATCTTTTTCAGTCTATCACCCATAAAAAAAGAAAAAACGCCAGCGTTTTTTGGGACTTAGAAAAATGTTCAACTTTTTTGAAGCAATCCCTATCTACTCTATTGCACTTCGCCTGGTCTGAGGTAGCGAAGGAAGTCTAGCGTAAAAGGTAGCGTTCAGAAATTTGTGTAGTTACGTCCGTTGCGCAAATTCACCAGGCGTAAGGGTGCGAAGTAACACTAGCGAATTTATGCCAGTGTCTGTTAGTGAATCGGTGAATTGACGAAAATGCGCTACGCTAGCAAATTAACGCTAGCGTTAAGCTCTTTGTCCTTTAGTGAATTTGCCCCATAGACTTCCATGGGTGAAAAAAAATTTGTGCGCAAAAAAAAATTGACACGCTGCATTGCACGAGAAAAAATTGATGCCTGTAGACTTTAATGCATTTTGGCACCTTTCTGCCGTTTAGTGAAATTTTGAGTTCGAAACAAGTCAAGATTCCCCATCACTTGACTGTATTTCCTATCATACCATGCAGGGATTGGCCGACGCCAACTGCCATATGCAAATGAGTTCACTTTATAGAACATGCAGGTGTTGCATTAGCAGAGATAAAATGTCTGCCAGTAGATTTAAGAACATCAGCTGTTCTTGGGCATACTAAGTCGTATTTTAACAATTGTGTTGGAAGCTGGTCAAAGCGTTTCCCATCTAGGTCTAGCCATATTGTCCCCATGTTTCCCTATTGTCATCATCAGACCTTCTTGTCCTGCCGTCTCAATCTTGTTCTTCTGTTTCCATATAACCCTACTTTGATCACCTTGTTTTACTGTTATGATCTATTGTTTCTATTTTTCCATACAACATTTACTGTACCTTGCTCTACTGTGGCTCTACTTACCCTGTCCTACTATCTCCATCTTGTTCTTCTGTTTCCATCATACCCTACTCTGGGCATCTAGCCTTACTGTCTACTATCTTCATCTTGCTCTACTCTTAACATCCTATTCTACTGTCTCCGTCTTGCTCTACTGTTTCTATTTTTCTCTACTTTCTCCATCATGCTCAACGTACTGTCACCATCTTGGTTATGCTCCTTATCTTCCCTACTCTGATCATCGTGCCCTACTGTCAATACCTTTCTCGATATAACCTACTCGGAACCTCTTGTCTTGCTTTGCAAATCTTGTCTTACTGTGACTGTGGGTCGTATCTGTGCTTATCCTTTCCCATATGCTGTGCCTATAGTTATCACCTTAAAAGAGCTCTGCTGGATTACCCAATAAAGTTGCTATGGTGCTCCACAAAGTAAGGATTTTTTTTAGGGATTACAAGACTAATGTGACCAGTGTCCAAGCCTTTTCTGGTGAGCCGTTGTCAGATTCCTATGTCATCCTGTACAGTGTCATTAATAAATATATTAAAAAAGGCACAGACCCCTGTGGTATCCCTTACTTTGACCCAATTGGAAGGTCACTTTTTATGAGATCTGTACTTTGGGTATAGAGACTAAAGCTTTCCTCTATCCCAAGTGCCCTAATTGTATCCCCTCTTCTCTGATGTAGAACACTTTCACAAAATCTAAAATTATCATTGATATTCATTGAGTTCTGCTCTCTGTGTGAAATCTCTCAGATAAAGTATCTCCGGCCATTTCCCTTTGACAGTAAGGGTAGAACATTGGGTCATTGCCAGGCAATGGAAATTCTAAGACTTTTTCTCATGAGCTCACCAAGTGACCAGCAGTGATTTATATTCAAACATATATTTATGGTATTTCACACAATGTTTTCTTGTAATATTCCGTTTCCTTCTAGATCTTCTTCTCACTTATCTCGAATAAGTATTGCACTTCCACTAATCTCTGATATCTGAAGTGACGTCTGTGTCCTCCAACCAACTCCATCGATCGGCATATTAAGCTTCTTCCCAGACGGTATTTTTCTCACTGGAAGTAAAAGTCTCTGTCGAGTAGAAGCCATCAAACTTTTCCTTTCTTTTTTTTTTCATAAGTTTTATAAAGAGGGGGAGTTCAGGTCGTTTCCATGACAACCCGGCCCAGCATCAGCCACCCTGAAAATATTTATATATATATATATATATATATATTGGATCCTGAAATAAATAGCAGAGAATGCATTGGAGGAAAGGGCCCTGGAGGGGATATGGAAGGGAAATGCGTGGGGGAGCGCAGACCCCAATTTATTCCACATTATATGTGTGTCGCTTTCTCTCTGTGAATTTCTGTGACCCATAAACACATCCAGTAAGTGAATAATGATAGAATTGGCCAGGAAAGCTTCCAATGCAGCAATACAGAGGAACAGGTCACTGCTTATACCTTCCCTCTCCTTTCCTTCTTCTTAACCCTTCAGTTAGAGATCCCCAAGTACATTATATCTCCCTGATTCCCAGGCCAGGTACCCCTGGAACTATATCAGGTTTCTATATATCAGTAAGTGCTCATTTGTGCCCTGGGTACCCCTGGAACTATAGCAGGGTGACTGTTACCCCAATGTTTCTATATATCTGTAACTTTGTTATGAGCTAAGGGGACCCAGTCTGAAGGTCAGTTAGGGGGAGATTTGGGGTGAGTGTTTATTTGTACCCTGGGTACCCCTGGAACTATAGCAGGGTGACTGTTACCCCAATGTTTCTATATATCTGTAACCTTGTTATGAGCTAAGGGGGTCCAGTCTGAAGGTCAGTTAGGGGGAGATTTGGGGTGAGTGCTTATTTGTACCCTGGGTACCCCTGGAACTATAGCAGGGTGACTGTTACCCCAATGTTTCTATATATCTGTAACCTTGTTATAAGCTAAGGGGGCCCAATCTGAAGGCCAGTTTGTGGGAGATTTGAGTTGAGACTGATAGGGGGAAGAAACAAGTAATGTCTTCCAAATGTAAGTGCTGGTGACCTCTGGTGAAGGCTGCAGTCTCTGACTCTTATTACTTTCCCTGCAATTACTTGGTGCTCAAAGTGTTAAGAAAACCACTCCAGCCGGGTTGTTTGGGCAATTATTTACTTATTGTCAGCGCCTCCATGTCTTCTTAAAAAAAATGTGTCCTAAACAGACTTAGTGGTCCCATTAAGATTGCATCATCTAATAAACAAAAGGCAGAGCATCAATGGCCACTGTCCATTCCAGAGGCATAATAAAGCACTAAATCAGGCCATTAGGCTGTAATTCTGTCAGTTCCAACAGACAGGCACCTAAATTACTGGTGAGGAGGTGGGGGGGCTGCCGTCTCCAGAGCTTGGCCTTTCTGACCTGTGATGGCATGTGGCACCCTGGAGATATTTACATGCCAGCCCCAGAGTGAAATACAGTCTCTATCCTTTTTCCTGTGTCTCCCTCAGTCACTGCTTTTGGCCTCTGTTCCTCTTGGGATGCACCTGGGAGGGTCCATTTCTGATCTAGTTAAAGGTTACCAAAAACGTTAGTAAAGTCCATTACTGAGCCTGCCGATATAACTAAGGCTAATTTCTTTGGTTTAAACAGCACATCCTAAACATTGTAGATGACCCAGTTCAATTTCCACTTTCCATACAAGTAGTGATGGGCGAATTTATTTGGCAGGCGTGAATTCCCATGGCGCATAAATTAGTGAAATCGCCGCAAAAATCCATCAGCGAAAATTCGCCAATGTAAAAAAAAAAATGGACGCCGGCGTCCCAAAAACTAAACGCCGGTGCCGTTTCATGAATTTTTCGCTGTTTCGTGAATTTCGCGGGAAATTCTCAAATTTTTCGGCGAAGTGAAACGCTCCAAATTTGCCTATCACTACATACAAGTTCAAGTTTTTTTCAGTTGAGGCACTCCTTGGAGGTCCAGCTTTTGGTCAGAGACCCTCTTAGCCTATTCCAAGATAGCAGTTATCTGAAATATCATTTTTTTCAGAAATACTACCAAGAATATATAGGGAAACAAATACATTTTCACCCTAACTGAGCTTCAAGATGGGCTCTCAGGTGTATCTAGAGGCAATCACCCCAAACCTCACCCTAATTAGCCTTCAAAATAGACTTTGAGGAGTATCTAGAGGCATTGTCCCCAAACCTCACCCAAATTAGTCTTTAAAATAGACATTGAGGAGTATCTAGAGGCATTGTCCCCAAACCTCACCCTAATTAGTCTTTAAAATAGACTTTGAAATACTACCAAGAATATATAGGGAAACAAATACATTTTCACCCTAACTGAGCTTCAAGATGGGCTCTCAGGTGTATCTAGAGGCAATCACCCCAAACCTCACCCTAATTAGCCTTCAAAATAGACTTTGAGGAGTATCTAGAGGCATTGTCCCCAAACCTCACCCAAATTAGTCTTTAAAATAGACATTGAGGAGTATCTAGAGGCATTGTCCCCAAACCTCACCCTAATTAGTCTTTAAAATAGACTTTGATAAGTATCTAGAGGCATTCTCCCCAAATCTCACCATAATTAGCCTTCAAATAGGCTTTGAGCAGTATCTAGGGCAGTGATCCCAACCAGTGGCCCGTGAGTAACGTGTTGCTCCCTAACCCCTTGGATGTTGCTCCCAGTGGCCTTAAAGCAGGTGCTTATATTTGAATTCCTGGCAAGTTTTGGTTGTATAAAAACCATGTGTATGGCCATGTAGATCCTCCTGTAGGCTGCCAGTTCATATATGGACTACCAAATAGCCAACCACAGTTCTTATTTGGCATCCCAGGGGCTTTATTAATACTTGTGTTGCTCCCCAACTCTTTTTAACTTTGAATGTGGCTCACTGGTAAAAAAATGTTGGGGACCTCTGATCTAGAGGCATTTGAGGAGTATCCGGAGGCATACTTCCCGAATCTTCCCATGCCTGGCAACCATATTGAGCTCTCCACCTCCCCAGACATTATCCTCATCATACACCTTTACCAATGGAGACAAAACCATACACTGGCGCTGCAACCAAACCAAGATATCCTCCTGGGGAACCGCATCATTTTTCATTACTATAGTAATGAGTTTAGTCTCAGGCTTGGTCATTGGAATGACAACTAAGTTCTCCCAGTTTTGGTGTCCTGCTCTTTTCTGCAAATTATAAATCCGCCAGAAATGGTCTAAAGCCTCAGGCAACTTAAAGGTGATGTTGAAATCTATTGCTGTTTGTCCAATTACAGCTGATAAATCATCTGGTGAGAAACCCATCCCATCTAACAACATGGTGCGTACAAAGTACCGCCTTGAAGGGGCATCTTCTTTATTGCCATCCCACTTTAGCTTAACCCAGTTCTTTCTCTTAAAGGGGTCATTATCAGATAAATCAGGGACTGGGAAAAGGCGCCTTCTCTCCCAGAAACTTGCTGGATTGACCTGTTCTCCTTGGCCACATACCTGAACTGACACTACCTCTACAGCTTCTGGAAGCCCTTGATCTACCTGTCCCTGGATAACTTCTGTCAATACATTAGCAGCAGAAAAAGCCACATTCCCAGCCACCCCTCCAGCTTGCACTCCCCCACATTCACCCTCCATTCCCCCAACACCTGTCACAGCCTCACTCACACTGTCATTCCCAACAGCCACCGAGGTTTCCACTTCATTCTCCTCAATCTCCCCACTCTCCACCCTCTCACTCTCTTTCACACTGGAAGAAGCAGTTTTTGTTGGTGTAATGTCCATCTCTTCTGCATGCAGTTCTTCTTCTTCTACTGACACAGTTCCAGCTGGATCCTGGGCACTTCCTTGCTCTTCTTTTCCACTGCCACTGGTATTTTGGGGTAGCAGATTTGCTGTAACTTTGCCTTTAACTTTTGGCAGGTCTGGAAAATCTTGATCTGATGACAGTTCAAAAGCCTGGTCCTTCTTCCCAACAGTAGCTTTAAAGGCCTTTTCTTCCTTCTGTTTCTTTTCCTGGGCATCCACTTCCTGCTGATCAAACGCCATGTTCTGCCAGTTTATCTTGCCCTGTTGCCTCTGCAGCCTGGGGGGTAAAGGCTTTATGAATTCCGCCTCACTCTCAGATGACGCAGGGCTGTTAGATGTGCTGCTCTGAAGTGACTTTACCAAAGCTGGTTTTGCTGCTGGAGTGGGGACACTGGATGCCATTGCTGCAAATCTCTGTTTATTTTGATAAACTTCCTTCCAGGGACCGACATCTTTATAAAGCTCAGAAATGCGAAGCTCTATACCAGCAAGTTCATTCCCCAGTTCATCTCGTTTGCACTTGTTAGATTCCTTAAATTTATCATCTGAAAACACCATTGCATTTGTTAAATGTTTTATTGATATTTCCACAGACTTTTTCCTGTTTTGTAATGTAGCTAATTCTTTCAATGCTTCAGCTACTTTTTCTGCAGTAATTGTCTCTTTAACTTTGCCTTTAATACTTGCATGTTTCTGCTCTGCCCCTTTAAATGCAGCTCCTTTACTGGTGTTATGAACAATGCTGGTTCCAGGGCTTACACCAGGGCTGTTGCATTCTGACCCATGGGGAACTGGTGCAAAGCTGGAAACTTTACTCCTTCTCTCCTTTCCACTGGGAACTTTAGTGGTGCCGGCTGCTCCATGGGGTGAAGTTGTGGGTGCTTGAGTGCAAGGTCTGGCAGAGGACAGTCAGCTTCCATTGTCCAACCTCTGTTCATACTGACATCCTGCCCCCCCATAAGAAAGAAGATTCATAATCAAATCTGGAGTCTTGAAATGTCCTCATGACACACTCCCTCCACCCTAACCCTGTCCCACCCAAAACAAAGGACACCCAAAGACGTAGTCAGTCTGGTCTCTTGCAAGAAGATGATTTCAGCTGAGGTGTGGCTTAAGGCTTCAAAGGCTTGATATTGTGAACTGGACATTTTGATGCTTGTAACATTCATTGAAATAAACCTAAAGGGGCAAGACGCCATAGTTAAGTGTTATTAATTTTCTTGTGCCTCCTCCTCCTTCTACTCCTTCTCTCATCTTGACTATCATCTCATCAAATCTTTTTATCTGTGTACCAGATGGGATTGGATCATCATCTCCTAATGATATCATCTCACTTGTATCATCAGATAAAGCCTTATCATCTTCCCTGAATTCAGCGGAGCAATTTGCCTGCATATTTGCAATTTGTTACATTCCATTTCAGACCCTACAACTGTTTCCTCTTCTCCCTTAATGTCAGAATCACCTTCAGCACCACTATCTGTACCCACATCAGCCTGACCATGACACTGTTTCACACTTTGTTTGTCTTCCATATCTATCCTTTCCAATTCATCTTGCTCTTCCATAGCATCTGCCCAAGATCCCTAGAAGGCATTTGTTCCTTATCACCTGAGTCTTATCACATTCTTCTGCTTGAAAACCGGCCCAGTGATATTGTTTTGCACCCCAGGTGCCCTCATCCTATTCAGTGGCCTATTCCAAGCGTTTGGTGGAGGTGGTGGGGGCACATTTATCCTGCCTGCACTTTCTGAAGGAATTGACTGCTGATTATTTGGTCTCCTTACAGAGGAAGAAACAGGTACAGAGACATTCTGAGAAACAGCTGGAGTAGTTAAAGGGGAAGCCGTTATGGGAGAATCTGTAAGGGCTGGGGAAAAGGTTGAGTCCATAGAAGAAGTAGTGAGTACATCAGAAGAAGATGAAATACGAAATTAAAGGGTCAGTACTTGAAGGGATGGTACAAGGAACAGATTGTACCACATTGGCTAATGAATTAGCATCTTTATTGACTTCATTAATATCACCAAGCACAGATTCCACACACTTGCTTGCAACACTTTCACTGATGTCTCCACCTCCACACTCCATAACATCACTTGCATTCACACAGTCTGCTCCAGCCTCCACTCCATCCACTCCATCCTTCCCAGACTCTCCCACACCAGCAGCTGCCGTCAATTCCTGCTCACTCAACTTCCCATGCCCCAGTGCCAAGGACATTGGGGCACTCTGCACAACTGCACAAGTCTCTGTATTATTGGCTGCTGGTTGAGTGAAGATCTCGTTGGATGCTGAGGGCTGAGGGGCACAGTCAGTCTGGGAAGTAGAGGGATGGGAGGGAAAATCCTGTTTTTACTCTTTCTTATGATCAGATTGGCTCCTCTTTCCCATTTTATCTTCTATATTATTTGCCTCATCCAAGCTGAAGATAAAATTGGGCGTATGTATCTGAGCAACAATTGTTTTCTTTGGTTTCAGTTGACCAATCCTTCTAGTCTCCTTGTCACTATCAGAAGTAGATGAATCAGATGCAATTGCCTCATGGACCTGTATTTAGCTTGCCGAGAGTCCTCAAACCTTCTCCTGTTTGAATAGACTTCAGAAAGGGGTCCAATTTTTTTTTTATAATTCTGCAGAATTTGCTTCGCTAAGGTTCTGAGCTCTTCATTTATTATGTTCATTTTTGCTAAATAAAAGTCTTGCTTCTCCACAGCAGCAGTTGAATATTTATGAAATACTTTTTGCAACTCAACTTTCATTTTTTTCCTTTGCAATTCCTGCTCATCTGCCAGTTTTGTTAATTCAACCAGTTCATTAGTGGCAGGTTCTTGATCCTGGTTGTGATTTGAACCAGCATACTGTCCCTTTAAGAGGCTTTCTGCTTGGGGTTGTTCCTTTACATCAGAACAATAGTTTCCCTCTGATGTGGGAGTACCAAGATGGCTGTTCCCTGTGAGACTCTTATACATCTCTACAGAGGGAGCAGCAACATGGCTGCTGGAGTTTGCTCCCACTGCCTCCCCTGACTCCACACCAGCTCCAGACACCACCCGCACCCCTGCACATGAGGCAGTTTTTGTTACCAGAGCATGGGGTGCTTGATGCCTCTCAGGGGAAGTTTTAGAAGCAGCCATTCCTCCCCCCCAATGTGTGAGGTTGTTGTGTGTGAAAATAGAATTGACTGTAACTTCAATTCACAGTTTGCGAAACTGTTTTGCGAATATTTTATCTGCCACCCAAGTTGTGGCATAATTGAGTGTGCGTATAAATATTCGCAATTTGCGAATAGTGACATATTTAAAAAGCTGCTATAGACATTCGCATTGTGAAAAAAAAAATTCACAATTCTCTTTGCACCCTCTTATTCAGCTTTATAAATATAACCATGCGCAGGGCAAATATATAAACTTTGCGAACCAATCTGCCCTGCGTGAAGTTTATAAATGAGCCCCACAGTCTTCCCCTGACACAGCTTTCATAGAGGCAAAGAGATCAGGAGAAATAAAATGCTGACTGGTTTCCATTTTATCTTTATGTTTAACAACACATGTCTCAGAGCTGTTACTCTGCACACAACCCTCCATATTTGCAACAGATACAATTTCTGCTTGTACTTTACTTTACTTGTTTGCACCGTCCTGGTGGATCTCACACCTTCCAGTGTAGGCCCCAAGGCCTGGGCATCCCGCTGGGGGTTTGGCCGCCTAGGCCTTCTCCAATCAGTGCTCAGTTAGAACATCCCACTGGCAGAGAACTGAATTGAACCCTGAATTCTAGCCCCCAATCCAATCATTGGCTTTTGCGAATTGTTTGGGGACTTACGTTTCCTTTCCCCTTGGAATCCCGAGTGGCGCCAAAATTCTCCTTCTTCTCCAGTCTCAGCGTCTTCACTTTCCCCTTGAATTTTACGGCCACAGAATGAAGAAAAATCATTCATTTAATTACTTCAGAGTCTCACCTCCTTATCCAGAAAATCTCATGCTAATTCAATTTATACAATACGTGGAAAATTGGGGGGAAAATGCATTAAAAGCTAATCTTTTGGCACAAAGAAGGATTTTGACTGCTTGAGAAAATAATATCTCTCTGGGCTTATCTAGAAATTTCATTTTTGTCAGCGACAGAAAGAAAAATGTGGGATCGGGTTCCGTGAAACGACTCGTGGAACTGCGCACATCTGAGGACACTTGGCCACCGAGGTCAGTCAATGACCAAGAAAACAACTAGTCATTTCAGCTCTTGTGTTCTCTGTTCTGAATAACTGAGCTTTGTAGGGAAGAAATTTTCATCATATATACACAGGGCCGGATTTACATAGAGGGCGCCCCTAGGCCCAGTGTCGTTCGTCGCCCCTGTCCCCTCCAGGGGGACTGGAGCAATGGGGATTGGTGCATGGGAAATTTAAAAAATGATTGTATCTCCAGCGCATCCCCAGTGTTTTGAACCAATGTGGGTGTAGTTATGCAGCATACCGCCCCCCCTAAAATCCTGCCGCCCTAGGCTCAGGCCTATGTGGCCTTTCCATAAACCCGGGCCTGTATATACAGTGTAAATATGTATATATATATATATATAGAGAGAGTCATATTGTATATATGTAATTCTGCATGAGGTCAAAGGGTGCGTCACTGGGAGGCAGGGCCGCCATTAGAAATCATGGGGCCCCGTACAAAAATTTTTTGAGGGCCCCCTGGGCCCCGCCCACCAAGCCCCATCCCAGATCCCACCCACTCCCCTGGTCACACCCCTGATCCACCCCAGCCAAGGCCAAATTTGTCAAAACCCCACCTACTCCCTGGCAAGCCCCGTCCCACCTGGAACCCACAAATAACGTGTTTCCATCTTGCTCTGCCACAGTCTCTTGTCTGCAGTTCCCCCTGTGCCAGTCTGTATGTGGCTATTAGCGGATACCAGCGGCAGATACTGGGACTGTGTGGGAAACAAACAAATATAATTTCCCAACCCAGGATTGATTCCCTTTTTCTTTTCCATTTGCCGCCACTTCAGGCCCCACCCACTGCACCCAAGCTTCCTTCCCTCGCTACCCAGAATGCAGTGTGGACTGTTCCCACCAGGGTTGGACTGGGGCCCACTGGGACTGCTGTCCAGGGCCCCCCTTGCGCTCTGCTTCTGCCTCACGCTGGCGCACATGCACAGGCGGCGCCTGCACCGGCGCATAAACGCAGAAGGCGCAGCACGCCAGTTAAGTTTTTTTTTTTCTTTTTAATATCTCACGAAGGGGTCCCCGCTGGGGCCAGTCCGACCCTGGTTCCCATGAATTAAGTTTCAAACGAGGGAGACTGCCGGCTGGGGTATAGGGAGGCTCCCAGGTGAACGGCGGGTGGTGCAGCCAATGAATGGTAGGTGGCTCGGAGGCATAGCCAATAGAGCTGGATGTAGAGCGGGAAGGGGCTGGGTGTAGCGCTGAGGGAGGTAGTGTGCGTCATTGGGGACAGGCCAGACAGGAGTGTTCTGGGCCCCGGGATTATGACCTTTAAGGGTTGCCCGGCTCTTTTGAAAAGTGCAGCACTGCCGGGTCCCCCTTCAGGCCCGAGCCCGGTACACTTGTACCCCCTGTGCCCCCCTAAAGGTAGCCCTGCTGGGAGGGATAGGCAAGATCATTTTGCCAATATCTATGCATGAAAAGAACAAAGCTCTATCTATATATTTTTATTTAATTCAGAATAATGTGCCCATTTAAAGCTGTACTTTAAATTAATTGTTAAAGGAGTTTTTCACCCTTGAGTCAACTTTTAGTATAATGTAGAGAGGGATATTCTGAGACCGTTTGTAATTGGTCTTCATTTTTTATTTTTTGTGGTTTTCGAGTTATTTCGCTTTTTATTCAGCGGATTTCCTGATTGCAGTTTGTCAACTGGTTGCTAGGGTCCACATTGCCTTAGTAACTATGCACAGAGACTGGAATATGAATAGGAGAGGTCTGGATAGAAAGATGAGTAACAAAAAGTAACAATAACAATACATTTGTAGCCTTACAGAGCAGTTGTTTTTAGAAGGGGTCAATGACCCCCATTTGAAAGCTGGAAAGAGAATTAAAAAAAAAAAACTATAACAAATAAATAATGAAGACCAGTTGAAAAGTTGCTTAGAATTAGCTATTCTCTAACATACTAAAAGTTAGCTTAAAGGTGAATCACCCCTTTAACCAGTTGGCTTCTGGTATATTGTTTCAGTAGTCAGAAGCAGTAGTGCAGAGACGTAATACTTTATTAATAAGCATGAAGCTTGCTGAGGAGAGAGCCAGAACAGCAGTGTGAGTTGGGAGATTGTATCTTTGGTAAGTTTCTGTATTTAGACTATTTGCCAAAGCTGCAATTTCAGGGTCATTTCCAAGCACTCCCTGTCAGGAGGGGACGACTCAAGAACATTTTAGCATTTTCTGTCACCCCACACAAATTACAGGCCTTCCTCTCCCACAAACACCTCTTAGGTGCCGAATAAAGGCGCAGATTTCAGGTAAAGTGGCACTTTCCCTCTCTCTGGCAATTTGACTCGATTAAGTGGCGGGGCCTGTAGGAACGGCTTTCAGCCTGACACTTAGGAGCCAGCTACAGAATCAGCCGCCGCCACTATCTGGGACCCCTCAAAATGATTGTCCTAAATGTGTGGCACAACCCTGTCTTGTCATGAGCTTCTATGAGGACACTAAACAGCTATAATAATCATTTTTCAATTGGTCTTTGTTATTTAGTTTTTTATAGTTTTTGAATTATTTCCCTTCTCTTTCTGACTCTTTCCAGCTTTCAAATGGGGGTCACTGACCCCAGCTAAAAACAAATGCTCTGTAAGGCTACAAATGTATTGTAATTGCTACTCTTAATTACCGATCCTTCTATTCAGCTCCTCTCCTATTCATATTCCAGTCTCTTATTTATTTCGGTGCATGGTTGCTAGGGGAATTTGGACCCTAGCGACCAGATGGCTGAAACTACAAACTGGAGAGCTGCTGAATAAAAAGCTAAATAACTCAAAAACCAATTGCACATTGTCTCAGAATATCACTCTTAATACAGATATGGGACCTATTATCCAAAACGCTCGGGACCTGGGGCTTTCCGGACTTCTGTAATTTGGATCGTCACACCTTAAGTCTACTAGAAAATCATATAAACATTAAATAAAGCCAATAGGCTGGTTTTGCTTCCAATAATTAATTATATCTGAGTTGGGATCAAGTACAAGCGACTGTTTTATTATTGCACAGAAAAGGGAAATTATTTTAAAAAATTTGGATTATTTGATTATAATGGAGTCTAAGGGAGACGGCCTTTCTGTAATTCGGAACTTTATGGATAACGGGTTTCTGAATAACGGATCCCATATCTGTACTAAAAGTTAATTTAAAGGTGTAAGACCTCTTTAACGCTGGGAAATCATGCACGGGAGCACCCGTTATAAATCTGGAATTGTGACGGGACCCATTTCCCACTCCTTTGACATCACTGAACTGCCCCTCCCCCGCAGACAGTAAAGTGCCACCGGAAAGGCACCAACCCTAGCCAATACCATAGATACTACGTTTTCAAGTTGCCATGCTCTTTGTTGAAATCATGCAAGGAGAATGGATGAAAGAGCTTTGGCATGCAGAGAGTTAATCCAGAGAAAAGGGTTAATACAGGGCTTTAGGGGCCCTTTAACCCCTTCCATGCTTCGATCTTGCTTCCATTAAACACAAAACGTGGCATAGACCAACAAAGGAACCCTGAAGTGTATATGGCACAGGCACAATGATACGTTTATGCCAGTAGATACAGCTGATACAGGGTTAATCCCCATGCTGATCATTGGGGTGGATACAGCCCTGTGAGTCTGACACGTCTATAGGGGGTGAAATTAGACTTTTGCTTATGGATCTATTTTGCAATAGGAAGGAGAACAGGAGTCCGAATTTGCCCTGCAGCAATGCTGTTCCCAGCACAAAGGGTTAACCATTCCCTGTAAAGCTGCTGTTAGTATTCAGGTCCTTGCCTTCCCCTATCTGTGTCCCCAGCCTCCTGACAGAAGGAAGAGCTAATCCCGCAGTTTATACCTATTGCTGCTAATCACACATGAAGTGCTGGCAACTCTTTATCTTTCCATTCACCATCCTAATTGCTACTAAACTGCCAGTTTACTCGCAACCCTCTTCTGGGCTTCCAGCTGAACCCTAACAGTGGGGGGAATCCAGGGGGACAGTCCTTTAATCTCCTGCCATTTAATTGCCTAGCGCTTTGATCGCTCCTTGAATGCACCCAGATTGGCCGGGTAACAGAGAGACAGAGAGGCTAATTATCCCCGGACTGGAGAAGGACAAGCAAATCTCATAGGGGGGTTTAATTAACACAACTCCAATTATGGAAGCATATATCAACAAGGCAGGGTACAGGGGGGCACACAGAAAATTCAGACTATTATTGTTTTGTGCTCAGCCACTATACATATATACACTAGTGATGGGTGAATAAATGCGCCTGGCACACATTTGCGGCAAATTTCTGTGTTTCGCCGCGGGTGAACAAATTTACGAATCTCCCCCAAAAATTCACCGGTGAACATTTGCCGGCGTCAATTTTCGCAAATTTTTTTCATGAAAACGTTCAAATTGCTAGATTTTTTAGTGAAAATGTTCGCATTGTTTGAGTTTTTTTGTGAAAACGTTCGCATTGGTCGATTTTAGTGAAGATGTTCGACTTGCTCGATTTTTAAGTGAAAACGTTCCGATTGCACAATTTTATCATGAAAACGTTCGAATTTCACTTTTGTTTCATGAACTTTCCGATTTCACGTTTTTTGCAAATTTTTTGCAGGAAATTCGCAATTTTTTTGCCAACTCACTAATATACATTAAAAGAAACCTATGCAGCAAAACTCAAATGGTGCCGGGGCCTAATCATGAGAATATAAAGGAACTGGAGGGAAGAGTAAACAAAAATTGCTTCTCTGCCACACCCACTTACATCCCTAAATGTAGTGGAGCGTGAGGCAATAGATAGTGTTTTGGTTCCTTCGTAAAGCTGCCCTCTTTTCCAAAATATTGTTCCAGCCGGTATCTCAAGGGGCAGAGTGGTGTAGTCACAGGGGGGAAAATTTGGGCAGATCTGGGGCAAGGCCTAGAGGGTCATACACGAAAACACACGAAAAGATCCACTTGTTCGTAGTCCCCCTTCCCAAAAAAAGGGGGACTATGCCATCTTTACCTTTAAAATAGCGTTGCAGTGCCAGCCTAGGAGGTGGGGCACAATCGGGTTGGGAGGGTTGCCAAGGTAAGAGGACTGTTTGCACAGGGCCCCCTCAGTAAATATTTTGGCATGGGGGCCCGGTGCTGCCAAGTTAAGTCACTGTATGGTGAGATCCACCTTGAGGCGGGAAATATCTCAGCGCTGGTAAAGCAGGTGGTGGGACTGAAGGTCGCATCAATGAACCAATGCTGTCCTCAATCCAACAGGAATTTTAAGCTTGTCCGATCGACATTTGGCCAATGTGGCCACACATTGATCACAGAAGCCCCATACACTGGACAATAACCTGCCGACTTTGTCTGTCGGCCTGATTAGATCTGATAAGATGCCTGATAAGATCTCCCATCCCACAAAATGTGGCCTGTGTATGGCAACCTTAAAGGGCACCTATCACAGCCAAAATCAAACACATATTAACAATCTGACCAGTACAAGCTAAACACGTTTAATCAAACTACATATATAGTTTTTTGAAAAAACTGCAGGTTTTAAAAAAATCCCTTACTTTGTCAAATGGGTTCTTTCACTGAGGGAGGCCATATTGAGACTCTAACAGAGACTCTAATATGCAAATTTCAGGAGCATGCTCAGATTGTAACACTGCTTTGAGTATTCTACCCAGAATGCCTTGTTTTAGTAAACTCCTCCACTAGAAGTATCCACTAGAAGTGCTGCCACCTGCTAACTTCCAGCAGGTGGCAGCACTACTGTACAGCAGCTAACACACAGGTTTGGCTGATTTGAAAATAGCTTAGAAGGGTTGATAAGCAAACAAGGAATTTGAACTGAGCATGTGCAAGATTTCAGAGCTACAGTTGGCTGGGAAGATATAGGTAGGAGGAGCCTGTGAAATCCAAGATGGCTGCCTCAGCTAGAACTGCAGTGGAGATAGGGGAGATCTTGCAGAAGAAATAGTGAGCTGATCATTTACATTATACAAACAATTCTAACTGTTTTAAAAATCGGATTTCTTGAACTTTCACATAGTGTATTTACTTAGTAAATGATTTTGGTCATGATTGGTGCCCTTTAAAGCTGGCCAAAGACGTGCAGATTTTACCTTTGTATCTGATGAACGTCTGTCCCAACTTACCATAACCATTTGGATGAAATAAAGTAGGAAAAGAACAAATCAGACATTATTCTGCCCGTGACAGCAATCGTACGAAGGTAATGTTTGACAAATTCTAGTGAAACTCCCAAATCTTCTAACCTGTCCGATCGACTAAACGACCAATCACCATGGTATGAAAAATGTCGGAACGATTCACACACAGTCCAAAAATTGTACAAAACTTTGATTCGTACGACTAAATCTTCACGTCTATGGCCAGCTTTAGACCCACAGGCAACACTAACCCATGAGCTCAGTGACCTTGCAGGGTCATGGGTAATTCCCAAAATTTTGCTGCCTAATAAGATCTCCCATCCCAAAAAAATGTGAGTGCCAAATACTTTTCATATTCTATTGATAAACTCTTCTTTCCTCCAATGTTGTTCGAACGCCCCATTTCTCTTGCAACCAAAGCCAAAGTGCTGGGCCTTTCTATCTACCTTAAACTATCAATACTCTCAATTTGGTGCCCTAATCCCATAATCAACATGTGGGCAGCCAATGATCTGTACACAGGCAGAATTATTCTTTCCTTTCCATGAATCATATGCCCTTTCAATGAATCCTCACAGCAGATGTCTGGCAGCGAGCTCCCTAATCAGGATTAAGTTGTACTAATAACCCTAAGGCTGGTGCCGCTGCACAGGAACTAATTGGCAAAAGATGCCCATTGTAAAAGAAGGGAAGTTATTGGTGCTAGACATGGTTACAGTGGCCAGAAATCATAGACGAAAGCAGGGAGGTGCTGCTGTTAGAGAGGCTCAACAATAGCCAGGAAGCACCCATCACCTTTTCTAGCCAGACAGGCAAGACTATGGCCACTTCGTTGGTGTCTTTTCCACAAGTACAGTTTCAATTAAACGAGCTGAACTTTTAGGCTGAAGAAGAAGTCAGGGGAATTTTCCATAAAACAAGGTAGATTTTCTCGTTGCAGGCAGAAGCTTGATGGGGAGCAGCTAATTAGTGAGTGCTAGTGGCCTTTGTTAAGATGATGGCTTGTCAGGAGGGCTTCCCACTGTATATGCGTTTCATTATAAATACTAGCAATTAGTGCCCATTTATTGGATGGGTGTAGTATTCTCTTTTCTCAGAGAGATCACTGGCATAGAGAAGAGCAATGGGAAGGCATCATAGTGGACACCAAGATAGAGGAATGAGCAGGGAGGTTGGTAAAGGAACATACTTATTTGGCAAGCAGCAGGGGGGAGATTGAGAGGGCATCAAGATAGAGGAATGAGCAGGGAGGTTGGTGAAGGAAAATACACATTGGACAAGCAGCAGGGGGGAGATTGAGAGGGCACCAAGATAGAGGAATGAGCAGGGAGGTTGGTGAAAGAAAATACACATTGGACAAGCAACAGGGAGGAGATTGAGAGGGTACCAAGATAGAGGAATGAGCAGGGAGGTTAGCAGGGAGGTTGGTGAAGGAAAATACACATTGGACAAGCAGCAGGGGGGAGATTGAGAGGGCACCAAGATAGAGGAATGAGCAGGGAGGTTGGTGAAAGAAAATACACACTGGACAAGCAGCAGGGAGTGGATTGAGAGGGCACCAAGATAGAGGAATGAGCAGTGAGGTTGGTGAAAGAGCATACGCAGGGTAGGACAACAAGATAGAGGAATGAGCAGGGAGGCTGGTCATAGAACATACACATAAAGCAAAAACCAGGGAGAAGGACAGAGAGGGCACCAATATAGAGAAATAAGCAGGGAGGCTGGTGAATAAGCCTACACACAGGGCAAAGAAGAAGGGAGAAGGACAGAAGGGGCACCAAGATAGAGGAATGAGCAGGGAGGCTGGTGAGAGAACATACACATAGAGCAAGAAGCAGGGAGAAGGATGGAGAGGACACCAAGATAGAGGAATGAGCAGGGAGATTGGTCACAAAACATACACATTGGGCAAGAAGTAGGGAGCAGGACAGAGTTAAGAGATATAAGTGGGAATATGAAAATCAGCAATAATAAGACTAAAGGTCCCTCATTAGGCCACAAAGTACAGAAATGTGGGAACTTATGGTGAGGATGTGGACAAGGCACCGAGGTACGGTGAGGGTGTAAAGGTCAAGTTGTCTTGAGTTTCTACTTTTCCAGAAAGGTATCAGCTCTCCAAGGTTGTGTCTCATCATCAGCATTGTGTTGGTAAGGGAATATTTAATATAGTAAAATCCTATCCTATTGGTGAGTGAAACTTCCCAAGTGGAGCCAACCTTGCTTTAGAAAAATTGACTGAAAACTGGACAAACATCTTTAACTGAAGATGAAACCCCTTTAAATTCAAGTCAATGACAAAACCTAAGCTCATGGGAAGCATTGCCCCTTTAAAACATTTTGTAGCTGTGGTTTGAAGAAGTCTTTTAGTTATACAGCTCCCTATGGCTATTAATTGGCTCTTTGTATAGATGTCACATTAGCTTATTAGCCAATATGCCCACACTTTGGGCAGGTGGTCCAAATTATAGACATTGGCTCCTACGGTTCTTCAAGGTTTTTCTAGAGGCAGGGTTCTGGCATGGGCAGTGTTAATTACATTTTCATTCTTCTATGTGTGTGTTTTTTTTACTATTATACCTTAAAAAGTGTATTTTTGTAAAATGCTTACAAAGCTATTCATAGAACAACTTATGGTCGTCCGTTGCCAGAGAATACTAGCCTTTCAAATAACAGGTTGGCTACGAGATGCATTAACTCAGCATCCTCTGCTTCCCGCCCACTGCTTGTCCTTGGGTGTACTGGCATAGAGGGTCGGCGTGCCCTGCGATAGGAGGGAGCACATGAAGCAAAGGTGTTATTTCTCTCTGTGGGGGAAAGTGGCCAGAGACAAAGCCAATATTTTGAACTCTTGGGTGCAAAGCGCTAGCACTCATTTAGCAATCCAGGCCACTGTGGGACACTTTCCATGGATGACATTGTACAGGGAGTTTCATTGTTATGTTCTGGGTATTATACATGGAATTGGTACCGTATTTATCCTGCTGTGTGTTCTGGGTATTATACATGGAATTGTTATAGTATTTATCCTGTCGTGTGTTTTGGGGTATTATACATGGAATTTGAACTCTATTAATCCTGTGTGTGTTCTTGGGTATTATACATGGAATGGGCACTGTATTTATCCCGCTGTGTGACCTGGGTTATTATACATGGAATTGGCACAGTATTTATCCTGCTGTGTGTTCTGGGTATTATACATTGGCACTGTATTTATCCTGCTGTGTGTTCTGGGTATTATACATGGAATTGGCACTGGATTTATCCTGCCGTGTGTTCTGGGGTATTATAAATGGAATTGTTATAGTATTTATCCTGTCGTGTGTTCTGGGGTATTATACATGGAATTGCCACTGTATTTATCCTGCTGTGTGTTCTGGGTATTATACATGGAATTGCCACTGTATTTATCCTGCTGTGTGTTCTGGGTATTATACATGGAATTGGCACTGGATTTATCCTGTCGTGTGTTTTGGGGTATTATACATGGAATTTGAACTCTATTAATCCTGTGTGTGTTCTTGGGTATTATACATGGAATGGGCACTGTATTTATCCCGCTGTGTGACCTGGGTTATTATACATGGAATTGGCACTGTATTTATCCTGCTATGTGTTCTGGGGTATTTTACATGGAATTGCCACTGTATTTATCCTGCTGTGTGTTCTGGGTATTATACATGGAATTGGCACTGTATTTATCCTGCTGTGTGTTTCGGGGTATTATACATGGAATTGGCACTGTATTTATCCTGCTGTGTGTTCTGGGGTATTATACATGGAATCGGCACTGTATTTATTCTGCTGTGTGTTCTGGGGTATTATACATGGAATTGACACTGCATTTATCCCGCTGTGTGACCTGGGTTATTATACATGGAATTGGCACTGTAGTTATCCTGCTGTGTGTTCTGGGGTATTATACATGGAATTGGCACTGTATTTATCTGCTGTGTGTTCTGGGGTATTATATATGGAATTGCCACTGTAGTTATCCTGCTGTATGTTCTGGGGTATTATACATGGAATTGGCACTGTATTTATCTGCTGTGTGTTCTGGGGTATTATATATGGAATTGACACTGGATTTATCCTGCTGTGTGTTCTGGGGTATTATACATGGAATTGGCACTGTATTTATCCCTCTGTGTGTTCTGGGGTATTATACATGGAATTGGCACTGTATTTATCCTGCTGTGTGTTCTGGGGTATTATACATGGAATTGGCACTGTATTTATCCTGCTGTATGTTCTGGGGTATTATACATGGAATTGACACTGGATTTATCCCGCTGTGTGACCTGGGTTATTATACATGGAATTGGCACTGTAGTTATCCTGCTGTGTGTTCTGGGGTATTATACATGGAATTGGCACTGTATTTATCTGCTGTGTATTCTGGGGTATTATACATTGAATTTTTATTTTACCTATCCCATTGTGTGTTCTGGGTGTTATATATTAAATCAGCACTGTATTTATCCTGCTGTGTGTTCTGGGGTATTATACATGGAATTGGCATTGTACTTATCCTGATGTGTGTTCTGGTGTATAATACATTGTCATTGTATTTATCCCACCGTGTTTTCTGGGTATTATACATGGAATTGTAACTGTAGTTATCATGCTGTGTGTTCTGGGGTATTGTATATATAATTGGCACTGTATTTATACTGTGTGTGTTCTGGGGTATTAAATCTGAAAGTGAAACTGCATTTCTACTTTTTTTGTGTTCTAAAGTTGTTATATGTAAATTATCTCTGTATTTTACTGTTTTTTTGTCTTGGGATTTTATATGTGTATGTGAAATAGGTCCTAGCATATGAAGAACATTAGATGCACCAGACTGGGGCCCAGTGAATTGAACGTTGACTTCCAAAATCACACGATTTACGTGCAAATGCAATTGTGTTTGTTTTGACACATTGGGTGCAATTGCAGTGGACGCAACTCAAAAAGTAACCCCGACTACATGGGAATTAAAGGAAAATCTCTGCATTATGGGCAAAAAAAAACAAAAACCATGACAATTTGCATCCAAATTTCACTTTGCACAGTCTTAAATGACCCAGATTTTCTTCGAAGAGATGCATTTTCAGAGAATTTTCTGAACTCAACTTCAGACAGAACAATAGATTGACAGAAAGTGAGCCTTGGCATGGTAGATAGGCTTTGCCGCATTTATAACTATGACTTTAGATGTGAGCTCTGAGCTCTGCACACTTGACAATGCTTCCCACTCATGTATTTATGTAGGGGGTGGTTTGTACTTTGTCCTTCTTTACCCCCAGTGGTTTTTCTGTTGGTTTTCATATCCTTTGGCTTTTTTTGTTTGTCAGGTGCATGCTGGGAAGGGGGTTATATAGACATGATCTAAGCACTAAGTATGATTGTAAAACGCTTTGGCAAATCTTCTGTTGGAGCGTACACTTCCGCGGCGTTTCAGACACACGCAGGTTTTTGCTTTGCTGCTCCCTTGACTGCAAACAAACTCAGCAGATGGATACAGGGAATATGTTTAACCCTTTGTCGTTTCGTGGAAGGCGAGAGGCACTTTTGTTCCATTCTTTATAGCCACAGATTGTCTCTCAGGCTCGCTGCGACTCAAGATCCCTGTGCAGTAAATTTATATATTGTTCTGCAGAGCAAACACTGCGGGGAATTGCTGAGAGGAACTGCAATAATTGAACAGCTGTGTCACCGTGGGGCGTACTCAGTCCCCCTCCAAACCTGAGAGGGGAAGGCGGGCGAAGGGGGGGGAGCTGTTTGAGTAGAACCAAGTTTTCTTGGAAGAGGAGCAGGCTGGGAAATGAGGGGGTTAGTTGAAACAGGCAATGGGTTTAGCAGAAAGGAGCAGTAGCTGCTCTGTCCTATGGCTGCCAGGGTCTGCCTTTCCTATGGACTATTAACTCTTTATTCCAGAGACCGTGAAGTCTACTAAACAATCATTTAAGCATTGATTAAACATAATATTATTTTGCCTCGGGATCATGTACATTGTACTGTTTTATTATTACAGAGAAAAAACAATCATTTTAAACTATTTGGTTAAAATGAAATCTATATGGGGCAAATTTACTAAGCACTAAGCACACTTCACCAGGCAAAAATTCGCTGAGACATCAGTAACATGCGAAGTTGCGTCCGGTGTGTCGAACGCTGGCGAAGTTGCGCTAGCATTAATTCAGCAAGCAGAGCGAAGTTGCGCTGGCATTGGCTAATTTGCATACGGCAGGAAGTTAAAGTCATGGGGAAAAAATTTTTTTTCAAAATGAATCAGTTAATAGTGCTGCTCCAGCAGAATTCTGCACTGAAATCCATTTCTCAAAAGAGCAAACAGATTTTTTTATATTCAATTTTGAAATCTGACATGGGGCTAGACATATTGTCAATTTCCCAGCTGCCCCTGGTCATGTGACTTGTGCCTTCACTTTAGGAGAGAAATGCTTTTTGGCAGGCAGCTGTTTTTCCTTCTCAATGTAACTGAATGTGTCTCAGTGGGACATGGGTTTTTACTACTGTGTGTTGTTTTTATATCTACCAGGCAGCTGTTATCTTGTGTTAGGGAGCTGTTATCTGTTATCTCCCATTGTTCTTTTGTTTGGCTGCTGGGGGGGAAAAATGGAGGGTGGTGATATCACTCCAACTTGCAGTACAGCAGTAAAGAGTGATTGAAGTTTATCAGAGCACAAGTCACATGACTTGGGGCAGCTGGGAAATTGACAAAATGTCTAGCCCCATGTCAGATTTCAAAATTGAATATAAAAAAATCTGTTTGCTCTTTTGAGAAATGGATTTCAGTGCAGAATTCTGCTGGAGCAGCACTATTAACAGATTCATCTTGGAAAAAAAAAATTTCCCATGACAGTATCCCTTTAAAGTTGAATGGACATATATGTTGCAGCAAATACATTACACTACACAAGCCCAGGGAACCTCAATAAAGAAAATAGAGTTGTTATATTGCCCTACACATGAGTCCAGTGTATAGTTTATGTGCCATATGTTAGGAAATGTAGGGGGGAAGCTGGTTACCCCTTTTGCAGCCTATCACCCTATCAGCGTTTTTTGGGACTTTCAACTTAATTTTGAGGAACTCCTATGAGGTGGTGAAGGCAAGTCTGGCGCAAGAGGTAACGTTCAGTAAAATCTGCATCTTAGTGAATTTGCATAATTATGTCCATTCGCCAGAGCGCAACTTTGTCTGGCGATTGAGTGTGAATGAGAGCCAGCGTCAGTCTCTTTCACTAGCGAAGTTACACCTGCAATGTACCAAAATGATGTCACGCTGGCTTATTTTCACTAGCGTTACTCACTTTCGCATTTAGTAAATTTGTCCCTATGGGAGATGGCCTTCCCCTTAATTCATAGCTTTCTGGATAACAGGTTTCCGGATAATAGATACCAGCAACAGGGTTAAAAGCATAGTAGTAGTGGGTATTAGGGCTCAGTTGCAATCAGACAGATTCCTATAATGAAACTCTGGATTTAGTGCTGGCACATGGACCCAAGGCAATTGCTGGACATGACATTCTAGGGTTGCCAGCCATCCATCCATGTTCTCAAAGCAGGTTGAGTAGACACATTGGAGTGTTAGTTATTTTCGAACTACCATTCCAAGAGCTGTGTTATAGACAGCCCTTGAGCCTTAGACCTTACCATGAGCCACAATAGAAGGTCCAAAGTCACCATGGTGCTCTCATGTACAATGATGGTGGTGCAACAACCCTTCTCCACAAGCACTCAAACTAATGACTAACGTTTTCAATGTCAAGTGGGGGAGGTGGTGGCTCAGGAAGACCAACAACTGGCAAAAGTAGAGCATATTCCATGGGAAGGGAATTTTGACCACTGTTCTTCTACTGAAGAGCACCCAGTCCAGTTTCATAACTAGATGCTTACAATTCCTTCTATATACCAGGCCACCCATTAAATCCTCCCTATTTTGATCACTGTTCCTCCCTATTTTGATCATTGTTCTTCAACCCAAGAACACCAAGTAAAGTGCAATAACTAGATGCTTACAATTCCTTCTATAAACCAGGCCACCCATGAAATTCTCCCCATTGCATAGAGCTTCCAACCACAGTTCCACCAGCCTCTCCTTAAATAAACCAATTCATCCATAAAATCCTCCCCATTTTGACCACTGTTCATCTACCGAAGAACACCAAGTCCAGTGCCATAACTAGATGCTTACAATTCCTTCTATATACCAGGCCACCCATTAAATCCTCCCTATTTTGATCACTGTTCCTCCCTATTTTGATCATTATTCTTCAACCCAAGAACACCAAGTCAAGTGCAATAACTAGATGCTTACAATTCCTTCTATATACCAGGCCACCCATTAAATCCTCCCTATTTTGATCACTGTTCCTCCCTATTTTGATCATTGTTCTTCAACCCAAGAACACCAAGTAAAGTGCAATAACTAGATGCTTACAATTCCTTCTATAAACCAGGCCACCCATGAAACTCTCCCCATTGCATAGAGCTTCCAACCACAGTTCCACCAGCCTCCCAGGTATCTACCACCCCTATATTTACACCATTGACCCTAGCAGTCAAAACACCTCGCACACTTTAAACCCAAACATCTGTTAGACAACAAAAGTCAATTTTTCTCTAGAAGTTGATTGCTTTGGGTCTGCAGCAGGCTACAAACATTCCTGCAAATTGTGTTTTACATATTATTGATAGATGGTAAGTGAAAACCATGCGGATTGAGAAGGCGCCGCGCTCTGCCAGATGAATCTCTAGCCAGCGGCTCCGTTCGAGGTGCAGCACCGACTGTATGTGAGAATGTTTATTGCAATCTATTTATAGGCAGACACATACTGTTTCCAGATTCATAGAGCAACGTGCAAAGTGAATCTTTTGTGCCGCAGGAAAATCTGTTTGGGATGCAGAGAGAGGAGCCTGCTAACTAAGAGACATCATTCAGGGGAAACAGTATCAGAGATCTCTGGAGAAACTGCAGGGGGGCCTGGGAAAACAGGATGAAAGATCATGGCCCTCGCTGGACTGTGTTGCATGGGCTATAACTTTACTTTTGTGCCTCTCTAACTCAATAATTAGTATTCTTTTGCCTATGTAGGTTTTAGTAGCTGAGAGTGCAGATTCAGTCTTGCAAGGTGTCTCCATTATTCTAGCTGGCTAACTCTTAAAGGGATTCTGTCATGATTTTTATTGTGTAGTTTCTATTTCTAAATGACACGGTTTACACTGCAAATAATTCACTCTACCATATCAAAATGTTATTCTTAAACCAAAAAGTGTATTCTTTTTTAGTTGTAATATTTGTGTGTAGGCAGCCATCTACCGGAGTTTTGCCTGGTCATGTGCTTTCAGAAAGAACCAGCACTTCATGATGGAACTGCTTTCAGACAGGCTATTGTTCTCCTACTCAATTGAACTGAGTCGCAGTGGGATTTTTACTATTGAGTGCTGTTCTCATATATACCAGGGAGCTGTTATCTGGTTACCTTCCCATTGTTCTGTTGATGGGCTGCTGGGGGGAAAGGGTGGGGAGCTGACATCACCAGCGCAGCAGTAAAGAGTGACTGAAGTTTATCAGAGCACAAGTCACATGACAGAGGGCACCTGGGAAACTAACAACAGGTCTAGCCCCATGAAATTACATATAGGTTAATTTGCAAAAGTGCAACCAACGTTTGCGACCATCCACAAATACGAGTTTAGATTGTAAAGTCTTCAGGGCAACTCTTGTTCCAGGCATTGTGGGTAATTCATAAGACCATATATTTAACAATAAAGGACGTTGTAGCTTTCAACTGCAGTAACTAAAGCAATTTTATCAAGGTAATTGCCATTTAAGAGGTATTGCCTTTCCAGTGTGACTTTGCTGTAGACAAAACAAATGTATGATGTCAACATCAACTTTCAGTGCTTTGCAGTTTTACAAACTGGATGTGATTTTTTCCAAGTTAATAACCACCTCATTATATTCTTGAAATGATGTTATTTTAGATAATTATGTGGCGTTAATGGGCTCCTGCCAAGAGTATAAAAGAAACGAAATAAACAAGAAACATAACAACAAGGTCACACAGACTCAGCCTTATATAGATCAATTCATCTTTCACTAAATGAAGAAGTGATTTTCCTTACTGTATATAACTTCCTTATACAAGTGCATCAAATAAAATAGCTCACTCAGTGTACGGTGCTTTTAAATGGTCCCAGAACCCCTCAGTGACTCAGAGTTCCCTGTATAACTCAGCCTGTAGCCTTGTGCCTTTATATGGTCACAGAACAACCCCTCAGTGACTTCTAATATCCTTATCATTTACAGTAGGGGGTACATTATCCCTTATAATACATGAGTGATACTCAGAGTTCCCTGTATAACTCAGCCTGCAGCCTTGTGCCTTTATATGGTCACAGAACAACCCCTCAGTGACTTCTAATATCCTTATCATTTACAGTAGGGGGTACATTGCCCCTTATCATACATGAGTGATACTCAGAGTTCCCTGTATAACTCAGCCTGCAGCCTTGTGCCTTTATATGGTCACAGAACAACCCCTCAGTGACTTCTAATATCCTTATCATTTACAGTAGGGGGTACATTATCCTTTATAATATATGCGTGATACTCAGAGTTCCCTGTATAACTCAGCCTGTAGCCTTGTGCCTTTATATGGTCACAGAAAAACCCCTCAGTCACTTCTAATATCCTTATCATTTACAGTAGGGGGTACATTATCCTTTATAATACACGAGTGATACTCAGAGTTCCCTGTATAACTCAGCCTGTAGCCTTGTGCCTTTATATGGTCACAGAACAACCACTCAGTGAATTCTAATATCCTTATCATTTACAGTAGGGGGTACATTATCCTTTATAATATATGAGTGATACTCAGAGTTCCCTGTATAACTCAGCCTGTAGCCTTGTGCCTTTATATGGTCACAGAAAAACCCCTCAGTCACTTCTAATATCCTTATCATTTACAGTAGGGGGTACATTATCCTTTATAATACACGAGTGATACTCAGAGTTCCCTGTATAACTCAGCCTGTAGCCTTGTGCCTTTATATGGCCACAGAACAACCCCTCAGTGAATTCTAATATCCTTATCATTTACAGTAGGGGGTACATTATCCTTTATAATATATGAGTGATACTCAGAGTTCCCTGTATAACTCAGCCTGTAGCCTTGTGCCTTTATATGGTCACAGAACAACCCCTCAGTGACTTCTAATATCCTTATTATTTACAGTAGGGGGTACATTATACCTTATAATACATGAGTGATACTCAGAGTTCCCTGTATAACTCAGCCTGCAGCCTTGTGCCTTTATATGGTCACATAACATTTACAGTAAAGGTGTATGAATACAGATGTGCCTAATGCCTTCCCGGTGTGTCCATAAAACATGAGAATTAAAGTGTAGTCATGTTGCTTCTTGTTCAGCGTCATGCTTAAAGCCGGCAGATTGTGACAGGCGAGTGTCTCTGGGGGGCCCAAGCTTATTTCCAAACTCAGCCAAGGATGAGTCTGTAGCACTAGGAGTCGTTCCATAGCCATCATCAGATATCCCTTCTTTGTAAATGCGTATTTGTACCTATGGTAGACATGTTACTGCCTGCACTCAGTTGTATTTATCAATACTCTTTTTTTCGTTACTGGAAAACACAGGTGTGAAGTGCCATTCTCCAAAATTATTACCCCTCAGAGAGAATTGGAACAAGTCTCTGGGTCTTTTAGAATAAATCTCAACCTCACATTTGTGTTTCTGGATGCCGGTGCCCCTCGCTATTCCCAGCTCTCTTAAATTCTCACTGTGTTTTTCCAGTAATCTGGTTTCTCGCTGCGGAATTCTGGAAACTCACAGTCCCCATGCTGTGCCAGTACGGCAGGTCAGGCAAAGGTCTGCAAATAAGAACCAGAAACAGTTTCATCAGCTGCTACTGCTACGTTGTTGCTGCAATGCTCCGTGTAGTCAGAACCAGCAATGCAGAGAATAGCAATACAGCAGCAATTACTTTTATACACGGCTTTAAAGCCGTCGAACATTTCAATGAATGTATAAGGTCGGTGCTTTCACTAAGCAAAACCTATTTCTCATTATTGGAGCGGACATTGCCTTTTATTCGGTGAAATCGCCGTGAAATTGGAGCTTAGTAAATGTGATTATATAGATTAGGTGAGAGGAATGGGGGAACCAAGCTGTTATTGTTTGTAGTGTTGCGGAATAATAAGCACAGGAATAACAGAATAATCATCTATATCATCTGTACAATTAATATGTCATTTATATATAGGGATGTAGCGAACCGCCGACAATGTGTTCGCGAACGCCGGCAAAAAATGCGAACAGTTCGCGAACAGTTCGCGAACTTCGAACATCCGAAAATCGTTCGATTCGAACGATCGAAGGATTTTAATCGTTCGATCGAACGATTTTCGTTCGAATCGAACGATCGAAGCCATTGGATCGAATGATTTCATTCAATCCAATGGCTTCGATCGTTCGATTCGAACGAAAATCGTTCGATTTTAGCGATCGAATGGTCGAATGGTCGAACGATTTTGACGCGAACGCCTATTGGCAAACGTCGCGCGACGTTCGCGAACTTGCGGCGGACGCGAACAGTCGAAGTTCGCGCGAACTAGTTCGCCGGCGAACAGTTCGCTACATCCCTATTTATATATAACCTTAAAGGCGTTGTTCACCTTTGAATTAACTGTTAGTATGACTTAGAGAGGGATATTCTGAGACAATTTGCAATTGGTTTTTGTTTTCTATTATGTGTTTTTATTGAGATTTTTATTCAGCACAGTCGATCAGCGAAGGGGAGAGCACTTCAGATGCAGATTTACTGCTTAAACTTCTTTATTTATTTGAACTGCCAGACACGACATGTTTCAGGCCATCACAGCCCTTTCTTCAGCAGTCTGGTTGCTAGGATCCAAATCCCCCTAGCAACGATGCATTGATTTGAATAAGAGACTGGAATATGAATAGGAGAGGCCCGAATAGTAAAACGAGTAATACAAATTAACAAAATCAATACATTTGAAGCCTTACAGAGCATTTCTTGTCAGTGATCCCCATTTGAAAGCTGGAAAGAGTCAGAAGAAAAAGGCAAATCATTAAAAAAACTCTAAAAAATTAATTATGAAGACCAATTGAAAAGTTGCTTAGAACTGTCCATTCTATAACATACTAAACATTTACTTAAAGGTGAACCACGCCTTTAAGAAAATAGAGGTGGGTCTGCAAGTGCAGATTTTAAAGGGGTATTTCACCTTAAAGGAGGTTGTTCGCCTTTAAATTAACTGTTAGTATGACGTAGAGAGGGATATTCTGAGACAATTTGCAATTGGTTTTCATTTTTTATATTTTGAGTTATTTAGATTTTTATTCAGCAGCTCTCAATTTCAGCCATCTGGTTGCTAGGATCGATATTACCCTAGCAACCATGCACTGCTTTGAATAAGAGACAGGAATATGAATAGGAGAGGCCTAACTAGAAAGATGAGTAATAAAAAGTAGCAATAACAATACATTTGTAGCCTTACAGAGCATTTGTTTTTTTAGATGGGTCAATGACCCCTATTTGAAAACTGGAAAGTGTCAGAAGAAGAAGGCAAATCATTTAAAAACTATAAAAAAGAAAAAATGTTTCCAGTTTAAAAGTTGCTTACAAAAGGCCATTGCAGAACATACTACAAATGAATCTGAAGGTGAACCCTATTAAAATGAGTTTTTAGTATAATGGAAACAGCATTTTCATAAGTCAGTTTGCCATTAATCCTCATTTTTTTTCTGATTTGGAAGTAGTTAAGGTAAAGGTAGATGTCCCCTTTGGCAGTTGCAGGAATGGGGAAGCTCCTCGACTGCAGACAAAGGTCCGACTTTGTTACTAAGAAAAGAATATTGGTGGTGAGATGAGGTCAGGAGCAGCAGTTTGTAGACAGGCTACAGGTAATAACCCAGATATAATTAGAAGATAGGGAAGTACCGGGGGAACAGGGATCTTGACGTGAAAGTAAGACTTTGACTTGTTACCGTTAAGATACGAGGAAGCCACTAAAGGGGAACCAATGGGGGAGGTTTATGGAGGAAGAAAGGTTTCCCGATGGCAGTGATAATGAATGATAAGAATCTTAGATGAGAGCCTGAGATATCACATTGTAGTGTGTATGCTCCACTAGATACAACAGGGTGGAAGTGATCCCGTCTACTTGCACATGGGATATTTCTTTCAATAAATAGTAGGGATGGCCCGAATCCATTATTTGGGATTCAGCAGAATCCCTGAATCCTTGGTGAAAGATTCGGCTGAATACCGAACCAAATCTGAATCCTAATTTGCATATGCAAATTAGGGGCATGAAAGGAAAAAGTGGAAAAAAATCTTCTTTTGTGATGAAAAGTCACGTGATTTCCCTACCCGCCACTAATTTACATATACAAATTAGGATTTGTATTTGGTTCAGCCAGGCACAAGGATTTGGCCGAATCTGAATCCTGCTGAAAAAGACCGAATCCTGGCCGAATCCTGAACCGAATCTTGGATTCGGTGCATCCCTAATAAATAGCCAGCACTGCCTTCAGTGTTCAGCTCAGAGATTTCAGGGTTTGTCAGTGTTCTGAAATGTGAGATGAAAAGCCCAGGGCATGGTTCAGTGCCACCCTCCGACACCCATCAGAAAGGTTGGGAGACATTGACGATCTTCTGCAAGTCAAATAACATTGTATTGTTCAATAATATTATTACAGCAGCGATGTGTTTAACTGCTATGCCTGTCATAATAATGCAAACAATGGAAGGCAACAATGCTAATGCTAATATTATTCTATCATTAGTGAATGGCATTATGAGCAGCAATCAGCATGGCTTTATAAAGGATAGATCATGTCAGACAAATATGAGGTACAGAGGGTGGTTGTTAATGGGACATTCTCTGCTTGGAGTAAGGTTCTTAGTGGAGTTTCTCAGGGCTCAGTATTGGGTCCACTTTTATTTAATGACTTAGGCAAAGATATGGTAAGTAATATATCAGTGTTTGCAGATGACACAAAACTATCAGCCCAATTAATTCCATCCAGGATGTGGCACTTGCAACAGGATCTTGACAAACTGTCAATCTGGGCAGCTAAGTGGCAAATGAGATTCAATGTTGATAAATATAAAGTCCTGCACCTGGGATGTAACAATATCCACTTATACCCTTAATGGGACTGCACTAGGCAAATCCATTATGGAAAAGGACCTTGGAGTCCTTGTAGATGATAAACTTGGCTGTAGCAAGTAATGCCAGTCAGCAGCATCAAGGGCAAATAAGGTCTTGAGTTGTATTAAATGGGGCATAGAGTCAAGGGAGGAGGGGGTCATTCTTCCACTGTATAGAGCACTTGTAAGGCCCCATCTAGAATATGCCGTACAGTTTTGGTCTCCATCACTCAAACAGGACATTATTGTATTAGAGAGGGTACAGAGAAGCTGGTAAAAGGTATGAAAAATCTTAGCTATAAGGAAATTTGCAGATGAAAAAAATCATCACTAGTTATATACCATTTATCCCTTTCCTGCGTTTATCTTATATGACTGTTTGTTGGGAATGCTGCACACTTGCTATAATTCCAGCCTGACTCTGGAGTATCTCAGATGAGTATGCAAAAGAGCCATTCCAAATTCCACCCAAAAAATTGTGCCCATTCTTGATAGAAAGGAAGAATTCAACTGCCTACGCTCTCAAGTATTTGTCATCCTGCACATTTCTAAGTCCCCGACATAAACGAGCGCCCTTTAGCTTTTAATACCAGTGCAAGTGAAGCCTGAGTATTTACTATATAGGGGATCATTTATGTTATCCTGGGTGTCCTATAGAACAATGCCACAAGTAAGCAGAGACCTGAAATCAGCTCCAGGTCCTTATCACCTTCCGTCTCGTAGATAAGAATTTCTGCACAGCCTACAGTGTGAAGTATTTGTCTACCTCTGGCAAATATTTTTGAGTTTCTGCAGAATTCCACTTAACAAAAGGGCCTTCACATTTCAATACCCAGCCCGTGCCTACTCATACATTGTGCCCAGTCAGAGAAATTTGCATTCCTAATGACTGCGCACCACGGACTCTCTCATCTGAGAATATGTTTCTGTCTAAGGTTGTGACAAGGTTCCGTATAAGCTTAAAGGGGATCTAAAACCAAAACTAAAATTGGGCTTAATGCAAGAAAATATCATTCTGAGCAACTTCCCAATATACATTCAGTACACATTTTCCCTTATTTTAAAGTTCATTGAAATCGAAATTGCTATTGAAAGCTGTATGTGTTTGTCCATTTCTGCCCAGTTGTATCTCTTGAAACAATGTAACAAGAGTCAGCCTTGCCGGCTCTTATTACTCAGCTGGCTTCTGTTACAATGTATCAAAACAATTGGAGCAGGAAAAAAAATGGATGTGTACATAGAGCTTTCAACAGCAGTTATAGGTATAAATAAGTTTAAAACCTGTGACAATGTGTAATGAATATATATTGGAAAGTCACTTAGAATGATATTCTTTTTCATTAAGCAAAATTTTATTTCTGGGTTAGCACACCCTTTTCAGGGGTTCCCAACCTTTTTTACCCATGAGCCACATTCAAAAATAAAAAGAGTTGGGGAGCAACACAGGCATGCAAAAAGTTCCTGGGGTGCTAAATAAGGGCTGTGATTGGCTATTTGGTGGCCCCTCTATATAGCAGTAGACTTGGTTTTTATGCAACCGAAACTTGCCTCCAAACCAGGAATTCCAAACTAGGCACCTGTTTTGTGGCCACAGGGAACAACATGTTGCTCATGAGCTACTGGTTGGGGATCACTGAAATCATCCCTTTACAAACACATTTATGCTGCATGGCATCAAACCTTTAATGGTCAGCCGTTAACTTAACCCTTGTGTGTTCTGAATGAGATATGGTTTTTAATTGAATGTCAGCGGTTTAATTTTAACCTTAGATAAGGAATAAAAAGGTCCCTGTTTGCAGGGAGGGTTGGTAATTACAGAGCTACATGACAGCATTTAAATCCCATAAAGAAAAGGCATCCAGGCCTGAAGGTCTTAAATGTTGTGGTGAGGGGGAAATAAGATATTTACAACATCCGAGCATCTCAGGCATGGATCAAAGTGTGAGGCTGTGAGATTTAGATGAGATAGCTAAACATTCGAGGCACTGGCCAGGAATATTATTATAACTGATTGTGATCTTAAACTCCCAGGACTGCTTCAGAGATACCTTAGCTTATTTTGTGCCCAGAACATTCCTTCTCTGTATATATATACATATATATGTATGTGGGTAGGATCTGCCATATTGGTCTCCGTAGACCAGGGGTCCCCAAGTAAAATAAATCAATGATAAACCAGCTGAAAACAAAAAGGGGAACATTTCCTCTTTAATTAAAAATATCTTAAAGTGTAGATTATAGATTTTATCCATGAGAGTTCTCTCGATTTTCTATATCCTACAGTCCTAAACCTAGATAATCCATAACAGCTATCTATGCAGCTGAATAGGTAATAAGGGTAGCATTAAATATTATTGCTGTGCACTGGCAAAAAGACGTTGTCATCAGAAGAATATGAGACTTAGGTCTCTACCCCCCCCCAGAAAACCTCAAACCAACAAGGTCACTCATATGGCAAGGACAGAAGGACAGAGAAGCCCGTTGGACCCTGTGGTCATTAATCCAAGCTCATTTCTGTTGCATGAGTCATAATCACACGCCGGACACCGACAAAGGAATCAAAGGGAGATGTTGCCACTTGGAGGACTGTGAAACTCCAGCGATGGGGCGGTTGTGATGCTCTTCTCTTCTCTCTGGGGAGATCATTTCAGTGTGTTTCCTATTGAAGAAAATCCTTTTTTGCACAATGCTCTTTGGGTCTTTGGACTGTGCTCCAATAAAATATTGGCACCATGCTTAGGAATGTCAACTAAATGAGTTTCAGCCTCTGTGTAATGTTTTAAAGGAGAACTGAAGCTTAAGTAAGAATTGCACTTGAAATGCTGAACCACACTTATTTGGGGCTTCTGTACCAGTCAAGGCCACCACAGCCCTTTAGCAGAGAAGATCTGTGCCTCTGAAGATACCCCAAGTAGCTCCCCATCTGCTTTTCTTTGGGCTCCTGTCATTTCCTGAGCTTAGAGACTGACCAAATTCACAATCAGCCCCATAGCATCTATGACAAAAGTAATCATAATTTCTGCTACTATTTTGATAATTTATACCTTGACTTCTCAACAACAGCCCAGAGCCCATTGAGCATGTGCAGTACCACTTACACACAAAAGATGCCTAGCATGATCCAACATGGGTAGCTCCTGTGGACAGCTTGGAAGGCCTGGACCATCTCTGGGCCGGTAAAGTTATTTCCGTATATTAAAAAGAGCATTCGTACTCTTGTAGTTCTTCATTAAGGTTAGGTAATACTAAGTAATGGATCATAAAAAGTACAGAAAAAGTCGCATTAAGGGCTTTTTTTTTGTTGACCAAGTAAAAATATGGCACTTGTATTTATCTTCTAGAAGTCATGACTTCCCTACAATGAACCTTTGTAGATTTATATAGGGGAGTTATATAAGGGAAGGAAAATGATTCTGGGCAGATAAAGCATTTTTGTTAGATGGTCCTGAATGGGTGTTTTCACCAAACACAGCACATTCATTCCAAAATACAATTAGAAGCCAAGCTTTGCCCCTGGATTAGGTCCTGTTTTTGGTCTCATATTTATGATTTTTGGGGTTGGAACTTTTTGACATTCTGGTATTTAGACTTAATTTTCGTTTGAGCTAATTTGCTGCAACCCTTGACTTGTGCCTGACACCTTGATACCTCTTTATGGGACTTCTGTGACTCTTGATACCCAGTTTTTCTCCTTCCTGGGTTCTGAATGCCTATTGGACTTACCAAAATGGGTTTTTTTTGTGCCCAACCTTAGTATTGGACTCCATCAGGAAGGGGCATCAACAGTGTAGGCACTGCTGGTGGCATCATCAATGAAGGCATCATTAACATGGGCTGGCTGCTGAGGGCAAAGTCCAATTTCATAAAAGATTTACCATATTAATACATTTTTACATATTTGAACTCTATTGAAGAAGAGTCACGAGTTATTAGATAGTTAGTGAGTGTCCAGTCAGTTTTCCTCCTTCCTGGGTTCTGAATGCCTAGTGGCCTTACTAATGTGGGTTTTTTTTGTGCCCAACCTTAGATCTCTCATTAATGCTCATAAATGACGGCCTCAAGTATTGGACTCCATCAGGAAGGGGCATCAACAGTGTAGGCACTGCACTGCTGGCATCATCAATGAAGGTATTTGTATTACGGGATGTCTGCTGAGGGAAAAGTCCAATTTCCTAAAAGGTGTGCCACATTAATACTAAAACATTAACATTTTTTAACTCTATTATAGAAAAGCCCAGAGTTATTAGATAGTTAGTGAGTATCTTGTATTAATATCAGCCTGGGTAAGATATGAACTAGGGACCCTCAAATATTTCTGCTGAAGAACATATGTCCTATTGACCTGAGTTAAAGAGCATATTTAGGAGTTGTTCCAGGACGGGACATTATACAAACTGAGTTGAGTGGGCAGTGGAATGTAGTTGTGTAATTTCCAACCTCCTTGATAACGTTCCTCGCATTTTTTTCTCTTTATTGTCTCATTCTTTCTTCTCAGTTTTCAGTGACACTGTATGAAATGGCCGTATTATAAAAGGCTGAAACCAAGTGGGAATCGGTGTTCCTCTTGCTGTAGGAAAGCTACTATATATTGCTGTCCTGGATTTTATACCTGTGCTAACTTTTCAATCCTCCAATACACAAGGGGCCGAAGGCTCACCCGTAGTGTCGTATTTTTACAGCTACAGAGAGCAGCCTTGGGATAGGAATGGCTCCCTGAGTGCCAATGTGCAGAGGGAGAGCAGCAGGAGTGCATGCTTCTGAAATGAAACTGCAATTTCTATCATTGGCAAGGCCTCGGCTGAAGAGTTCATGCCTAGAGAACGCAGTGGTTGTGTGCTAACGCAGCACAAAAAAATGGCTCGGTCAGCCATTTTGTTCCACTCTGAGCAGCTTTGTCTTGCTTAGCATGTACAGTGTGCCAGCGAGGGGGAGCTGAGGGGAAAATGTGCAAAGCATAAACAAAAAAAGAAAAGAAATGTAGCTGTCTTTATATATGTATTTGCATTTTAGTTGAGGCTTTTTTTGTTCAAATTAAAGGTGCAAACAAGGGAGCAATGATGGCAGTCAAAATTTAGAGCTAGTTATTTTAAATGAACATGCCCTCATTAGGATTCTGAAACCTTCCTGTAAACTGCTGCGGAATCCAATTTTATGAAGAAAATAGGATAACTACTGAAATAAAGGCTGACTTTAATTGGACAAGCATTAGATGATCCCCTTGTGTCAAGTTCCTGACAGACTGTACTTGATATTAACAGTGACATAAAGTCAGAGGATGATTTTGTGTATGGGGGCTATTTAAAGGTATTTCTACATAGACTACTTCTTTGTATCCCAGAGCCAATACCCCAGATGTATAATACTCCAGAACACACAGCACAGCAGTATAAATACAGTGCCAATTCCATGTATAATACCCTAGAACACACAACAGGATAAATACAGTGCCAATTTCATGTATAATACCCCAGAACACACAGAAGGATACAGTGCCAATATAGTGCCAATTCCATGTATAATACCCAGAACACATAACAGGAAAAGTACAGTGCTAATTTCATGTATAATACCCCAGAAAACATGGCAGGATAAATACAGTGCCAATTCTGTGTATAATACCCCATAACACATGGCCAAAAAAATACAGTAACAATTCCATGTATAATACCCAGAACACACAACAGGAAAAATGCACACGGCAGGATAAATGCAGTGCCAATTCCATCTATAATATCCAGAAGACATAACAGGAAAAGTACAGTGCTAATTTCATGTACAATACCCCAGAAAACAGGGCAGGATAAATACAGTGCCAATTCCATGTATAATACCCCAGAACACACAGCAGGATAAATACAGTGCCAATTCCATGTATAATACCCCAGAACACACAGCAGGATAAATACAGTGTCAATTCCATGTATAATACCCCAGAACACACAGCAGGATAAATACAGTGAAAATTCCATGTATAATACCCCAGAACACACAGCAGGATAAATACAGTGTCAATTCCATTTATAATACCCCAGAACACACAGCAGGATAAATACATTGCCAATTCCAAGTTTAATACAATAACACAGTGCCAATGCCATGTATAATACACCAGAACACATGTTGGGATAAATACAGTGCCAATTCCATGTATAATACCCCAGAACACACAGCAGGATAAATACAGTGCCAATTCCATGTATAATACCCCAGAACACACAGCAGGAGAAATACAGTGCCAATTCCATGTATAATACCCAGAACACACAGCAGGATAAATACAGTGCCAATTCCATGTATAATACCCCAGAACACACAGCAGGAAAAATGCACACGGCAGGATAAATGCAGTGCCAATTCCATCTATAATATCCAGAAGACATAACAGGAAAAGTACAGTGCTAATTTCATGTACAATACCCCAGAAAACAGGGCAGGATAAATACAGTGCCAATTCCATGTATAATACCCCAGAACACACAGCAGGATAAATACAGTGCCAATTCCATGTATAATACCCCAGAACACACAGCAGGATAAATACAGTGTCAATTCCATGTATAATACCCCAGAACACACAGCAGGATAAATACAGTGAAAATTCCATGTATAATACCCCAGAACACACAGCAGGATAAATACAGTGTCAATTCCATTTATAATACCCCAGAACACACAGCAGGATAAATACATTGCCAATTCCAAGTTTAATACAATAACACAGTGCCAATGCCATGTATAATACACCAGAACACATGTTGGGATAAATACAGTGCCAATTCCATGTATAATACCCCAGAACACACAGCAGGATAAATACAGTGCCAATTCCATGTATAATACCCCAGAACACACAGCAGGAGAAATACAGTGCCAATTCCATGTATACTACCCCAGAACACACAGCAGGATAAATACAGTGCCAATTCCATGTATAATACCCCAGAACACACAGCAGGATAAATACAGTGCCAATTCCATGTATAATACCCAGAACACACAGCAGGATAAATACAGTGCCAATTCCATCTATAATACCCAGAACACACAGCAGGATAAATACAGTGCCAATTCCATGTATAATACCCCAGAACACACAGCAGGATAAATACAGTGAAAATTCCATGTATAATACCCCAGAACACACAGCAGGATAAATACAGTGTCAATTCCATGTATAATACCCAGAACACACAGCAGGATAAATACAGTGCCAATTCCATGTATAATACCCCAGAACACACAGCAGGATAAATACAGTGAAAATTCCATGTATAATACCCCAGAACACACAGCAGGATAAATACAGTGTCAATTCCATTTATAATACCCCAGAACACACAGCAGGATAAATACATTGCCAATTCCAAGTTTAATACAATAACACAGTGCCAATGCCATGTATAATACACCAGAACACATGTTGGGATAAATACAGTGCCAATTCCATGTATAATACCCCAGAACACGCAGCAGAATAAATACAGTGCCAATTCCATGTATAATACCCCAGAACACACAGCAGGAGAAATACAGTGCCAATTCCATGTATACTACCCCAGAACACACAGCAGGATAAATACAGTGCCAATTCCATGTATAATACCCCAGAACACACAGCAGGATAAATACAGTGCCAATTCCATGTATAATACCCAGAACACACAGCAGGATAAATACAGTGCCAATTCCATCTATAATACCCCAGAACACATGGCCAAAAAAATACGGTACCAATTCCACGTGTAATACCAGGAACACACAACAGGAAAAATACAGTGCTAATTTCATGTACAATGCCCGAGAAAACACGACAAGATAAATACAGTGCCAATTCCATATATAATACCCCAGAACACATGGACAAAAAAATACAGTACCAATTCCATGAATAATACCCCAGGCCTACTGCACATGCCTGATTCCATTGGAGCAGAGGCAATGAGCATGGCTAGTTGGCACCTTTGAGGTCTTCGTTGTCAGAGAGATGAGAAATGCTCAGAAAGCAAAAGGGATAGAAATTCATGCTAGACAAGGAAGTAACTAAAAGATCTGTTATTGAACTGCCTGTAATAGAGAAATTAAATACATCTGAATTAAGGGGAAAGGTATGCTATTATGAGGTTTTTTAGAGTAATTTTAGTGTAATTCAACATAAAAGGCTTAATTATTTAATACTTACTTAAAGAGAAAGTTAACCTATAAAATTACCCACAGACATTCATCCTAGTAACCAGATTTTAAATTTCAGACTTATTAGCCAAAAAAAGTTAAATAACTGAGTGACCACAAAACCAGTCAATCAAAATTTCAAATCTTTTTAGAATACAAGGTTCTATATCATACTAAGAGATAATCCTGGAGCCAAAGACTTGTGCTGTTGCCCTGTTCTATACATAGACCTGTGGTGTTGCGGTAACTGCAGCCTATAATTAACAATGATGTCATCTCACACCAAAAAAAGTGTCTGTTTTCAGTCGCCTTCGTTCATTCTGTCTATACTTGGTGACTACTGATTTTTTTTTTTAAACATAAATAGGCTCCCAAATATAGCATGCTTGTTTCTGTGTTGATTTTAGCAATTTCAAGGCTGAATTTAACAGCACAGAAATTATACAGAGCACGGTTATGGCCAGGGCTGTGGGAATTAGCTAAAGCTAAAAAAATGTTAGACATCCAGTCACTTCAGCCATTTTTGCTTAACTAACTCTATTAGAAACATTTATTTTGCACAACCTATCTATTTACCCAGTTTTTATTTTCACACTGAACTGTTCCTTTAAAATGAGGCCATGGACCATTGTGTGTGGCCTCCATAATAAGAACCAGTGTAATGACCAGAGAACCAATGTCATTCGTTCATAACAAACCACAATTTGCTTGGGGAAAGAAGGAATTATTTTGGAATTTAGGTTCTTAATATTTAAAAGGGAAGAAAAAATGTAAAAAACAAAAAATAATGAGAGAGGAAGAAGCTTTTACAATGAGTGTTCAGAATGTATTCAAAAGCCACAAATGTGTTAGCATATGTTTTCATTTGCACAAAGGATAATGATTCCTTTATTTTACAAGTAAATAAAACTTAAAGTTGCTTCCCCCAGTCACGGAGCATTGCTTTATAAGGCATGATGGTCAGGGCTTGGGCATTTATAAGAGAAGCATGTTAAATTGCACACTCAAAATATGGAAAGAAGATAAAAACAGGCCACAAAAAAACAATTTATCATGCATGGCTGTGATCTTGTGATAGGAAATGAATGTGTGCTTGTGTGTGAATCCATTATAAAGACAGTCAAGACAAAGGCTTGAAAGACCAGAAGTATAAAGTCTTATTGCCAGTGTAGCTTCCATAATCTTAAATAGTGAAAGAGGGCAGGCTGAAGTGACTCAAGTACCACTAAATCTCTTACACAAGGGTGTTTTTTTGTGTTTCTTGATACACAACCAAGCATTGTTGGTTTTGTGTCTATAGCAGTTACCCGTGGTTCAAGCCTTTTCTTGTAGCATATGCTGTACTTCTTGGATACGGCTTCCCATCAAATTCCCTAGGCTTATTCTGTGCACATAGAGTCAAAAATGAATCTCTATGATTCAGCTGTACAAATCTAACCATTTTATCCAACATCTGTTCTACAGCTTGAGCTTAACCTGACAGAACCTTGGGGACCTGTGCATTTGACTTTCATAATCCCTGAACTTCCACAAAAAATATTTTCCTGAATGTTTCAGAGACAATTGGGAAGCTTCAAACAAACGCTATTAATCAACAGTTTGTGAGATATTTCACTTTGTGGCCTTCTAACTGCTAGAACATGGTAGCTACATAGGTAGTTTAAGAGGAACCTTATAATTCTTCACTCCTCCCACTTACAGTATGTATTAAAGAGTCTTTAATACAAGACAGTAACATGGAAAAGCTAATTGTTTCATTGACCTTTCCCCACCTGGCCAACTTACTTAATGGGGTAGGCATGACCAAATATGAGCAGATGGTTATGGAGACCAAATATGGCCTATGGGACAGCTGGACCTTTATGCAAAGATACGCAAGTGTGCATTTTTGAGCAGTGGCCCTATGCTTTTGAAACCATGACCCATAGGTTAAGACATTTTCATTGAATATTAGCAAAGCATCTTTCTGTTTAAATCCACTCACATCATTGTCTGTCATTCATATTGCTTTGTTTTCAGAATGAACCATTTGTTGCCTCAAAAGAGGCCAAAAATGGATTGCCTGATATGGGCCTAGGCTCAGGTCAAATGATGTCAACACAGTACCACATAGTACCACAGAGCGGGAATGGAAATCCCTCAACAAATAATTTAACATATGGGGTGAGGTCAAGTTGTAAAATCCCAATAATTCAGGTCAGCAAGAATGAAGATCACCCAAGAGCTAATTTTAGATATGGGTTGAGGTTAAGGTATGTAACAACAATAATTCAGGTAAACAGAAGTGGTCAAGAATTGAGGTCCCTCAAGAGATAATTTTAGACATACGCTGAGGTTAAGGTATGTAACAGCAGTAATTCAGGTAAACATAAATGGTCAAGAATTGAGGTCCCTCAAGAGATAATTTTAGATATAGGCTTAGGTCAAGCAATGTAACTACAGTTATTAATTTAATCAGGAGTATTCAAGAATGGAGATCCTTCAAGAGGTAATTTCAGATATAGAGTCAGGCCAAAGGATGTAACCACAGTGATTCAGGTAAGCAGGAATGGTTAAGGATGGAGATGTGTCAAGAGGTAATTTCAGATACAGATATAGGTCAATCGATGTAACCACAATGATTCAGGTAAGCAGAAATTATTAAGAATGGAGATGTCTCAAGAGGTAATTTCAGATAAGTGCTGAGGTCGCGTTATGTAATTACAGTGATTCAGGTAAGCAGGAATGGTCAAGAATGGATAATGCCTCAAGAGGTAATTTTAGATACAGGGATGAGGTGATGTAACAACAGTGGTACAGGAAAGCAGAAATGGTCAAGAATGGAGATGCCTCAGTAGGTAATTTCAGATAAAGCCTGAGGTTCAGTGATGTAATTACAATGATCTGGGTGAGCAGCAATAATTGAGAATGGTGATCCCTCAAAAAGTAATTTTGTTCCAGAAGAAGGGTTCAAAATAATGCTGATTTTCTTTTGACAAATTCAGTTTGATCCTTTTAACGGATAACTGTATCTAGGCAACGTTTTGAAAGCAGTGATTGGTGGTTACTTTGTGCCCTATGGAAAAGTATTATTCTATGGCAGAACATCCACATGGACACCCAGTTTCTTTGTAAATATTCGTATCGTGTAAAGACTGAAATTTTATTATTAGTTGTGAAATAGAGTCCTCCCGGGTCTTCCAGTCTCTAACTTTTGCCGACATTGAGCAAATCTACTTGCCCTTCAGTTCTTTACTTGCTGAACTTTAGATTACAAGCTCTTGGGACAAATCTCTTTTTCCTGGTTGTCATTTATTGATCCGTCTTGACAGTTTCATCATTCATTTTTCTCTCTGTGCTTTCGCTACAGCCGACCGCTTCCTTTCTCTGATATTTATTACTTGCCAGATGATGTTTAGGATTAATGACAATCCTCGTCCGTCCCACGTCTTCCTTCTCTCAGCTTCAAAGTTAATTACCCTTGAAAGCAGGTGGAGCGAGGCTCACCTTGAAATCATCATGCCGCCTACTAATGTCTGCTAGCCGTCAATTCTAATCACTCAGGGCCGCCAATAAAGCACCAGACTCTGCAGGGAAGATGCCAACTTAAGGGGAAGAGGATTTTCCCTTCACTGTATGTTAAAGACAATGGCATTATCTCTCCATGCCCATGGAGTAGTCACTCCCTTGAGCTTTAAAGGGGAATTGTCAAGATAATAGAAATCCAGCAGCTTCAGTTGGACCTTAGCCTAATCACAAAAGTCTCTACAATTTGTCTTTGAGATATATAAGGGATTATTATCTACTCTGGGCTGAGGTGCAAATGCTGGAATACTAAAGGACGTAAAGTTGGCAATTCTCCCAGGGGTGGATTTCTGTTTGGCGCACCCCTAGGCTGGGTGCCCAAATGTGCCTAGCATTGCCACCCGGTCGGTATTCTACAAGCCTAGCCGGTAAACACCTGCCAAGGCTGGGGCCAGTATTACAAATGTACTGGCAATGTAATTGCCAATAAATCTGTGATAGTCCAAAGTTCAGCCCCCAACCTGCCCCCTTAAAACACCAATCTGCCTAGAATATGCCCCAAACTCAGCCTTCCTCCACCTTTTCTCCTTCCCTGATCCTCCAGCAGTGCCCATGAAGTCATGGCTCTTCCCTTATTTTGTCACTGGCCCACCCCTCCTACATTGCAGCCCACCCCTTTTGTTGCTGCCCCCATTGCTGGCTGGTAAGTTTATGCCAAAAAGGTGGAAACCCTAGCTGTGCCACCCAGGGCCGCCATCAGGGGGGGACAGGGGGGACAAGCGTACCGGGCCCAGGCATGAAGGGGGGCCCGGCAGCGCTGCATTTTTTGAAGATCCGGGCCCCCCTTACGAGCGCCCGAGCCGTACGTCTTGCCTCTGTGCTGCCGAATGCGGAAGTGCCGAAAAGCCGAAGCCGATGCGCCGAAAAGACCCGAAGTCACGGAAAAAGCCGAAGTCACGAAGCGCCGAAAAGACCCGAAGTCACGAAAACAGCCGAAGTCCTGAATCAGCGCAAAGACCCGAAGTCACGAAAACAGCCGAAGCCGAAGTCCTGAAGCAGTGAAAAGACCCGAAGTCACGAAAGGAGGTGAAGTTGAAGTACTGAAGCCGTGAGTTCAATTCTACTGAACACCAGTTTGTGTATTTTTTTTTTTTTAATCTCCTGGCCACCAATGTATTATTTTAATATTCTATAGGCCCCTGCCGCCAATGTTTTTTTTTTTTTTCAAAAAAATTTTTTTTTTTTTTCAAATTTTTTTTCGGGGCCCCAATTTGTTTTTAACTTATAAGGGGGCCCCTGCGGCCAATGGTTTTTTTCAAAAAAATTTTTTTTTTTTTTTAAAATTTTTTTTTGGGGCCCCAATTTGTTTTTAACATATAAGGGGGCCCCTGACACCAATGTTTTTTTTTTTTTTTCAAAAAATTTTTTTTTTTTTTTTTAATTTTTTTTTGGGGCCCCAATTTGTTTTTAACTTGTAAGGGGGCCCCTGCCGCCAATGTTTTTTTTTTTTTTCAAAAAAAATTTTTTTTTTTTTTTCAAATTTTTTTTTAGGGCCCCAATTTGTTTTTAACTTATAAGGGGGCCCCTGCCGCCAATGTTTTTTTTTTTTTCAAAAAAAATTTTTTTTTTTTTTAAATTTTTTTTTGGGGCCCCAATTTGTTTTTAACTTATAAGGGGGCCCCTGCCACCAATGTTTTTTTTTTTTTCAAAAAAAATTTTTTTTTTTTTTCAAATTTTTTTTTAGGGCCCCAATTTGTTTTTAACTTATAAGGGGGCCCCTGCCGCCAATGTTTTTTTTTTTTTCAAAAAAAATTTTTTTTTTTTTTAAATTTTTTTTTGGGGCCCCAATTTGTTTTTAACTTATAAGGGGGCCCCTGCCACCAATGTTTTTTTTTTTTCAAAAAATTTTTTTTTTTTTTTAAATTTTTTTTTGGGGCCCCAATTTGTTTTTAACTTGTAAGGGGGCCCCTGCCACCAGTTTTTTTTTTTTTTCAAATTTTTTTTTTGGGGCCCCAATTTGTTTTTAACTTATAAGGGGGCCCCTGCCACCAATGTTTGTTTATTTTTTAGTTTTTTTTACATTTTTTTTTGTTGGGGCCCCAAGTTTTTTTTTAACTTATAAGGGGGCCCCTGCCACCAATGTTTTTTTAAAAAAAAAAAAATTTTAATTTTTTTTTTTTTTTGGGGCCCCAATTTTTTATAAGGGGGCCCTGACCATCAATAGCTTTTTACAACTTGTGTCGTGGGGGTTACTTTTTTAGCGCTGATGTCTGTGTGGTCTTTTAACTGCGATGTGGAGTGGGCGGGAAATGGGGTGGAGCTTGGTCGTCAGTGTGGGCGGGGCCCAGGGGGCCCCAAAAATTTTGTTGTACGGGGCCCCGTGATTTCTAATGGCGGCCCTGGTGCCACCTCCTCCCTGCTGCCAACCCATCCATTCCCCAACTTGTAACTAGTAGTTGGAAACTCCTACCCACTCCCCAGTGAGGTTATTAGCTATGGGCCTGGGCCTTTGTGGCCTGCCCAGTAAGATTTTTTATATTAATGTAATCAACTGGTTTTATAATATTACTGTGCAGAGATGCCTATAGGGTCATCCAGAAAGGAATGGAGCTTCTTCAGTGGCTTAACTATTAAAGTAAAGGTATGATTGCACTGGGGTCAGCCCCAGGCCTGATGGAGACACATCGTTGTGCCTATCAGGATGGACAGATAAAGGAACATGCAGGTGTGTGCATAGGTGTGTGTTTGGAGGGCGGAGGCCCCTACTGAGGGATGAGGAGGCCATGACAAATCCTGTGTCAGAGCCCACTTGGTTCTAGTTACGCCACTTCACTCCTTCCAATGGTTTGGGTGGAACAGGGATGTGGCCATGCAGATATACAAGACACCATGTCCTTCAGCAACCTTGAATGCCAACCACCTAGACGTAAGATTTGTGAGTTTTTTGGCCACACCCATGGAATGTCCCAGCAACATCCTCTTATGCCCGGACCACCGTTGATAATTTTAGGAATCATTTACACAAGTGCAACTGCGCTGTGTTCTAGTATGTCCATCTCATCCAATCTGTTGGAAGTATGCCCACTGAAACTGGAGAACCCTAAAGCTGTCAACATCCGTTGGTAATTCCAGGATTTCCTCCGCATGATACATCAATAGGCGCACCTGATTTGCACCCAATGATATGCTAATGTCATTTAATCAGTAAATGCTAAAAGTGATGCCATTGCAACTCCCAACGCACCCACATTTACAACATAATTGGCAAAAACCCTGCATTTAGGGTAAAAGACCATGGTAAATTAAGTCTGAAATTACACCTTTGATTTTGAAAATGGAATCTCTACCCAAAAGCTGATATTTGCAAGATAAAAAGATGCAACTATGCAATAAAAAAAACATTGATTGTAAATGTAATTTAAACAAATATCTGTTTGACTTTATATTCTCAGCTCCCTGCTGGTTCTGCCTCCTGAAACAATGTGAAGAAGCCAGCTATTTAACAGGCCCTTTTAAAACCTTACACGTAAATATAACGATTTTAAATTTTTTTTAACACCGTTTTAAGATAAATGATAATAGAAAGTGATATTCTGAATGTTGATGTAAGATAGGGTTATACAGAGGGCAGGAAGGGAAACAAGGGAAACAAAAACAAACCCAAAAAAAAACCCCTGTGCTTCCCCTCAGGATGGAGCGGCAGCCATGCAGCGAAGCAGATTGACTGTAATTTTAGGATGGTTATCCCAACTTGAAAGCTCAGATCAAACCGTGAATGCAGAATACATTTGAGTCCATCATTTCTCTGAGATATGTGTCACCTGCGGTGGATCTGCATAGACAAGACTGTCAGATAGTCCATTTAGCAAGTCAGAAGAGAAGAAAGGCGACTGATACGTGCTTTAATACTGAATTGGCTCTGACCCGACTGCTAAAATGCCTCCCAGGCTGCTTCTGCCATGAAATAAAAAGGCTTTGGTAAAAAGCTGTCAGATCTCATCAGCCGTAATGCTCGTTTATCGCTCCTCAGTGACAATTAAATAGAGAATCCCTGATGCCTGTCACAAAGGGGATTTGTGTCTGTTGGTTATTGCTATGGTTGGGTCAATAAGAACTACAAGAAAACCCACGGGATGCTGCGATTGGTGCTTAGAATTATGTATATAGACCAGCCAACTTGGGCACACCCCTGAGGATCTTTGAAAATTATCTGACCCCTAGATAAGAGGCAGTTTTTGTCACTAAACATTATATACATATCTAAATCTGAGACACTGTATTGGCACTTGCCATGGTATTTATTGACCTAAATAAAAACTCTCCTCCCTCAGTGGCAATCAGATTGACCAGACATTGCAGAACCATGGCCCCTCAGTCGTCTTCATTTAGGAGGCCCTGTGTCACGGTGACAGAATACTCAATTGTGAAGATACAGTAGCTGCAATCTCAGCCATAAAGCAGGGCAGGACTGCTGCTTCCAGTAGGGATCAGATAGGATCTGTGCAGCCACTGGGACAGAATACTCTGTTATACAGATAGCTAGAATCTCAGCTGCCATAAAGCAGGACAGGACTGCTGCTTCCAGTAGGGATCAGATAGGATCTGTGCAGCCACTGGGACAGAATACTCTGTTATACAGATAGCTAGAATCTCAGCTGCCATAAAGCAGGACAGGACTGCTGCTTCCAGTAGGGATCAGATAGGATCTGTGCAGCCACTGGGACAGAATACTCTGTTATACAGATAGCTAGAATCTCAGCTGCCATAAAGCAGGACAGGACTGCTGCTTCCAGTAGGGATCAGATAGGATCTATGCAGCCACTGGGACAGAATGTTCTTTTATACAGATAGTTAGAATCTCAGCTGCCATAAAGCAGGGCAGGACTGCTGCTTCCAGTAGGGATCAGATAGGATCTGTGCAGCCACTGGGACAGAATAAAGCAGGACAGGACTGCTGCTTCCAGTAAGGATCAGATAGGATCTGTGCAGCCACTGGGACAGAATGTTCTTTTATACAGATAGTTAGAATCTCAGCTGCCATAAAGCAGGACAGGACTGCTGCTTACAATGAGGATCAGATAGGATTTTTTCTTCTTCTGCCTCCTGGTCTCAGCCACAAACTTTTCCACCTCCATCTCACTCTCACTGCTGGTTTTTCCCCGTGGTGTTCTTGGGGTCCCAGCAGATGAGGATCTCAGTCTTGGCCTTTAAAGTTCAGCCACATGGCTAGGCCCCAAAGCCTGGGCCTCAGTTTTCCGGGTAGCCTGACCAGCCCTAGCAGGGCCTGGGCTTGCTCCAGACATGAGAGAGCTCTCTGATACACAACTGCTTCCAATGGTGATCAGATAGGATCTGTGCAGCCACTGGGACAGAATGTTCTGTTATACAGATAGCTAGAATCTCAGCTGCCATAAAGCAGGACAGGACTGCTGCTTACAATGAGGATCAGATAGGATTTTTTCTTCTTCTGCCTCCTGGTCTCAGCCACAAACTTTTCCACCTCCATCTCACTCTCACTGCTGGTTTTTCCCCGTGGTGTTCTTGGGGTCCCAGCAGATGAGGATCTCAGTCTTGGCCTTTAAAGTTCAGCCACATGGCTAGGCCCCAAAGCCTGGGCCTCAGTTTTCCGGGTAGCCTGACCAGCCCTAGCAGGGCCTGGGCTTGCTCCAGACATGAGAGAGCTCTCTGATACACAACTGCTTCCAATGGTGATCAGATAGGATCTGTGCAGCCACTGGGACAGAATGTTCTGTTATACAGATAGCTAGAATCTCAGCTGCCATAAAGCAGGACAGGACTGCTGCTTACAATGGGGATCAGATAGGATCTGTGCAGCCACTGGGACAGAATGTTCTGTTATACAGATAGCTAGAATCGCAGCTGCCATAAAGCAGGACAGGACTGCTGCTTCCAGTAGGGATCAGATAGGATCTGTGCAGCCACTGGGACAGAATGTTCTGTTATACAGATAGCTAGAATCTCAGCTGCCATAAAGCAGGACAGGACTGCTGCTTACAATGGGGATCAGATAGGATCTGTGCAGCCACTGGGACAGAATGCTCTGTTATACAGATAGCTAGAATCTCAGCTGCCATAAAGCAGGGCAGGACTGCTGCTTACAATGGGGATCAGAGAGGATCTGTGCAGCCACTGGGACAGAATGTTCTGTTATACAGATAGCTAGAATCTCAGCTGCCATAAAGCAGGACAAGAATGCTGCTTACAATGGGGATCAGATGCTGCTCAAGTGTAAACAACTTCACAATTCAAGTATATTTTTTAAAGCTACCCTGGATATTTTATGACAAATTATATTTTATCCCTGCCACTTTCTGTGCTGCCATCTGAATGTCAGTTGCTTGTCCCCTGAAAAACACTTCAATGGCAGATTAGGGTTAAGAAGTCGAACCCGGCCGAGCCTGCACCTGATTCCAGTCAGCAAATCTTTGGTTTCCCGAACGCACTTGGATGCAGACAGATAGGATGTGGCAACCCAGGGGAATGAGAAGCCAAAAGAAGAGCCACATTCACATTCATATTTAAGAGCAACAAATGAGTGCACTCAGCGTCAAACAGGAAACAGTTGCACTAGGGGCACAGGGTTACCCATAAACATGACGCCAATCAGCCTACAGGTGTAATGATGAAGTGCTGTGCAAGCAAAGGCTCGGCAATGGATTTCCTGTCTAATTTGTTTATTTGTGGTCGTTCCCTGGGTCCCTTCAGGTAGGAAAACCATTTGTTTTAGTCTCAAACATATTGAGGATTTGATGCCTCCCTACTGTAAAAAAGAGCAGGGGAACATGTCAGTATAAAATGGAAGAACAGGTTAAGGGGGTGTATACTTTTGCATGGCTAATTTTTGTGTACTTCAACTAGGGAATAGTCCAAATTTGATTTCGAATTTGAAAAAAAACCGAAAATTCGAATATAGAAAATTTCTCATGTATTGTCTCTTTAACATTTTAACTTCATCTAAAACCTGCCGAATTGCTGTTTTAGCACATGGGGGCCTCCTAGAATCTATTTGGAGTCAATTGATGGATAAATCAACGTTTTTTTTGGAAAATACTTCGATTCAAAATAATTCGAACGAATACGGACTATTCGGCTACAAAAAAAACTTTATTTTTTAATAAATTTCGGCCGGTCTTTTTGAATTCGAATTTCGAAGTTTTTCAAAAATCGAAATTTTCCCTTGATAAATCTGCCCCAAAGTGTTTGACGTTTGAAAATTGTTCAAATAAAGAAACAACGTTGCAGGGGATACAGGTATAAATGGCCCTGGCCTAGCCACTCGCCAGTAGTAAATCCAAAAAAGAAAGTTTTGCCAATACCTGTGTTTGCTTTCAACAGGGTGCTCCCACTTTTATTCAAGGTGCTTGCAGACACTTTACAAATGATCAAATTTGATCATTTGTAAAGTGTCTGCAAGCACCTTGAATAAAAGTGGGAGCACCCTGTTGAAAGCAAACACAGGTATTGGCAAAACTTTCTTTTCTGGTTTGAAAATTGTTCAACATTATGGAAATAAGAACAGAAGCATCTCTGAAGTCGGTTGAGTCACTTTCCCTTCCCAGATAACACAATATTACTTATTGTTTCAAGCAAAAGAAACTATTTTTTCCTCCATTTTGACCACAGATTACCTTTAAATATTTCAGGGCTCCACAGTTTGGAGAAATGTCACCTAAGAGCAGAAGCAATAGGTAGTGGGTGGCAGAAGTGGGATATCTGAGAACTTGTTTCCTCTGGGGGCACAACTTTATAATTACACTGAAATGTCAACTACATAGACATGTGTGTGTTACTAGAACTTTCCCGTTACAGGGGAACTGAGTGAAAAGCTCTAGTGGGTGTTCAGTAATTGATCTTTTCATGATCTATTTATTGTGGGGGGATTTTTGTAAGATGTAGACTGCGACAATTTGCAGTTGGTCTTTATTTTTATATATGTAGATATAATACACAAGAGCCCTGAATATCCTGTAAATTATATCCTTATAAACGGTGAGTTCTGATGTCATCAGTTATAAACGGTGAGTTCCGATGTCATTTCTGTCACATGACTCACTGAAACTTGTGTATTATAATAAATAAAGTACCCCAGTTGCAAAATATGAGGATATTAGAAGTTACCTTGGAGTTCCATGACCTCTATAAAAACACTCCGCCTTCGGCCTTGTGCTTTTATATGGTCATGAAACTCCTCAGTGACTTATAAAATCCTTATAATTTACAAGAGGGGGTACTTTATTCACTATATATATATACATTTCCAAATGAGTATCCACACTCCAAGGCAAATAACTTCAGCAAAGGGAGGGGTGCACGGTAATTATGTATAATCCAATTATTCTCAGACCAGCACTCCCTATATTAAGAATCAATCGTTTTATTGTTACATCGTATCAATGCCCGACGTTTCGGTCCCTGTTGGGCCTTTCTTTTTTGAGAAAAGCCTCGGAGAGGCCGAAACGTTAGTCCTATAGTTAATAAAACATTTTCATTTTAGTGGTAACTTCTAATATCCTCATATTTTACAACTGGGGGTACTTTATTTATTATAATACACAAATTTCAATGAGTCATGTGACAGAAATTACATCAGAACTCACCGTTTATAACTGATGACATCAGAACTCACCGATTATAAGGATATAATTTACAGGATATTCATGGCTTTTGTGTATTATATATATATATATATATATATATACACACACTATAAACACCAAAGTAAGTTCACAATTTTTACAAGTTAGAGAATGTCCTGTTCTAAGTAACTTTTCAATTGCTCTATATTTTTAATTTTTTTTTTTATAATTTTTTATGTGTTTATTTGCTTTCACCTTCTGCCTTTTCCCAGCCTTTAAATCGAGGTCACCGACCTCGATTTAAAGGCTACAATTTTATTGTTATTGTCACTTTGTATCTTTCTATTCAGGCATCGCTATCCATCTTCCAGCCTCTTCATCAAGCCACTGCCTGGTTGCTAAGGTAAAATATATATATTGACAGGAGGCGGTATTTAGTAGTGTTGAGATGGTTGACCGGAAAATCCACAGGATACAAGTGTTGCGTGTCAACCTGCATTAACCGCAAACCCCCTGCCCCAAACACAACCCCGCTCCGCCCCCCTGTGAGTACCTTCATCTTCTTGCAGCCGCAAACAGGGACAGATGGGAGGTCAAGGGGAAGTGTCCCACAAGACTTGAGCCAGTGAAGCCTACATGGGCCGGGGCCCACACATTTTCTCCCGGTGTCCCACCAGCCCAGTTCGGCACTGGTGTCTGCCCTTAGTTGATGTAATAGTGCTGTCCACTGCCCTTTTATGGCTGTTCCCACCTTTATATGGGTCATCAGGCTGGAGTCGAGCCAGGTAAAGGTCAAAAGTAGAAGAAAAGGACTTTGGCTATAATTCATTAGCCAAATTGCTCATTATACCTGTGTTCCCCCTGGCCAGTGAGCGGAGTATTGGAATAACAAGCTAGTTTCAGAATACGTACTGTTTTAGCAAATCAGAGATTCTGAAGGGCAGAGACAGCTGCAGCCCCTTTCTGTTTTAGCGGCTGCATCTCTTTCATGCGCTGCCAAGTGTATTTGCTCACACCCCATCCCATATACAGCGCCTCATCCAAATACCTGAGGGGGCACGCTCCTCTTACACACACCCCTCTGTACCGACGACAGCTGCTCTTTTCTTCTCTGTCAATAATCCACGTCCACCAAGCCCACAGGCCCTGCCTGTGTAGAGAATAAAAAATATAGTTATTCTATATTCCACTAATCTTTAATGAAATATTGAACTGACAGAATGCTTGGAATATTTATTATTGTTTGTGAATATGGATTGTCGGTAAGAGTCATGGTGGCGTCCAGTATGGTAGCAGCCTTCAATGTTTTTTATTACGACCAATTCAGAAAATGCCAGTGAAGTCAGATTAAAAATTAGTTATAAACATATTGTTTCCACAGAAAAAGTAGCAACGAGATCCACTGGAATGCAGTGTTTGGCGTTGAGTAGGATTTGTGAGGCTTTTGCCATGTATGAGGCGTGCTCCCTAGTAAGCAAAGTAAGGAACCTGCCTGAAAGGACGAGATGAAAAATGGTGGAAACCTCTACTATCCCATGTGACTGGTAAGATCATGTTACTCACATCCTACTCCAGACTGAATATAAGGTAAGAGAGGAGTAGGGTTGCCACCTGTTCGGTTTTGACCCGAACTGTTCGGTTTTTCTAAGGCCTGTTTGGGTCTCAACTTTTTGTTCGGTTTTCAGCCATGTGAAACCGGAACAATAATCTGGCCAATAAATGAAAACCAATTAATACAAAGACACTCACCTTGACATGCCTTAGTTGTTATCAAGTGCAGTTAATTTCTTGTTATTACAGAAACAGAAATAAGCAAATCAATCAAAAAGAAGAAATAGTTTTTTCTAAATGAGCATTGCTGTATTTCAAAGTTTTCTGGATGACGGATTTCTGTATAATTGATCCCATTCCCATACCTATAGATAAGAGATTGGTTTTACGCATGGGGCAGAATAGATAGAGATAGGGTTTCCAGCCATGTGGGTTTCAACTGGATTTCTCAGTTTGTCAAAGGTCCGTTCAAAATTATCCCATTTAAAACATTGCGAAAACTGGACAGAAATCCAGCCAATTGCATATAAGTGATGCAATAACCCTGACCCGGCATCATAACTCCATGACATCTCTGATGTCATCATGCCCACCCGAAGAACATCACTGCTCCACCCCAATGCTATCTGCCCTGCCTCCTTTGTTTGGGTTTAGCCCCGGGCAAAGGTGGCAACTCTAGAGAGATGTCTACATCCTCATGGGGGTGGATGTAAATTCAGAGTCTGTTGTAGTATGTAGGTCTCAGGGGTATGGGGACCCTATAAGTGAGGGCTAGATTCCAATGCGCCAATGCTTTATGCAAAGTCGGGGGCGTAACCACAGGAAGCAGACCCAGTGGCTGCAGGGGGCCCCTTGGCTACAGGGGCCCCATGAGGCCCTAAATAATGATCAATTTAAACATATATTGGTGAAAAAAAAGGACAACCTCTGGTTATGTTGGGGGCCCTAAAATTAATTTGCTGTGGGTGCCCAGTAACATCTAGTTACACAACTGGGTAAAGTTATATATAACTAAGAGTGTGATTAAAGGAAAATTAAAAAGCCCACCTACATGTACAGTTATTTTGTAATACTAACAAGTATTTTTCCGTTCTCCCACAGAGAAACAGGTTAAAGTATAACAAATATTCATCAGCAAATGTTATAAAATAGCTCTATATTTTGATTTCCACTATTTTTTTTCCTTTCAGGCACAAATTCCCTTTATGGTTTCTGTGAGGTGAAGAGTTTTTCCCCCTTGGCTCTGAAACGCTGCCGTATTTAATTGTACCTCTGACTGACCTCGTTCCACGCTCACCGCACCGTAACCATTTATATAATACCCAAGGCCCTGTCGGTAATTCTAGTGGTTACGTTAGGGTTGGAAGGTTTGCTGAAACCTCTTGGATCACTTGTTTGAGTTTATACAAGGCACCGTACTCACACCGTTCCCTAAGCCCTGCGTACTTCCCAGTGTTATGCGGCTCCGCTGCTCATGCCAGATTTTCAAGCTTCAATTTCCTTCTTCATTTCTGTCATTAATTAGAGGAAAATTGGCAAAATGTGGCGCCAAATATTTCTGTTCAACTGCTGGCCTCGGAATTGGGGAAGGCTCTAAGATACTTCCAGGCTACTGTTCTTGTGCATTAGCACACAGAGCAATTGCGAGCATTTTGCCTCGCCACGTGTTTCCTTTTTAGTGGATATTGCCCAACATTGGAGACAGATCTTTTGACCATGAGGGCTCAGGGTCTGTTTTCTCCACTGGAGTATTCAGTTGGCGGAGAAGCCTTTGAAACCACCCACTGATGCCTCCTGTTGACTATTATAGGAAACCACCCGATATGACCTGTACAGTCACAGTAGGGCAGTTTCAAGTTTGCAGATGGCTCCAACTGAAGTCATTGTTTGCAATGGTGCTTTATTCCCATTGCAAAACTGTAGATGGATGGGGTTTCACTGGAAAGTAGGTGGGGATTGGGTGGATTGGGGGAGTGTCCAGCCGTGACTAAACATGGTTAAGGCAGAAGGGGGTATGGTCTAAATCAGGGGTCCCCAACCTTTTTCACCCGTGAGCAACATTCAGATGTAAAAAGTGTTGAGGAGAAACACAAGCATGAAAAATGTTCTTGGGTGATGTCAAATAAGGGATGTGATTGGCTATAGGTAGCCCAATGTGCGCTGGCAGCCTACAAGAGGCTCTGGTTGGCAGTACATCAGGTGTTTATGCAACCAAATCTTGCTTTCAAGCCAGGAATTGAAAAATAAGCACCTGCTTTGAGGACACTAGGAGCAACATCCAAGGGGTTGGGGAGCAACATGTTGCTCACAAGCTACTGGTTGGGGAGCACTGGTCTAAAGCTGGCCACAGATGCAAAGATCAGATCATACGAATCAACGTACGATCGGACTTTTCTCATCTCCCGACCTGCCACTAACCATTCAGCTCAAAGTCTTACCATTCCGACCAAATAAAGTAGTTAAAGGACAGATCAGCTGATGTTCTGCCCCTGAAAGCAATTGTACGATAGACAAAGTTAGTGACAGTCTCTCACTGAAAATCGTACGATCGGCAATACAGGCAGAGATATTACTCGCAGCCGACAGAAATTTTCTAAACTGTCCAATCGACCAAACGACTGAAAAATGTTGGGACTCTCCACACACGTTGCAGGTAAAGTGCCTATGTGCTCTCAGCCTTTTATGCTTTATTTTATACATACAGGTATGGGACCTGTTATCCTTAATGCTCGGCACCTGGGGTTTTCCTGATAACAGATCTTTCTGTAATTTGGATCATCATACATTAAGTCTATGTAAGCTGGTTTTGCCTCCCATAAGGATTAATTATATCTTAGTTGGGATCAAGTTGAAGGTACTGTTTTCTTATTACGGAGAAAAAGGAATCAATATTTTTTTTTCTAAAATTGGTTTATTTGGATATAATGGAGTCTATGGGAGACCCATAATTCTGAGCTTTCTGGATAATGGGCTTTCGGGTAAGGATCCCATATCTGTATAGCGATTCTGTGTCAATGAATTGATCATAGCACCGTACCTCTGAACTGTCCTGTTTTCACAGTATAGTCCACACTTCCGCATTGTCTCTTAAATGTCTCAGTTTCCTGGCAACCCCCTCCAAGAACTCATCACAGTCTTGCGAGATTGAGACCTGCTGCTGTCATGAGATGCTCTGGGCCCTACAGTTTTTCATGAAATTATATGGGGCCCATATTGTGTCATGAAATACCTGGGGCCACAGTTTGTCATAAAAAATGTTGTGGGGTCTGTCATTGAATGATATGGGGCCCACAGTGTGTCTTGAAATACCGACCGAACCCACCCTCCCACAACTCGCGCCTGCCTTTCTAGTTCCTTTTATAGACCTGCCCCACCGATGATGTCACAAAAGAGGCGGGATGAGCAGGTGTGCGGCTATAAAGTCGGAAGCTGGCATTTGAAGGTTGGGAGAGCAGGAGAAGAGATCAACTCGCCCGCCACCCACGAAGAGGAATGCGAGGTTGGTCCAAACCTGGCCGACCCGCTGGTATTGGACCGGCCCGCACATCACTATTGGGGTTCACAGAGTCTCATGAAATTCCTGGGGTGCAGATTATGCCATGAAATGCTGGAGGGTAACAATGTGCTATAAAGTGTAGGGCCATAGTGTGTCTGACATAACATGCAGGTGAAACTAGTGCTTTTTATTCCTGATGAGTCCATTCCAAGCTGGGCTTATGTATCTGGGATAGCAAAACACACCTAGATACGAGGAACCCCTCACATAAACTACTATTTACAGGCCCCTCCCACTTACCCATCATTCTATGTGTGTGTCACATGGTATCAGTGAATCAGTGAGGGAAAAACTCACCTAGATATGAGGAACCCCTCACATAAACTATTTGTAACAGGCCCCTCCCACTTACCCATCATTCTATGTGTTTGTGTCACATGGTATCACTGAATCAGTGAGGGAAAAACACACCTAGATATGAGGAACCCCTCACATAAACTACTTGTTACAGGATCCTCCCACTTACCCATCATTCTATGTGTGTGTCACATGGTATCAGTGAATCAATGAAGGAAAAACACACCTAGATACGAGGAACCCCTCACATAAACTACTTGTTACAGGCCCCTCCCACTTACCCATCATTCTATGTGAGTGTGTGTCACATGGTATCAGTGAACCAGTGAGGGAAAAACACACATAGATATGAGGAACCCATCACATAAACTACTTGTTACAGGCCCCTCCCACTTACCCATCATTCTATGTGTGTGTCACATGGTATCATTGAATCAGTGAGGGAAAAACACACCTAGATATGAGGAACCCCTCACATAAACTACTTGTTACAGGCCCCTCCCACTTACCCATCATTCTATGTGTGTGTGTCACATGGTATCAGTGAATCAGTGAGGGAAAAACACACCTAGATATGAGGAACCCCTCACATAAACTACTTGTTACAGGCCCCTCCCACTTACCCATCATTCTATGTGTGTGTGTCACATGGTATGAGTGAATCAGTGAGGGAAAAACACACCTAGATATGAGGAACCCCTCACATAAACTACTTGTTACAGGCCCCTCCCACTTACCCATCATTCTATGTGTGTGTCACATGGTATCATTGAATCAGTGAGGGAAAAACACACCTAGATATGAGGAACCCCTCACATAAACTACTTGTTACAGGCCCCTCCCACTTACCCATCATTCTATGTGTGTGTGTCACATGGTATCAGTGAATCAGTGAGGGAAAAACACACCTAGATATGAGGAACCCCTCACATAAACTACTTGTTACAGGCCCCTCCCACTTACCCATCATTCTATGTGTGTGTGTCACATGGTATGAGTGAATCAGTGAGGGAAAAACACACCTAGATATGAGGAACCCCTCACATAAACTACTTGTTACAGGCTCCTCCCACTTACCCATCATTCTATGTGTGTGTGTCACATGGTATCAGTGAATCAGTGAGGGAAAAACTCACCTAGATATGAGGAACCCCTCAGGAGTTAGTGATATTTGCAGTTGCAGAGCAGCAAATGAGTTGAGCTTAAGGCGAGGGATTTTTTACCCTCCTCAGCATTATTATGAGTGATTTTTTGCTGGGTAAATTCTCGCACCTCTTCTGCTGGCTCAGTGTCTCACGCAGACGAAGGAAAGAGCGAGTCGGGCAGAGCGCAAATAAAAGAATTACTCAATTAATTAAAGGCAAGATGCTGAGACAGAAGTTCACCTCACTTGCTGCGCAATCCCCAACCGACTGTCTGAAAGGAAATATCTTTGTGATTCCGCTTGCAGTTAGGGGGTTGATTGCCTTGGAAGTTCTCCTCATGGGGGGCACTGATAATTCACTGCCCATATAGGTTCTTGGATTATTAATAAAAGATGGTTGGGGGTATCAGCTCTTTTGTTAACACTTCATGACGAAAAAATGTGTCCAGCACCCGCAATTTTAAATAAAACGGCCTTTATTGGTCCAAGGGCATTACTTCACTCACTTCATGAGCCAGAGATCGGCCCTTAGCATGGCTGCCCCCCACTATCAATATATTCATTCAATTGTGTAAGTACTGACGTCTTCACTGCCTCCCACATTGCAGCTACTATATATATATATATATATATATATATATATATATATATATATATATATATATATTTAGATTTATATAGAAATACATCCTGGGGGCTGTTATATAATCACTTTGCACATTTCCTCTCTAATTATCCTTGGAATAGACATTTCTCATTACTCACCTGTAGTTCAGCAACAGCTGCAGAGTTACAGAATAACTGCCCTGTAGACTAATAGTTGTGAGTTTTGTATCTTGTTTTTGTACGTTACAACTGGGGGGTTTATTACAGGGCCGGAACTAGGGTCAGGCAGAGTAGGCGCCCACCTAGGGTGCAATCAATGGTGGGGGGCGCACTTATAAGGGGATTTTTTTTTCTTTTTTTTAAACCCTGATATTCTTGGCCTTAGTTTTTCAATTTTATAAACTGCCTGTTCCAACCCCCTCTTGCCCGTGATGAGTACTGCAGGCAGAAGCACTCCCCACCTCCCTCATGGCAGCTGCTGGCACAGGTAAATATTTGTGGGCAACATCTTGGCTGCTGCTGGCACAGGTAAACAGATGATTTGGAGGCAATATGATGGATTTTTGGCTCCAGCTGGCAAAGGTACAGATTGGGGACAATATGAGGGATTGGCTGCTGCAGGCTCAGGAACATGGGGCAATATGGTGGCTGCAGGCACAGGTACACAGATGTTTGGGGCAACATGATGGCTTTTTGGCTCCTGCTGGCACAGGTACAAATTAGGGGCAATATGATGGATTTTTTGGGCTGCCGCAGATTGGGGTAAAAATATGATGGATGTTTTGGTTTATACTGGCACAGGTACAGATTGGGGTCTTGGGGGTAATCTGAGGGATTGACTGCCATTGGCATAGGTACAAATGGGGCAACATAATGGCTGCTGGCACAGGTACAGTGGGCTATATGAATGGTAAGGTGGGAAATGGTAATTAGGGATGTAGCGAACGTCGGAAAAAAGTTCGCGAACATATTCGCGAACTTGCGTCAAAAATGCGAACGGTTCGCGAACGTCGCGAACCCCATAGACTTCAATGGGAAGGCGAATTTTAAAAGCTAGAAAAGACATTTCTGGCCAGAAAAATGATTTTAAAGTTGTTTAAAGGGTGCAACGACCTGGACAGTGCCATGCCAGAGGGGGATCAAGGGCAAAAATGTTTCTAAAAAATCCATTGTTGACACAGCGCTGCGTTTTGTGCTGTAAAGGGCAGAAATCACACTACATTTCTAAACCTGTGTAATAAAATGCTTTAAAACGTCCGGCGTCTACATGCCAATCAAGTCGTGTAAAGGTTACAGCCTGTTCACACGCAAAGACGAAACGCGGTGCTTACTGCAACGCAAAAAGACGCAAAGAGCTTTAATGAATGATACCGTCAAGTGAGCAAATAATAGTTTTTAATTACTAGTTGAGCTTGTCACCTCCAGGATGTTCGTCCTGTTGGTGGCAATATTTCTGTAGTGGTGTGTTTAGCAGTCACCGTGCTTGTGCGCACGTGCACGGTCAGGCAGAGGTAATTCAATGTACAGTGAAGTGAACCAAAAAACACTGATTCTGCAGTGTGGGCCCAGTTTTGGTGTACTTTATTGATCACCTGCGGTGACCATAAAAGATGCGATTTTGCCACTGTCTTTGCTGCCTGAAAAACGTCACTCGGGTGGTGTTTCTAGAGACGGTATTATTATTGATATTTAGACAGAATTTGAACAAGCTCACACAGCTAGATGGTTGTTGTTTGAAAATGAAGAACACACTGAGCAAATAATGCCTACAAGGTTAACGTATACACTACTACAGCAGTGGATACGGAATATATTATTGCTGCCTGAAAAACGTCACTCGGGTGGTGTTTCTAGAGACGGTATTATTATTGATATTTAGACAGAATGTGAACAAGCTCACACAGCTAGATGGTTGTTGTTTGAAAATGAAGAACACACTGAGCAAATAATGCCTACAAGGTTAACGTATACACTACTACAGCAGTGGATACGGAATATATTATTGCTGCCTGAAAAACGTCACTCGGGTGGTGTTTCTAGAGACGGTATTATTATTGATATTTAGACAGAATGTGAACAAGCTCACACAGCTAGATGGTTGTTGTTTGAAAATGAAGGACACACTGAGCAAATAATGCCTACAAGGTTAACGTATACACTACTACAGCAGTGGATACGGAATATATTATTGCTGCCTGAAAAACGTCACTCGGGTGGTGTTTCTAGAGACGGTATTATTATTGATATTTAGACAGAATGTGAACAAGCTCACACAGCTAGATGGTTGTTGTTTGAAAATGAAGGACACACTGAGCAAATAATGCCTACAAGTGCACTACTATTGGTGCACTACTATGAAGAACAGCAACAGCACTGTACACTTTAAAGAACAGTAAGATAAGTAAAAGAAAAAAAAAATATATGTATATTAAAAAATATATTTTTCTCGGGTTGGTGCTGCTGAACTACTAGGAGCAGCACAGTAGCACACCAGTCCCACTCCCCAACACTGCTAGACTAATAGCACTGGGCTTATAGTAGCAACTAGCAAAGTAAAAAAACAAAAAAGAAAATAAAAGCAGTCCTTACAAGGACTATTGGGTTATTACAGCAGTCAGCAGATGAGATCAGAAGAGATCAGTGCCCACAGCAGGCAGCTACATACAGAGCACTGCAGTAGAAGGTAGATTACTAGCCAGCAAAGCTACCCTAAAATGTTCCTCAAATCCCTGCAGACTTCTGTCCCTCCAATACAGAGCAGTATCAAGTAGATTACTAGCCAGCAAACTTACTATCAACTGTCCCTCAAAGAAATCAGTGAAATCAGTAACAGCTCTCTCCCTACACTAGCTCTTGCAAGCACACACAGGCAGAATGAAAAAACGCTGCAGGGCTTCAGTTTATATATGGAAGGGGAGTGGTCCAGGGGGTGTGGGGGTGGTCCAGGAGGGAGAGCTTCCTGATTGGCTGCCATGTATCTGCTGGTCTGGGGTGAGAGGTCAAAAAAAAAGCGCCAGGTAAGGCGAACCCAAAATGGCGAACGTCGCGCGACGTTCGCGAACTTGCGGCGGACGCGAACAGCCGATGTTCGCCGGCGAACAGTCCGCGACATCCCTAATGGTAATGCACCAGGTGGGGGGCACTGATTGAAGCCCTTGCCTAGGGTGCCAAAATACCTTGGCCCAGCCCTGGTCTATTATGTAGAAGGCTTGGGACTTGGGGGTTACCAGATCTTTTCATAACGTGGAGCAAGTGCCCTTAAAGAGCACCTGCCACAGAATTTTCTTTTCCTTGAAACCACAATCCGTCCTCGGGAAACAATAGTATTTTTCAGATAGTGGCATAACTATAGAGGAAATATACCCCACGGCTCTCCATTGATGACCCCTAATTTCCTCTCCTGACTCGACAAAACAAAATAGGCGCATTGTGCTTTAATAAATATGGGGCTATGTGTCTGTGAGTGAAATATTTGTAGCCAGTCATCGTCTTTGTGGGGGGGGGCTCTAAAACGTGTATATAGGCCCTAGACATTTGTAGGATAAAAGGTCTATAATTTCTTCTTGTGTTGGGGACCTCCTTAAAGTACAGAGACTGATCACTTTAATTTGCCGTAAATAGGAAGTAACTCTGCAGGCTTTGGTGCACCTTTAATTTGAGCGCAGAGATGTGTCAGATTAAGGCATGAGACATGATCTAGTATTTCTAGGCAAAGCCGCCCAGAAGAGATTTCACAGAGCGTCTTATATCTGCAGTCACTTTAAATGAGCTCCCTCTCTATCTCTGCTGTCCACAGGAGGCCTTCCCTCCACTTAAGTCTCTCTCACCTTCCGTGGTTCAGAAGAATTAACTCCTCCGTATCTTGTAGGCCCTTAACTTCCTCCTCCAGTCTAATCAAAGCTGACATTGGTCTTATAAAGTATTTTGTGTGGCTGTCAGTTTTATCATTATGTGTATAATGAACATAGGCTTCTTGACAGGCCTACTTATTTATCATAGCTGTGGTATGGGCTTCTAGATAGTCCTGCCTGTTACTCGTATTGTTTTTATGGGCATCTAGAGCCCTAGCTGTTCTTAAAGAGATACTGACACCAGAAATTAAACCATTTTTACATCTATTGTAGCATTGGCTTTGTTTGCTACTTATAATTTTGCCATAAAGTATTTGCTCAAAGCTTTTACATTACCCATATGACTCCCTGTGCTCGTCTATGAGGGGGCTGCCAGATTTGTGCAGCAGAAGTCCGTTAGCATTAGAAACTTTAACTGACAGGTTAAGAGGGGACAGTCAGGTTGGCAAAACAGTCAGGTTTAGGAAGATCAGCTAAAAAGTATTTACAAAAACAGACCTCTCAGCAAAAAACAGTACTTCAACATGATCTATAGATAAGTTTTAATGTACATTCATATTTTTAAAAGTATTTTTTTAGCGTCAGTATCACTATAATATTGGTCAATGGTATTTTCATACAGGTGTACCTGTTCCTCATATCAGTGTTGTAGGCGCCTAGATAGGCCTACCCATTCTTCATCAATGGCCATGGGTTTTTTAAACTGGTGGCATTGACTTCTAGACAGGCCTACTGTTCCTCAGAGCTGTGTCATGGGCTTTTAGGCTGGGATACCTGCTCCATATATGGGTGGTACATACTTCTAGTCAGGTCTGTCTGTTCTTATACCAATGGCATAGGCTTCCTTACACTAGTGGTATGGGCTTCTAGACAGGCCTACATTTTCCTCACACTAGTGACATTGGCTTCTAGATAAGCCTACATGTTCATCAAACCAGTGATATGTGCTTCTTGGCAGGCCTACCTATTCTTCATAGCTGTGGCATGGACCTTTAGACAGTCCTACCTGTTGCTCATACCAGCTTCATGAGCTTATAGAGACACCTAGACAGGACTAAATTTTCATCATACCAGAGGCATAAGTTTCTTGACAGGCCTATTTTTTCTTTAGCTGTGGCATGGCCTTTTAGAAAGTCCTACTTGTTCTTCATACTGGTTTCATGTGTTTACCTTTTTACCAGTGGCACAGACTGTTAGACAAGCTTACCTTTTTGTTATATTGGTGGCATGGGCCTGTAGACAGGCCTACAGTACCTTTCCCTCATATTTAGTGGCATTGGCTTCTCAACAGGCCTATTTATTCTTCATAGTTGTGGCATGGACTTTTAGACAATCCATAAGAAGACAGAAGTTCATGGGCTTCTGGATAGGCCTACCCTTTCTACATCCTGGTGCCTCAGGCCTTTAGATAGGCTTATCTGTTCCTCATGCCAGTGGCACAGGCTTCTATATGGGCCTACCTTTTCCTTTTCTTGGTGGCATGGTACGGGTCTATGTATAGGTCATACCAGTGACATGGGCTTCTTGACAGGCCTACAATTTGCTCACACCAGTGGCACAGACTTTTAGAAAAGTTTAGCTCTTCCTCATGCTGGCGCAGGGACTTCTAGACAGATGTGCCTCTTCTTCATACCAGTGGCATTGGTATATTAAAAAGAATTCATAATTCAAAAAAAAACAATACATACCTTTTTTAAACACAGATTAACACTGAAAATAACGTCATAACTTTAGGCCTGACATAACCCACTGAAGTCAGTTATACAATTTTGCAAACAGTTTTTATTTATCCCTTCCCTTTTCTATGGTTCTGACTCTTGAAACAATGTTATAGGTAGCCAGTTATCCTCCAGGTGTATTCATTTTTTATTGTGTATTGGAAAGTTGCAAAGACAATTTTTAGGTGGAGTCTACTTTTAACTGAATTTTCTGATGATAATGTGGGATAACTGCACAAGTTCCACAGGGGCAAGGCCGTTGTCTCTTCTGTGCAAAAGGACCAGACGCCAAAGCCATTGTGTTACAAATGAAAGCCCAGAGGAAATATGACAAGGAGAATGAATATACAGTATCCCGAGTAGGATTACAGAGTCCCTGGGACAGCTGCTTCGGAACAAGAATGATCCAGCCTAAACCAGAACAGGTGGGTGCAGTGCAGGCTTGTTCCGCTACTTAACGGCTAATCTAGACCATCAGTCTATGCACCTAGTCATTTGGTCTTTCCCTGGGCACCCCAGAACTAGAGGGGTCCTAATGATGAAAATAATATAGTGAAAAGGACTGAATACAGTGTTCAACATTGAATATACAGCAATGGTAATATCCTACTTGTTGCTGTTCCTTAAAGGGATACTGTCAAGGAAAAACATGTTTTTTTCCAAAACACATCAGTTAATAGTGCTGCTCCAACAGAATTCTGCACTGAAATCCATTTCTCAAAAGATCAAACTGATTTTTTTATATTCAATTTTGAAATCTGACATGGGGCTAGACATTTTGTCAGTTTCCCAGCTGCCCCAGTCATGTGACTTGTGCCTGCACTTTAGGATGGAATTAGTTTCTGGCAGGCTGTTATTTCTCCTACTTAATGTAACTGAATCTCAGTGGGACTTGGCTTTTACTATTAAGTGCTGTTCTTAGATCTTCCAGGAAGATGTTATCTTGTGTTCGGGAGCTGCTATCTCGTTACCTTCCCATTGTTCTGTTGTTAGGCTGCTGGGGGGGAAGGGAGGGGTGATATTACTCCAACTTGCGGTACAGCAGTAAAGAGCGACTGAAGTTTATCAGAGCACAAGTCACATGACTGGAGGCAGCTGGGAAATTGACAATATGTCTAGCCCCATGTCAGATTTTCAAATTTAATATAACAAAATCTGTTTGCTCTTTTGAAAAATGTATTTCAGTGCAGAATTCTGCTGGAGTAGCACTATTAACTGATGCGTTTTGACAGCATCCCCACCTTTCAGTGAACTTTAGCATGTTATAAAATGGCTAATTCTAAGCAACTTTTCAATTGGTCTTCATTTTTTCTTTTTTTTATAGTTTTTTAATTATTTGACCTCTTCTTCTGGGCTGGCTCTTTCCAGCTTTCAAATGGGGGTCACTCACTGACTCCATCTAAAAAACAAGTGCTCTGTAAGGCTCCAAAGGTACTTTTAATTGCTTATCTTTCTATCCAGACCCTCTCCTATTCATATTCCTGTTTCCTATTCAACTCAATGCATAGTTGCTAAGGTAATTATGACCAGAGCAGCCAGATGGCTGAAATTACAAACTGGAGAGCTGCTGAATAAAAAGCTAAATAACTCAAAAACTACAAATAGAAAACTAAAACCGATTACAAATTGTCTCGGAATATTACGCTCTGCTACATCATACTAAAAGTTAATTTAACGGTGAACAACCCCTTTATCTACAGAATCCATATATAATATTTATAAATATGCCATTTTTGTATTTTTAGTTTTTTTTCTCAAAACAATTCTCATCTATTGAACTTATCCCTGGGAGATGTAGTTCAAATATACTTCTAAAAAGTAGAGGAGGTTCTACAGGTGTCCCAAATACGGCCTAACACTTAATCAGCCATGTAGTCATAAATAGTGCCTTCCTAGAGCCCACCCTAGACTCTAGACCCTAGACTCTTTCACTCGTTCTGCTCCTCTAACCTCCCTCTCCACTTGGTACAGTGGTACTTTGGAGTATGGATCTGCCAGGTTTCTGTATTCCTTGCTTATAGTAATATTTACCACCTCTCCTGGAATTTAACTTCATAAGTAGACTACCCAATGAGCACAGGTGTACGCTCTACTGCCCCTCATCTATCCAACCACCCACGTAAGGCTTGAGAGGAGAGCCCTTGATGTGGCACCCTTTGGTCAGTCACACACAAGTGGCGCAGGAGATGAGAGGTGTATGCCTTAAACACAGGGGGCTGAGTGCAAGAGAGAGAGAGGCAATCACAGCACATTGTCATTAGCTGCTGCTGAAGGAGAGCCATCATTAAATGTCTATTGTAGAGATTGCTTCATTACTCTATCAGCCCTGCTCCTGCAATCACAGGCAAACATCACAGGAATCTGTTCACCCCCTCACCAAGCACAGAGGTACCAGCAGTCTCCATGAATGTGCTGCAAATCTTATTCCACTAGTGTTATTGTTCATCTTCTCACTTTCATTATGTAAGAATGTCCCCTATTCCTTCCTCTTTTATCCTTTTGTCTTTCTCTCTCTGTATTTCCTTGTATTTTTCACCTTCTACCCCTTTCTCTTGGCTCCAAGTGTCTGGTCTTACTCAGACATGTCCTCCTTCTCTTAACTTCTATACATATGGCCTCCTTTTCATTTGTTCCTTCCATCACCCTTCTTTCATCTTCCATTCCCTTCTTTTTACTCCCCTTTCTTTCATTCATCTTCTCTTGCTGACCCCATTCTCTCCTGCTTTCTTCCTTAATGTCTCTACTTTTGGTCATGACCTCCCCCGTGGTCAGCAGCCGAGGAGATGCAATTCCAGAAATGTGAAGCTAATTAAATGCCAGCGGACTGGCGAATATGAGCAGTGATGTGTCTTCATGTTACTTTTCCTAAGCAACCTCGATCACTGTCCCCCCTCAATGTCGACCGTTCTCTTGCCTTCTCTCACTATCTGCGCTCTCAGGACATTCTCAGGAAGGGCGAGTTAAACTCATTTGTTAAAGGGAATGTTATCAACATTTATTGTCCTATTTTACGACCAATTGCGGTTTAACCGCTTGACTGCTGTAGATCGTAAACTCTACTAAAGGAGCATTATTGAATTAAAGAAGGTCCAGAGAAGGGCAACTAAGCTGGTAAAAGGTATGGAAAATCTTAGCTATGAGGAAAGACTGGCCAAATTGGGGATGTTCACGCTGGAGAAGAGGCGCTTAAGGGGTGATATGATGACTATGTATAAATATATAAGGGGATCATATAATAATCTCTCTAATGCTTTATTTACCAGTAGGTCTTTCCAACTCACACAAGGTCACCCATTCCCATTAGAAGAAAAGAGGTTCCATCTAATTATCGGGAAGGGGTTTGTTACAGTGAGAGCTGTGAAGATGTGGAATTGTCTCCCTGAATCAGGGGTACAGGCTGATACATTAGATAGGTATAAGAAGGGGTTGGATGGTGTTTAGCAAGTAGAGATGTCGCGAACTGTTCGCCGGCGAACTTGTTCGCGCGAACATCGGGTGTTCGCGCTCGCCGGAAGTTCGCGAACGTCGCGCGACGTTCGCCATTTTGGGTTCGCCATTGTTGGCGCTTTTTTTTGCCCTCTCACCCCAGACCAGCAGGTACATGGCAGCCAATCAGGAAGCTCTCCCTTGGACCACTCCCCTTCCCTATAAAAACCGAAGCCCTGCAGCTTTTTTTCACTCTGCCTGTGTGTGCTGAAGAGATAGTGTAGGGAGAGAGCTGCTGCCTGTTAGTGATTTCAGGGACAGTTGAAAGTTTGCTGGCTAGTAATCGTTTTGATACTGCTCTGTTATTGGAGGGACAGAAGTCTGCAGGGGTTTGAGGGACATTTAAGCTTAGGTAGCTTTGCTGGCTAGTAATCTACCTTCTACTGCAGTGCTCTGTATGTAGCTGCAGTGGGCAGCTGTCCTGCTTCTGATCTCATCTGCTGACTGCTGCAATAACAGTAGTCCTTGTAAGGACTGCTTTTATTTATTTTTTTGTTCCAATACAGAGCAGTATCAAGCAGATTACTAGCCAGCAAACTTACTATCATCTGTCCCTGAAATCACTAACAGCTCTCGCCCTACACTATCTCTTCCAAGCACACACAGGCAGATTTTTCAGATACATTTTTGCCCTTGATCCCCCTCTGGCATGCCACTGTCCAGGTCGTTGCACCCTTTAAACAACTTTAAAATCATTTTTCTGGCCAGAAATGTCTTTTGTAGATGTTAAAGTTCGCCTTCCCATTGAAGTCTATGGGGTTCGCGAACCGTTCGCGAACCGCTCGCAATTTTGCGCAAGTTCGCGAATATGTTCGCGAACTTTTTTTCCGACGTTCGCTACATCCCTATTAGCAAGTGAGGGAATACAGGGATATGGGAGATAGCTCATAGTACAAGTTGATCCAGGGACTAGTCTGATTGCAGTGTATATAGATTACTAGTCTGATTGCATTTGGAGTCAGGAAGGAATGTTTCCCCCTCTGAGGCAATTTGGAGAGGCTTCAGATGTTTTTTTTTTTTTCGCCTTCCTCTCGATCAACTGGTAGTTAGGCGGGTTATATAACGACTTAAATGGGTGGTTTTTTTTTCAACCTAATGTTACTATGTTACTATTAGACAGAAGATCCAGCTACAATGACCAGGGCTAGGGTGAGGTATAGTCATAAGTCATTTACAAAGATGCAAGAATTGCACCAAGGGGGTCAAAAAGTACTTCTGTCTGGTGTCTGCACTATTTACCATATAGTCACCCAAGGGCATGTGCCTAGGGTGGCAGCTTTATGGTAAAAAAAAAAATAAACTTTCCAAAAAACCGCTACTTCCCCTGCTGTCGGATGCTTTCCTATAAAAACCAGGAAAAGAGGTGGGGGTAGGGGATCCCTCTAGCGGTGCACGGTGGAAGTGACATCACGTGCAATATGACGTCGCATCTGCTGGCGTCACATCGCTCCTAGGTCCGATGCTTAGGCCAGCACCCTGCCGTAGACACCTTGTATCTGGTAAAAAGATCGGAATGATGCACAAGTTAGGGGAGGGGGATACCTACATGCCTTCAACCTCCCATGAATACAGTGATGCTGAATGTAGGCAGCAATGTATTCATCAGGTACATCACATTTAAACACATTATGGTCAGCTTTATCAGGACCCCAATTTGTGGGGTGTGGGAGGAAACTGAAGTACTGGGAGGAACTACATGCCAACAAGGGGTCAACAAACTTCTTCCACTGGTCGAAATCAAACTCTGGACCCAAGTAATGCAAAGTAAAAGAACTATCACCCTTAGAAGTGAATAAATACACCGAGTTCTTTCCCATAAAAGTTGCAGGCACATAGGTGTGCGGACATTGGGATGAGGCAGAGCAGAGAGTAGGAGGCCACCAGCAGCTCTGGAAATTAATTGTAGGATTTATTCACGCTCTCTCTCTCATTTCCAGAATATTGATTTAATCCCCGGTGGTTTCACAGATCCATTAATGCATTGCTAATCTCAGGCAGCGCTACGTGTTGGAAACAGGGGGGTGGCTGCCGCACACCACTCACTAAGAATTACCAGTGGACTTTCCCTGGCTGTGCACTTAATGATGAACTAAATTTGGTTAGTTGCCTGTGTGATGTGTCTTTTTTATTTCCTCCCCCGTGGTCAGCAGCCGAGGAGATGCAATTCCAGAAATGTGAAGCTAATTAAATGCCAGCCGACTGGCGAATCTGAGCAGTGATGTGTCTTCATGTTACTTTTCCTAAACACCCTCCATCGCTCTCCCCCCTCAGCACCGACCATTCTCTTGCCTTCTCTCACTATCTGCGCTCTCAGGACACTCTCAGGAAGGGCGAGTTAAAACTCATTTGTTAAAGCGATGTTACCAACATTGATTATCCTGTTTTATGACCAATCGCGGTTTAACCGATTGACTGCTGTAGATCGTAAACTCTACCGAAGGAACTTGGAAAGCAAGGGGTTAAAGTGCATAGAAAATCTAACTTTGACTAACTATACAGCAGTGCTGTAAAGCCAATCTAATAAGCTCTCCAGACTCCATTTTTGTCTGTGGTTGGTGCAGCCAGACCACAGACAGAAGTGCAAGTGCCTTTAGGGGTATAATTAGGGTTGCCACCTTGCTGCCGCCTAGACAGTATAATAACAGCCAAGGTCTTCCCTGATTTGCCCCACCTACTTACATCATGGACCTCCCCTTTTATTTCACAACTCCACCCCCTCTCAGTCCCACCCTCTCCTGTGAAATCAGGGTTGCCAGGCTGGCGGTTTTTCAGCTAAATTGGGCTATTAATTTAAAGCACGGGCGGGATTTTGAAAGTACAAACTAGCCAAGGTACAGAATTGAGCTATTTTTTGGCCTGGTTTGAACCATCCAAAAGTTTCTCTTGCCCTAATGTGCCAAGCCTGCGTCTACCAATGCATGTTGGGTAATGACGTTTTTGTTTAACAATTTGCCAACTGCCAAGTTTTATGTAAGACTGCAGTACCCAGCATGCAATGGGACTGACTTGTGTAGAAGTCTGAAGTTACCAGATTTTGGGCTCTGTACTCGACTCTCCCATCCCTTTTTAGCATTTTAAGCATTTTCCGGTGACTTTCCCTCAATTTCAGACAATTTTGGGGCAAAAATTTGCTGGCCACCAAAATGGCTAAAGGGGGTCCTGTTCTACCAATATTTATTGAAATTGTATATGAATTAGGGCCTTTATGGGGCACCTATACCTCCTGGCCCCCCTCTGTAGTTAACCCCCTGGTGACAGCCAATTCTTTCCCATTTTGCTTCATGGAAAAATTTGAGAAACAGTGAAAATTTTACTTTTTTCACTGCACATATTGCGCTATGTTTGGGCTACTTTTAAAGTGCTTCTTGGCTAGTTTTGAGCTGGTTTTGTAGCGTCATTGGCTATTTTTGAAAATTAGACCTGACAGCCCTGTGTGAAATAATGGCAACCCTAGACACAAGGTGCAGAACCAGGGTCAGATTGGGGTGTGCCAAGCCCACTGCGATTGCTAGTTGCTACCCCAGAGGCCCCACATCACTTCTGGGGCCCCTGCAGCCCACCTGCTCAACCACCCCCAGTCCCTAACCCCAAATGAATTTATTTCTGTTGCGATCAGGGGAGGAAGGGTGGTGGGGAGTGATGGCGAAGAGCAGATGGGGATCAGGTCTGGGTTGGGCCTGATGCCCCCCAGATCCAGTCTGTGCAGAACTCTAACGCAGCATTGGCAGGAGTAAGTGACAAGCAAGTTAGTGGACTGGAGGGGGGACACCTAAGTGACACCCTAACCACCCCTCCTCAATACAGTATTTTGCACCTGCTTATTACACTTTGCACGCTGCCTTCTGGGTCGAAAAAAACCCTCTGGACATGAGCCTTATATACATTTTATAAGAATAAATCCCATACTTTATTAAAAAATGGGATCAAAAATAGGGTAATTATATAATGGGCCTTACTTCTGCACACAATCCTGGTTTATATGCAGAAAGACAGTAAGGGACTGAAAGGTGTTTTAATTTTCCCTTGAATTTTCCCTCAGTAGTTGATCACTATGGCGTCTCTCATTAATCTCAATAAAATGTGATGCACAAATAACTAAGTCGTATGGTGGGAATACTTTATGTCTGTATGTTTTATACAATATTGCCGGGAAATAAACGTGAAACTAAATATCACTTCTAAATTAAAAAAAAAACCCATTTAATTACATATTGATTGATGTTCAAAAACTTTCATCTGCATTGGAGCAAAATGTACCTAATCTATGGTTTTCCATTAAAGTTTGGAGGCATCCTATATTATCTGACTTCAGCTACGTGCTCATTCTGTATGTAAATGAATGCCATGCATTTTCTTTGCTTATGATTAAAGCTTCTTCTAGCTGTGTTCCCAATGTTACTAGTAATAACAGTCACAGCTGAATCAGCTTAGCTCCTAGTGCCATAAAGCAGGACAGGAATGTTGCTTACAATGGGGATCGGATATGATCTGTGCAGCCACTGGGACAGAATGCTCTGTTATACAGATAGCTAGAATTTCAGCTGCCATAAAGCAGGACAGGATTGCTGCTTACAATGGGGATCAGATAGGATCTGTGCAGCCACTGGAACAGAATGCTCTGTTATACAGATAGCTAGAATCTCAGCTGCCATAAAGCAGGGCAGGACTGCTGCTTACAATGGGGATCAGATAGGATCTGTGCAGCCACTGGGACAGAATGTTCTGTTATACAGATAGCTAGAATCTCAGCCATAAAGCAAGACAGGACTGCTGCTTACAATGGTTCTACTGTTACATGATATTCAGAGACAAATGTGTTTATTATAATAGTGGTATCCATTTAAAATGATAGGGGGAACACCTCATTTGGGGCTTCATGGATACTCTACCCAAATAAAGTGCTAACCAGCCAGTATGAATGCTGAGAGATATTGATAAATTGTTCTCTCCGGTAATATTGCAGAGCGCCCGACTCTCTGTGTCCTATCACTTTCTGCCCAGGATCTCATTCCAGCAATATAATAACATCTCATAAATCTATTAGGCCATAAGGAATACGAATGGGGCGGCTGGGTGATATTTTTTTTTTTCTGTTCTTTTCTGGGGATTAGATTCCGAGCACTTTCTCTATTTAATGCAGTGCGACTCGCTAGCAGACCCTGGAATGCTAATTTGTCTCTTGAAGAAAGGAGTACAAGCTAGCTGAAAAATAAAACAATTTGCTATATATAAACCCGGCTAATTTATCAAGGCACCATTCAGAAACCTTCACTCATAATGAATCGCAGCTAATGTGTTTAACTGCTGCTTTAGTGATTGAAAACCGTGCCCTGCGTCTCCTTCCTGCAGAGGAGGGGAGGCAATTTTAACTCTGTGCTTTTATAGCTTTTAAACCAGACTTCCGACAAGCTAGGGCAATCTTTTTGTGGTGGAGTCCGGGGCAAAGCACATGTTGTGGGAACATTATTTATTTGACTGTTAGTGGATGCTGTGACTAGGGTTGCCACCTTTTGCAACTTGGGGGCTGGGCTGATGACATCAGGATGGTCTGATGATGTCAGGGATGTTGATGTTGGTAACTTTTGGGTGTGGGTCTGTGATGCAGAGAGGGTTACGATGGAACGATTAGTGATTGGCTGATAGCTATTTCCCAATTTGGAAATCCAGTTTTCATTCAGATAGCCCCTCCGAAAACCAGACAGGTGGCAACCCTAAATGTTACACCAGCTGAAGGGCCCCAGTTTACGCAGCAATAATGGAAATGGTCAATCTTTTCTTACTGTTCCTATCCTGCCCTACTCCATCTCCATCTTACCCTATTGTCACCACCTGCCATACTGTCACCATCTAGCATTACTGTTGTCATCCTGCTTTACTGTTGTCATCTTTTTCAACTGTGCCCACCCACCACTACGGTCTCCACCCTGGCTTCCTGTCCTCTGCTTGTCCTCAACTTTGACCATTGACACCTTTCCTATTGTCACCATCTTGCTGTCTCCATTTTGTCCTTCTGTTGCCACCTGTCTTCTACAATCTTCATCTTGCCAAATTATTTCAATCTTGGCCTATTGTTACCATCATGGCTAAATATCTTCTTCATTTAATGATGAAGCATTTAAGCCATTTTGCCTCTACCATTGCCATCCTGCCCCTCATGTCTCCATCTTGTTCTAATTTCACTGTCTTGTACTACTGTCCATCTTGCCCTACTGTCTCCATACTGTCCAATTGTCTCTGTCTTGCCCTACTGTCTTTATCTTTCCTGTTGTCACCAACATCTCCTATTGTCTCCATCTTGCCTTACTGTCTTAATCTTTTCCTATTGTTGCCAACTTGTCCTATTGTCTCCATCTTGGCCTACTGTCTTAATCTTTTCCTATTGTCACCAATTTGTCATATTGTCTCCATCTTGCCCTACTGTCTTAATCCTTTCCTATTGTCACCAGCTTGTCCTGTTTTCTCAATCTTGGCCTACTGTCTCTATCTTGTCCTACTGTCCACGTCTTTCCTGTCATCATCGTGGCCTACTATCACCATCTTGCCCTACAAATGCCCAATCCCCTAAATCAGGAGAAGCAAAGACCAATTACAATTTATACTTGAGTTGTATTTCAGAAGGTCCAAAGGACTTCATGTTTTCTAAAGTAGAACAGAAGGAATGCACTGGAGAGATGCAAGTCAGTTCAAAGAAAGACTAGAAAAGAGGTTCTAGTCATTTGTCCTGCTTGTGCTGAGGATCTTGGACCCCTTTTGTTAACATTGAACTTAATTCTAGGTTGTCCCCTCAAGGTTGATCATCATGGTCACATTGGCCTACAAGTTTTTTAGACCCAGTCCCTAATGGTCTCTCATCTTTAGGTAACGTCTCCCAGTAGAGCACTGCTTCCACCTGTGCTGTTTTCCTAGTTCATCACTTGCCAGACAATTAGATTGTTCCACAGACAGTGACGCTGTATATACCCACTGCCTCTTGTGTTTTTGTTTCTTGCTTCGCATAGTAGAAGAGTGAGGCCTTATGATAGTAGAAATGTGGGAGAGTAAAGGAAGTTGAAGAGGAAGAAAACCACAGTCCTCTTTAGCTAAAAATTGCATCAACTGAAATCCCTTATTGCATTCTGTGTGTGGAAAAAAATGAGAATTAGAGGGTTGACAGTAAATAATGGTAACCCCGTGTCAGCTGGAGAACAAGCAGTTACAAATGTAGAATCTTTGCCGTAGCTACAGATACCAACTCTCCCCAATCTTCGGAGTCTCTAACAACCTTTATGAATTGAAGTGATGTGTCATGTGCAGTAGATTGACCAACAGATATCCCATACAAAGAGATGGAGATTAATTAAAGTGCGAGCTCTTGAGTTTATTACCAGCATATCTAGACTTGCCATTTGTATACCTTCAACATCTAAAATCAATGTCAGAAGATTGCTTTTTCATAGCTTCTAAGTTTGCGCATCGATTCTCTGACCTCATTCGGAGTTGCCGACCCATCTCTGCTTTCTTCTTGTTCCCCGGCAGATACTTATTCATCAGGTTTAAAGAGCTTTTTTATATTATTGAGGGTCTACTGAGTGAGTAGCTTTTGGTTCTGACTTGATTACAGTCAGTGTAGTGTGTGCTGGAAAAGGAAAAAATACTATGTCTGCTTCTCAGCACCTTTCTGTTGTTTTCCACATGTGCAGTTAAAGTGCACCTTACAAGGACCACACTTTTTAAGGGCCCCACAGAGCTTCATATGTGTGGAGGTAAGATACCATAACGTGTCATATGGTAGATTGCAATCAACCTTTCTGGAAAGTAGAATGAAAGCCCAAGTTTCTTTGAGGGTAATGCAACAAAAGTTTGGACCAGGTCTAGTAACCAAAAGCTACAGCCCAGCAACAACTTACTCACAGTAGGGCCAATATCACTTACTGAGTAGTGGAGTAACAAGCTCTTGCTTCAAACAGACCCAACAGAAAAGCACTTTATCCACAGTATGATGTTGGGTGACTGGTGTTCCAGGGTTGTTGTCAATTTCTGTAGAACAAATACCCTCCCTTGCTATCTCCATAATCTATCTCCCCAAAATTGGCATCAATATGTAATTTTTACTAGTTGGAACAGAAAAAGAAACGGTGCTCCAGAATATAAATATAAATAGCTCACCAAGTACATCCAAGTGGTCCAGGTGCACCAGCCCCAGGCCCTCAGCTTCAGGGAGCGGCAAACCAGTATGTGCAAATATCAATAGATATTATATCAGATATTAATATACATAAAGATACTACTGTTTCGAAACATTTCCATTAATTTTCTTCTGGTGATTGGGGATACTTTAGCATACAGGGTATTGAAAGAGTTAGCCTTGGTAGTAGAGGGGGAGATCTGTCTAGAACAAAACAAGGATACCCCTGGGCATGAACTCAGACTTTGATGTCTCCTGTTATTATTGACTAATCAATTATGTTTATATTTCTGTTTGCATATATTTCTGTTTATATCACTTTGTGCATTCTGTCATTATAATAAGTTATGTGTGGTCCGTGTTATTGTTGTTTTTAAATAGTTTTTTTTTTCAGTTTACTCATATTGGATTCATTGTACATATTGACTTGGTTTCTTTAAGACATATCTGGGACACCGTCTCTTTTTTTTTCTTCTTTAACTGTTTTTGAATGGTTGTGATTATCTTTAAATGCTCATTTCCTATGCATTGGGTTTTAGCCCATGACTAAGTGCCCTTTGTGTATGAAACGCGTAGGGCTCATGGATATGTGTAATTTTTAATTTCTACTTATAAATATAATTTTTTACTTACATTTCTACTGGCCCTGTGGATTCTTTTGAGTGCTGGTAAGCCCTGTTTTTTTCTAATTTTTACCAGTCCCAATTAATAACATTGGCATTAAGAAACACCATTATTGTGCGTCAATTGGTGTCCCCACTTGCAGTAGAGAAGTGGCATATCTTCTGGACACCCACAAAGAAATCTGATGACCTGTTTTACAAACATATATTGAAACTTGGCATCAGATTGGACCCCATTGACCTTTTTGTTGGGTCTGCCAGTCAAAGGAAATTTGATACATTTGAGGGCCCATGACTGTCCTTATTTTCTGGAAATAAGGCCGACTGGAGAAAATAAGACAAGATGGAGATAAGATAGAGACAATAGGACAAGTTGGTGACAATAGGACAAGATGGAGATAACATGGAGACAATAGGACAAGATAAAGATAAGATGAAGACAATTGGACAAGATGGAGATAAGATGGTGACAATAGGACAAGATGGACATGAGATGGAGACAATAGTACAAGATGGAGATAAGATGGAGACAATTGGACAAGATGGAGATAAGTTGGTGACAATAGGACAAGATGGAGATAAGATGGAGACAATTGGACAAGATGGAGATAAGATGGAAACAATAGGACAAGATGGAGATAAGATGGAGACAATAGGAGAAGTTGGTGACAGTAGGAAAAGATGAAGACAATAGGGCAAGTTGGAGACAATAGAACACTGCACCATGGATGGGGCCCATGACTGATAGGTCAGCATAGTTTTCTGATACTTATATAAACATTACACATATCCTGGTACAAATTAATACACCATGCCCAGTATTCAGAGCAGATGAGTAATGTGAAGGGAACAGATTTATTCTAGAAATTTCTGTATACATGTGTTGGTTCATTCAACACCCCCTGCCCCTCTGCTTGGCAGCAGCATAGGAAAAGCCCTGCTCTCTTATCAGTTCTTCCCCACCTGGCAGCCACTGAAGGTAATCCAATATCAGCCTTACACTGGGGAGTCTGAAAATAATGGTCAGTCTTCTATAAACCTCCCCTTGTAGGCCAGAAAGAAAAAGCGTACGTGTCATAAGTTTACAAAGGATCACAAATGATGCTTTTTTTGGCTGCAAAAATATGATAACGTCAAGTTACCCGAAACCAAGAAACGAGAGTCGTGTTGGACGTTATCCATTTAATTATTCATTATTTGCTTGGTATAACACAATAGCGCAGTATGTAGAAGGTTTTACATACAATCACACAAATAACTGGCGGCCCCGCACTGGGAATGAATTTGCGTCCTCAAAGAAAAATTGAGAATTAAAGAGGCCTTACAAGACATTCTTGCAAAATATTGTTGTTTTACATATACAAAGGGGTGGAGCTTTGGTCACAGTTTATCCTCTCCTTATTTTAAAGAAGTAGGCCACCTTGTCTTTAAATTAGACGCACTTTACTATTTTTTTGGTTAATGGATTTTTTTAACGTTCTGATCTGCAGACCCCTTCCAGTTTTGCAGCTGAAAAGTTGCCAATTCATAACAAAGTTTATTTGAAGCTCTGTTTAGGAACAAATTACAACTGTAATGGAATACTGCTGAAAACACTTACTCCCTAGGACCGGAGTGTTGCAGAACCTCAGCATCTTTTATGATCAGCATCTTGATGCAAGTAGTTGTTGTCTTCAAAAAGCTCTAAGGTACCTATCACATTAACACACACTCTGGTCAATTTTATCATATGACAATTAACCTCCACCCTGCGGATCGGGTGGAGAACATACCTGGTGGGCCCATGTATGGCCGTCTTAAGAAATATTCATTAATATTGTGTTAAGCTGGCCATAGACGAAAAGATCTGATCGGCCGAATATCCATTTCGTAAGATTTCCGGGTCGTGTGTGGAGTGTCCCGATATTTTTCGTGCCATGGACAGGTTAGAAAATTTCTGTTGGCTACCGATAATATCTCTGCTTGTATTGCCGATATCAGTGGGAGAATGTCACCAGCTTTTGTAGGACATAACTTTTGTATGATTGCTGTCAGGGGCAGAACATCGTCTGATCTGTTCTATTACTACTTTCTTTGATCTGAATGGTTAGTGGCGGGTCGGGAGATGGCACCAAACGATCGTTCGTCCGATGTTGAGGTAAATCTGCCACCTAAGACTTGTACTGAGTATTAGATGGGTTACAGGTGGTGCTCAGATGTTGAGATTGGGCATTGGGTAGATTTTTGCTCCTGGTTGCCCTGGGGATCAGTAAGCCTCCTGTTCACCCAAAAATGTGGCTTTTGTGTAGACCATCCCTTTTCCTGTGTAAATGTCAACAGAAGAACTGGAGAGAAAAAATCTAGAAAAAGGTGTATAGAAGGGAACAGAGAAGAGAAAGTTAATAGTGAAAAAAGAGAGAATAAGGAAAGAACCGTATGAAGATGAGAAGAGATATAAGGGGTAGGACATGTGAGAAGAGTATAATGTTAAAAGATTAGGGGAAGAAGCTATTTGGAACAGTCTGATACTAAATCCTTTCATTCCCTGAGCTTGTGCAGGAACAGTGAAAGCGGTAGCCCTATAACATCTGCAGACCCAAAGGTTGTCCATCTGGAAGCAGTTGAGAACCCCTGATATACAGAGTATTACAGGAGAAGTGAAGGTGAAAGTCATGGGAAAAAAACATGAGGCCAGTAAATATATAGGGAAAGTAATAAAGCTCTTTGATGTAGTGGGTGTTCAGGGAGCACTAAAGGATTTCAAGGGTCAGCGTTAAAGGGCAAAGTAATGACAGCCATGGATGGACTTCAGAGCAAGAATCAGATGAAGTCAATAAAAGGTCAGCTGGTAGAATGAAGAAGATTGAATAAATTAGACGCACCAAGTAAAATAAACCTCGTCTTCAACTTAATGAGGAACATTAGAAACGTATACAATGTATAACAATTATTGGTTTGAGTAAAACCAGGACTTTCCTAGGTCTGATATATGTTTCCTTCAAGTTATTGTTTGTTTAAGCCAAGGCAGCAGTCTGTGTGTTGGTCAGTGCTATTTCATTAGAGGTCATGCTCAATAAAGCCAAACGCCTTCAACATTCCTAACACCTGGTTCCACCACTGATATGCAGTAGTAGATCTCAGCTGTTGATTTCCAGAGGGAAAATGGATGGGACCTGTGTTGTTGCTATGATGGCAGGTCTACCTGGGGAAATAACCACCACATCAGTAATCACTATAGACTTTCATTAAAGATTTAGAACAAAAGTGTATCGGATCTTAACAAATAAAACATCTTCTCCCAGGCTACCAAAGACACCCTCCCAAAGGCAACTGGACACGATTTCACTCTCAATGCACTGCTCAGCTGATTCTGTTAGTTTCTCAGTAGCCAGAGGCTTAAAGGAATATACATTAAACATATAGCAGTGCAGAAACCCAACTTTAAGAGAGGGGCACACCAACATAGTGGCCAAAATTGTCCCAGAGAGTCATATATTTTAGTCTGGTCTCCAGAACACAATGGGGAACATTGTATATATGTGCCATCACAGTCATCAGCTTTGGTAATCAACTATTGCTGGAAGGAGTTTGCAAGAAGAAAATAAAGTCTAGTTGAAGATAATGTCTAGCTGGGAACACTTGACATTGGAGACAAGAAATACTTAAATATCTCCTCTGCTTTTGTTTATCCACATGATTTCCAGCTTTTTCAGCCTTTCATTGACTTACCATCATATAAATGTTTTGCTTCGGATTACAGTGTCTCATTGTGTAAATTCAACTGAGAGATTTACAAGGTCTTTCTAACGTTTTATCCCTCAATAACAATCTCTGACTAGTAACAAAGGGTTCATTTTACTAAAATCATCTGAAGACCACGAGTTTGCTGCATCTGTAGAAACCAATACTGTACTTGCTCAGCACTCAGGAGCTCAACCTCTTATTATTGAAAATATACATCTGGCACCAGAGTTATATATGCTGCTGATGGGACTGAGACATTAAGCAAGACCAACTGCACCATCTCTCTCTACAATACCTTCTATCCCACAGCCACACTCCCTTCCCAGAGACTATTATCCCACTGTTACTATAGGCACCATCTCTCCCTACTATACCTGCTATCCCACAGTCACACTCCCTTCCCAGAGACTATTATCCACTGTTACTATAGACACCATCTCTCACTACTATACCTGCTATCCTACAGTCATAGTCCCTTCCCAGAGACTATTGTCCCACTGTTACTATAGACACCATCTCTCCCTACTATACCTGCTATCCCACAGTCACACTCCCTTCCCAGGGACTATTATCCCACTGTTACTATAGACACCATCTCTCCCTACTATACCTGCTATCCCACAGTCACACTCCCTTCCCAGAGACTATTATCCGCTGTTACTATAGACACCATCTCTCCCTACTATACCTCCTATCCCACAGTCACACTGCCTTCCCAGAGACTATTATCCACTGTTACTATAGACACCATCTCTCACTACTATACCTGCTATCCCACAGTCACACTCCCTTCCCAGAGACTATTATCCACTGTTACTATAGACACCATCTCTCACTACTATACCTGCTATCCCACAGTCACACTCCCTTCCCAGAGACTATTATCCACTGTTACTATAGACACCATCTCTCCCTACTATTCCTGCTATCTCTGAGCCCATTAATAGCTCTCATACCTACTGTGTGGTACTGCTCCATTCCTCCATCCTCCAAAGGTACATGTATGGGGAAATATTGAACCTTTCCATTTACTTCCTACCTATAAACTGGCCTAAGGATATTGCCTCTGCATGGGCCTGCCCAGTACCAATCCCTGCTCGGCTCAGCGTGGTATTTAAATGAACAATCTTCACTTTTGAATTAATTTATTCTCCTTTGCCAGCAGCACAAATTTGAGACTCAGTTGCGGTTTGTAAACTAATTATGTGAATATTTTTTTTTCCTTTCACCCTAGAATAAAAAGGGAAAGTTTTGTGTAAATACAAAGCTGACGTGAGATTTACTGGCTGCACAGCCATGAAAGAGAAATCAATATCTCACAGCTCTCTCGCTCGCTGAGCTGAATTGAGAAGTTGATTCTTGCTCCCGTTCCCTTGGTTTTCAGAGCCTTGTCGTATATATTTGGCTGCACATTCAGCTTTACCATTTCGGTGCCACCACTGAGAGCACAAGAGACCAGGGACTGGAGCAGAGAAGTCCAATATTTAGTCCAAAAAGACAGAAGACAAAGGACATTCTTACACAGTTGCTCATAGTAACCAATTAGGGGTTAGCTTTATTCACTTTATCTGCTTCAGAGCTATAAAAGCTAACTGGTGATTGGTCTCTATGAATTACTGGATAAATGTTGGTTGTCACTACTTTTTTTACCCCCTTTTGTCAATGTTAAAGCTGGTTAAACAGATGCACTTTAAAAGGGTGGTTCAAACTATTAGTATGTTATAGAATAGCCAATTCTAAGCAACTTTTTAATTGTTCTTCATTCTTTTTTAATAGTTTTTTAATTATTTTCCTTTTTCTTCTGACTCTTTCCAGCTTTCAAATGGGGATCACTGACCCCATCTAATAAACAAATGCTCTGTAAGGCTACAAATGTATTGTTATTGCTGCTTTTTATTGCTCATCTTTCTATTCAGACCTCTCCTATTCATATTCCAGTCTCTTATTCAAAACAGTGCATGGTTGATAGGGTAATTTGGACCCTAGCAACCAGATTGCTAAAATTGCAAGCTGGAAAGTTAACTAAGATAAACAACTCAAAAACCACAAATAATAGAAAATAAAGACCAATTGCATTACTAAGAGTTAACTCAAAGATGAACAACTCCTTTAAGCTGGAAAGTAGTGATGTGTGGGCCCAAAAGCTTCTACCCTGCCCCTTCCCAGGCCTGACCCAAGGCTGAGAAGGGACTTCAATTCTCGACCCCTACTGCTCCCCCCATCTGATGTCTGAGGTGGGGACGGGCTCCAGAAACACTATCACACCATTGGAAATGCTACATATTAGGATCCAGCAAAAAAAGGAAAGTTATGTGTGTTTTGTTGGTCAACAATGGTAGTGACCCATTTTTTTTGCCCTGCGCCCATATGGTCCCCCATAAAACAGTGGGCTGTGTCGGACTGGGGGGTCCGGGCCCACTGGGGCTGTAGTATTGGGGCCAACACCCCCTTGGCCCCCTCCACCACCCTCCTGACGCCCGCCCCAGCCGTAACCAGTCTCCGCCCCGTAACCCCTAGTTGTGCGTACTTCCTTTATCGTCTCTTTGAGATCTAGGCATGGGGCAGCAGCAATCGGGTGCAGGGAGGGCATAGTCTAATGCTCCCATGGGGAGCACATCTGAGCCGCTGGGCCCAATGGGTTTTTTCTTCAGTGCCCACCGGCCCAGTCTGATCTTGCCCATGGGTTTTGGCCCGTTCTGCAGATTCATAATGGTAAGAGGTACCAACAAAATACAGCTCCTTAGCAAATTTGTTCCCTCACCTCTATCATAATAGAATATTGATCCCATCCTGTCCCACTCCGTACCCTATACACCTGTCCCTCACTGTGTTAATCAAGCTCCTAGTGGTCCTGCTAACCCAGCCATGTTGTGATTACTGCTTCACAGCCCACGACCTGTCATTTCTGCCTCCTCCGACAATCCAGCTGCCATCTCCTAGCAGACCGGGTCATGTATCGATCCCCTGTGTTTATTTATGAATGCAGTAGAGCCATGCTGCAGTAATTAGCACAAGTCTCTTTCCTTTCCCTCTCACTCCCTCTCTTCCTGTCTCGCTCCATGTCTCTCTCTTACACTCGCTGCCCACCAGTTTAATGACATCGAGAAACAGGGAAAATTGAGTTTATTTCCCGTAAACAGCGCACAGGCTCATTTTATGGATGAGGAGAAATGGCACACCTGCAACTTTACCAGTTGGGAAACATATTTGTCAGCAAGATTGGGGCAAGGGTTCCAGTCCAGGCTTTATAAATAATCTTCCTGTAAATCAGGATTATAGTTAACAGGGAAGTCCTGTAGGCAAAGGATAAAAATGAATGTAGAGGAAATAAACTGGTCAATGGACAGCCCTTGTTCAAAGAGCTTGCACTCTAATGTTGGTCATGATAGATGATGAGTTTGGGAACTAGTAGCAAGTGAGGTTCAGCTTTAAATTAACTTGGATTGTTTTGTAGTTGTTTTTAATCCCTTAAAAACGCAATAGCAACAGCCAATAATCATTCATGTCCATCATGGGCTTTTATTTGTGATCACATTTTACCAACTCTCTCTGCAAATAAAGACCTGCGAACAAAATTTTGCAGTAATTCACATTTTCCCAGCAATTTCATTTTTTTCCAATCAAGTTTTATTAAAAAATTAAATATATTATTTGCAAAACACAATTACAGGGAAAAAAACACAACCACAAATAAAAAAAATGTACATTTAGTGGCAAATCTCAATCATTGGATTTTTGGCCTGCAATTACTACCTGCAATTACAGTTTTTGCTGCAATTTGCCGGGTTTTTTCCGTAATGAAGTTTTTTTTTCTCCAAAAAAATATACTTGCAGGTTTAAATGCCAACTGATATTTATTGTTTGGAAAGGTGATCATGGGGGAAAAAGTACAGAAAAAACCCACACTCACTGATTAAAATCTGCAATTTTGGCCAATTTTCTATGGCAGGTTTTTATTGCAATCGCTTTTTTAAATTCACAATTGTGTTTGTGAATAAAATCCTGTGATTTAGATGTGTGCTGCAATTCATGTTTTTTTGGGGTTTTTTGCTAGGATCATGGGGTTTTTCCCTTTTTCAAAAAAGAGAAATACTGATCTGGCAGGTTTTAGGTGTTGCAATGTTTATGGTTTGAAAAACAGGATTGAGGAAAAAACTTCAAATTGCAGAAAAAAAAACCCAAACTAAATTAAAATTCACAAATCAAGGCAAATCTCATTTGCCAGTTTTCATTCTGTATTGCTTTTTTAAATTCACAATCGTGGCTATAAAACTGCATTTTGAATAAATACCTGCAATCAAGACTATGCTGCAATTATTGCCTTCATTCTCCTACAATAAAAATGTTTTTGCAATATAATTTTTACAAATAAATATTTGCAAAGTTTAAAGGGGTTGTTCACCTTTAAATTAACTTTTCATATGATGTAGAGAATGTTATTTGTAATTGTTTTTATATTTTTTGTGGGTTTTGAGTGATTTAGCTTTTTATTCAGCAGCTCTCCAGTTTACAATTTCAGCCATCTGGTTGCTAATGTTCAAATTACCCTAGCAACCGTGCATTGCTTTAAATACGAGAATGGCATATGAATAGGAGAGGCCTGAACAGAAAGATAAGTAATTAAAAAATAGCAATGGCAATACATTTGTAGCCTTAAAGAGCATTTGTTTTTAGATGGGGTCAGTGACCCCCATTTGAAAGCTGGAAAAAGTCAGAAGAAGAAGGCAAATAACAAAACAAAACATGGTGACCAATTGAAGAGTTGCTTAGAAATGGCCATTCTATAACCTACTAAAAGTTAACTTAAAGGAGAAGGAAAGCTACGGAGGCATATTATTGCCAATAGATTAGCCACAATAGTGTAAGCTAGAATGCTATATTTATTCTGTAGAATGTTTATCCATACTTGAGTAAACAGCTCTTGAAGCTCTCTGTGTGTTTAGGATAGCAGCTGCCATATTAGCTTTCCATGACATAACTTCCTGCCTGGGTCTCTCCCTGCTTGCTCCTAGCTCTGGGCTCAGATTACAGCAGAGAAGGGAGGAGGGAGAGGAGTAAACTGAGCATGCTCAAGCCCTAGCCCTGGAGGTTTAAGCTGAAAACAGGAAGTCTGATACAGAAGCCCATGAGTACACAATAGAAGGAAAGAAATGTGGTGTTTCTTTTGATAGAGGACTTATAGCAGCATCACTTTGAGGGTTTACTGGTGTATTTATATAGATGGGAAATGAAGATTTCACTGGAGAGCTTGTTAGTGAAACAGTGAAGATTCTTTATTCAAGATGCATTAAAGCACTACATGTTTCTGACCTCTGGGGTCCTTCTTCTGGTGCAGTGTATTTATATAGACCTTTCATACCTCCCAACTGTCCCTTTTTTGGAGGGACAGTCCCTCTTTTGACAGCTCAACCCGCAGTCCCTCATTTGTACTGGAAAGTCCCTCTTTTCTCTGCACTGAACAGCCAGAAAAAGAAACAACGTTTCTCACTTAATTGGCTTTTAGCAGAGAGCCCAGAACAGCTAACAGGTGCAAATAAGATACTTTGTAACAATTTTGAGACAAAAAAAACTGTTTAGATGAGGAGAAATATTTTCAAACTTTCATAACCTGCCAAATTTTGTAAAGTGAATATGGTAATTAGGGGGTGTGGTCACAGAAAGGGCGTGGTCAAAATGTTTCACTGCGCTATGTGCAAAAAAAAAGTTGTCCCTCTTTTGGGAGGTATGACCTTTCTGATAAAGCTTACTTAGTTTTAACCTTCCCTTCTCCTTTAAAGGTGAACAACCCCTTTAAGATGGCACAACATTTATTAGTTGGAAAATGGGACTGCAGAAAAAAAAGAAAATCTTAGATACTGTCATGTTCGGCACCCTATATCCAGAACCCATGCTAAGCTCCCTGGTCTCAGCTCTCACTTCTGCCTCTAACCGCTGCCTTTCACCTCGGGAGGAGCCCTCGGCTAATCGGATGCCGCCAGGTCTTATTTGAGAGAGGAACTAAGCAAGCTGTTCTGGACAAGCAAAGGGGCACGATCGTCTCACCAAGATACTGGAAGATAGAACACCACCAGGAAGAGGCAGGCCAGGCCAGCACAAGCAGAGAATCATCAGACAGGCCGGAATCTGTGAATTGGAGAGCGTAGAATAGTCAAGGGACAGGCAAAGGTCAGATTGGAGAGGTCAGAGTAGTCACAAGCAGGATCAGAATAGGAGGAGTCAAAGTAATCAGGCAGGCAAAGGTCAGGATTGGAGAGATCAGAATAGTCACAGGCAAAACAAGGGTCAAAACCAGTAATAACAAAGGTGCTGTAGACTAAATTCCCCTTTTATAGTTTTTGAATTTGTGCCAATGCGCGATGACGTCATCATGCCGGCGCATAAACCAGGAAGCGTGCCGGCGCGCGCGTCATAGGCGTAACGGACACAGAAGTGAAAGTGTGCATGCGGCGGGCGTCCCCCCGTGCCAGAGAGCACACCACTGGACCACCAGGGTAAGTGGTAGTTATTACAAATACAAAGAGAATATTTGGAAAAGGTGCCAACCCTAAATTAAGAAGGGTTCATTTAGGACCTGGGGGTGGTGCAAGTGCAAGATCATTGAGAAGTGCAAGAGAATACACCTTAGAGCTCATTTACTAGCACTTGTGCCCCTGGGGTTGTTGCTCTTTGCACAGAGTTCTAAATCAAATATCCAGTGCTTGGTGCAGAGAGGAGAATTAGGAGATGCAGTTTAGCCCTGTACTTACCTCCTGCCTTATAAACTATTTATACTTGTCCTCTGCTGGGGAGTAAGTCTAGGGCCAGACAATGGGGCAAATTTCCTTTAGGATGAAGTGGGTTTTTTTCAGTGAAAATTCCCAATTTGCAGCGACATGACAATTTACTAAAATGCGAAGTGGACAATTCGCTAGCGAAAAACAGTGTCAGACTGGCCCACCGGGATACCAGGAAAAGTCCCTGTGGGCCCAGGTGTCAATGGCCCTCATGCTACTTAACATTTATAGATAGATTCGCCAGGACAATGCTAATTCACAAAATCCAGGGCGCCGAACGCTTGCGAAGTTGCGCTATCGTTACTGCAGGTAGCTAAGTGAAGTTACACTAGTGTCGCCTAATTTGCATATGGCCGGAAGTTAAAGTACAATGGACGTATATGTTGCAGCAAATACATTACACTACACAAGCCTGGGAAACCTTAATAGAATAAAATAGAGTTGTTATATTGCCCTACACATGAGCCCAGTGTATAGTCTATGTGCCATATGTTAGGAAATGTAGGGGGGAAGCCGTGTACCCCCCAAAAAATTATTATCTTTTGCAGCCTATCACCCTGTAAAAAGTAAAAGTCGCCAGCATTTTTTGGGACTTAGAAAAAATGTCAACAGTTTTTTGACCAAGTCCTATCTGTTCTATTGGACTTCGCCTGGTCTGAGGGGGAGAAGGCAAGTCTGGCGCAAGAGGTAACGTTCAGTCAAATCCGCATCTTAGTGAATTAGCGTAGTAACGTCCCTTCGCCAGCAACTTCGTCTGGCGTTAGGGTGCGAAGTTTTCGGGGATAATTTTTGCCAGCGTTAATCAATTTGCCCTTTAGTAAATTTCCCCCTTAGCCTATTTCATGGCTGTTCCCTATTTCTATGAGAACAAAGAGGCTAAATAGATGGAATAATAGTATGTAAAGAAAAGAGACTAGGAGAATAGAGGTTGAGTGAGGAAAAGAAGAATAATAGTACTTGGTTTTAAGGGTTTTGGGTGGGCCCCTGGTGTTCCAGTCTGACAGTGGTGAAAAAGCTCAGTGCTAGAGAAGTTTTGTGTTGTTTCGCCAGACGAATGGTAACAATGGATACTACACAGATGTATCAAAGCAGTGTCGGAGTTCTGGATGGAGTTCTACTTTAAAAATTGGGAAGAAATTTTCTTTAAGGGGACCTACCACAAAAATATGATTGTCCCCCAAAACAGTTTCTTTGTGATCAGCGCCCTTTAAGCACTATACGAGAATGCGTTGTCTATCTGTCTCCGTGTGCTCAGTGTGATTATAATGAGAGTATAATTTCATGCAGCCACTTCAGATGGGTAAGTATCATACACAAGGTCACACGTCTGTCCGTATTGGCCCCTGGCACGGGTTGGCAGATCTTGCGTGCACTACTCCAGCAGGGAAATAAGAGAGCAAGGCATCTGCTTAAGATGGTTAATTAGCCAATTTCTTTTGAAGCAAACTGAAACACGCCACCCTTGTCACCCAATGCCATTCAGCTGCCCATGGGCATCCAGCTCTGTCTTTGTTTCTCTCCCGTGCCCACCCTTCATCCCCCCTCCAAGGAGGCTCCATCCTTTGTGTGCTGCAAACAGAGCCAAGGGGGGGGGGGGAATTCATTGTGGATGAGTTAATTAGAGAGTAATATTTGTTCCACGAGTCGCTTAATTATCCCTTCTGCATAATGCATCCCGTAATCTATGTACCCAATATAACAGCCCTATATGGGAGCCCATATATCCAGCCTCTTCCTTGATTAATAAAATATTAATTAGGAAGAACTGACACCCCATTCTCATGGCGGATTTATGTTCTGGAACAAAATGAGATATTCAACTTAGCTTGGTTGCAGCCTATTCAGAACAGCAGACAGATTCGTTTTCAGTGGTTGACCTTAGTTTCTCATTGACTGTAGATTTGAAAGTGCTCCCCAGCCTATTTGACATTATACAGCCCTTGCATTCTAAATCGCAATATATATATATATATATATATATATATATATATATATATATATATATATATATATATATATATATATATATATATATATATATATATATATATATATATATATATATAAGGAATGCATCAAATCCACTTTTTTAGAATGCCTGAATCCTTCTTGAAAGACTCAGGCGAATACTGAACCGAATCCGAATCCTATTTTGCATAAGCAAATTAGGGTGTAAAGTTGAAAAAAAAAAATTTGCATTCGGTTCGACCGGGCACAAGGATTCACCCTAATCCAAATCCTGCTGAAAAAGGCAGAATCCTGGCCGATTCCCGAACCGAATCCTGGAATCAGTGCATCTCTAATATATATATACTGTATACTGTATATATATATATTGTGACAAGCTGGCGGCTTGTACACGTAACTTTTAGGGGGGGATTAGTCAATGGTGAGCAGGCAGCATAGGAGAAAGGAGCATGAAGACAGGGACACACAACTTCTTCAAGGAAAATACTGGTTTATTTTCCAACTTTACACAAACACAGTATTGTCCACAGACACAGGGGTGACCATTTTATCATTCAAACAAATAAAATAAAAACCTAGCCCATTGGGCACTACCTTCACACCTTGAAGCAGTCCCTGACTAGGCTGGGCCCCTTGTGGACTACCAGCAAACAAAACAATTGTTGTGGCACACCCCTGTACTCACAGTCTTGGAGTGAACCTTTTAGCCTCCTGGCTTCCTCACTCTCTTCACAGTACTCTCTTCACAATACTCTCTGTGAGAGTCACGGGCTCCCTCTGCTTCTTGCAGTAACAGGCAGCACTCCCAGCTCCTCTGGAAGTTCCTCACACAGCCAGGTCTCCTACCTGCTGTGCCCTGTTGAGAGACACACTCTCCCATTCCAATTAACTTTAAATAGTCTTTCCACAGGACAGCTTTCCTGTGGAAGGTGAACTCCAATCTCTGGACTGGCTCTATGGAATGGAGTCCCTGGCTACTGAAATCTTTAAACAGAGCACTGATTCTCTGTTTAATAACTCCCTTCCTGGAGCCTATCTCAGTACCTGGGGAGAAATTAAAGGCTAGAGTGACCTTTTTCCACCTTTTCCTAGTCACTCTACCACATAATATATATATATATATATTTTTTTTTTTTTTTTTTTTTACTACAGGTATGGGATCCTTTATCCGGAAACTCTTTATCCAGAAAGCTCCGAATTACAGAAAGGCCGTCTCCCATAGACTCCACTATAATCAAATAATCCAAATTTTTAACAAAGATTTCCATTTTCACTGTAATAATAAAACCGTACCTTGTACTTGATCCCAACTAAGATATAATTAATCCTTATTGGAGGCAAAATCAGCCTATTGGGTTTATTTAATATTTACATGATTTTCTAATAGGCTGAAGGTATGAAGATCCAAATTACAGAAAGATACGTTATCCGGAAAACCCCAGGTACCGAGCATTTTAGATAATGGGTCCCATACCTGTATTGTCTATTTTTACGTGGCACTAGGCTCATTTTAATTTCATAAAATACCGTAATATTCTCCGAAAGCAAAGGGGTGCAGTCCTCCATATTCTTGCACTTTGCACCTTGCTTGCACGCATACCCCTATATGTAAAAAATAGCACTAAGTTTGCCCAGGAGCAGTAACCCACAGCAACCAATAAGATGCTTGCTTTTAAACAGGTGGCCATTAAATTCTACCTGCTGATTGGTTGCTATGAGTATCTGCCCCATTGCAAACTACCCCATGCACTTTATTACATAACCCCCTAGATGTGCTGCAGCCCTTTATGAATTAGGGGTGGGGTAGACATGTAACACAATCAAACAGGTCCCCTAAAAAAAGCTAAGAGGAACCTTCTCAAAGTTTATTGGAAATGGCATAAAGGGAGAATTGAGATGAAAAGTACCAAGATGTTTATGAAGAAGTCGCCCCACGTATTATTGAAATTCCGGCAAACCTTTATCTATATTTAGGAGTTGTCAGTCTGGTAATTTCCAAACCCACAACACGCCAGGATCTTGAGAGTTTTCGGTTTTCTATTTTGAGGAACCCACAACACAGGGACCACAATTGTGTCCAGGACAATGAGAAACAAAACAGATTTGTAAGAAGAATTTATTATGAGTCAATAGTTAAGATGTCTTTTAAACTGAAAGTTATTTGTTGCCAGTAAATTGTCAGCTCCCAAGCCATCGCTGGACTGTCCATCTGCTCCTCATCCCTTTGATGATGTCTATGATCATCATTTATAGTAACTGCTGAAAGAGAAGCTACGAGGATCCACAACACAAAGGAGCCCATTTACTTAGCTCGAGTAAAGGAATAGAGGAAAAATAGTTCAAATTTCGAATGGTCAAATATGGCTACTTCGACCATCGAATGGGCTACTTCGACCTTCGACTATGACCTTCGACTTCAAATCGAATGATTCAAACTAAAAATCGTTCCACCATTCGATAGTCGAAGTACTGTCTCTTTAAAAAATTCTTCGACCCCCTCGTTCGCCACCTAAAACCTACCGAGGCCAATGTTAGCCTATGAGGAAGGTCCCCATAGGCTTCCTAACAATTTTCTGACCGAAGGAATATCCTTCAATCGATGGATTAAAATCCTTCGAATCGTTCAATTCGAAGGATTTAATCGCTCGATCAAACGATTATTCCTTTGATCGTAGGAATAGCATTAAATCCTTCGACTTCGATATTCGAAGTCGAAGGATATCACTTCGACGGTCGAATATCGAGGGTTCATTAACCCTCGATATTCGACCCTAGGTAAATGTGCCCCATAGTGCACTAAGAGAAGATGTGTGGTCTATTAAAATTATGCTTTTTTCCCTAAAATTTTCATGGTTGTGCTTCGCAGCTATCTCACATAAACTACCGAATGCTTCCCCATATCTTCCACCCGAGAGAGATGATTTTATAGACATTCCTGATAGTAATCCTGGCTGTATATGCCATTCTATATAGAAACTGACAGCTTAGTTTACATAACATTAGTTACATTGCGTCAGTTAAATAGTTAAATTGGGTTGAAAAAAGACAAAGTCCATCATACATGGAATTGGCACTGCATTTATCCCACTGTGTGTTCTGGGGTATTATACATGGAATTGGCACTGTATTTATCCTGCTGTGTGTTCTGGGTATTATACATGGAATTGCCACTGTATTTATCCTGCCGTATGTTCTGGGGTATTATACATGGAATTGGCACTGTATTTATCCTGCTGTGTGTTCTGGGGTATTATACATGGAATTGGCACTGTATTTATCCTGCTGTGTGTTCTGGGGTATTATACATGGAATTGGCACTGTATTTATCCTGCTGTGTGTTCTGGGATATTATACATGGAATTGGCACTGTATTTATCCTGCTGTGTATTCTGGGTATTATACATGGAATTGCCACTGTATTTATCCTGCCGTATGTTCTGGGGTATTATACATGGAATTGGTACTGTATTTATCCTGCTGTGTGTTCTGGGGTATTATAATGTTATGTAAATTGCATCAGTCTATGGGGGTATTATACATGGAATTGGCACTGTATTTATCCCACTGTTTGTTCTGGGGTATTATACATGGAATTGGCACTGTATTTATCCTGCTGTGTATTCTGGGGTATTATACATGGAATTGACACTGTATTTATCCTGCTGTGTGTTCTGGGGTATTATACATGGAATTGGCACTGTATTTATCCTGCTGTGTGTTCTGGGGTATTATACATGGAATTGGCACTGTATTTATCCTGCCGTGGGTTCTGGGTATTATACATGGAATTGGCACTGTATTTATCCTGCCGTGTGTTCTGGGGTATTATACATGGAATTGCCACTGTATTTATCCTGCCGTATGTTCTGGGGTATTATAATGTTATGTAAATTGCATCAGTCTATGGGGGTATTATACATGGAATTGGCACTGTATTTATCCCACTGTTTGTTCTGGGGTATTATACATGGAATTGGCACTGTATTTATCCTGTTGTGTGTTCTGGGGTATTATACATGGAATTGGCACTGTATTTATCCTGCTGTGTGTTCTGGGGTATTATACATGGAATTGACACTGTATTTATCCTGCTTTGTATTCTGGGGTATTATACATGGAATTGGCACTGTATTTATCCTGCTGTGTGTTCTGGGTATTATACATGGAATTGACACTGTATTTATCCTGCCGTGTGTTCTGGGGTATTATACATGGAATTGGCACTGTATTTATCCTGCTGTGTGTTCTGGGGTATTATACATGAACTTTGCACTGTATTTATCCTGCTGTGTGTTCTGGGGTATTATACATGGAATTGACACTGTATTTATCCTGCTTTGTATTCTGGGGTATTATACATGGAATTGACACTGTATTTATCCTGCCGTGTGTTCTGGGGTATTATACATGGAATTGGCACTGTATTTATCCTGCTGTGTGTTCTGGGGTATTATACATGAACTTTGCACTGTATTTATCCTGCCTTGTGTTTTGGTGTTTTATACATGGAATTGCCACTGTATTTATCCTGCCGTGGGTTCTGGGGTTCTGTGAAGGAATTTGTGTAGCTTACTAAGAAAACATAATAATAAGATAATGGTATATATTATAACACAACGGCAGTACACCTTTAAATTCATACCTGTAGGCCAATCCGCTGCTGCCTTACTGTATGTGTATTTACTATCAAATGCATGAGTGACGTGCCAGTGGGCTCCTGTATCACTTTACAGTGAATAAACTGTGTCAGTACCAATGGCGGCTGGGCATGCCGCGCTGCATTTGTACACAGGCCCCAGCATGAAATTGGGTTTGATTCACGACACAAGCGGCGCAAATAAAATTGTGTGCATGAGGATGATTATTGCTGACTGTGATGTGATATGAGAAGTCGCTTGTGAGATCTGCAGTCTGTGCAGCCTAATTTAACCACGTAAGAACATTAGATTTATGGTGCAGATCAAGTTAATTAGGGCCCACCGAGTCCCGAATCGGATGAAAACGTACACTGATTTGTTTGCATTTGCTGTAGCCATTTATCAATAGCATTTGGAAAATCTGATTATGGGCAGGCTCACCTTGACTCTCCCTTTTTTTGCCACAAATAGAAAATCCTTTGCACAAACTTAGTCTGATTTATCAGCCAGGAATTAAAATCTTTTTCCTTTAGAAGAATTTCATGGATTCCTGTTTGCAGCAAAAAAAACCTGATTAATTATCTTTAATCTGTATGCTCCTAAATTGCCCTTTAAAATATACAAAGGTTACTCTAACCACTTATTTTGTAAATGCATTTAACACTTATTTTAACACTTAGCATTCTGTCCCAGTGGCATACAACTTTCTGATCCCCATTGGAAGCAGCAGTCATTTTAGGTTTAAAGAGATTAACTTTTAGTATGATGTAGAGAGTGATATTCTAAGATATATTGCCGATGGTTTTCATTTTTTATTGTAGGGACCTATAGGATATCCTATCCCTATAGAGTTAATCCCCTACCTTTTGTATTAGTTCTCTTTTCCCCTGTTATTGGGCCAAGCCCTTGTAACTGGCAAAGTGTAACACCCACACCTATTGGACAAAGAGTGTAATGACACTCCCCTGCCACACTGCTATATAGTGCTGTGCAGGGAGTGTCCTCTTCCTCTTTGGCTCCTGGTGCTGCTGCTAGGTGAATCTCCATTGAGCCTGGGATCACCATAGGCCCCAGTAAAGCCTTTACCCTAAAGGGACCTGACACCTTTAGTGCCAAGTCGGGGACCAGGAAACCCCGTGAACGAGGACCAGCTAGCATAGTAAGCTATTGTTATAGTCTCTCTAGGAGAGAAAGACAGAGAGGTGTAGCAGAAAGAGCAGCTGTCGCTCCAACAAGGATTGTAGGAGGAAGTAGCTTCCCACAAGGCCTGTTTGCCTTTAGAGCAGGGACCTCAGTTGTTAGGGCAGTAGGTGAGCAAAGGACTACCTGAACCCTACCTGATTGATCCCGATCCCCTCACTGTGCAACGTCGGTCGAACTGGGATTTGATGTACACCTGTCTGCAATATCTTTTGGGAGTCGCATCTGTTCGACTGTGAACCTTTACTGTCCAAAGTGATTCCACATGCTGTGTCCTCAGACCTATTGTAAGTAAACCTGTGGTCATTTGCCTCTGGCATAATAAATCTGCTCCTGTTGTACCTTTTTAAAGAACCTCCTGGCGTCCATTATTCTATTTTTGTACTTATATGCCTGTGAGTTGTAGTTCAACTACAGTTTAAAGGGGAAGCTTCCATTTGGCGAAGGCTCTGCCCTGGGTGAGGATTCGCAATGTAACCCATGCTCACTACCTAGCTGGTCACCCTTAACTCCTAATTGGCAGAATAGGCCAAGAAAGCGTTACATTTTGGCGCCCAACGTGGGGCCACGCCCCTAAATCCAGGCTATTTTTGTATTTTTGTGATTTAGTGTTTTTGTGCACTGTCGCTTTAAATTTTCGTGACAGGCGGCGGACCCGATTGGCAAAGGGCTGCCTGCACGTCTTTCTACTAAATTTGCTAGGTGTTTTTCCCTAGTATCTCAGGGCCGTGGGTTCGGGCTTGGAGGTTCTATTTCCCGATACACGAGCCTGCGCCATAGCTCAAGTCTCGCTAGCGCGAGATTTCGCTGGCGCCACTCTTTTTTCCCGCGCAGTAACTGTTGGCGCGCTTTGGGATTAAGGCGGTCCCTGACGTCACGTCCCGCCGCCATTTTGTGAAGGGACTTTGCAGAGAGAGGACGTGTGCATCACTAATCCACCTGTTTGTGCCTGTGGACTTCCGGCGGCTGCCTAGAAAGTTTCCCCGCACTTCCACCCTTCACGCCAAGCGGTACCTGCTTGCTACCGTTTCTCATTTCAGCAAACCGGAGGATTTCAGCATCGCTCCTGTTCAAGGTGCTGCACCATCACGGACCACGGCTGTGGCCCATCCACGTGCAGACCTTCCGGACCTCACTGCTAATTGCCCTGCGGCTGCGGGTATAGTGGAGGACTTCCTACCTACATTCTTCTTGCCGGTAAAACCTTTTTCCATTATTATGGCTGACCATTCTTGGGAAGGTTGGGCAGATGCGGAGGAAAACCTGTCTGGGGCCCCGCTGTTCTCGGATGAGGACATAGAAGATGTAGACTTTGGCCTTAGATATATTTGGGCCGGGACATATGGTGAAAAGCTCAATGTCCACTTTAACCGGATAGTTGTTCCCTACTGCGGGCACTGTACCCGTGAACTATCCACCGAGACCTGTAATTTCCACTCTTCGTGCCCCCATTGCTTTCACGAGTGTTGGTTAGGTCCCTATGTACTTTATGCTGATCCTAAAAAAGGCATAAAGACCAAATCCATCGCTACAGACACAGATGGACTGTCTTCAGTGTCAGGAGACTCTGCTCCTGCACCTGTTCCCGCATATCCTCATCACCTCTCCTCAGTGCGGCCACCCAGCATACAGAGCCTGCCCACACCTCTAAAGGTTTTGTCTATTTCCCAGTCACAGGGAGTAGGCGCTAGTGGGGATGCAGCCACACTGAGTGGGAAGCCACGTGTTCCACCTGGAGGGAGGGGGAGTACTATGCGCAGGAACCCTGATGTTGTACCTAGGCCTGTTACTCCTAGGCCTGTTAAACCCAAACCGGCCACGCCTAGGCCCGCTACTCCTAAGCCAACCACTGCATCTGAGGATGAGGCCTCATCCACAGTGGTTCCATCAGAGTATTCCAGTTCTCAGCAGCCTGTTGCCTGCTTGTCTAAACCATTGCTTTCTCCAGAGGCTCAAGGATTCTGGGTCGCTCAGGGAAGGGCCGACCCCAAGAAGGCACGCACAGTTTCAAGGGTGCAACGTATTATCAATGCCCGTGTCCGTGACCGTTGGGGGTATCCAATGCCCTATGCACCTGAGTGGGTTTATGACGAAGTGGAGAAGAATTTGGAAGAATGGCTGTATGGAGAACTGTTAAAGAAAACAGATGTGGGACCCAAGGGATTGTTCCAGAGCGATCCACAGAAGCGGCAGCGTGACATGGTCTTCCTCTGTGACACCCTCAGCGAATGGTGGTATGGGCGTACCATTTTAAAGCACCATGTTAAAAGTTGTGGGAAGTTTCAAGAGGACCGCTTCTTCAGCTTGTCGTCCACTCTGCCTAATGGAGGGAAGGTAGAGAAACCTCACCCTTCCTACTATTTGTCCTATGAACATACCCTGGAAAAGTATGGTATGATCTCTTGAGCTGTCCACAGTGGATCCGGCTGGACCCTGTGTGTTGTAACATTTTCAGTATGCCTCTATGAGTGAGTATTCCTCTTAGAGATGACTTGTTTACGCTTGAGGACGTCGTTTGATTGCCCCAAGATTTGGGCCTTCTTCATTGTTCTTCAAGATTGATGCCCCAAGATTTGGGCCTTCTTCATTGTTTTTCAAGATTGATGCCCCAAGTGTTGGGCCTTCTTCATTTTGTTTGTTCACTCATTGCTCCATTTCTGGACTTCTGAACATTGTCTGGAACTGTAAATAGTTGGGTTCATGAGACAAAGACTGCTGAGCCCCCACCAAAACTCTTCTACCTCTAACTACTCATTGAGTAGCACCTTTATTCTTCGCCTTACTACTCCCCAAGTGGCTCTCAGGGACTTGGTACACTTGGGTAGGGGGGGTGTGCTATGGAATAAAGCTTTTGGTTATGGTGGGGTCATGTAACTCAACTGCACTGAAAATGAGTGTTCAATTGTGAAAAGAAATGTATGCTAAAATTTTCTTTTCAGCCAAGCCTGTGCCTGGACCTCCTGATACACTATGGAGGGTTCAAGTTTCGTAAGTCAAGTGCCTGAGTGTTCCTTTAAGGACCTCATGAATGTAATAAAGTTATGCAACTGATTTTATTTGCACTGAAACTTATCCAATACAGTATTGCACTTTTGCTCTTTACTGTTCTTTTCTCCACAGTACCCATTGTTACCAGGTATTCCTCAGGAGAGGGTACCAGAAGAGTGATGTTCAATGGTATTGTTGGTTTGCACTTATATATTCACTTTGTTACTATTGTGTTTATATCCTTTCACCATTGTCGGGACGAAATGGATTTTTCCCCCGGGTGTATGTAGGGACCTATAGGATATCCTATCCCTATAGAGTTAATCCCCTACCTTTTGTATTAGTTCTCTTTTCCCCTGTTATTGGGCCAAGCCCTTGTAACTGGCAAAGTGTAACACCCACACCTATTGGACAAAGAGTGTAATGACACTCCCCTGCCACACTGCTATATAGTGCTGTGCAGGGAGTGTCCTCTTCCTCTTTGGCTCCTGGTGCTGCTGCTAGGTGAATCTCCATTGAGCCTGGGATCACCATAGGCCCCAGTAAAGCCTTTACCCTAAAGGGACCTGACACCTTTAGTGCCAAGTCGGGGACCAGGAAACCCCGTGAACGAGGACCAGCTAGCATAGTAAGCTATTGTTATAGTCTCTCTAGGAGAGAAAGACAGAGAGGTGTAGCAGAAAGAGCAGCTGTCGCTCCAACAAGGATTGTAGGAGGAAGTAGCTTCCCACAAGGCCTGTTTGCCTTTAGAGCAGGGACCTCAGTTGTTAGGGCAGTAGGTGAGCAAAGGACTACCTGAACCCTACCTGATTGATCCCGATCCCCTCACTGTGCAACGTCGGTCGAACTGGGATTTGATGTACACCTGTCTGCAATATCTTTTGGGAGTCGCATCTGTTCGACTGTGAACCTTTACTGTCCAAAGTGATTCCACATGCTGTGTCCTCAGACCTATTGTAAGTAAACCTGTGGTCATTTGCCTCTGGCATAATAAATCTGCTCCTGTTGTACCTTTTTAAAGAACCTCCTGGCGTCCATTATTCTATTTTTGTACTTATATGCCTGTGAGTTGTAGTTCAACTACAGTTTAAAGGGGAAGCTTCCATTTGGCGAAGGCTCTGCCCTGGGTGAGGATTCGCAATGTAACCCATGCTCACTACCTAGCTGGTCACCCTTAACTCCTAATTGGCAGAATAGGCCAAGAAAGCGTTACATTATTATTTGTGTTTTTAGCTTTTTATTCAGCAACTCTCCAGTTTGCAATTTCAGCAGTCTGGTTGCTAGTGTCCAAATTCCCTTAGCAACCATGTACTGATTTAAACAAGAGAGACTGGAATATGAATAGGAGAGGGCTGAATAGAAAGATGAGTAATAAAATTAGCAATAACTATACATTTGTAGCTTACAGAGCATTTCTTTTTTAGATGGAGTCAGTGACCCCCATTTGAAAGCTGGAAAAAGTCAGAAGAAGAAGGCAAATAACTAAAAAACTATAAAAAATAAAAAATGGAGTTCATGTGAAAAGTTGAATAGAAATGGCCATTCTATAACATAATAAAGGTGGCCATACACGGAGAGATCCGAGAGAGATGTCGCCAAACGAGCGGATCTCTCCCCGATATGCCCACCTTGAGGTGGGCAATATCGGGCTGATCTGATCGTGGGCCCTAGGGCCCAATGATCGGATCCTAACGATGGGTAACGGGAGGTCAGATCGCGGGACCTCATCAACGAACAGATGCGGCCACGATCTGACGGGATTTTTAGCCCGACTTTCGGCCAGACATCGATCGGGAAGCCCGTCGGAGGGCCCCATACACGGGCCTATAAGCTGCCGACTCGGTCTGTTACAGTTAACTTAAAGGTGAATCACCCCTTTATGGTTGCGCCAAATGCAGGATTCATTTGGGGATTCAGCCAGGATTCAACCGTATTTTCAGCAAGTTTCGACCAAATCCAAGTGCCTGGTCCAACCGAATATGAATTCTTAAAATCACATATCAGTTTGTCACGTGAGCATTATATTTGCATATGCAAATTAGGGTTTGGCTTCACTTCGAGATTCAGCCAAATCCTTCATTAAAGTTTCAGGGGTTCAGCCGAATCCCAAAATAGTGGAATCGGTGCATCCCTAATTTAAAGGGGTATTGCACCTGTACATTAACCATTCATTTGTTGTATGAATCCAGGAGAAGCCTGATCTTTGCCCCAGTGCTGAATGTGAATCCCAAACTCTCCGAGACCCTCCATCTGTGAAATTTGCCATCTGCAGCAGCTTTCTGCTTGGTATGAGCTGTGCTCCATTTCTGTTTATTCCGTGCCCCTGTCGCTATCTAAACACAGTAATGGTGATTCATTCTGCGGGCACGGTGCCCTGCTGGATCCCGAGCCTCTATTTTCTCTTGCGTCTCACATTGAGAATGACAGAGCAGTCTGTTATACCATAAGACTTACTGTTCCTGCAGCGTTAAGCAGCTGCTGGCTACGTACTGAATGCTCCTCTGCAATATGAATGAGGAGCTTTATCTTGGAGGAGAGTTGGCAGAGTCTTTTATCAGCTGTTGCTCAGCTCGCCCTCAATTCATTCACAATTAGCAGGTGAAGAAACTCTAAACTCCGCTCTCGCCTTTACAAGCAGCACTTTGCGTCTCATTCTCCGAGGCAGAAGTCTTCTTGTTGCCTGAGCAGAACAACGGGGGAACAAGGAGGAACGGCGTATCAATCAGAGTGATTTTTGGCTGCCGGCCGGGGCCATGGTTCCAGGTGTGAGTCCAAACAATACAACAGGCTCCATTAGCTGCTTCATGTCATTAACAAAGTCAGAGACAAGGGAAAAAAAGACGTCAGGCGTTCAGGAAGAAAAAACAAAAATGTTGGACCTGATTCTATCCATGCCCAGAAATAATGCACTTGAGAAAGGGCACGAAAGGCCCGAAACATGTCGTGTAATTATGTAGTCATGAATTAAAAACTAGATCACAGCAGTTTTGCTCTCTGAGTGCTCTCCTCACCCACTGTTTATCAGAAATAATGCCACTTAGTTGGCACAACTATCCATCGCAGCTGGCACAGGTTATTATCCCACTCACTACCAGCCATGCCCTCTGGGGTGTGTCCTGCCAACGTAATTGCTCTACTAAAGAGGTCATGCCCCCAATCCACCCCTTGTTAGGTTCAAAAAGTCACATATCAATCCATTTCTTTCTTAGGTTTGGTGCCCCCTGCCAACAAACCACCAAAGGCTTAGAAAGTGGACGAGGAATAACAACAAAGCACACTGCAACCATAAGTCACGTGTGCTTTCTTTTTGTTGGATGTGCTAAACTGAGTGGCATTAGCTCTGCATAACCCTAACTATTTACCACTGTAGGCTAGAGTACAGTACAGGTTTGGGTTCGGTAACAGGTTTAAGTGGGTAAAACTGCCAGCTGGAATTTGCAGCACCCCTGCAGGACTCTACTGTAGGACATCATTAAAATGTTGGAAGTTGTAGCTTAACAGCAAATGCCCCTAACTTTTTTAGCCCTCATTGCAGATTCAGGGATCGGAGTTCACGGCAGCCATCTTCCGGGTCTTCGTGTCTTCTTCCGTCGCTTCATCCATGCGCAGTTTTCGCACACGGGGAAATTGCTCCAACTGCGCATGCACCTGCTCCGCCAGTCTCATTCTCAGATTACCGAAGACCCGGAAGATGGCTGCCGTGAACTCCGATCCCTGAATCTGCACCGAGGGGTAAGTAAAAAGTTAGGGGCATTTACCCGGGTAAAACTTAGGCTGGGGGGAGGAGGGAGGGGGGTCTATGTGGGTGGGGGTAGGGATTTTTTTAAAAGGGGTTTGTTTCTCCTTTAAGGACGTCAAATATGTCCAGCCAACTTGGCTACTCCAAAGTTGACCTTTTATCGGTGTGACCAAAGTTGGATCTTCCAGATATCATATGAGCAGTTGTATAAATCAAATAAAAGACTACATACAGAACAAATCCATACATATCAGGGTTTCAGAGGGTGCAACTATACAGGGGTCTGCCCTGATGTGACCCACCAGAAGGTCTACCCAACATTGAACCAACTCAGCAGAAGTGCACATTGAGAGGATGGGTAGTAACACCAGTGAGAAGGTCTTTAAGATCCAATTGTTAGATGAGGACCAGCCAAATTTGGACGATCATCTGCTTGGCCATATCAAGCATCTTTCACTGCACTGCCAGTTATAATCCAATTCTTTGACACAGCATACTCTGGTGGCATATTGAGTTTTTTTAGATGTTTGGGTTGAAGCCATCTTCATGGTCAGGACTCATGTACCCTATAAGGTTACAGATATATCATTGTGTTGATGTTATGATACATCTCTTTACAGTTCCAACAATGTCAAGGCTTCACCTTAAACTGTGTTTACGTTGGAATCTCTAGGGGCATTGGCCACAAATTACCCCATTGTCTCTCTGCCGGGGTTCCCAAGAGGGATGCTTGGGGACCTGTGAGTTAAAATAAACCTTTCTCCAATTTAAAAAAAAAAGAGAGCTGGAACATTCCCAAAAGGCTTTGCAGCAGGACATTTGCCAGAAAATTCTAAAAAAAAAAAAAAAAAGACAGATAAATGGTGTCGATAAAAAAAAGAGCAGAAAACAATGAGGGGTCTGGGGTGAAAAGGATAAGACAATGACACGGCGGTTTGCTAGGAAATTAAATGAGCTCACTTGTTGAATCTGCTTTAAAGGTGTTTGATGTGTGAGCGCTCAGATCTCTGTTGTGAAATTGGTTTAACGCACGCCGTTCCACCAGTGACAGCAGAGTGGCCTTCTATCTGCTTAGCCTTTTCCAGAAATTACATTGGATCATTTTGTTTTTTTATCTCCTGATCAGTCCATGAGCCTTGTAGACTTTATAGCTGTTTCATGCTTGCCCCTTTTTCAGCTCTGATCCAGGGCAATAATGTGGGGCAAATATTAAGTCATATTGACGCCACCATGTCAGGTCAGCCTAAAACTGACAGCTCATGTGCTTCTACTGTTGGACGGGCCCAGATTTGTGGAAAGGCCACCAAGGCCTAGGATTTTAGGGGGGCAGCATGCTGCCCAACCACACTCACATTGGTTCAAAAACACAGGTGATGCACTGGAGATAATATCATTTTTTAAATTTCCCATGCACCAATCCCCATTGCTGAGGTCCAGATGATGAAAATATGCACAAATAAAGGGGAGGGGACAGGAGCGATAAACAGTGGGCCTAGGGGCGCCCAGTTTGTAAATCCGGCCCTGCTGTTGGACATGAAGGACATGCAGTTTGAAGGACAAGCAGATAATGGGTGGGTCCCAAGAATGGAAAAGGGGGGGGGGGTGGGGGATAGACTCAATAAGAAACTGCAATGTTTTTGTGCTCTACCACAAATTCACATGTCCAAGCTAGGAAATCCAGGAGAGAAGCAACATGGCTATGTCTCATAATGTAGCTTCACTCTACTAGGGTAATAACCAGAGACAGTGATAGATTGGACATCCTAGGGCCCACCAAACAACTTGATGTAGAGGGCCTTTTCTTACCACATATGGATGTAGACTGTGTTAAATATAATTGGTGTCATATAGACATCAGAAAAGTCAGATGGGAATTGTCCTTGACTGGAAACCATTGGGATTTGGGAGATGCTCTAATATTCTGGCAGACCAGTCCGACCCTGAATACAGATTATACAGTAATACTTCCTGCAATGTTTTTGTATTTGGTGCATTTGAGGTGTTGACCCTCCTCACTGGTGGTTATATGCAAAAGACCTGATACCCTGGGAGAGGGTTACTGACCCTTTTGTTTAAGCCTTTTGTTTCCTTGGCCTCTAAGAGAAGGTTGGGATGGTTGGTCCAAATAATACTTAGAGTACCATCTCCTGTGCTACAATCTGGAGGGATTATCACAGTACTACCCCCCCCCCGACATTATGATTATTGGAGTATAAAAGCAATGCTTAGAGTTCCATACAAGTTGTTTTTTTCTCAGGCTTAGATGGTAGTATGTTCTTCTGTACTGTATGCTGGTGGGGGTTACATATGTTCTCTATGCTGGAGCATATACTGGTTGCTAGAGCTGGGCAAACTCTGCTCTGAACATTACTCCATATGTGGCTGTCCCCAGCCCTTGGTTTGCTCCTTTTGAACAAGATCAATACAAGCTAACTGTCCCTGCCTCTGGTAGGCTTCCCAATATGGTTGATTCCTGCCTTGCGCATTTCATGCTGCCTTTTATCTCATTGAGATGATTATGTTGTTTGTTTTTTTTTGGGTCTTGTCAAACCGACTTTGTGGAAAGATCCATGGCTCAGATCAATCACAATATCACACTTGATTGATCTTCAGGAGTATTTGCAGGCAGCCATATTGACCGGAGCTGCACAACCAGCTTGGCATTTAGAGGACATTTTGGCAGGAAGGAAAGATCTCAATTCAAATAAGAATATTTGATGGATTTGTTCTGTAGCCGGTGGGAGTATCTTGCTCTCATTTGTATGGAGGCCCTCTGTAATTTACATTTCTTGTGCCCTTTAATATCCTTTAAACATACTATGTTTATGCAGAAATGGTTTCTAGAGAAGAATTTACAATGGATCTAACCAATCGTTTAATGTATGGTAGGGTTGTAGGAAGTATGGTCTTTAGGGGTGAAACAATGGTCTTTAGGGGCAGGCTGTAGTCCTGCCGTGCTTAGACTTCTGGTAGCCGAATAGGCAGTATTGAATTAGACAATTGGATTAGGTAAAAAACAGACAGTTGGAAACCTTATGTGCTCTATAGGAGAACTCCATTGGCCTGTGGCAGACAGACAAAAAACGCAAAAAACAGTTTCCTTTTATATAATCTTTAATATTACTTATTAATATTATTATTTAATATTACCCAGCAGTCCTCATTTTACAACTCCTGGGTGCCAAGATACACAAGTGACTGAGGTGCAAGATGCAGCACAAGTTGTGTCGGACTGGTGTGTGTGGGGCCCACCTGGGCTCCCACCTCAAGGGCCCCCCAGCCGCAAAGGCCCCCCCACCCACCACGGGCCTCCCACCCGTTGAGTCATTTATCCCAGATGCAAGCTCCATCAAAATCATACATAGGTCGAGTAAGTTAGGGTGAAAAAAGACACACGTCCATCAAGTTCAATCTTTTAACTTTTTTTAAACTGCCAGTTGATCCAGAGGAAGGAGAAAACCCATCTGAAGCCTCTCCAAATCCAAAATGGCAATCGGACTAGTCCGTGGATCATACCTTCCAACAATTTGGAAATAGAAAGCACGCCCATTTTTGTGGCCACACCCCCTAAGTACCATGTTCATTTTACAAAATTGTCAGGTTATAGTTTCAACACATTTCTGTGGTTTTTATGTGTTATTACAGTTTTGCTAATGAAGGTGAATTGCCCTTTAAGCTGCAAGTCACAGTTTCCCCAAGAGACCTGCTTATCTTAAATTGTTACAATTGTTTCTTTGCTTATCTTAAATTGTTACAAATGTATCTAAGCGCACGTATTCTGGGCTCTCTGCCAAAACCCAATTAAGTTTTAGAAACTTTGTATCTTTTTCTGGCTGTTCAGTGCAGGAGATCAAAGAAAAAGTTGGGACATTTCAGTAACAATCCAGGACTGTGGGTTGAGCTATCAAAATTGGTACTGTCCTGTGAAAAATGGGACAGTTGGGAGGTTGTAATGAACCTGCCTTTCTCTCCCGCACGCTCCCCGTATGTGTGCATTTTTCTTTACTTTGTCGAGATCAAGAGTGGGGCCCACGGCATCTGGCAGCATCTGGTAGGGAGCGAGTCTGGGTCAGTGGGGCCCCCTGAAGGCCAGAGCCTATTGGGTTTTTCCCAGTGTCCCAGTCCAACCCTGAGCATAGGGGATTCCTGTAGTTGGTGGCTGCTCAATAGCAGATGAGCAGGAGGTAAATGTTAGGGCTCGGGGGAATTGAGGGGCAGGTATATATTATATATCATTCATTCACTGCTGCAATATTGTGGCGGGAGCATAATGGGCGACACGTTGCATTATGCGAAGAAAAATGTAATCATTTCTGTCTTTAAAAATGTTAATTGCATGCGGTTTTCCCCATTAAAGGGACTAATGGTTTCTCCTGGCCTCTGATTGAGTGTTTTCCCCCCCTGTCCGTGTGTGTGTTTTTCTCTGGGAGTAATGACTGCACCTTCCCCCGGGGGACCTGTCACAGTGATATATAGTTATGTTATCTGCCAGCTACTTTCCCACTGCCTGTCTTTCCATAACGGGGCCCATTGCCATGGCAGCACACGAGCATCATGGGAAGCGGGCCCCGGCTCCCAGCTGTTGGGGTTGGAACCTGGCAAACCTTATCAGTTGTATTTCCTGCCGGCCGAGGCTGATGGCGAGCGATTAATAAAGACCAACGCTCGGCCCTGTCCATCTGCTTCCTGTTTTCATTCGCTCGGGTCAGCGGGGTCAGCAACGTGGCCGGGAGGATATATACGTAGGCCGTGTTACTGTCTTGCAACAGATTGCACGCTCATGTGGCTACTATCTATATAATCCATATTATTTTGTAGCCTCAGGGATTACTGAATCTCAAATGTCAACCAATTTTTCAGGGTAATTTGTACCCCTTCACCCAGTCGGCCAGCTACGTATATCTTACACCCATTAAGAAAGAGTGTGGCAGATCGTCTAAATTTAGATCTGATAAGGAATTTAGATTTCTCAGAATTCTCATATGGAATTATCAAGAGTCACAGAGTTGGTGGTAGGGATAGAGCAACTCTTTACATTATTATGGCCGTGATACGTTATCATCTGTGGCTAGGGTTGCCACCAGGCCTAGTCTGGAAAACACCTGCCAATGCTAGTAAATTTGTAATACCCCAAAGTGCAGTGCCTGGCCACTTTCTTAAGCCCCCCATCCAGTAAAAACTTACCAGTCTCTTACTCTTCATCTTTCCTAAAGACTCTCTTGGATGTCCCCTCACAGTCATCATCAAACCCCTGTAGTTCATTGGTGTGTCACCACCCCCACTAGCCGGTAAGAATATTTCGATAAGGTGGTTTGAAACATTTGGGCTATGGTGTGAGAATCTTGGTTGTGTGTGAGGAAACTGGGGTACACAGAGGAAACACAGCAAAACATACAAACTCCTCAACAGTGGGGGGGGGGTATCAGAGTTGAACTGGGTTGGATAAAAACCAGGAGAAATCCTGGTAGACCCCAACCCTATGGGGTAGTAGCTTGCCAGCAGGTTGAAGTTCTCAGAACCCAGCAGATACAGCAAGAAAATATATGTTTCAAGGGGTGTGGGGGGTCTCCAGAGCTGAGGTGGTGGACCTTTGGGGTCACAGCCTCTGGTTGGTCCCAGATGCTCCAGTTCAACACTGGGCAAGATGGCTGAGTGCCAATCCTTGGGCACAAACAGAGCTTGGAGCAACATTGTTGAGACTATTGTAAATTAATGTGATCAGCATAGATGAGTAGTGTGGTCTTCATTATTCCTCTTTTTCATTTGTTGGGAGAAATACTAGTGTACACTATGGAGAGACACAACCCCAGCATTGGATTGGTTTGGAATGTGAGAGGTGCAGGTCCAAGGGTAACATTTTCAGGCCTGTTCTTTTGTCAAATGTGCTTTACATTGGCTTTCGGTCACCAGCAATGACTAAGCCCCCTAATAATTTCAGTGCAACACAAGACAAGACATATAAAGGGTTTTTTATTACGTGCAGAGCATGGCGCAAAGAAGGGGTGCAATCTGCCATGTTGTTTTGCAGCCTGTCCCGCACTTAGCAGAAAACACTGTGCCCCCTCCCAAAGAATACAGCACTGCCTGCATTTGGCAGCTTTGAATTTATGAGGGGTGGGCAGGGGAACCACATGGAGTCCACCCTCCTGCATTCAGACATGCAAGTTAGGGTACAGAGGCGGATTCTTTATTTGGTGCCCAGAGTTTTTCTTACACATACATACCCAATCTATGCTTAAGAAAAACCAGGCTCCATCCTTCCAATGAACAGTTCCATATAACGAGAGCCAATGTGTCATTCTTAGGGACACGGCAGTTGGCAGTTGTTTGCCCTTTGTTCTGTCAGCTGAGCCCAGGCTGGTGCCAGAGGTAGATCAGCAGGTCGGGGGGTATCACGCAGAGCTTTTGTAATGTACAATTTCTTGCCTCCCCTCCCTTTTCTTGCCCATGTCTCCAGACAAGGGGCACGTTCCTCTTGTCCAATATCTCTTTCCGGCATAAAATTTGAAATTGATCTGGAGACAGCGGGAGCCTAGGACTTGGCCACACCACGTCAGTTTGTAGTTGAGACACATCGACTCTCTCTGTTTCTGTTTTCTGTTTTATCCTCAAAGGGAAACTAATCAGATAAGAAAGAGATTTTATTTGGTGTAGGAACGTGAGCCTTACTCTATCTCACTTACAACTTGCAATATGTTTTTATTATCAACTGGTAAAGGCTTCCTACCCCTCCTTTCTGCCTGGAAGCTGCCATCTGGGTGCTTTATTTCAGCCCACCACTCCCTGCTGTTTTAACTCTAAGCTGCCATCAAATTCTTCTAATCGGGCCCATAGTGTGAATAAAAAGCTCATTTACCCTGCCCACTAAATTGCCATCTGAATGACTGTTCTACTGCTAGACATAAATATCCCCTACCCCTGTAGGCTACTAATAGAAAGTTGTGATCCGGCCCTCTACTTGAGTAGTCCAGCCCACTGCTTGATTTAAAGACTTCCTGCCCCTCCCACTGTGAGCTAACATGAGAATTTACTAGTGAGTTAAAGATTCTCAGAAATCCACGAGGTGGACCTAGTCTTCAGTCCTCTCCTCTACAGACATGTCTCCTCTAAACACAGGGTCAGGCATGTCTCCTCTGAAATTGTCAGGCATGTCTCATCTATACGTGGAGGCTAGATATCTCCTCTGATCACAGGGCCAGGCATGGCTCCTCCAAATGTTGGGCCAGAAATGGCTCCTCTAAATCTGGGGGTCAGACATGTCTCCTTTTTACATGGGAGCCAGACGTGTCTCCTCTAAACATGGAGGTCAGACATGTCTCCTCGAAACACAGGGACAGGCATGTCTCTAAACATGGGTTCAAAGATCTCCAGGTGGGCATTCACACCACTTTCATAAGCAGAAATGACTTTACATTGTGTACTACCTGCCATGTCAGACACCCAGCCGATGTGGACTGAACTGGCAATTGAAGACAGGCAACCAAATTTGGCCATCCTGTAACCCCTACTTCAAGAGGACCTTAACTATACTATTAGGCCACACCACCATTAAGTATTCCCAGTCGTGAAACCAGGGCCACCATTGATTATAGCTCATTAGAACCTACAAGGATGTTCCTCCTCGACTTTGCCTGGCTCTCCTCCCATCACTTCCACCCTCCATTACTGCTTACCTCAAATTCTGTTCCTTTTCATCTGCTTTGGTTGCACTAATATCCCCTAGCCCCTTCTAACCCTATCATAGCTCCTCCTCAATGCCCTGGGGCACTGCCAAGCTCAAAGTGAGATACAACACTTTTACTGCCAAGCAGCAAGTTCTTCTTATTTACCACCACCAGAAATACATTTCCAAAGATACCGTCAGCATATATATATCTAAATACATACATGAAGTGGCTGGAAATGACTATGGTATTGCATGGCTGGATGCTCAATGGAGCATTAAATGGCACATCTCTCACCCCTTTGGAACATGACTTGGCTGGCAGCTCCAGCGGTGTTACAGCCAAAGTGAAGTTCTGCTCAGTCACCCCTATAATTGGTCAGAGAGCAGAGGGGCCCTCCAAAATCAATCAGGGGGAATGTTTTCCATCTGATGCACCACAGAGGGGGTCACCTTGCAGCTTGTTCCAAATAAAGAGGAGGAAATGGATTCAATGGTCAGTTCCTGCTCACCCACACTAGTGCTGGGGGCACAGTTTCAATATCTGTCTGCAGCAAAGATGGGGCCCTAAACCAGTTCTCTGCAGGCCCCAGCTGCTTCTAGCTCTGCCGCTGGCACTGAGTGCAGAGATAGTGATATGAGTGGGAACGCAGGAGCTGCTGTGGAAGCAGAGAGAAGATTGTCGAGGTGTGGAAGAGAGAGATAAGAGCTGTCGTCTGAATCGCACACAGCCAGGAGAGTTACTGCCTATAATCTGCAGAAAGTAGCCTTGTAATAAATGGCCATAATAACATTGTTCTCTCGCTGTACTCCCTTCGGAGTCTGTCGTGCTGACCAGCGAATATACCATACGCTTGCTATAATTATACGCGCCATTAGCTATTCTGTTCTTTGCTGGGGAAAAAAAAAGAAAAGGGAGCTGAGTTCTTCCCGGTGACATAAAATGACCTTCATAATCAAACCAATTTGCTCTAAATGCCTGCCTTGGGTTTAGGTAGCTCTAAGATAAAAGTTTAAGGACTTTTTGGGGTTGAGTCTTTTGCGGTCTAGATATATTCAACCCTCTATTGAGTAGGTCTGCAATGAATTCATATTTTCTGGATTCAGCCAAACCACTAATCTTTCAGGATGGAATTGGGCAAATCCTGAACCGAATCTGAACCCTATTTTGCATATGCGACGACTGTGTGGAAACATTTTGGTTCCCCTTAATCATGTGACCTAAAGTTTTGTGATTTTAAGGGTTTTTTTGACAGGGTCTTGGATTCTGCGAAATACAAATACCTATTAAAAAGGCTTGCATTTGGCCGAATTCTGAACCAAGATCAGGAACCAGTGCCTTTGACCTATGGTACCCAAACAGTTGTTATTGTTATCGTTCCCAGTTTATTTGAATGCAATGGACTACCAATGCACCTACCTGCTTCAAGAAACTCAAGACTTGGGACCTTGTTGGTTTTGGTGACCATAATGTCTATTTCAGGGACACTGAAAGCTATTTGTGTGACCATTAATATTTTCTGAAACAGCCAACCTGTATATTGTGGAATTGTTACTAAAGCGGGGTCCCCCCATGCTCAGTTCTCATTCCCAAATTAGCCAAACAATGTAAAAGTCTTGATGCTTGAAGGCCACAAAGCGAACTCCACATGGACATTCTATCCTAGAGGTTCCCAAGCTATAAGGCTAGCACTGGGAGGAGAAGCTCAGCCTGAAGGCCAATTAGGGTGGGATGTAGACACGAGTCAGAATGCCTGTTTGCTTACCTAGATACCCCTGAAAGTCCATCTTGATGGGTAGCTATGGTGGAATTTGGGACTGTCCTAGATACTATATCTTAAATAATGGCTGAATTGACCCCGACCAAAGGTTAGATGTCCAAGGAGAAGCTTATAATGAAAAATCACAGCTCCAACCTGAGCCGATGTCCTGTGCGTTTGGGAGCCTAAAGCCATCCAGCAGCATCATACAATCAGAGTTATATCCCCTCGTATTTCATGGCAATTATTTTGTTCCGGGCCTCAGGCGTTTCTCTGTCTTGTGATAGACCGAGTATCCTCTCCGCGGAAAGCCCAAGGGCCCAAGGAGCTGACAGGACAATCGGGCAGGTGTCAGCTGGATGTTAGATGTGTTTTCTCCAACTTGTGGGGAACAGGAGGTGAAAGAGACAAATTGAGCCCTTGAGAAGCTGCCAGTACAACAATATAAGCTGCTTCTTCCATCAGTCTCGTGTCCTTGCACAAAAGCACTGACCCTCCACTTGCCGGAAGCCGAATACTGAGCCTCTAACCAGCAAACAATAAAGTCTTGCCTCCAACAGATCTACTTATAGAGCTCATCCCTATATTACTGGTTTACCCATCACTTTCCTCCTCAACATTTACTCAACCAATTAAAACTTTCCTTTTCCCCATTTCGGTTTTTCAGATCTGATGAAAACATCATTAGCCAGAGACAACGAGTTAACAAGGTCGTGAAAGAGAAAAAATAAGGCTAATCCTAATTACCTCGCAAGAGGCTTTATTTGCTGCGATGATTCAGATACAGCCTGATCTGCTGGGTTTGCTTCCCAAATCGTTACCTTGGTCCTTGGATTAATTAAGATTAAGGCTCTTTTCGCTGTCTTTATTCACTGTGTCATTCAACGTCGTTCAATTAATGAGTTGGCTTCTTAAAGTCACCCCAGCCCTGAAACACGGTGACATGGAACACCCTATATTATATAGTGTGTGGGTGTTAAACCTTGAATTAAACCTTTAATTGTTGTGGGTTCTTTGATCTTGCTGTGATGTGTCTTCCAGTACACAGTCTGTGTGGCACAAATCCAAAGGGAACCCAGAACAGTGAAGTCTATGGCATCAGCATGATGGGGTGTCACCATGATGGTGACTAACAGGGTTAAGGCAGAACCTAGAATGGGTATAATGGTCTTCTAACACGATGAATAGTTCAGTGGTTGGGGCTCACCCTACAGGAAGAAAGCAGAGCACAGAATCCCAGTTCAATATCCATTTTTTTCAAGGAACATCTAGGTTTTTATATGAAAAATACTTCCCCTTCAGCTATCAGCAAAAACATACAGAATCAAAGCATATTTATATTGTTCTGTTCATTGGGGTCCTACTAAAACAGTGGGAAATAAAGAGGAGCTTTGACTCTACTTACTCATCTGCCAAACCAACCAATACTCATTTTACACAGATATTGGTAGACGTTGTCCCTCCAGGATACACACACCGATAAATAGCATTAGGCAAGATTAAGACTTCCCTATGGCCTTTACTAATGACACATGACAAACGTTCTCTCGGATAATCTCGTTATGAGCTGCCTTTATTATGGAGTGTCAGCTAAATACTACCATAGGTATATAGTTCTTCATCTCACCCCAAGTGATTCATTGCTCAAAGAGAAGCAGTTACATAGGGTCTTCCCAGAAGTTACTACAGATGTCTACAAGACTGCCTCCTGACCTTCCAAAGACTCTACTACCTCTAAGCTGTGCATTCAAGATCCATTCAGGCCCTGCCCCAAGCAGCTGCTTGTTCTGTATTCCTACACCCTAAGCTGTAGCTCCTCCTTTGGGAGATACAACATTGAATTTGTTGTACCTGTGGAGCTGTTGTCCACTGTTCTTGCTGGTGATACAAGGTATGCCCTTATAGTTACATAGTAAGTTAGATTGAAAAAAGACACATGTCCATCAAGTTCAACCTTTTAACTTTTTTTACCCTGCCTAATTGCCAGTTGATCCAAAGGAAGGCAAAAAAATCCCATCTGAAGCCTCTCCAATTTGCCTCAGAGGGGGAAAAAATGTCTTCCTGACTCCAAAATGGCAATGGGACCAGTCCCTGGATCATCTTGTACTATGAGCTATCTCCCATATCCCTGTATTCCCTCATTTGCTAAACACCATCCAACCCCTTCTTATACCTATCTAATGTATGAGCCTGTACCACTGATTCAGGGAGACAATTCCACATCTTCACAGCTCTCACTGTAACAAACCCCTTCCCAATATTTATACGGAATCTCTTTTCTTCTAATCGGAATGGGTGACCTTGTGTCAGCTGGAAAGACCTACTGGTAAATAAATCATTAGAGAGATTATTATATGATCCCCTTATATATTTATACATAGTTATCATTTCTCCCCTTAAGCGCCTCTTCTCCAGCGTGAACATCCCCAATTTGGCCAGTCTTTCCTCATAGCTAAGATTTTCCCTTTACCAGCTTAGTTGCCCTTCTCTGTACCCTCTCTAATACAATAATGTCCTGTTTGAGAGATGGAGACCAGTTCTGAAGCTAAATTGTATGACATTCATGAAACCAATTAAACCATTCCCCCAGGGGAACAGTTTAATTGGTTTCATAAATATTATACAATTTGGTTCATTATTGATTGGGACACCAACGTTCTCAGTCAGGGTATTGTTTTCACTTTTTTTCAGTGTGTTTAGGTTCTAAAGCTTCCAATGGTACCATGCAACTGCTGAAATATTTGTGAAAAACATCTCAGAAATGACCAGTAAATGTGCCCTTACAGGGGTCGATGTTGACCACCTACTTGGCTTCTCCCTACCAGATTGGCAGTCTACTGGCTCATGTAGAAGTTAAAAAGGACCCCTATTCCAATGAATAACTTATCTGATAAGTGCAACTTCGCCGCACTTCGCCACAGTTCGCCACACATCGCCAGGCGTATTTTTGCCAGCGCTCTGCAAATTCACTAAAATACGAAGTTGCGCACAGGGGTAGCGTAAGTTTTCGAAGTTGCGCTAGCGTTAATTCGCCAAGCGAAGCGAAGTTTCGCTAGCGTTGGTTCATTTACATACGCGCGAAATTCAAATTTCAATGGAGGAACACGAATCACCACTTCAAATGCCTAGAAAACCTTCAAATCAGCAAATAACAATTTTATTTTGCCCTACACATGTGCCCACTGTCTGGGTAAGTTGCCATGAGTCAGGAAATGTAGGGGGGAAGGAGGGGAGCCCCAAAAATATTTTCGATCTTTTGCAGCCTATCACCCATCATGTAGAAAACACGCCAGCGTTTTTTGGGACTTCCCTATCTACTCTATTGCGCTTCGCCAGGTCTGAGGTGGCGAAGGAAGTCTAGCGTAAAAGGTAGCGTTCAGTACACTGCGCAAGTTAGTGAATTTGCATAGTTACGTCGCTAGCGAAAATTCGCCTGGCGTAAGGGTGCGAAGTAACACTAGCGAAATGACGCCAGCGTTCGTTAGTGAATTTGCGCAGTAGCGAAAAATGCCAAACGCTAACAAATTAACGCTAGCGTTCGGCGGTTCGGTGCTTATTGAATTTGCGCCTATATGGTTATGGTCACTGAACCAACAGCAGACAGTTATTCTTTCACCGATGACTGGTGAGAAGAGAAGATCTTCCCTTACATGACCAAGATCAAGTAAAGAATGTATTTATTTAAGGATTTTTCAGGCCCTGTAACCTTGTTGCACCCAGTTGGCTACCTGGGGGGGGAGAGAGTAGGTAACATCTGTAAAAAAACTGTCGAGATGGTGACCTGATTTTACAGAAGACTGACTCCGGCTCTGTGGGGAATAAACGGAGAGGATGCCGGAATGGGATATTAATGTTGTGGATAAAGAGCAAGGGATGAATTAACCTCTGCTCAGCATCACCTTAGATCAATATCACAGAACACACGAACGTGAAGACAGATAAAATCTGCTTTACCTGCCAGGCTTGCCCTTTCCCTGCCCGCTATAACATTTCCTACCTTATTTGATTTGTCTTCGGGATTGCCAGCACAAAAGGTCATGGCTAGAAGGGGGAAGGAAACCGTACGGACGGGCTACAAGGCCGAAGGAGTGGTGGATTTGCAGAACCGACACCAGGAAGCATTGGTAGGGTCACACAGGCCAAATGGATTTTCACATATAAATCAGAGCATTTTCTGTTAATCCTGAATTGAAAGGGATGAAATGAAATAAGATCAGGATTTACAGCGGATTGGGGAAAGAAAAGGACTTACTGTGTGGGAGACAGAGGAGTAAATAACTCAGAAAAGGTGGTGTTGGTATAAATATATGTTTATGTAACTTATTTTTGACCACCCCCCTGGTGCCAAGGTGGTACATCACATAATTCTTACCGATGCAGGTCCTGAGTCCCCTTTGCCAAGTGAAAGGTACTTGGAAACTCCTCTCTGGCAGTGCCTCCACCTAATGGGGTCCCGGAATACACCTGAGGATAGTCCCATTAGGAAACAATTCAATCACACACTTTATTATATAAACATATAAACTATATACAAAGAAGTGTAATATTAAAGGGGAAGTAAACTGTAACATTATACACATAAATGCATTCAGAGCATGACCCACTACCCTAGGAACCTGTAGCAGTCCAGTCCTGGAAATTCCCTGCCAGGAAAACTCCCACAACTCCATTTTGGCTCCATCCCTTGTCTCCAAAAGAGTACCAGTCCTAGTAGCGCTACCTGCCAAATACCTTTCCTGATGGAAAGTATTTGCTCCCACGTGGCAGGCACACAAACAGCCTGTTTCTCCAAACAGGAGATCGCTGGATCCTTATCCTTTCCTACCCCTTCCCTCAGGTAACACTCACCCTAAAGGAGTCACACAGACGGGTAGTCTCACACAGAGCTGACAGGCATCCACAGCCATGATCTCTTTATAGGCTCCAGACTCTCCCAGTCGAGCACATAACAAGGCTTGAATCCTTCAGGTATTTGCTCCCAACACTGTCTATATCGTGAGCTCTCCCAACATCCATTTCTGAACTGCAGCTCTCCATAGTGTGAACATACAAATCCAGAAATCCAAACTCTAAACCCTCCTTGTTTGAGCTTTCAGGCACTGGAGGATCCTGCCCAGCCTTGCCTATTGAACTCCCTTTTCCCTACCTTTTGCCGGATAGGATTCACTATCTCCACAGTGAACAAGATTGAGCAGCAAACCTGTAAAACTGTAATCTGTAATGGCTGACTGAGCACATGGCATCTCCTTTTATATTGTTGCACAGTGACACCTTGTGGTTGCCTTTGGGATCAGCCATGCTGCACCAATCACAAGGGCTCTGCCCCTTAGGAAACCCTGTATATACCATGAGGCTCAGACTAAAGGGGAAATTAACCCTTAAGGTCCCTAAATTTAGTTGCCCTTTTATGGCTAAACTGCCACATCTGTTGTATAAGTTGGCAAATACATGTTATTCCTGTGCTGCAAAAACTATTGTAACAAATATACCTTTTTATTTAGCTGCGTATCGTGCATTTCAATCAGCACCAGCAAAATATCAATACTGAAGAATACCCACGCCCCCCCCTGGTGGGGGGGGGGTTGTCAAGTTCATAGCAGGGCCCCTCTCTCTCTGTGGGCAGAAATAAGTCCTATCAAGTGCCCAGGGTCTAAAATAGGGGAAAGGCAACATAGAGCACAGTTGTAAAGGGCACAATTCTCAGAGAGATAGGATATGCCTTGACCAACTGGGAGGCAAGCAGTCTTTGGTAAAGAGTAGCATACCTTCCAACTGTCCCGTTTTTCGTGGGACAGTCCCAATTTTGACAGTTCAACCTGTAGACCCTGCGAAAGGATCACTGCCCCTAAATAATAGAGTTGAGAGGCCAGTCCTGCCCATTGCCTAGGGGAAAACAATAACCATGTTGCCCCCTAGTGATAGAAAATAGTACCTACATTCAACTAACCCACAACTGAAGTGAGTGAGACTGCTTAAAGGGATAGTATCATTGTAGAGGTGGAGCTACTACATCTGACCCTCCCCCCTTTGTTCTAGTGTTAGGATTGTTTATTATACTAAATTTAACTTATTATTGCTTTGCCAAAAAATGTTGTGTCTTTATTTTTTTCTATTGACACCATGCTAAAGTGTGCCAAGTTGCCAAATGGGTGCCAGGACATGTTGGGAGTTGTAGTTTAATAACAGCTGGAGGGGTGTTATTTGTTCAAACGGTATGACCAGTCCTGTTAGATATAACACCAGTTGCTGTCTATTCCCACCCCTATTTGACCTCAGATGGTTCTACCCAAATATGATGTGTAACATTAGTTGAGTGAGGATGCTGGAATAGTTGGCCTTTAATGGGAGGGAGCTGTCCTCTTTCCAGGTTCTGAAAGGCACCAGGGCTTCTATTTTGGCAGGGAAATGGTATTTTAAAGAGCACCAGCTGCTGCGGCAGTCTGCTTAATGCAGCCCATGATTCCAGAGACTCTTTATATCCCTGTGTTTAAGTGGAAGGGGGACGGAGAAAGACAGACACCCTAATGCAGACAAATAACCAGCCATTTGCCTCTCTTTGCGATCACTTTCAATTCAGCAGCAGCCCAATGGGAGGGGGATTGGGATATGTGCATAAAATCTCCCAGACATTCCAGTATTTCGCTTTTTTAAATTCCAGATATTACGGGCTGCAGACTTCCTTGCAATGTGCTCATCTTGTCATGTTTCCAGGATGACTGGCAGGTGGAGTGATCCTATGGACGTGGCGCAGCGAGTAAGGGGACATGAAGAGATAAGGCCTCTGTGCTGGGGGTGTGATGGGAGTCAGTGAGGGTATAATGATGAGGGTATAATGATGAGGGTATAATGACGAGGGTATGATGATGAGGGCATAATCATGAGGGTATATTGATGAGGGTATAATGATGAGGGCATAATGATGAGGGTATAATGACGAGGGTATAATGATGAGGGTATAATTAGGGTATATTGATGAGGGTATAATGATGAGGGTATAATGATGAGGGTATAATGATGAGGGTATAATGATGAGGGTATGATGATGAGGGCATAATCATGAGGGTATATTGATGAGGGTATAATGATGAGGGCATAATGATGAGGGTATAATGATGAGGGTATAATGATGAGGGTATAATGAGGGTATAATGATGAGGGTATAATGATGAGGGTATAATGACGAGGGTATAATGACGAGGGTATAATGATGAGGGTATATTGATAAGGGTATAATGATGAGGGTATAATGATGAGGGCATATTGATGAGGGTATATTGATGAGGGAATAATTATGAGGGTATAATGAGGGTATAATGATAAGGGTATAATGATGAGGGCATAATGATGAGGGTATAATGAGGGCATAATGATGAGGACATAATGATGAGGGCATAATGATGAGGGTATAATGAGGGTATAATGATGAGGACATAATGATGAGGGCATAATGATAAGGGTATAATGACGAGGGTATAATGATGAGGGCATAATGATGAGGGTATAATGATGAGGGTATAATGACGAGGGTATAATGATGAGGGCATAATGTTGAGGGTATAATGAGGGCATAATGATGAGGGCATAATGATGAGGGCATAATGATGAGGGTATAATGAGGGTATAATGACGAGGGTATAATGATGAGGGCATAAAGATGAGGGTATAATGATGAGGGTATAATGAGGGTATAATGACGAGGGCAAAATGACGAGGGTATAAAGATGAGAGTATAATGATGAGGGTATAATGATGAGGGTATAATGATGAGGGTATAATGAGGGTATATTGTTGAGGGTATAATGATGAGGGTATAATGATGAGGGTATAATAAGGATATAATGACGAGGGTATAATGATGAGGGCATAATGATGAGGGTATAATGATGAGGGTAGAATGATGAGGGCATAATGATGAGGGTATATTGTTGAGGGTATAATGATGAGGGTATAATGATGAGGGTATAATAAGGATATAATGACGAGGGTATAATGATGAGGGCATAATGATGAGGGTATAATGATGAGGGTATAATGACGAGGGTATAATGATGAGGGCATAATGATGAGGGTATAATGAGGGCATAATGATGAGGGCATAATGATGAGGGTATAATGATGAGGGTATAATGATGAGGGTATAATGATGAGGGCATAATGATGAGGGTATAATGATGAGGGTATAATGATGAGGGCATAATGATGAGGGTACAATGATGAGGGCATAATGATGAGGGTATAATGAGGGTATAATGATGAGGGCAAAATGATGAGGGTATAATGACGAGGGTATAATGATGAGGGTATAATGAGGGTATAATGATGAGGGTATAATGACAAGGGTATAATGATAAGGGTATAATGACGAGGGTATAATGAGAGTATAATGATGAGGACATAATGATGAGGGCATAATGATGAGGGTATAATGAGGGTATAATGATGAGGGTATAATGATGAGGGTATAATGAGGGTATAATGATGAGGGTATAATGATGAGGATATAATGATGAGGGTATAATGATGAGGGTATAATGATGAGGGTATAATGATGAATGATGACGGTATAATGATGAGTGTATAATGATGAGGGCATAATGATATAAATGGGAATCATGGGAATTGTTTACTGCATGGCTTCCAGGCCTCAGAACCTGCCCTCTGCTATTGGAATAAGTTTCCTTCACCTGTCAGGGTGTCATGACCATCGTCATCATGTAATTAAGACCCTTTATAACCCTGACCATTGCTCCTTGCTTGATCACTGAAGCCTTACAGCAGGGGTGTCCAAACTGTGGCCCGAGGGCTACATGAGGCCCAGAATGCATATGAATGCGGTCCAACTTGAAATGCTTGGTTCCCGAGGAAATAGGAGGAGGGGGGACTCTGCCCATTGCCCAGTTAGTAATAATAATATAATAATACGTCTATTTAATATCCAGCTGTCCCATATTCCAGTGTATAGCTCCATCTGGTTATCCAACTGGCATTGTAGTTCTTTTCTGTGTATTTCCTTTACTTTTACAAACATGTTTGTGTATTTCATGTAAGGCCCCAGACAATTTTTCTTTTTCCAATGTGGCCCGGCGAGCCAAAAGTTTGGACACCACTGCCTTACAGCCTGATCCTGCCAAGTTCTTGAGAGTTCCTGCCCATGTTCCACCTAAGTGCCCTTATTCATCCGTTCCAGTTCCCCTTGACTGGTTTCTGTCGTATCTTCTGGTATTTGACCCGGCCTGTTTACTGGACTACCCTCTGTCTTCCGCTTGCGCCGACCTCGGCCTGTTATACAGACTAGTCATGTTGCTGCCCAGTTTCATTAATAAATCATTCTTCTCCGTAACATGTTTCTGGCCTTACAACACCTCAGATACCTGCTTTACCCGTGTTATACAGCACCTAGGCTCCTACTTACTACCCAATCTCCTTTTGGTCAACATAACACAGGGCATGCTGGGAACTGTAGTGCAAACAGAACTGCAATCATAGTTGCCATGGGGCCCCAGTGACCCTCCATGGACCCCAATTCTTAATCCAGAGATCACCTAGGCCTTACCCCCTTCACAAATCACATCTTCACTTGACTTGGGACCCCTCTGTCACAAAGGAGTACCCCACTAAACAACTAAACAACTTGGAGAATCCAACTGTGCAGATGTGGCTTTATACCAGGTCTTGTAACCATGTAAATTCTGCCTGCTGATTGGTTGCAACTACTGGCCAGATTCTGCACTATAATTATATTTCCCTGTTATTATTTGTACCTGCTCTGCAACATCCAAGCCCTGGCCTATTGAGTGCCACTCAATTCTGCTGCTCTTTCAGCTTCAAGATTTTTAATGTAAGTGAATCAGTTCTTCCCAAACTTTACTACACATGATATAATGCTTTCAAGCATAAACACAAACTTTATTTTTTGTGCTATTGCCCCATTAAGTGTTGCATTACTCAGTCCATTCACTCTGGATACAGACGGCATTTAGACTGTGTCTTCCCCATGTCGGAGCTGTTTATGGAGGCGACTCTGAATGTCAAGCACTTTGAATAAAAGGCAGCACCCATTTCTCTGAGCTCAGTAATATCACTAGAATGTATGAGTGCTTTACCAAATGCTGCTCCAATTGTGTAGCCGCGCCAGTTACCCAGTAAGTCTGGAACCCTCTGTACAGACTGCGACGGGTGAGACCGACCTCTTATCTGTGCGTCACAACTTGTACTAAAAGACATTCCTGAGCCATTCAGTGCAGACATATGTATTCTGCCTTGACATAAAGGTTTTGGTTCTTGATACAGAATAGTCAGCTCTTCCGTTTTTTATTTTATTTTTTAGTATGTTTGTTACTAGATCTGCCCTTGTGGAGTTGGAACCATCTCTGCTATTTTGTCCGTTTATTTGAAGAGCTAGATAAGCTCAGTTGCAATAGGGAGAACTGTGGTGTTTATACAAATGGCCTGTAGATGTCACTGTGCCCAGACTTATACGGTGCATACTTCATACAGCTTAAAAGTGAAAGTTACTGTTGTGTAATAGCTGCACGAGCCTGCTAATAAAGCACTGTTATACTCTACTCATCCTCGGCTACCCAAATGATAACAAATGGCGACAAGTATGGCTCTTCTACCTCTGCAGCAGCCTGCAGCTTTTCTTCCAAACACTGGTGAGCCTACCATACCTTTTACTGCTTGGATCCGTATGTTTGAAAATTACAGTATTGCTGCTGACAAAGGGGAGATTTCTGCTGCTAGAAAGCTTTACTTATTCACTGCCTGGGAGCAGAGGGACAGCGTATATTCTATACTTTATCATTACCTGATGATACATATGAAACTACTCTTACTGCTATAAAGAACTTTTTCGTGCCAAGAGTAAATGTGGTTGCTGAAAGATATAAATTCCGCCAACGTGGACAACGTAATGGCAAATCCACAGAACAATTTGTAGCAGCTTTGAGTGAGTATCTAACAGATGAAATGCTAACAGACCAAATAGTGGAAAAAACAAACTCACCTCGTATTAGAGAGAGACTGCTCCTAGAGCAGCAGGATTTAACCCTTGCAAAGGCTATTACAGTTGCTAGCCAAATTGAAACAGCAGTGGCAGAGGCTAAAACTCTCAGTCAGAGAACTGCTGGGAATGTACAGACTGTGAATTCAGCACTGTGGCCTAATAATGCACAGTCACAGGCAAAATACAGTGCTAAGGAAAGGGATTCACCTACACTGCAAAACCATACAGCAAATAGAAATAGAAAATACTGCTTTCGCTGTGGTTCAACACAACACACTGCAAATCATGTTACACTTCACTGGGCTGTGCAAAGAACTTTGTACACAAAGTTAAATTGAGACCAGATGTAAAACCAGTACCATTTCCTGATTCAGCATGGGAAAAACTTGCTATTGATATTGGGGGTCATTTTATAGATGCTCCTATAGACTGTAGATTTGCTATAACCTTGATGGACTATTACAGTAAATGGCCTGAAATTGCATTTGTTTCTCATATAACATCAGCTACAGTTATAACATTTCTGTCTACAGTCTTCAGCAGAGAAGGTAATCCAAAGGAGTTAATATCAGACAATGGACCACAGTTTGTCTCATCTGAGTTTGAATCCTTTCTGAGGGAGAGGAATATTGTGCATAGGAAATCTTCAGTGTATTACCCATAAGCAAATGGAGAAATCGAGCGATTTAACAGAATTCTGAAAGAAGCCCTACAGACAGCAAATCTTATTGGGAAATCTTGGAAAGTATTTACAACAGAGTTCCTACATAACTACAGAGCAACGTGCCATGCAACAACCTAATCATCTCCAGATGAATTATTACATGGCAGACATATGCGCACTAAGTTATATGTTGCAGACATCAAACTTCCACAAAATACTGTGCCTACAAAATCATCTACTGCTGACATTGTGAAACATCAACAAGCCAAATGCAAGGCTTATACTGACAGAAAACGTGGTGCCAGAGAAGTACACTTTCAGTCTGGATTTTTAGTCAGAATGAGGAAACCAGGAATACTGAAACAAGGACAATCTAAATTTACTACACCACTTGAAGTGAGATGCCAGTATGGACTATACACATATGAACTGTCTGATGCACGCATATGGAATGCAAGTCATCTTGCTCCTGTTAGATATGACTTTGGAGAAGCTCCATTTGATGAAGGACATTTTCCTACTCCTTATGCCAACTGCAATAGGCCTGAAGAAAGTGAACCTATAATACGTACTGAGAGAATTTGAAAACTACCTGCTTGGGCCCAGGACTATGTGATGTAAATCATTTCTATCATTGTTTTAAGATGCATTGTTGTTGTTTATTACATTTGCCCAAATTCTTTCCTACAATAGGGGGAATATGTGGTGTTTATACAAATGGCTTGTAGATGTCACTGTGCCCAGATTTATACTGTGCATACTTCATACAGCTTAAAAGTGAAAGTTACTGTTGTGAAATGGCTGCGTGAGCCTGCTAATAAAGCACTGTTATACTCTCCTCATCCTCGGCTACCCAAAACATAACAAGAACCACTTACTGATCTTCAGGCTGGGCCCTCTTAGCTCATAACAAGGTTACAGATATACAGAAACATTGGGGTAACAGTCAATCTGCTATAGTTCCAGGGGTACCCATGACACAAATAAACACTCACCCCAAATCTCCCCCTAACTGGCCTTCAGGCTGGGCCCCCTTAGCTCATAACAAGGTTACAGATATATAGAAACATTGGGGTAACAGTCACCCTGCTATAGTTCCAGGGGTACCCAGGACACAAATAAATACTCACCCCAAATCTCCCCCTAACTTGCCTTGAGGCTGGGCCTCCTTAACTCATAACAAGGTTACAAATATAACATTGGGGTAACAGTCACTAAGCTATAGTTCCAGGGGTACCGAGGACAAAAAACAATCTTACCCTAACCTTTCAGCGACTGGGACTGTTATGTAGCACAGCCCACTAGTTTGAGAGCCCAGCTGGGAATTTTCTGGGTTGTATGATATAAAAGGAGAGGAATCCTCATTAAAGGGGATATAAATAAAAAATAAAATATTGGCCTAGGGAAAGTAAATTAAATTGTAAGCATTTTTGGGGGTGGGTGCTTCATTCAAAAGTTACTACAGATGAAAAGGTTGATGATGCGGGGCCACTATCCTGGTGCGTCCTGGGCTAATGCCCCTTTAGCACTTTTAGAAAAGTGACCCTGGATTTCTAGAATCTGCCAGGCAATAGTCTTCCAGTGAAATAACTAGAGCATTATGGGCACCAAAGGAGCATTTGATTCTGGGCCCTAAACCTCGCTCTCACAATGCCTCCAATTTCTTAATCCCTTTTTGCCACCTATAGCCATGAGCATCTGTATGTCACATTGTGTGTTGGTCCTGTTAAGATATGGAGCCTAAATACAATTGTGACCCCCCATGTCCTGTAGAATGACATGGTTCCCCATAAATATCACTCCTCATTAGTAGTAAATAATGACACACTTCCCTCCCTGTATGGTGGCATCTAAGCCCAGTCATGCAAATCAGCTCTTTATATGTGTGGGAGTGAAGCAGTTTTGCTCATAAGGAGATAAATATGAAATTTCAAATAAACAGTGGGGCAATGCGGTGTGAGTTCTACAGAATGGCCTGTCTTTGTGTTGCCTGAATTTATTGCATTTCCTTTTTTGTATTGCTTGTAGCTTTAAAGAAGCCCAAACAGAACCAAAATGCGTCAGGGGCCACCTCCCACCACACTTGAGCCTATAGAATCAAGTACAGACAACATTTTTGCCAGAGAGCCATAGAAATTTAAATTTTCATCTCAATTGTGTCCAATTTCCAGGCCATAAAGACCTGGAACACTGGACCAATATAAAACAACATTTAGTAATATATACTATAGGCATAGCATAGAATAGATTGATTCCCATTTTCATAGCGCCATTGGATCCAGATTTTAAGGAATATTTCCTCCGTTCCACTTATCTTTCCTCGTACAATACACTTTATTCTCTCTAATATGATACAAGCCTGACAAATGGCAGTGCTGACATTTTCAGTCCCACACGGAGTTGAGTAAGAATATTCCAGAGACAGAGAAAGGCTGAGCACCAAACGCGAGGTGTTGTTTCTTGCTGGAACCAACATGGGGGAAGAGCAAGAAAGTGGTGAAGGGATGGAAGAGAAAAGACAGTGAGGGTTGTTACACTAGGGACTATGACTAATACACACGTCTGGTATTGTTTGTACTATCAATGGCCTTCTCCTCTTTTATTCATACAGGATGGAGATCTTCAAGCTGTGACCCTTCAGCTCTTACTCAAGTACCATTTCCACAGAGATCGGAGTCAACGTACAATTGTTAGCCACTTTCCTTGGATCTAACCAAAGGTTCTGCACAAAGAAACACCAAGGGACCACAGGCATAAGATCTGAAAACTGATCTGCCCAGACTGCTCTGTTCACATTCATAAAGGCAAACTCATTGGGCCTTTGAATGAGTCTTATTTCACTATGGGATTCTGTATGTCAATGTTACCACTGGCATATGCAACACATCTCTTTATGAGACAAAATATATGGACTATAACTATATGGACTATAAATTGTTCTTGTCTTGGTGTCTGAGGCACAACAAGATGAAATTTTCCAATTTTGCAATAAGTCGATATGGGGATCAAACTCAGGACTCCCACAGAAGAGCCCTGAGTTCAAGTCCTGCTGTCTGTGTGCAAAAAAATTATTCCCAACTGGTATTGAGTGATTCTTGTTGTATTCAGTAAAAGACAGCTGCAATTCTTTAAATGGAGGCCCATCAGACCTATTGTTCTTGGGGCTGACTGCCAGTGGGAGGGATGGGGTCTCTTGAGTTGGTTGTTTTTAACCCCTTCCCTTGGCTCAAGGCAGGTATGAGAGAGTGAGGAGATTAAATCTTAAAGGGTGAGATTGGGAGTAGGGGAGCCAGATAACATTTTTGTTTATGGATTATTTGGTGATTGCCCAAGGATTGTATAGGCTGGACGGAGTGCACCTCTCAGACATTGGTTTGGATAGTTTCAATGCCAATTTACAGACTGGCATTGAGAAGGATCTGGGTCCAGAGGCACAGCTTAATGGCAATGGTTTCGCAGTGGGGTAAAAAAGAGTGTAATAAAGAACTGAAGACTGTGGTCCATAGTCTGGCTGAGGTGTCTCAGAGAAAGCACAAGAGGGTAGAGGCTATGCCTGAAACCTGTGGTATGGACCACCATGGGTGCGCTGAGAAGAGTGAAACCAGGGAGAGCAAGGCAAAGAGCTCTGGGTTCCTCTTTGGTGGATGCTCTTAAAAAATGACATGTGATGTCAACTGGGCGGCATTTGGTGGAGGGAACTTAATATTCTAAATGCTTAATAAAGCTTTGACCTCTGGTCCCAGTTTACCACACATTTTGGTGTTTAGTCTACTTATTTCATTAGTAGGATTCATCGGTTAGATGGAAATATTTGTGTTGCAGTGGCAACAGATAGTGGTATAGAACATTAAGAGCCCAATGTGGAACCGTTTAGACACTGTTTCAGATAAAGTATCTCCTTATTAAGGTGAATGATGAAAATGTTCCTATTAAATCAGTATGTGTCGGTTTGGCCCAACCAACAATGAGTTTGTTGTGCTGTAGTTGGCCATTTTAAATATATTGTGATATATAGACAACCAATTCCTGATTTATTTAATTGATCTTGAAGAAAGGTGTCAGATGCTGCATAGAATGGAGTGATATTCATCCCCACTATAAGACGGCACTATAATAAGTGCATTTATATGCACTTGAACCATTCCCCTGAGCCCTCCAGCTAAGCATTGTGTGGGTTACCGTTCTGCTGAGTACAAATGGCTTCTAGCATATGCCGATGCCTGTATTATAGAGATGTTACAGTGGGCTCATTGATAGGAACGGACAGCTGGAGAAATGGCATTAGCCATAGTGTTTAGGGAGGTCGTACAAGGGCAGAGATGTCTTTCTCTTTCTCCAAGTGTAAATTAAGGGTGTAATGCTCTGTGAACCACAGAAGAACCTTATTTAATCATCAACCTGCAATTTCCACTGAAATTCCAAGATAATTCAGGCACACAGTTGCGGATATCCCACAGGAAAACATTTATAGAAGAATACTATTAGGTGCATTTCCCCTTTAAAGCTGGGATGCCCAACGTACACCCCTGTACTACAGCTCCCAGCATCCTCTATCTGTGCCAAAACAAATAAAAGTTAAGGAGTGGCTGAATAAGAAGAATGACCTTTTTTGTCAGGGAGTTGAGTTAGATTACTGTTCTTTTCTCAGTGAGAAGGTCAGTTTGGCAGAAGGGGGCTTGAGTTCTGTTTACCCAGTTAGTGTTACCCTCAGGAGAACGATCCGTTAAAAGAAGTTGTCCGTTCTGCAAGATACATTGTTCTGCTGGAAAGTTCAGCACGTCTCTGGTTGGGAGGAGGCAAATGTCTCCTCTGGGTACATCTGTACTTCACATTCAATGCTCAGAGCCTCAACTTAATTCATGCTACCAGGGGAGAAATGGGGCTACCAGGTAAGAGAGTTGGGTACCAGGGGGAAGAGAGAGGGCTACCAGGGGGCAAACATGCACAGGGCTGGTTCTCTTGAATGTGAAATCCCTCCTGCAAGAAAATGCAGTACTTAAAATAAATAGAGAATTGTTTCATTTGAACTTTTGAAAAGGAATGGGCAATGCTCAAATTATTTCTTGTTTGTGATGCATGGGAAGGGCTGCCACATATTATCCAGGGCAATACTGGCTTCCAGGGGAAAGAGGAAGGACAGAGCCATGATATAAAAAGGGGACAGAATTGTATTGAGATTGGGTGAGTAGGAAGGTTTACACAGGTGTTGGGTGGCTACAGATAGAGAGGGTATTGAGGTGGGCCAAAGGCGGAACAAGTGGGAATTACAAGTTTATCAGAAACATAGACCCTATGCATAGTTCAGGCCCAAAACCTGTAGGTCCAATGTGTGAAGCAAAGAGGCCTATATGTGTGGGTGACAGGTCTAGACTCTAGTTTAGTAATGTATCATTGGACCACATTGCATTCTTAACCAGACACAAAAATGCTTTGATGGGATTCTGATATCTGCCCAATTTTTTTCCAGATGTTGGCATCAAATATGCGCCAATAAGCGATGTTATAAAGGAAACTTTCGTTTCAGCCTGATGCCCAGCCTCACTCTTGTGGCTGAATGGAAACAATGTCCCAACATCTTGTGGGAACCTTCAAGAAGAGTAGGGGTTGTTATAGCGGCAAAGGGAACTTCATATTAATCCGACCAACAATGTCCCACCATCTAGTGGTAACCTTCCCAGAAGAGTAGGGGTTGTTATAGCGGCAAAGGGAACTTCATATTAATCCCACCAGCAATGTTCCATTATCTATTGGACATCATCCCAGAAGAGAGGGGGCTGTTATAATGATAAAGAGAACTTCATATTAATCTCACCAACAATGTTCCACCATCTATTGGGAACCTTCCCAGAAGAGATGGGGCTGTTATAGCAGCAAAGTAAAGAACATTATATTAATCCTCTTGGCTTGGGAATGAGATGTTGGACATGCAGATGTCCAAAAATGTATGTCCATAAAGTGTATTTCAAGCATCCAAAAAACCACTGTATTTCTTTTCCTACAGCTAGTCTTGTTATTGTTCTACTGCTCTGATTGACACTGGTTCTTCTCCTCCCACAGACACACTGAGTAAAATATCAATTACAACAGGAGCTGACAATAAATGCAGCTGAGGAAGGTTTGGGGACTGTATTTAACCATTTCCTTATTGCAGACCTGTCAACTCTTGGGAGTCGCCTACATTTATAACTACGGTCGGGAGGAGCAAGGGTGTAGTCGAGACATTCATTTTATTTTAACAAGGCTTTCATTTCCCTTTAAATGTTACAAACTGCACTTTCATATAATAAAAACAAAATCCCTTGTTCCTTTGTAAGGAGAGGATCCAGCCAGTGGCAGGGAGAGAGTTGAGTCAGAGCAGAGGATGAATATTCAGAGTCGGGGTTTATGGCGGGCAATAAAAGGGCAGTAAGGGCGGAAAGTGAAATGATATATTCCTATAGAAGCAGGATATAGGGACGTGTCACTGGCTGAATCTTTCCACCTCATTTATTTTTCTATTATCAGAACATGTAAAAGAGAAAAAAAAGAAGCTGCAATAATAACCAGGCTGATGAACGAGCCACCCCATTAACGGGTTTTTTCAACCTCCATTTGTAGAATTTATACATTAGAATGTATAACCAGCCCATTCCTACTCTAGGGGCAATTGAAGGCCCCACTTGGGATACTAAATGGTGCACAGTTTCAATTTGATTGTGCCCAAATGAATCACTTTCCCCAAGGTAAATAGTAATGAAATATGACTTTTGAAGGCCTCAGTGCAGTGTCGGACTGGGATACCAGGAAAACTCCCGGTAGGCCCAGATTTCAGTGGGCCCTTATGCGTCTAACCATTTCGCTTATTTCATGGTCATTCCATATTTCTTTATGTGGGAAACAATGGGGAAATTAAAGAATGTAGTAGATATAAGAAGAATATAAGTAGATATAAAAGACTAGGAGAAAAAAGAGGTTGAGTAAGGAGAGGAGGAGTAATAGTTTGGAAAGTGGGCCAAAGGTCTAAGGTTTTCTTGTGGGCCCCTGGCGTCCCAGTCTGACACTGCCTCAGTGTAAGATTAAAGGTGCACATGCCCTGTCCAGGGGTGTTGCTAATCCCTAAACTGAGGATTTTTGTTCCACATCCCATTGCCCACTTCAAATAATGTACAAGTTAGGAGGCAGGATGGGGGACACCTATGTGCCTCCTCTCATTATTCCCTCATAAATAAAGGCAGTGTCCTATAAAATCCCCTTACATTGCCCAAAGCTGATGGGCTTCTTACCCCAGCCATTAGCATTGTGACTGGGCTACCAGGACATCTGGATAAAGCGAGGTGGGCCTGGGCAACCCAGCTGCTCCCCCTCGCAGAATGTAGCCTCTCCTTCACTTGGACCCAGTTACTTCATATTAAGGAGGAGGCTAGTGGGTGTGCGCATGTGTGGGGGAGGTAGGCTGGAAGCCGGCTGCCAAAAAGAGGGTCCTTCAGTCGTAGTCACAGTGAGCCCCAGATGACCCAGATGATTGGCTGGAAGTGATGGGGCAGATCTAGAACAATATGGAGTAGATGTTGAGCATCTATATAAAGATCTGCTTGTTAGGAGAGGTCATCAAACAACCATATTTTTGCTGGTTTGACCATCCACATGGTAGGTCAGATTGGGGTGATCCGGTTGTTTGGCCCCTAGGCCAAGGATCAGATCAGACATGGACTGGCAATCTGTGGGTTCTGGCAAATGCCAGAGGGGCTGCTGTAAGATCCCATACACAGTCACTATTTATTCGGCTGGTGGGGGCTGCCTGGGCCTCTGTGTACTTGGAATGCCAGAGCCTAATTTGATACCTAGTCCAGACCTGGATCAGTGGGCCTATGGAGAGCTGTTGTAGAGGACATACTGTAATTAACAAACAGACATGACCCACGCTAATTAAGATTTTGAACCTGGTCAATACTGGGCCAGAATGGTGCCAAATCGATATGCAGGGAGAGGGTTCGCAGTTTATATCAACACTTGTATGGTCTGCTTTATTAGTAAAAATTGTGATGCCAGAGAAACTGGCCCTTGCAACCCTCAAACAGAACGAAGACCATCTCCTAGATCTCATAGATCTCCTATTATAACAGTAACCCACAGATTTATCACTATGTCATAAACTAAATTCTTTCATGATTTCTTTAAGGGCGTTATTAGCGGCAATTTATTTTCACCTGACAAAAGTGCCAGAAAACGAAACTGAAGCCACTGATGCTCATTATAAGAATGTTCACACAAAAAAATCAGCAACCCTAATTTCAAATAATGGGCAAACTTGTGACTAATTTGGTCATAGGTTCAAATGTTTTAGCTACCTCGGAGACCATCTAAAAAAGTGAAAACCGAAAAACTAGCGAAAAATTAAAAGAGAAGAGACAGATACAGTTTCATTATTGCTATTGCAGTAAAAGTTAACTTCCCCTTTAAATGGGATCTTGTTAAAACTGGCTACTAAATGGAATAAAACTGTCATTGTACTCTGTATTGTGTAATGTGATTTATAAAGAGCTGCTAATGGATTCAGCTACCTACACACAAGACTTATAGATGGATTCTATGACAGAAGCCAATGCAAAATGCGTCGGCCCCTCATTGTTGATTAATATAGATAATTACAGATGAATACATTCCTGTCTTTCTGATATAAGTTACTGTTATTGAGAGATATTCACATTGTTTAGATGCTTCCTAAGTGTGTGTTTAGTGGGGGAGGGGGCAGTTTACATGCCGTAAAAGGATTAGTGACATGGGGGTTTTAATAAGTGATGCGAAACGCGTTGGTAGTTAATCGATGATTGTTAATTTATTGCAATGCAATGTCTCTTTGCTTGTCAGAGTTTTAATTAAACCTCGGATTTTGACAAATGGAAGATGTTGGCACTATATTGCTAATTAGTAACAAATTGCACGGCTATGTGTCCCGGTCCTCAAGGGGTTAATGGGGACACGTGTTATAGGTAAGGATGCAAAATAAATTACTAGGATGCAATTTATAGCCGCATTGAGTGTTAATTCTAAGAAATGTTGTCTGTTAAGAGATTATAGGTTAAAAGAGAACTCCACGCCCAATGTTTGCATAATGTAAAAACAATAAATGATAGAAATAATGGGCAAATAAAAAGTGCAATACAATACAAATAAAAGTTCAAATAAATCTCAAATTAAAACCATAAAAATGATCAGAAGAATATGAATGTATTTAAATACAATACAATTAATCCATTCATGTATTTATTTAAATACAATCAAAAGTAAATTAAAAATAAATATTAATAGAAATATTATGCTTATATTTATCTGTATTTAATTTAAAATTAAATCCATAAAAATAATAAATACACAAGCAAAATTAAAAATGTTTTATGATATTAATAAAAAAGAAATACTAAACAAAAAATAAATACAAGTACATGCAAAAAATAAACGTAAATATAAAAATATTATGGATATTAACACATAATACTATTAATATAACATATAATAATACATACATATGATATAATAATATAATATATATTTAATATAATATATTAATATTAAATAATATAAATATTATATACATATTAAAATATACATAAAAAATACAGACTTAAAATATAAATAACTAAATTGATATACATTATATATATGTAATATATTATCTAATAACGGCTTCAAAATTTAAAGATAATATAAAAATGCAAACAACTTTTCAAATGCAATGAATAAAAAAAATACATAAAAAAGTACAAAAATAAAATTAATAATAAAGGTAATTCTTAGCAACATAATATTCAAATTTAAAAATAAATAAAAATACAATATATTATATTTAAAATTAAAATTTATAAGTAAAATATACATTAAAAATGAATGCAAAGTAAAAATATAAATAACTATAAATCGATCATATGCATTAATAATGATATGGCTATAAAATTTAAAGATAATAAATAATGCATAATACTGATAAATAATGCAATGAATAATAAAATGGATAGATTTTTATCAATACAAGAAATAAAATAAATAATACATCTAATTCTAAGCAACTTTCCAACTTTATACATTTGTTATTTCATTAGTTGTCAGTGGTAAGGTTAGTTGCTACTCAAAGCTGGAATCTGTCTTTTACGATTCTCTCATTCTACCCCAGGTTCTGTTTATATGCATTTTTATGGACTGCTCTCTTTCCCATGGTCAGGCAAATAGGTGGGGCTTGGCAAAACAGGGGTGTTCCCAGTGGGTTGATCACATATGGGCAGGAGAAAGTAGCTTGATAGAATAAGCTCCCTCCCTAGTGGTCAAATGACTTTAAACTTCCAAACATGAGCAATGCAGTGGGAAACCCTCCCAAGTATCTCTGCTGTGCCCAACCCCTCTGACAGAAGGAAAGAGAACAGCCCTAGAGCAGGAAGTACAGAGAATGCTGTTGGCTCTATTTTTAATCCCAAGTGGACTCTGTGGGACATTCACTAAGATTCGTTATTGCGCCAGCGTCTGCTTCACCGCACTTCGCCAGGCGTATTTTTGCCAGCGCTACACAAATTCACTAAAATCCGAAGTTGCGCTCAGGGGAAGCGTAAGGTTGTGAAGATGCACTAGCGTTAATTCGCCAAGCAAAGCAAAGTTATGCTAGCGATGGTTAATTTGCATACGGCGCCAAATTCAAGTTACAATGGAGGTATATGTGGCAGCACTACAAATTCCTGGGAAACCTTCAAATCATCAAATAAAACTTTTATTTTGCCCTACACATGTGCCCACTGTATAGTTAAGGTGCCATGAGTCAGGAAATGTAGGGGGGAAGGAGGGGAGCCCCAAAACATTTTTCGATCTTTTTCAGCCTATTACCCATAAAAAATGAAAAAACGCCAGTGTTTTTTTGGGACTTTTTTGAAGCAATCCCTATCTACTCTATTGCACTTCGCCTGGTCTGAGGTGGCGAAGGAAGTCTAGCATAAGAGGTAGCGTTCAGAATAATTAGTGAATTTGAATAGTTACGTCCGTTGCGCAAATTCGCCAGGCATAAGGGTGCGAAGTAACACTAGTGAATTTACGCCAGCGTCCATTAGTGAATCGGTGAATCGCACCCTTACGCCTGGCGAATTTGCGCAACGGACATAACTATGCAAATTCGCCAGGCGTAAGGGTGCGAAGTAACACTAGTGAATTTACGCCAGCGTCCGTTAGTGAATCGGCGAATTAACAAAAATGCGCTACGCTGGCGTATTCACACTAGCTTTAGGCTCTTCGTTGTTTAGTGAATTTGCCGCTCTTTGTTTAAGTCTACATGGAAACTTTCACTAGTTACTCCATAGATAGTTGTGACTCCATTCTCCACCCAAACTGCCAGCCTTAAAGGGACCTGTCACCCACACATGAAAATCTGTATAATAAAAGTCCTTTTCAAATTAATCATGAAATCCAAATTCTTTTTCTTATTAAAACAACCATACCGGTTATAAACTAATTCAAAACTCTCAGCTGTCAATCATATATTGCCTGCCCCTCCTCTATGTCTTAGTCATATAGGCGGGGCAGGGAATTACTTTCACTTTCCATTCTGCAATTCCTAGAATTCACTGCACTCCTTGCATTCATTTTGTAGCCAGTGCACATGCATGGGCATCAGGTGCCCTATTTTGGCATAAACAAGATTTCGGCATGATTTGGCAAGATTTTAGCTTGCTTTAATAACAGTGTCCACATAATGGCTGCTGCCTGCTCGATGTGATTGTGATTTACAAGACTAAAAGAAAGAAGATTGCAATCATGTATCTAGTGCAAGTGAAGTTTATTTTGCTTTGACTAACGTCATAAAACAGGATTTGTAGTTATTTTTTAGGGTGACAGGTCCCTTTTAATACAGAGGAATTATGGGTAATGAGTGTTCTAGCTTTAAAAATCCAGTTTCCTACTGTAGTTCTACCTGCTCTCCGCCTTCACGCCACATCAGAAATATAGAATTCCTTTTCCTCTTTATTTGCCCCGCACTCTGTGTCAATCTTTAAAACCTTTGCTAATATGGCAGCTCCTGAGACTTGCTATTAACACTCGGAATACCCACCGTGCTCAGTAAACTCATTGCTTGTCAGTTAATAGGCACTTCATTTGTGACCCGCTGCTTTTTGTCTCACCCCACCAATTAGACTTAAAGCTTTGCACCTCTTGTACCATAAGTGTTTTTTCCATGTGTATTATGCCTTTCTGCTATGTAATGTGCTGCATGTCCCGCAGCTCTCTCTCTTTCTCTCACTATTTATATATATATATAACTTATACATAAAGGGGATAATTGCTATTTCTGTAATATCGACTCTACTGGGGGTGGATGTTGAATAAACGCACATTACTTTATTTCTCATGTGAATTATGTGAGGTGTTATTTATGGGACATTGAGGTTTAAAAAGGCAACTGCACATCAGATTCAAGACTTTGTGATGGTGAAACTGTCTATAATATAGGTGATCCCATCTGAAGACATCATCAATGTGACACACAGGAATAATGTACCCCCTACTGTAAATGATAAGGATATTAGAAGTCACTGAGGGGTTGTTCTGTGACCATATAAAGGCACAAGGCTGCAGGCTGAGTTATACAGGGAACTCTGAGTATCACTCATGTATTATAAGGGATAATGTACCCCCTACTGTAAATGATAAGGAAATTAGAAGTCACTGAAGGGTTGTTCTGTGACCATATAAAGGCACAAGGCTGCAGACTGAGTTATACAGGGAACTCTGAGTATCACTCATGTATTATAAGGGATAATGTACCCCCTACTGTAAATGATAAGGATATTAGAAGTCACTGAGGGGTTGTTCTGTGACCATATAAAGACACAAGGCTGCAGGCTGAGTTATACAGGGAACTCTGAGTATCACTCATGTATTATAAGGGATAATGTACCCCCTACTGTAAATGATAAGGATATTAGAAGTCACTGAGGGCTTGTTCTGTGACCATATAAAGGCACAAGGCTGCAGGCTGAGTTATACAGGGAACTCTGAGTATCACTCATGTATTATAAGAGTCAGTAATAAGTTATATACCTATGTACTAAGTACAATATATTATTTTGTGTTGTTTATCTTCCATTCAGTAACTTCTTCTCCATTGCAGTATATTTTGGAGTGATGCAGTGAAGGGACCATCGGAGTGGAACCAGGACCCCTATACAGTAGGCATATCTTATAAAGCCAGCAGGCTGGCAGAAATTGTACAGTATGTTCTAATGCTTTATCCTGAGAGAGCTGATCCTATTAGCTTGTCTGTATCCATGGCTGAGGCGGCTGCTGCTGCTGCTGGAAGTCAAGCCTTGTGAAATGAGCACGGCTTCTTTTGGAAGTGGCTAATTAGCTTGCCCAGTGCATCCACAGCCACATTATTAGCCTTAATGTTCCAGTATCCTGGCAGGAAGAGCTTTGGCTTTTTTTTTATCACCCCCTGGGGATCAACTGGGGATCGTCAGAGTTTTCAGCCCGCGGTCTAATAGATCCCCTTAGTGTTGGCTAATGGAGGAAAACATGTTCAAATTTAGGCCTTATTGCAACAAATTGCACTAAGTAGTAATAACTTGTTGCTTGTGTCTGTTTATTCACCCATTTTAGACCTTGATGCACAGGATTAGTCAGCAGCCGACACATGCACAGTGGTGCACCTCTTGTACAGCACCGAGTGTAAAAAAAAGAAAAAGAGAGATCAGAGATATTCACTTATTACTGGGCATATCTTCAGCTCAGCATTTCTCTTTTCTACCCACAATACCTAAAGACTTCCTTGTTCTTACTGCATGCTCAAGTTGAAGGAGAACATATGCAATGATAATAGCTGGGCCCCCTTCCAAATCGCAAATAGCACTACTTAGGAACACCTAAACATAGCCGTTCCTCTACTTTGTTGTGTAGAGAAGAGAGCCAACTTGAGTTGGCTCAAGTTGAGGCACCTACAGGTGCAGCACATAAATGGACCCCATACTAATCAGAAGCTCAAGACAGTTGTGAAGAACAGGGGAACAGTTGCTCCACAATGGTCAGCACACAGTGCCTTCTTCTTGTATCTTCCCCTGACCCGGTTCCATTGTAGCTACTTCTGGAGGTCTTTTGCTCATTGTTAAAATGTCATCCTTAGCCTTCAACTTATTGTATTCCTCTAAAGACCTTCTACAGTCATTTCTATGACATTTCTTGATTCTGTCCACAGCCTATCTTGACCGTAACCATGGATCCTCTAACCTTTCTACTTATTGATATCTGGTCTTCCTAACCAGTCTTCCTCTGTAGTTAAACTCTGCCTTGTCTATGGGCATCTCAAGGTCCAATGTGCTTATTCATACTGGACAAGGCATCTGCTGCAGGTCAACTGTAGTCAAAATGGGCAGTGGTCAACATCTTTATGGTTGTTTTTGGCATAGAGCCCTTAGACCCGCATGCCAAACTGGATCAGAACATGTCTAAAAAAAATTCACCTTTTTTGAATTGTGTTTTTACTTACAAGACTCAGATGTTCTGTTTTTTGTTCTTTTCTACTCGATCCTTTCCATGTTTGGACAGATCTCCAGGGTCATATCCATGTCACACAAACCTATGGAGACCTGTTTTGAATGGAATACAATATTGTATACAGAGGCCTCTGTTCCATTAGATGTGACCACACCATGAAATCCATGGAAAGAGTCCTTCACTACTAGTAAGAACTTTATGGTAATAATCTACCCAAAGGGATGACTCCAGTGTTCTTGGTGAATGACTCAAGCTTGGCTGTGCATATAGACAGGGTCAAAGATGCCTCTGTATCATTGGTTTCCAAGCTTTGAGGCTGGCTCTCCCTGGTGGCTTACAACTTTGGTTGGGGGAACTCGGCATGAAAGCCAGTAAGGGACAAATTTGGGGAGAATGTCTATTATTACTATGCCTATTAGTGTTATGTTCTCCTTATAACTCCTAGAAGTTCATCTTGGAGGACAATTAGAGCATGATTTGTGAAGAGTACTTTGAAGTTCTAGGTAGTATTAGAACTAGAGATGCACCAAATCCCGGATTTGGTTTGAGAATCAATTAAATCCAAGAATTTCTAAGCGGGATTAGAGATGGCGCGAACTGTTTGCCGGCGAACTTGTTCGCGCGAACATCGGGTGTTCACGCTCGCCGGAAGTTCGGGAACGTCGCGCGACGTTCGTCATTTTGGGTTCGCCATTGTTGGCGCTTTTTTTTGCCCTCTCACCCCAGACCAGCAGGTACATGGCAGCCAATCAGGAAGCTCTCCCCTGGACCACTCCCCTTCCCTATAAAAACCGAAGCCCTGCAGCGTTTTTTCACTCTGCCTGTGTGTGCTGAAGAGATAGTGTAGGGAGAGAGCTGCTGCCTGTTAGTGATTTCAGGGACAGTTGAAAGTTTGCTGGCTAGTAATCGTTTTGATACTGCTCTGTTATTGGAGGGACAGAAGTCTGCAGGGGTTTGAGGGACATTTAAGCTTAGGTAGCTTTGCTGGCTAGTAATCTACCTTCTACTGCAGTGCTCTGTATGTAGCTGCAGTGGGCAGCTGTCCTGCTTCTGATCTCATCTGCTGACTGCTGCAATAACAGTAGTCCTTGTAAGGACTGCTTTTATTTATTTTTTTGTTGTTTTACTACTACTACTACTACTACTATAAGAGCCCAGTGCTATTAGTCTAGCAGTGTTGGGGAGTGGGACTGGTGTGCTAATCTGCTGCTCCTAGTAGTTCAGCAGCACCAACTTTAATTTTTTTTTTTTTAATATTCATTTTTTTTTTATTTTACTACCGCTGTAGTAGTGTATAAGTTGACCTTTTAGGCATTATTTGCCCTGTAGGCATTTTTTGCCCAGTGTGTTATTCAACCAACTGCCATCTAGCTGTGTGACCTTGTTCACATTCTGTCTAAATATCCATAATATTACCGTCTCCAGAAAAAACACCGGAGTGACTTTTTTCAAGCAGCCATAATATATTTTACGTAATCCGTATCTATCGCTGTAGTAGTGTATAAGTTGACCTTTTAGGCATTATTTGCCCTGTAGGCATTTTTTGCCCAGTGTGTTATTCAACCAACTGCCATCTAGCTGTGTGACCTTGTTCACATTCTGTCTAAATATCCATAATATTACCGTCTCCAGAAAAAACACCGGAGTGACTTTTTTCAAGCAGCCATAATATATTTTACGTAATCCGTATCCATCGCTGTATTAGTGTATAAATTGACCTTTTAGGCATTATTTGCCCTGTAGGCATTTTTTGCCCAGTGTGTTATTCAACCAACTGCCATCTAGCTGTGTGACCTTGTTCACATTCTGTCTAAATATCCATAATATTACCGTCTCCAGAAAAAACACCGGAGTGACTTTTTTCAAGCAGCCATAATAAATTTTACGAGATCCGTATCCACCGCTGTAGTAGTGTATACGTTGATCTTGTGGGCAGTATTTGCACAGTGTTTTCTTCAAACCGCCATCTAGCTGTGTGAGCTTGTTCACATTTTGTCTAAATATTGATAATATTATCGTCTCTAGAAAAACCACTTGAGTTACTTTTTTTCAAGCAGCATTCATATATTTTTTTTACGTAATCCGTATCCACCGCTGTAGTAGTGTATACGTTGATCTTGTAGGCATTATTTGCACACTGTTTTCTTCAAACTGCCATCTAGCTGTGTGTATTATCGTTTCCAGAAAAACCAACTGAGTTTTTGTTGTTGTTGTTTTTTTAAAAATAATGCCAGGCAAAGGCAGGCCGCCACGCAGAGGCCGTGCTAGGGGCCGTGCTGCTATGCAATCCTGTGGCCCTAGCAAATTGCCCAGTTTTAAAAAGCCAATGACCCTGAACTCCCAAAATGCTGAAGAGGTAGTTGACTGGCTTACACAGCACACCCCATCCTCTACCGTTTCTAACTTTACCACAACATCCTCCTCATCCTCCACTGCTATGGCCACCCCACGTAACACTTCCTCCACCACCGGTGCCCCTTCTTCACTGGAGTCAGAGGAGTTATTTTCCCATGAGTTTCTTGAACTGAGTAATGCGCAACCATTATTGGCAGAAGAAGATGAAGGAGATGAGGACGTTACACCAGATTTAATTCTGGCAGAGAACACGACAGAGATGGACATAATGATGAGTGATGAGGAGGAGGTCCCCGCTGCTGCTTCCTTCTGTGATGTGTCAGAAGAAATTGATGCATCTGAGGAGAATGATGATGAGGAGATTGATGTTTTGTGGGTGCCTAGTAGAAGAGAGCAAGAGGAGGGTAGTTCAGATGGAGAGACGGAGAGTCAGAGAGGCAGTAGGAGAATAAGACTTAGAAGAAGCAGGGAGGACAGCCCGCAGGGATCAGTAGGGCAACAACATGTATCGGCACCTGTGTTCAGCCGGCCAACGCACCCGCCATTGCCGCCAATGCCGCCAACTTCTACTGTTACCGCCAGATCGCACACTTCCAAAAAGTCAGCAGTGTGGGATTTTTTTAATGTGTGTGCCTCTGACAAAAGCATTGTAATTTGCAATGAGTGCAGTCAGAAACTGAGCCTTGGTAAGCCCAACAGCCACATAGGTACAACTTCTATGCGAAGGCACATGAGCGGCAAGCACAAAGCACTTTGGGAGCAACACCTCAAAGGCAACAGGCAAACTAAAAGCCACACTCCTTCTGGTCCAGCATCTTACTGCTCTACCTCTGCTCTCCTTGACCCGTCTGAACCACCCTCCACTCCGCCTTCCACCTTGACCACCTGTTCCCATTCCCAGTCATCTGCCACCAGCCAAGTTTCTGTGAAGGCCATGTTTGAGCGTAAGAAGCCAATGTCTGACTGTCACCCCCTTGCCCGGCGTCTGACAGCTGGCTTGTCTGCACTCTTAGCCCGCCAGCTTTTACCATACCAGCTGGTGGACTCTGAGGCCTTCCGCAAATTTGTAGCAATTGGGACACCGCAGTGGAAGGTACCCAGCCACATTTTTTTTTCTAAAAAGGGAATACCACACCTGTACCAACATGTGCAGAGCCAAGTTACCTACAATGTCACCTACACTGCCCACTGGGTGAACTTGGTAATGGCTGGGAAGCAGGGAATGGGTAGCTCAACAACAACAGTGGAGTTGGTGTCACCGCCACGGATTGCACGCGGTTCTGCCACCACCTCTACTCCTCCATCGCTCTCTACCTCGTCTTCTTCCTCTTCTTCTTCTTACTCTGCTGCTGGGTCCTCCTTTACTAAGAAGTTTATTAGAAGTCACTGAGGTGTTGTTCTGTGACCAAATAAAGGCATATAATGAGTTCCTATAATACTATACTAGATTTTTACATATACATTCTTATTCCTTTACTGTCAGATAATCAGTATACGGTAGTTATTCCCATATTTGCCTATTTTCACACCGGTGTCTATGACCCTGCAGTCCAGTCGCCCTCCCCCCATCTATGAACAGTGATGCTCTTTCGATCTAGCCTTGCCCCCAGGGTCAGCGAAGTGTTTCATTTTTCATGGTGGATCGAGAAAACAAATGCACAGAGAGAAATGGAAATGTATTTATTCATCTCTACAGTCGAGTGTTTTCCATTTGTCACACGACAGCTGAACTCGCCCTTTTCTCAAACCCCCTGACTAATGACAAAGGATCTTGGTAACGCGGCTCTCAAACACGGGCGCACAAGACACACCTCCAGCCCCCAGCGTCTCGGGGACAAAGGGAGGAATTATTCTGTCAGCTCTTATTTAATGTCTCTTTGATGCTTTGTATTCAACCAGGTTACCTTATAATTAGGATTTATTTTTTTTAAAGGGGAACATCCATCCCATTCTCTTTTGCATTATGATAAAAACAACTTTGCCTTATACATTATTTCAACATTTCTCTTCCGCTGCTTCTGCCTCTTGAAACAATGTAGCAGAAACCAGCCGTCCTCCAGCCAAGACTTGACTAATTACCATGCACGCTTTTGTCCTTTCAAGAGCCAGAACCAGCAGTGCAGAGAACACAAGGGCTTTTCAAACCTGTTATTTTCAACCAGTTATCAGCTGAGCATGCCAGGTGATGAATATGGTTACACGCCATATTTTATATAGTTAACTTAAAGCCTAAAGTTCCAGCTTGTCAATAGCAGCAATGATCCAGGACTTCAAACTTGTCACAGGGGGTCACCATCTTGGAAAGTGTCTGTGACACTCACATGCTCAGTGGGCTCTGATTGGCTGTTGAGAAGCTAAGCTTAGGGCTCGTCACTAATTATCCAGCAGAAAATGAGCTTCCCTGGCTGTAATATAAGCTGATGCTACAGGTTTGCTGATTATTCAATTCTGATGCTAATTGCACTGGTTTCTGTGCTGCCATGTAGTAATTATGTGTATTAATTACTAATCAGCCTTATATTGTGACATTTCTATTCTATGTGTACTGTATATTGTGAGTGGGTCCCTAAACTCAGTAAGTGACAGCAGCACAGTGAAGTGAATCAGCAGAAAAGAAGATGGGGAGCTACTGGGGCATCTTTGGAGACAAAGATCTTTACTGCTAAAGGGCTGTGGTTGCCTTGGGCTGGTACAGAAGCACAAAACATCATTTACAACTTGTCTACCTACTTCTTTAGTTAAACATACAAGAGTCAAGCCTACGGACTTCAGACGACCCGTGAATTACTATAATATTACTATTACTATATCACAGCTCCCACTACTCCCTTCCTTGCTAGGGGGTGGGCATGATTTTGGTGGATTGTTTGGGTCAACACAGTGCGGCTGGGGCAGATTAGAGAATGGTCTATTAAGACAAGCATACAATTGAGGTCCCGTTCTAATTCATTTGCATAGTCCACCTCCCAGGGATCAGCAGGCTAATAATCCAGGTGGGATAGATGCCAACTAAGAAGTACTGCGAGTACCATAACTGTCCAATGGTGGCCCTGCTGAGACCCACATGTAACTGCAGCCAGATACTGAATGACATGATGATCAATCAGATATCTGATAGTAAATAGGATCCTGAGCAGACAAAAACAGCTCTTTTTTTATAAACAAGACAAGAGAAACGCTGGCCATTCAACCAGGGGCAACTTTAAGTGACAGTTAAGCCAATCTAAATAATGATTTATGGGCAGAATGTGAGTGGGGGGAGAGAAGCTGAGAGGCAGGGAGGCTGGTTAGCTACATGTTACAGTAATCTACTTGGGAAAGATTGATGGCATTCATAAAAGTTTCAGCAGTGTTGTGACATGGGAATGGATGGGATGGGGGAACATTAAAGTGAGGGGTGATTGATCAAGCACCCGCCGGCTTACACTTTCAGTTTTAGAGCATTTATTTCTCTAAAAATCCCTTCCCTCCTGCAGACTACAGAATTCCTTAATACACTGAACCTGAGTACTTTTCCTTTATTCGCCGGACTGGAGAGATTCTGCTCTAAGTGGATCTGAAAGGCATACATATAGTGGCGTGGCCTCGCTAAAGTGATAGAAGAGAGACTGCATTGGGTTCCATTATCTCAGGCTTGTCTGAATATTACATCTGAATATTACATCTGCTCCTTTCTGACTTTCCTGGTTAAAGGGGAAGTTAACCTTTTAGTGTGATGTTGGCATTAGTATTCTGCAGCTTTTCAATCAGCCTTTTCTCTCTCAAGCAGCGGCAAAGTGATGAATTGCATTACACAAGATAAATACAGTGCTAGTTCCATGTATAATATCCCAGAACACACGGGAGGATAAATACAGTGCCAATTCCATGTGTAATACTCAGAACAAACGGCAGGATAAATACAGTGCCAATTCCATGTATAATGCCAAGAATACACAGCAGGATAAACACAGGGCCAATTCCATGTATAATACCCAGAACACACAGCAGGATAAATACAGTGCCAATTCCATGTATAATACCCCAGAACCCACAGCAGGATAAATACAGTGCCAATTCCATGTATAATACCCAGAACACACAGCAGGATAAATACAGTGCCAATTCCATGTATAATACCCCAGAACACACAGCTGGATAAATACAGTGCCAATTCCATGTATAATACCTAGAACACACAGCAGGATAAATACAATGCCAATTCCATGTATAATACCCAGAACACACAGCAGGATAAATACAGTGCCAATTCCATGTATAATACCCCAGAACACACAGCAGGATAAATACAGTGCCAATTCCATGTATAATACCCCAGAACACACAGCAGGATAAATACAGTGCCAATTCCATGTATAATACCCAGAACACACAGCAGGATAAATACAGTGCCAATTCCATGTATAATACCCCAGAACACACAGCAGGATAAATACAGTGCCAATTCCATGTATAATACCCCAGAACACACAGCAGGATAAATACAGTGCCAATTCCATGTATAATACCCCAGAACACACAGCAGGATAAATACAGTGCCAATTCCATGTATAATACCCCAGAACACACAGTGGGATAAATACAGTGCCAATTCCATGTATAATACCCAGAACACACAGCAGGATAAATACAGTGCCAATTCCATGTATAATACCCCAGAACACACAGCAGGATAAATACAGTGCCAATTCCATGTATAATACCCCAGAACACACAGTGGGATAAATACAGTGCCAATTCCATGTATAATACCCCAGAATACACAGCAGGATAAATACAGTGCCAATTCCATGTATAATACCCAAAACACATGGCAAGAAAAATATCAGTGCCAACACGTTCTAAAATATCCCAGAACACATTTTATGATAAATACAATATCAGAGTCATGTATAATGCCCACAGAATACATGGCAGTAAATGTACATTTTTAACATCATTCATAATTACCTCAGAATGCTAAGTGCTTTTATAAGGGTGTCTGGATTCTGAATTTCCCCCTATTGCAAAACAGGTTACACTTTTTTTTTTTTTTTTTTAATACACCAGTTTTAATGAGACCTTTGCCTTTCCCAGGGGCTGAAAATAAATTATAAATAGTCACCTGACCCACCAGTCAAGTGCTAAAGTCATAGGAGGAGTTTATCAGGATGCGCCAATTTACAGCAAGTAAATTAATAGTAATTAGCGACGAGACATCGGTACAGTAAAGTAATAGCTTTCCCACAGTCCGGGTGATGGCAAATCCAACAAAACACATTCCTATGAAAGAATCATTTTGGCGAATGGGAAATGTCTGTCTATAAAAGAAAGGCAAAGAGCAAACAGATTCCCGGGGGTTTTATAGATAGTTGGAAAGGAGCAGGCAGGTCTGGAGGAAAGTACTTATTATTTGCAATCATATTGTCTGTAACTGTAGTTTGCAATTATTTTAATGACCCAACTGAAGAGCATGGCACCTTTCATAATGACTTCAAAATTAATAATAATACTCGTGCCTCCGAGCAGTCGCTAAATGTGGGGGTTTTCATTTTTCTTTCATATGAAATTGATAGATGTGTGTCAAGGTATAGCGATGTTTGTAGTTTTGGGGTGTTTGTTAACTGCAATTATAATATATTAAAGGAGAACTAAACCCTAAAAATGAATATGGCTAAAAATGCCATATTTTATACAGTGAACTTATTGCACGAGGCTAAAGTTTCAGCTTGTCAATAGCAGCAATGATCCAGGACTTCAAACTTGTCACAGGGGGTCACCATCTTGGAAAGTGTCTGTGACACTCACATGCTCAGTGGGCTCTGATTGGCTGTTGAGAAGCTAAGCTTAGGGCTCGTCACTAATTATCCAGCAGAAAATGAGCTTCCCTGGCTGTAATATAAGCTGATGCTACAGGTTTGCTGATTATTAAATTCTGATGCTAATTGCACTGGTTTCTGTGCTGCCATGTAGTAATTATGTGTATTAATTACTAATCAGCCTTATATTGTGACATTTCTATTCTATGTGTACTGTATATTGTGAGTGGGTCCCTAAGCTCAGTAAGTGACAGCAGCACAGAGCATGTGCAGTGAATCAGCAGAAAAGAAGATGAGGAGCTACTGGGGCATCTTTGGAGACTCAGATATTTACTGCTAAAGGGTTATGGTTGTCTTGGCCTGGTACAGAAGCTGCCTTCCTATATCTCATTCTGTTTCAGTGCATCTGAACCTCTGCTGCCTGCCCTAATCTTACCCTGTTATAATACAGCTGAACATCTGCTGCCTGCCCTGATTTTATCATGCCTTTTCGCATCTAAACCTCTGTTGCCTGCCAGGCATGTTGAAGGTACACTACTGCTTATATACTATTTACAGTATATACTGTATATCCCCTGAACTATGGGAGAATATTTGTTATGAGATAAGGGGGGCCTTATCAATTTGAATGCAAATCGGGAAGCTGAACCCAAAAAGTCTCAAAACTTTTTTGCTAAGGAGAATAGAACCAGCTCAGGGAAGACAGCTTAGCTTTACCCAAGAGAAGGATGTGAAAGCCTTAGTGCAGTGGTCCTGGGAACAATTACATAGCTGGATGGTTGAAAACTGTATAAATATTCAATATGTGTGTGCTCGTTGTGGGTTCTACGCTCATCTTTGATTCCTCAGCCTTGATCCCAGTCTTTGGTGAGGCTTTTGATGTGCCCAGGTCATGGACTCTTGGACTGCCCAGAGCAAATCAAATAACCAAACACATGCTCCTGCCATTGCCCTCTAAATGACTGCAAAACATGCATTCATGGAAGTGACACCAAGACCCCAGACACAAGCACCATGGACTTTTCTGTCGTGTAAAGGCTCAATCATGAAGTCTGAGTCTGACAAACTAATTTGTGTCTATCTCTGGAGTTGGTGTAGAGCACCATGTATGGTCAAAAAGGTTTGCTCTTGTTGTCTTGTTCTAGAAATGGTTAAAGTCACATAGATAAGGATTTGGTCGTCTAGCAAGATTTTTAATGGCAGCATGCTGGGTAGCAAAGACTCGTCAAGTTATGGGGCCATGCTTTCTTTCTTTCTTTCCATACAAAAGTAATAATCTAATTTCTAAAACAAAAGCTAGTTCATTTTTAGAAGGCGCTCTCTGAGAAGCCTTTAGAAGGCGACAATGAATTAGTAATGTGTTGTGGAGCAGGGATCCCAGTGTTTGATAGAACATTAAGGGAGGAAGCTTACAAAGGTCCCCAAACCAGGAACCGGCTGTCATTCAAAATCCACTAGAAGATGGAACAAGACTCCTCTAGGAGTCTGGCGGCATCCGATGTGTTATTTATTGCAAACTCCTCGGAATGAAAATGAGGCCAATGCCAAGGAAATAGAATCCCGCAGTCAGGCGGCTTGTTCAGTCTTCTAGCCCGAGGTCATCTCCTCCAGATACATCTGAACCTAGATTAAAGTCACACAGACACACAGGCTATTAGAGATATGTCAGAGGGTAATGCCAACAGCCAGTAGAAATCATAACGACAACAGAGAGCAATTATATGTACAAGGTCACCTGGAAACCACCCCAAATCTGGACTCTTCCCAAAGGACCTCCCTTCCTGCCTACTGTTATGTCTACCTGACCCATGCTTGCTCATTACAGCCATGGAAATTCATTCTTGTGTTTGATCAACCTGATGTCAGGCAGACCTGATGCTGTTTTGTTTCTTCGTGGCTTACATAGCATTTGGCAACTATTTTTTAATCTGTTCTCCACACAGAGAATGTAGGATATACAGCAGCAAGGATTACTCTACATTTGATGTTATGAAGTTGAGGTCTTATGTCAGCCACCTTCTTGAATGTTCAGGCCCTGCTTGCTTGGCTCATCTCCTCCAAAGCTAATGCTCAAACCCAGTGCACAAATGGGTGCTCCATGCTTCTGGGTCTCCAAACATAAGCACAGCATGATGGAATCATAACTGAAATGACTGAACATGTTCTGTTAATAAGTGCTACAGCAACAATATAGTTCTGCAGTTCACCTTGCTGGGAGGGGGTTGTTTGTGCAGAGGTACAAAACTGTGTCAGTCTCCAGAGAGATCTGCATGAGGCTGGGATAATTGGAAAGGGTCAACGACAGCTTATGAAGTTGAATATAGATAATTAATGTAGAGTGGCACAGCATATGATACACTAGATCAGGGGTCCCCAACTTTTTTTTACCCATGAGCCACATTTAAATGTAAAAAGAGTTGGGAAGCAACACAAGTATAAAAAAAGTTTCTGGGGTTGCCAAATAAGGGCTGTGATTGGCTATTTGGTAGCCCATATGTGGACTGGCAGCCTACAGGAGGCTCTGGTTTTTACGCAACCAAAACTTGCCTCCAGGCCAGGAATTCAAAAATAAGCACCTGCTTTGAGGCCACATGGAGCAACATCCAAGGGGTTGGTGAGTAACAGGTGGCTTATGAGCCACTGGTTGGGGATCACTGCACTAGATTCTCCCTGCTCCCTAGTCAGACAATTTTCTGGAAATGGCCAACTGGACCCTGGCAAGAAACCTATGGGATGCTACCTGAAACTCATCTTGTACAATGCTATCCCTCAGCCAGGCTATGATTAATGAATCACTTACATCTCTTTCTCTTTGCTACATTTATGGTCATTAGGACTGACCTTAGGATAAGTGGTGCCTTTTGGAAAATATTAGGATGAGATCAATGTAAGCCATGTGCACAACAATAATGATCGTTCTTCAGCACTTTCTAAGAACTAGGGTGTAGATCAGTGGGTTGGCACAAGGTTTGGTTATAGAAAATGTTCTGTGAGCTTCATAGTTTGATGTGTGCACAGGTGGTGTTGATTTCTGTGCTCTTGAACAGCTTAGATAGAATGTAGGTGGAGAACCTCAACCAGCATACAAGCAGGCCAAATGAACATTCTGGAGACCTCAACCAGCATACAAGCAGGTCAACTGAACATTATGGAGACCTCAACCAGCATACAAGCAGTCCAACGGAACGTTCTGGAGACCTCAAACAGCATACAAGCAGGCCAAATGAACATTCTGGAGACCTCAACCAGCATACAAGCAGGCCAACTGAATGTTCTGGAGACCTCAAACAGCATACAAGCAGGCCAACTGAACGTTCTGGAGACCTCAACCAGCATACAAACAGGCCAACTGAACGTTCTGGAGACCTGCACTAGGGTGGCCACCTTCAGATCTGAAAGACAAAGAACATCCTCCACAAGTGATTTGGAAATATCAGCTAACAAGTCTAAGTATAATTCCATAAACAAAATTAGAAGTTAAAAGGGTTCAGGTCCAGTCAATAGTGGGTGGTCTCATAAAAATGATCCAGTAGCTAAGGTCAGCCCTGTCCATAACATATGATACTTTTCTTTTCATGCATCCAGGTTGATAAGAGAAACATCCTGGGGGTAATAAAATTTACATAAGGATAATTTGGGGGGCAGAAATCCAATAACTGAATGAAATGTATTATCCCTTGTCGTTGCTTTTCTGCTACACTAGAAACTCTTCACCTCCAGTCTCTGCACTCCCCACCATTCTCTTCTATAAACCTGTCTCTGTGCTGTTAGCTGAACAAGGTCAGAGAACATGGAGAACATGGCGCTCTAACAGAAAGAGCCGAGTGCCTTCTGCCAGGTTGAGAGAGACAGAGAGGTACAAGTTCATTAGGTGCCATGTTGTTATGATTCCACCAACACACGAGAAACATTTCCAGCCAACATCATATTCATCCACAGTGCATTGAGTCCCCAACCTCTGCCATCAGCCTTTCATGGGCAGAATTCCATCTGTCAGGAGCAGGCTCTTAAGTGACACTTGTGACAATTGTTCAGCTTCGTTGGCCGCTGTTCCGCTGTCATTGTGTAGGATGAACTGAGCGTGCACAATGGACACCGCGGGGCTGGTAGTTGTTAAGTAGCCCCACTGAGAGGTATCGACCATGTCCTAGAGGCATCTTCACACCTCCATCAGTGTTTCCTAAGCTGCCCATTTTCATGCCCATTATATCCATGCTCAAGTGGGTGGATTTGTATCTGGTCCCTGGTGTAACAGAAAAGAAATCACATGGATTTACTTTAAAGAAACAGGAAAATGTCCTTGTCATTAAAAAAAAAAAATCATCATAAAAAATATATTTTTTGGGCAAATATATGTTATCTTTTTCCTCATGTGAGTTTTTTTTTATTAAAATGTTTTTTTCTCTTTCACCTGCTCCAGGCTGATGTAAATCATTATAATATATGATAAAAAATATAGTTTTTCCTTAATTCTTTGTTTTTCTGAATTTTTCGAAAAAAATCTGGAAAATGTTCACCTAATCCAAAAAAATGTTTTCCCTATTTCCAGTTTTTCTGATTTTTTTTTTTCAAACTTTTTTTGTTTTGTTTTTTCCAATGAAAATTTTTGCCTGCTCCAAAGTGGCATAAATCATAATCTATTGCCACCTGTAGCCAGATCTTTAATGATAGCTTGAAGAGGATAAACCTCCCCAAATCAACACCAATGAGTTTGGAAGATGACATGCAAGATGAAGGTATTATACATGGAATGGGAATTCTATTTACTGTATATTGCTATACCCATACATAGAGTTGTCGGTGCATTGATCCTTTTGTGTTCTTGGAGGTATTATACATAGAAATAGACTGCATGTATACTACTATGTGCTCTGAGTATTTATTTTATACATGGAACTGGCACTGTATTTATTCTGACATGTATTTCGGTGTATTATATATGAAGTTGGCACTGTTTTTATCCAGTGTGTTCTGGGTATTATACATGGAATTGGCACTGTATTTATCCTGCTGTGTGTTCTGGGGTATTATACATGGAATTGGCACTGTATTTATCTGCTGTGTGTTCTGGGGTATTATACATGGAATTGACACTGTATTTATCTGCTGTGTGTTCTGGGGTATTATACATGGAATTGGCCCTGTATTTATCCTGCTGTGTGTTCTGGGTATTATAAATGGAATTGGCACTGTATTTATCCTGCTGTGTGTTCTGGGTATTATACATAGGGGCAAATTTACTAAGATGCGAAGTTGCGCCAGGCGCAACTTCGCTGCACTTCTCCGCACTTCGCCAGGCGTAGTTTCACCAGCGCTCCGCAAATTCACTAAAATCCGAAGTTGCGCACAGGGGTAGCGTAAGGTTGCGAAGTTGCGCTAGCGTTGATTCGCTATGTAAAGCGAAGTTACGCTAGCGAAGGCTAATTTGCATATGGCGCCAAATCCAAATTTCAATGGAGGAACACGTATCAGCACTACAAATGCCTAGAAAACCTTCAAATCAGCAAATAAAAATTTTATTTTGCCCTACACGTGTGCCCACTATCTAGGTAAGTTGCCATGAGTCAGGAAATGTAGGGGGGAAGGAGGGGAGCCCCAAAAATATTTTCGATCTTTTTCAGCCTATCACCCATCATGTAGAAAACACCCCAGCGTTTTTTGGGACTTAGAAAATTTTTTTACTTATTTGGAAACAATCCCTATCTACTCTATTGCGCTTCGCCAGGTCTGAGGTGGCGAAGGAAGTCTAGCGTAAAAGGTAGCGTTCAGTACACTGCGCAAGTTAGTGAATTTGCGTAGTTACGTCGCTAGCGAAAATTCGCCTGGTGTAAGGGTGCGAAGTAACACTAGCGAAACGACGCCAGCATTCGTTAGTGAATTTGCGCAGTAACGAAAATGCCAAACGCTAGCGAATTAACGCTAGCGTTCGGCGCTTAGTGAATTTGCGCCATAGAGTTTGAACTGCATTTATTTTCTGGGTTGTGGGGTATTATACATGGAATTGGCACTGTATTCATCCTGCAGTGGGTACTGGTGTATGCTATTATGAAATTGGTACTGTATTTATCTTAGCATGTGTTCTAGATCTATAATACATTAGCACTGTATGTATCTTGCCATCTGCTCTAGGAGGCATTATAAATGACGTATATACTGTATCTATCTTGTGTGTTCCAGGGTAATATGTATGAAATTGCTACTGCATTTAACTTGGCATATATTCTGGGATATCATACTACAAGAAATTGGCCTTAGCATTCTCTAAAGGAATTACTAGTTAAGAAAATGTCTTAATTATCCTCATCAAACATAAAAAATCACCCTCCCAGTATGAGCGGGGATCAAAACCCATGACAAGGGTGGTGAAGTAAAGTGCCATTCATTTCCAGCAATACACAAACAGGCCAGTCGGAAACGTCTTTATTAAACATCCCCAATGACTTTGATGGCATTAAACCCCAGATAAGTTTGAGGCCTTCCATTATCCCTGCCCTCCCCCTACCAAGCTTTGCATTTTGAGGTGCCTGAAGAATAACACTCCTTCCAGGGGAGGAAATACAGCGCCTCAAATGGTTGCACAATGCTGCACCTTAGACTTTCTGGATCAATACTGATTTCCAAAAGAAATTCATTGAGCAAAAGGTTCTACTTGGTGGATTTGAGGCTTTCTCAGGCTACTACCTCTAATTCATGGGTTACATTGCTCTGCTTCAGTGTTTTGTACCCTCTTCACCCAGGGGCCCAAATTTAGTGGCTAAATCAGTGATTTTCAGACTTTTTGGGGGGTTTAAGTCCCTTTGTGCTGCAACATTGTGTTACATTGTAACTATGGCATATACTTTTGAGAACATTGACCCCATTAGTGTTCATTCTGTCACCACTCTTTACTGCTTTGAGTTGCTCTAGCACCACAGATTAGCCACATTCAACTAACCACACCTCTAATGCCATCAGCTCATGCCCCTTTTCCATACTGGCCACACCCCCTGTTATTTCCATTTAAAATAGGAGGATTTTGGATACAGATAAAGAGCATTATGTGAAACAGAAAATGCCAACTGCACAGGCCTGGATTTGCGGCAAGGCCGCATAGGCCCGGGCCTAGGGCGGCAAAAAAATAGGGGCGGCATGCCGCCCAGCCGCACTATGGGGACGCGTGCGTCCCCATTCAATTACAACAGCTGCGTCGGCGAAAAAACGCCGGCGCGCTGGGAAGGGGAGGTGAGGTGGGCGCTAGGACCGCGCGGCCGCCTGGTCGGACTGCGCGGCCCAGGGGCGCCGCACATTGAAATCCGGCGCTGCAACTGCAGAGACTAGAACCAGCAACATCTACAAAAAAGTAAAAGCCTTTACAGAGGTTAGGGAAGCCCCAGGAGGACTATAACTTTACATTATTCTTTCAATTTGAGAGGGGAAACATACTGTAGATGTCCACTGAATTATGTGGATAATTCCCTTTCTGCCCTAGATCCAACTTTCTTTTGAAAAAGAAGTAGTGGGTAAGTAATGGTCACCTATGCCATGTGCAACCCCTAGACGCTCATTGTCTTATAATTTGGGCCAAAATGCATAAGCACTAAGGGGCTCAAAATGTAAGGGCCATAGATGTAGTGGTTGCACCTGTGCTACTGGCAGGTAAAAACTGAGGCTGATACCAAACATGGGAATATCAACAGGGATTAAGTACAGGGCTCCCCAGTTTATGCCCAAGCTTGGGGTGTTCCAGGAGATTGCCCTGCATTGCCCACTGTAGGCACCATTACCACGTAAAGCTTAACGCTGCACTGCGCAACTTTTTGTGCTGCGTTCTTGAATCCAGCTCTGTACCCCCCTCCCTCCCATAACTTGAGAATAAATATCTAAATAATACAATCATTCCAATACTTTTAAAGCACCTCTGCTCCACATTTTGTAGCCTTGGGGAAATGATAGAGGGTTTCTTAGGCAAAGTGTCAGCAGCTGCGGGGACTCAGTGCCTGGTAAGCACGGTGTTGGGATCTATCTGCTTTATTTATGGTGTGTATCAATGCTCCTGCATACATTATACCAGAGGGGAGTGTAATGCAGGCCCCATGCCGTCAGATCAGCACACAGCCGCAGCCTTGTCTTTCATACATCTTGTGGATTCCTGTACCAGTGTGTGACATATGGGTATCAAACTGGCATCTCTGTATTTAACTCAGTTTGTTGTTCCAGCAGAACAGAACTGCAGTATTTTTTCACTGTATAGTATAAAGTTATAGCTTATGATAGAAAGAAATTTTAGCCACAAGTACGTATTGACACTGACTGCTTTAGGAACCACGGAGCTACCTCTGGCTACTTGTTGTGTGTTCTGGGGGATTACACATGAAACTGGCCCTGCTTTTTGTGGTGTTTATACAAAGGGCCTGTAGGTGTCACTGTGCATAAGAGTTATACTGTGCATACATAGTACTCCCTATACTGCTTAAAAGTATTATAGTTGAAGTTACTGTTGAAGTGTAATGGCTGCATGAACCTGCTAATAAAGTACTGTTATACTCTACTCATCCTCGGCTACCAAAACATAACACTTTTAACTTGACATCTTCTGGGGTAGAAAATATCTATAATTAGCCCTCCACATATGATTTTTGGACTGCTTTATGAAGTGTCTGAGTACCTGGGACCCACCAGGACTATTGGCTGGTTGACCGACCATCCAAACACTTGCCCTTTCCCAACTCATACCCTTCCTAAATTGGCATATACAGAAGTTCCTGCCCACCTGCCCATTTCTGACATCACTTGGGGCCAGGTGGGCAGGACAGCCATCAGGGGGGGAAAGGGGGGAGAGTTGTAGGGGCCTGAGGGTAAGGGAGGCCCGGCCACGCCACACTTACTTGATTAGCCGGGCCCCCCATCTTTCTGAGAGCTGCTGACTTGGGGAAGGCATGAATGTTTAAGGGGCCCTGGCCACCAATTTTCTTATAATGTGGGGGGAGGCTGGCCACCAGTTTTGGCCACCAATTTTTTTTCTCATGTGGGGTCCTAGCCACCAATATTTTTTATGGGGGGCCCTGGCCACAAATGTTTTTTTATGGGGGCAACCAATATCTTTTTATTTTTTATTAACATGTGGGAACCCTAGCCACCAATATTTTTTTTGTTTTTTTACTGTGTGGTGGGGAAGGCGGACCTGTAGATGGGGGCCCAGGAAATTGTGTCGTATGGGGCCCTGCGATTTCTGATGGCGGTCCTGCAGGTGGGCACAGGTATATAATAGATTGCAGCAACCAGGTTCAGTTGGGGAGCCATAAGGGCCAATGAGAACCAGGGCCCACCAGGGTTTTACCCAGTATTGCAGTAGGCACTGGATTTCTGTGATTTAGCCTTCAACAGGGATGGGGACATATCATAGTTCCATCTGTTTGGAATGAATTCCCATTTCAGCAAATCCTCCTAAATTTTGCATTAGCCAGACTGAGCCTCCACTATGGAACCTGACATCAAGGAACAAGTCTCAGGAAGGTTTTGGTCTCCTGGCAGGTAAGTCATGTGCCAATAAGCGGCAGGGACAGAAGACATTTTCAGTTTGGCCAGACTGCTATTCAATGGGATTGCAGGAAGAAATGTCGCAAGTAGCCCAACCAAGGTGCCATACACCCACAGATTGGTCGGGATATTTGGCCAATATCTTCTAGTGCGTGTTTCCTTTTTCCATTGTTTAAACAACCCCTTCCCTGCTGAATGTTTAAACCTTGAGTATCCTTCCTGCTGGGATCTGCTTCTGAATGTGAGGAGGAGGCTGCTTTGTGTAACCTCTGTAGACCCCCCTCCAGGTCTTTCTCCTCGCAGAACGACTTGTCAGCTGCACCAAGATGATGTCAGGTCTTTGAATGTGCCTTGCTCCCCTTAAAGACGCAGGACCTGAAGGCATTAGCACATTGCAGGCTGGGGGCACAGGTGCAGTCACGGCTCATCGGCTGACAAAAGCCACATCCGTCATGTCTTTTCTTGTTCGGCATCCAGCAGAGCTGCCGAGGCCTGAAAAATGGGACTAATCCAGAAACGACTGAGGAAATGTGTAGAAACACTGCAGCAAAGCTTCCAACTGTTCTACAGTGTATTAGGTGGAAGGATATTTCCCTACTAACAGAGATCTACTGGTATCATCAAAGGTTAAAGCATGCTGGGAGTTGTAGTCCAACAACATCTGGGGATCCATGGTTTAGAAACAGGGCCCTAAACATTAGCATGGTACTGCAATACAGGTAAATGGTGCAAAGCTTGCCCAGGTCTAGTAATCCGTAGTAACCAACTGTGTTTTATGCACCTTCATTGCTATGGAAGCCTACTGAACCCCAGACCCCTCCAAAGGCATCCTGCACCACTGGGGAGTCTCATAATTGCACCTGTTTCTGGTGGGGTTCCACAGTGGGGTTGCCAGGCTCCATGTTGTGCCACTTCGGGTCTTCAAAGAGGTCAACCCAGATCCAAAGTGATCTAGGCTGCAACTGTCACATCCATGACCCCACCCTTTTCTGCCCCTACCCCGCCCTGTTCCCCTGACATTTTTAGCCATGTGCAGCGTTAGGTGCAGTTTGGGATGGAGGTCTTAGAGGGACCTGGAGCTGTCATTAGGGTTCTTCCTGAACAGTAAATGATCCTTGCTGAGTTGGTTGTTATGGGTAACAAGACCACTCTCAAAGGTTGCATGCTTTATTACAGCACCCCCTTATTGTAGAATAAGGAATGTTGGGGGCTCATCACATTCACAAGCCTTTATATCCTATGGGGAGCTTCTCAGCTGGCGGCCTGCCGTGACTCGCAGCTCGTTCGCTTCATCTCGTTGGCCGTATGGCAGGACGGGCGCGTGTTAAATGGAGCCAATAAATGTTAAAACCCCATTAAGCTGATGTCGGCGATGATAATTGCAATGACTTGTTTTAGTGGGAACATTACTGTATTATTCTCAGCTATTTAATCTGAGGACAAAGCTAATAAAGGGAGAATTCATGCTGTTCGGCGGATTAAAGGTCATATTTAAGAAAAAAAGTAAACTTTTGTTTAAAAATGAGGCTTGAAAAGAAGATCTGGTTTAGCCATAGGCCGTAAGTTCACCATCACTTGCTGCATATTTATTACTTATACCCATGGCCCCATCCAGCCATAAATCAGGAAATCCAGACCCTTTATTTAAATTAAGCAGAAAGGGAAAGTTTAACCCTTTGGTCCTGTGCAATCAGATGCATACAGTATGCAGTAGACTAGTACTGTACATCAGGCCCCGGTGGTTTTATGTGTGAGAAAGGCCGGCGGCAGAATGATGATGATGATGCCATGCACACCATGAATAGACACATTTATAAAGGTGACATCAGCTGCTGCCATATGATGAGATTAAAGAGCGCTCCAGCTGCAGGCTGTACTGTATAAATGGCTCATCACATTACTTAGTATGAGGCACGGAACCTTCTCAGCTGACTGGAGGCAGCTCTTTGCCCTCAAAACTCTACCATCAGAACCATCTTCCACCAGTTACTTCTTTACACTGATTCCTGTACCTGGGATGACTTAAAGGCAAAACTAAGCTGCAGGGCCGGGTCAAGGTATTTTGTCATCCTAGGCAAGGGCTTCAATCAGTGCCCCCCACCCGGCCCACATTACCATTTCCCACCTTACCATTCATATTGCCCCCTGTACCTGTGCCAACGTCTATCATATTACACCCATTTGTAATTGTGCCAATGGCAGTCAATCCCCAATCACATTGCCCCTAATTTGTACCTGTGCCAGCAGGAGCCATAAATCCATCATGTTGCCCCAAACATCTGTGTACCTGTGCCAGCAGCCACCATATTGTCCCATGTACCTGAGCCAGCAGCAGCCAAACCCTCATATTGCCCCCAATCTATACCTGTGCCAGCAGCAGCCAAAAAACACAATATTGCCCCCCAATATGTACTTAGAGTATGCCAGCAGGAGACAAAAATCCATCATATTGCCCACACATATATACCTGTGCCAGCAGCTGCCAAGAGGGAGATGGGGAGTGCTTCTGCCCGCAGTACAAATCACGGGCAAGAGATAGTTAGAACAGGTGTTTTATAACATTGAAAAACTATTAAAGGCCAAGCAAACCAGGGTTTAAAAAAAAAAGAAAAAAATCCCCTTAAAAGTGCACCCCCCCATGATTGCACCCTAGGCAGCCCCTACTCTGCCTTCCCCTTGTTCCGCTGCAAACCAAAAATTCTTTGCGACTCCCTACTTGTAGTTTGTTAAGTTGCTACGCATGGCGGGTAGGCAACCAATACAATCATAAACAGATACAAGGCTTTTGTTAGTAGAAACAGTACAAAGCACTGCAATGAACCAGAGCAGTTTTTTATTGAAATCAGCGACTTGCAGGAGCAAATTACAGACTGGGGCACTGGCTGCAGACTCAAGGATGATAGTTACACAACCAAAACTTCTCCAAAGGTCCTCTTCAATTCTCTCACACTCACTCAGCTTTCCTCTTATGAAGCCTCCATGCTCCCTGCCGTATGGAGGTGCACCAGCAGAGTGTCTTCCAATTCAGGGGGCCTCCTCTACCAATCAAATTTTCTCCCCTGTTTCTCTGCCGTGTCCAACACACAGTGCCCAAGATTCTTCCCAGGCAGTACCACTATAGCCCCCGTAGGTTCCCTCTAACCAACACTTGAACGCTCTCAATTTCCTAACTGGAAAGAGCCTGGGACTCTACCCCAAAATACTCCTCAGGACAACAGGCTGTCTTTTCTAACTGGTCTCTCTATATCTTACTCCTAGAGGGATCTCACAACCCACTACTAGCCTCCTACTAGTCTTAAAAGAAACAGCCTTTCACTTGGTCTGTTTGATGTTCTTAGGCTAAAATGGAAGTTCTTTGCTTCTCCATCCCCTTAGATAGGCCCCAGAAGGGAAATTCCCTTACAGACCAACCTTACTGTTGATGAGACAAGAACAGTGTCGGACCGGGATGCCAGGGGCCCACCAGAAAACCTTAGACTGTGGGCCCACTTTCCAAACTATTACTCCTCTCCTTACTCCTTACTCAACCTCTTTTTTCTCCAAGTCTTTTATATCTACTTATATTCTTCTTATATCTACTACATTCTTTAATTTCCCCATTTTTTTCCCCATAAAGAAATATGGAATGACCATGAAATAAGCTAAATGGTTAGACGCATAAGGGCCCACTGACATCTGGGCCCACCGGGAGTTTTCCTGGTATCCCTGTGGGCCAGTCTGACACTGGACAAGAACATGGTCCAAGGTATGAAGACGTATCAAGAAGAGATGGAGAGACATTGAATCAGCCCTTAAAATTGTATAAAAAGGCATGTTATCATAGCATATGCCTCATCCTTCTGCTTCATCGCCTCTTCTTGGTGTGACATAGAAAATCGCCTAATTGACACACTATCTTAAAAACATGTTGCTCAAAACAGCCATGTGGGCCATCACTCTTAGACATTAGGGTTGTTGATTAATGAGTTTGGTGTACCCCATGTCAAACAGAACATTTCGAAGCAAACTGTCCGTGTACCTCTAAGACTAGGTTTACATTGCAAAATCTTAGGTCAAACAAATGTTCTTCAAAACAGTCCCCCTTTGTATTTAAGAGTTTCCCTACATGGTGAAATGGAATGTTCCATAAGAGCATCATGTTTTAGAAGATCTAAATAGAAGGACAGATTAGAGAAATACCCCAAGTAATAGATTGTTTCATCCTTTTGGTCCGACGTTATGAAGAGGAACAAACAAGTTGTCCATGTTGACGAGAGCCTCCACGTTGGAACACATCAACCTTGAGAATTGGAGAAGAATCCAAATTAAGAAGACGTGTTCCTTTTGTTGTTTAGAGTCTTTAACCAAAGAGCGTCATGCTAGGGATGACAATAAATATTTCTCCTTGTCACCCAGCTGGCAGGGTTTAGGTGAGGAACATCTTGTCAGATTTGTATGTCCGCGCAGCCGTCGCCGGGCATGTTTTCCTTATTTCCATGACATATCTTCTCAAGAGCTCCCTGGAGCTGATCAGCATTATTAAAATGCAAATTAACCTAAAATCAAAGTTTAATGCTCACACCAAAGAGACTGAGAAGAGTGTGGGCAGATGGGCCACTGACCTACCAGGTGCTGCTGGGACTGAAGCTGCACGAAGCTGATAGGACCAATAGACACACTCGCTCGTATATTCATTTGATGTTCAGTGGGAGAGCAGCACAGGCCAAAGGGGTGAGGAAAATAAAGGGGGGGGGTGTTGCGCCGAGGTTAAACATGAGAAGAAAGTGAGGAGGAGGCAGAAGAAGAAGAGGCTTAAATATTTACTCCTTGGCTATGATTTTTTGTCCACCTTACTTAAAGGGGAACTAGGTTTTTCATATGTCTATATATCCCGGTTTCTTCATTTCTATGTTTTTATGCTAATTATTTTTGTCTGCGCAGTGCCTTTTACTCAAATGAATCGCTTTGCTTAAGGTCAACACTGTTTTTCAATAGGGAATTTAATGCATAGCTACATTTTGCCTTTCAATGACATTTCTTATTTATGAAAAGGAATAGGTGCAAAGATTTGGAGCAATTCATTATGTCTTTACCCAACAGTGCATCAGATAACTTGACCCCCCTTATTGTTTTTGGGGTCCATGGTTTAGATCTGTCCTGCCTAAATCAGAACCATTGAGGCATGGTGAATAAGTTGCACCCCAGCTATTATGGTCATCATGTGGGTAGGGAAGAAGCATTCACTTTCATGTTTTCCAATTGTTTGCAGTTTTGCAGGCACAAAAGAAGGTACCCGTGGGTACAGTGTGTTTATGGGGAGCTGTACAGTAAGAATCCCAAGGCACACAGGGTCAATGCAAGCAAGCTGCCTTGCGTGTTTATTGCGAAATGCCGTGAGGGTGAGGCGGCCAATCCTCTACCTTTGTGCACCAGGTATCGTTCTACTAATTAGCGGAGCTTGTGCAGGAGCCAAAGTTGAATTACTGAGCTGTACAGTAACCCAGACAATCCAGGAGACACACACATTCATATACTGGGGTGTTAAACCTGGGAGCAGACAGGGCATAACTGGGCGCAACAAGGTACAGTCTGATACCTCTCAAAAATCATCTCTGGATTTAAAGCCTGGTCACTGGCAGCCGTAGAGTATGAAAGCTCCCTAGTTGGGCACCCAGTTCTCAGCAAGAGGTGTAAAAGGTTTTTTGGAGGTTGACTTCTCTACGGGTGCAGCTATAGGTAGGGTTGCCACCTTTTCTGGAACAAAATACCGACCTTCCTATATATTAAACTTTTTCCCTATTAATAACATTGCGATCAGCCATCAGGCAACCTTATTTAATGCCAGTCAGTGATACAGCGCAGTGCACTAAAGGACAGCATCTGCCCATAGTGGGCACAACCAACAGGGCGGATATGAATTAAATTCCCTCCCACTGTGCCCAGTCTGGCCCGGACCAAGGATTATTCTACCCTACAGAACTGAGATTAACCTACATTTCTCTTTTTATTGGAGAGTATCCAAGTGAGTATCTGAACCAAGGAAACAATGCATGTCTGTTGCAGCTGCTGCGGGTAAAGCTGCCCATAGATTTTAGCCTCATGTTGTACGAACAATGGCACGGCGCAATCTTCCGACCTGCCACTACCCATTCAGATTAAATACAGGAGCAAAAGAACAAATCAGACGATGTTCTGACCATGACAACAATCATACGAAAGTTATGTCCGACAAATAGAAGTCACAGTCACCCACTGATATGGTCAGATAGGCAATAAAAGCAGAGATATTATCACTAGCCGACAGAAATCTTTTAACCTGTCCGATCAACGACCAATAGTCATTTTACTGATGTCTCTTTAACAAAGGCTGCCCCCACATGGCCATTCTGGTAACATTGCACATAGGATGCTGTTTAATCCACTACAAAGCACTGCTGCATTTATTTCTTTGAGAACTGGCTGCATATTATAAGCTTGGTCCCCAGCACGCGGGGGGTAGGGTGGCCACCTTTTCTGGAACAAAATACCGGCCTTCCTATTTATTTAACTTTTTCCCTATTAATAACATTGGGATCAGCCATCATTTTTACCGGCCAGGCCGGTAAAATACCGGCCAAGTGGCAACCCTAGCGGGGGTGGTTGTTAATTTTTATTGCAGGCTGAGGGGTGGGGGTCTGGGGGATGGTAACACCTTGGAAAGATGACTGCTAAACTATCTTTTTAAACGCCTAACTCCACTTAAACGTTTGTGAGTACCTTCATATAAGACTCACTACACTGTGTGGATTTAAATAAGTTACACGTCAAATAGTATCACGTCAAATAGGGCACTTTTCTTAGAAGTATTTTAACCTCACAAAGTGGTGTACTAAATTCATGCAATAATACTACACTATATTGGAAATTATTTTCTTGCCCCTTTGTTTGTCTAAACCTCGGTGCTGGATGAGCGCTGGTTTCTTTCCACAATTTCGGATTGAATTTCTGTACGAGTCTGAGGGAGAACAGACACCTTTGGGAACCAGCAGAGGGAGCGGACTACCGGAACCTTTGATATCCTTTTTATTGTGTTTAGGGTGGTAACACCTGACACAACTGCCTGGTGGCTCTGGACCTCCCAATCCAAGGTTGCCTACAGGGTTGCCATAGTGGACTGTATCAATACGCACAATAGACTCAAAATGCTGCAACACATTTTTAGGCATTGGCACCAGATGCAACTTCCCCAGTGATCCCCAACCAGTAGCTCATGAGTAACATGTTGCTCTCCAACCCCTTGAATGTTGCTCTCAATGTCCTCAAACCAGGTGCTTATTTTTGAATTCAAGGCTTAGTGCCAAGCAGAGCCTCCTGTAAGTTGCTAGTCCACATAGGAGCTACCAAATAACCAATTATAGTCCTTATTTGGCACCCCAAAGGGATATTTTTTCATGCTTGTGTTGCTCCCCACCTCTTTTTACATTTGAATGTGGCTCACAGGTAAAAAAAGCTGAACTTCCCCATTGCTAGTATTATTAGCATCTTTACATTGCTGGAAAAACGACTTTTCTGAAACTGCACTTTGAACACAGCATATCAAAATCTCTTGCTTGGTCTGAGTTCCCCTTTAATAAAGTAATTTTCCAAAAGCAACAGAGAGAGAAATACAATTAGCCTATAATAGTTGAGCACATCTTTCAATGGCACCATATGGCTCTTACGCTAGACCCACCCATGCAGATTTAAGGTTCCTCAAGGGTAAAGCAACACAACTCTCAACATAAAACTGACAGGGGATTGTGGGATTTGTATTTTATAACTTGATATATCTTGTTTCATGTTAGTATTTCACCCCTCCTCGCACCCCCAGTTGGGGTCCTGGGTATTCTACATTGCCAGAGACCCCACTCCTCTTTAGACGAAGCTCAGCACAGAAGATTCCAGGGGAACACTTGGGACGCTTATGGTTTATGGACAGGTATTAAATCGAGCGGCAGAGTTTAACGGATGCAGCTGTTCTATCGGAAATAAAATGTTCTGCATAGAAAATGTAAAATCTCGGGTCTGATTAGAATGTTCCTCTCCCACCAATTAAATATGAGATACGGGGAATGTATTAACTTTAAAGGAGGCGCTCGGATTTGAGTTCAGATACAGTTCTGGAACATTCACGTTTTTATATCGACCATGAGAATGTGTTCTTTTCAGCTGTCAGGAAGGGAGATATATTCAAGGCAAACTATCCTCTTTTCTGAACACAAGCGAAATGTTTACACAAGCTCTGTAATTTAAGAGGGAAAAATGCTTTAAATTATTGGCACATTTGTGCTTGCATAGTAAGGATATCTTCCATTCTCAGCCATAAAGCAGCAACTCCTGAGTAATTAATAGGAACAAGGCATTTTCATACAGATCCTAACTGATCCCCATTGTAAGCAGCAGTCCTGCTTTGCTTTATGGCAGCTGAGATTCTAGCTATCTATATAACAGAGTATTCTGTCCCAATTACTGCATAGACCCTATCTGATCCCCATTGTAAGCAGCAGTCCTGTCCTGCTTTATGGCAGCTGAGATTCTAGCTATCTGTATAACAGAGCATTCTGTCCCAGTGGCTGCACAGATCCTATGTGATCCCCATTGTAAGCAGCAGTCCTGCTTTGCTTTATGGCAGCTGAGATTCTAGCTATCTGTATAACAGAGCATTCTGTCCCATTGGCTGCAAATATCTTAGCTGATCCCCATTGTAAGTAGTAGTCTTGCTTTGCTTTATGGCTTCATGAATGGATTTATGATGTCTGACATTTCTAAATGTCATAGACATATAGATCCACAGCTGGAGAACATGGCTTCCCTGCATGATCTACCAAGTCCAACTTCACTCCAGGCTCCTCACAATTATTCTCCCACCTCTTCCAGAGAGAACAGTGACCAGGTTTAGCTGTGCAGCCCTTTTATACACTGGGAGTGATCTGCTGTCCAGGTTTCCAGCTCCAACTACCACAGGGCCGACCCTAAACATCTGGTTGGAGAGCAATTGACAACCCTGAGGATTATCCCTGGCATTGAAGTCTTTATGGCAGCATTCTAGCCCAACACAAACAACAAAGGGCATTAAGGGTCTTTTCTTGGTTGCACCTGTTACCTTGCATGCAAGAGGAACTCTTACTTCGATGTCTTGATAAATATACCCATAAATATCCCATGCAAGCGAATGGCCCTCTGCTTTATAAATATGTCCCAAAGGAATTCATCTGCCTGGCATCTGCTAAAGAATTTTCCATCATTATGGAATTTTCTTTTGAATGAGGACCACAGTTTGCTTTTGACTCCATTGTATATTTGCATATGTTGGTTGATATACGGTTCCCTTCTATGTCAGTTGATTGTCCTGGTGCCTCTCTGCGCTGCAGCTTGAAGGACTGTATGTGCAATTGGCCCATTGAGCATAGAGTAATTAAAGCCGCACACACACAGGGCCTCTCTGTACTCGCCTTTGTTGGCATTCTAATGGCGTGCGCACTCTCCCTCCCACACGAGTGGGTTCCTTGGCTCTAGAATATTATTAAACAAACACAATTATCTCTGCAAGCGTCTGTTTATCCATCAATGGACAGTCCTTCTATTCGTCTGACCTCCCCACCTTATCTGCCTTGCATGGCACATTGCTGAAGGTCACCCTTTATTCCAGCCAAGATAAAGCCCCCCCCATCCCACCAGTAAAATGGCAGATAGAAGGGAGATTTAGTCGTTCTGAGCCATGTTTGGGATTCTTGGCATCTCTCTGACAGCAGCTCATTGATCCAACATTCCTTCTTGATAATCTGCCTGTGTCAGGCTCAGAGGAACTGCTGAGAATAAAGACAAGTGTCCGTCCATGTCCAAAGGTGCTGGGAGAAACTGCTCTGCTGTGTATCCCTAATTGGTCACTGCCCCCCCCGGTCTTTAGATATAAACACTCACAGGTTCAGAAGCAAAGTGTGGGCCCCAGAACTGTCTTTGGGGGTCAAAGAGTTCACATAGGATGACTGGGATTAATCTAGTGGCAGTATCACTTTCTATGAGTTGGCCAACCTGCGACCATTCAGTTGATATAATTTCCAGCATGTGCAAGAGGAGACATTGTAGATTTTGTATCACTTAATACATTTTGAAAATGCCAGCTTCATGTGCATCCGCATGACAAAAGTATGAGCACAAAACAAAGACACAAAATGAACAATTTCAGCTCAGACTAAACTCTGAAAACAAAAAAAAGGATGTATTTTGTTTTCAATAAGTGAATAGTCAACACTAAATACATTTTGTAAAAGCAAATCATTTTTATATTCACAGAAGAACTTGTCGACACTTTTTGTTGTGCCAAATATAATTTCTGCTGACAAAATGTATCTTTTATTCACAAAATATGTAGTAACCGAACACATTTTGTGATCACAATGTACTATTATATTTATTTACATGTATATTTCCTATAGTTTTTGACTTCAAAATGAATTCTGTAAATACAAAATTCATCTTGTGACAATAAGAAATTTAGAAAACACATTTCATGAACACAAAATCATTTTACAAAGAAAATAGGGCTTATTTGCAATCAGTTGTGTATATTTGCACCAGTTCTGCTGGTATTGTTGGGGGGGAAAACACTGCATTATGAATAAAGCGCATGGCAAATTGCGTCTGATATTGCACCGCAACTTTGTTCGTAGATCAAACCTAATGAATTTTCTGACCACAAAATTAGTTTTGTGTATACAGAATTCATTGTGCCTGACAACATTAATGTTCTGATTACAGCAGAATTAATTTGGTGACCGTAAAATTTATTTTGCAATGGCAAATCAGCTTTGAATTTAATGTATGAGATGCAATTTGTGTTGTTACAACAGTAGAACGTAGAATTAAATGACACTATTTAAACTTGTGTGAAAAAAACAGAGATAAAAGGTAAAAAAAAAGTAATATTTTTGTTCAACTGCTGCGATGTCCTAAAGTTCTGCAACATTCCAAAGGTGATCCCTGGATCCCCATATGCCATACCCCTTCTCCATCCCCTTTGCCTCCATAGCAAAAGCAAGGCAGTAAGTCTTGTAGGTACGAGAAATCATTTTAATTAAAGACTGCGAATGATAAAGCACCGTCTGGGATCCAACCATCTGCCTGGTAACAGCTGATAATTAATTTTATTTGATATATTAAAAAAAAAAAAAAAAAGGCAAGTGCATATTTGGTGCGGCTTGCAGTAAACAAGTTGTTTGTGGCATTTGTTAGTGAGTGCAGGTTGTGATTTAAGGCAGAAACCTGGCGAATGTGCAAAATCATTGATTTATTCTTTGGCGCTTTTCTACACCGAAGAAACCGGACTTTTTTTTGTAGTCAACAAAAACAGCAAGTGAAGCTTTTCCTGGGCTAAATGTGTAGTCGTTTATATGCTCCTCATTCATTCTTAGACATTGCAGTCACTCGCTGTATTGCTTTGTATTCAGGATTAAAGGGAAAATACAGAACATTACTTGTATATTTGTCCACATGGGTGAGGTTTGCCATAGTATTTCCTAGACAATACAGGATTAAAGAGTACAGCTTATTGTGTGCCCAGAACATTCTGATTTTGTATTATTAGATTGATGCATACATGAAGGAGCTCTCCAGAGCCATTATTTCCAAGAAATTATGGGGACCAATAATACTAAGTTAGAAAAACCCTCTCACCTGGGCAGTGGGCACCGCCACCTGTTGCTGGCAGCAAAAAGCAAGCGAACACTACTGCCATATGTAAAATTGAATACATTTAACTTTGAATGAAGCAACACCCAAAAGTGAAAGACGCTTGTTTCTGAACATAGGAGATACCCATACACCATTGTTTCCCTTTAAGTTTAACATCACACAGAATGAGGCACTTTCAGGGGTAATCAACTATGCGGGGGGCAGTACCGCAACTAGAGGGGGTGGACCCTGGTGCTTGACGCGCAGCTGGGCCCTGCCCCTCTTCATATGGCCCGAATTTTAGTGGCGCACAGCGCTGCCGGGGGGATTTCAGTGGCGCACGGCGCTGCCGGGGGGCCCTGAGGGGGTGCGGGCCCTGCTCCCCTGGTAGTTCCGCCACTGGCAGGGGGAAGCAGGGTCAGGGGGACTAGGGGTAGTTGGTAGGGGCTTTTCCTATTGGGAGGGTTTAGTTCGCCTTTAAACAGAAAAGGCCTAAAAACAAGTCAGACAACTTGAGCTTATAGTTATATTGTTAATATACAGTACTTGTCCAAGAACCCATCTAAGCCCCTCTTGAAGGCATTAACAGAATCAGCCAGCATATCCGGCAGTGAATTCCACAATCTAACTTTGCTAAAAAATCAAAATATATCACATCCACTGTCATCCCAGAGTCATGGTTCCTGCTCACCTCCTTATAAAAAGCAATTGAATGAGTTTGGCAAGACTGTAATAACATGGAGAAAGCTGGTTCCACAACCAATCCGTGGCTTGCTTTTATATTTCTGTCTGTACTAGGCCAGTAAGAGCTAACTGCTGATTGGATGTTATGGGTCACTCATAGGGTTGCCACCTTTTCAGGAGAAAATACCAGCCTTCCAATACTTTTACCTTTTGTTTCCTGTAAATAAAATTAGTTTTTAGGAAGCAGGTAGCAACCCTAGTGTCAGATCATTCACTCTGTTCATTCTGTGCCATTGCTGCTCAAAACAAACGGAGAAAGAAATCACAGATATGTGACAGAAAAATGGCTTCCCCACATGCTGATAAACAGACGACATCTCAGGATGTATTCAAATATTATTCCTATTATTATTGCTTATTTATAAATCCCTGGCTGTTTCTGCAGCTCCATATCTTATATCAGAGGAAGAGTATGAATAAACAATGCAGCAAGCAGGCAGCTCTGTGCCCAGACAGGGGGGGAGCACAAAATGCAATAAAACCTTTATGTTTATGTTTATGTATGGACAAACACATATTAACTGCAAGGCTGCTGCATGAGATGTAGAACTGGCACCACCCTGTCGATTGGGTCACCCTTCAGCCTTCAGTGTTTTACCAAACTAAAAGCCACCTGTACCTGCATCTCACATTGGAATGGGAAATGGGCCCTAACACACAGGATTTGTTCCTGCACCCCCTGCTGTTAATCCTTTGTGTGTTCCACTGCAGACAACTCCAGGAACAAACACAAAATCACGTTGTATTCTCAGCCTGCAGTGTTGTACCTTAGGGTCAGGGTACACGGGCAGATTCTGGGAGATGAGTCGCCCGGCGACAAATCTCCTCTTCTTCTGGGCAACTAATCTCCCCGAACTGCCTTTCCGTTGGTTAGAATGAAAATCAGCGACGGAGTGGCACTTGGAGCACTTCGTTTTTGCGTTTTGCATTTTAGCTGGCGGGAAGGCAGGGGAGGCAGTTCGGGAGATTAGTCACCCCCAAAGAAGAGGAGATTTGTCGCCGGGCGGCTAATCTCCCTGAAACTGCCTGTGTGCCCTGACCCTTACATGGTCACAGAGACTTCTAATATCCTCGTCATTTACAGTAGGAGGTACATTATCCCTTATAATACATGAGTGATACTCAGAGTTCCCTGTATAACTCAGCCTGCAGCCTTGTGCCTTTATATGGTCACAGAACAACCCCTCAGTGACTTCTAATATCCTTATCATTTACAGTAGGGGGTACATTATCCCTTATAATACATGATTGATACTCAGCGTTCCCTGTATAACTCAGCCTGCAGCCTTGTGCCTTTATATGGTCACAGAACAACCCCTCAGTGACTTCTAATATCCTTATCATTTACAGTAGGGGGTACATTATCCCTTATAATACATGAGTGATACTCAGAGTTCCCTGTATAACTCAGCCTGCAGCCTTGTGCCTTTATATGGTCACAGAACAACCCCTCAGTGACTTCTAATATCCTTATCATTTACAGTAGGGGGTACATTATCCCTTATAATACATGAGTGATACTCAGAGTTCCCTGTATAACTCAGCCTGTAGCCTTCTGTCTTTATATGGTCACAGAACAACCCCTCCGTGACTTCTAATATCCTTATCATTTACAGTAGGGGGTACATTATCCCTTATAATACATGAGTGATACTCAGAGTTCCCTGTATAACTCAGCCTGCAGCCTTGTGCCTTTATATGGTCACAGAACAAACCCTCAGTGACTTCTAATATCCTTATCTTATGGTCACAAAACTTCTCAGTGAATTTTATATATATATATATATATATATATATATATATATATATATATATATATATATATATATATATATACACCTGTATGTGTATATCCCTACAGGGAGCCCTGCCCACAACACACCCATGATATACCTCAATCCCTGTTCATTTCACAGCAAACCCCTTCCCTTTCAGTCAATGACCACTGTGAGGTATGTGAATATATGGGCCCCTACCAGGACTGGGCCCCTGATAGAACCTTTTGTCCCTCCTTGATGGCTGCTCTGACTCCCACTCTGCATTGCTGGAAGAGGCGCAGTCTTGTGATTTGTCTAAACTCCTTTACCATCGGTGTCTGTCCTGATTGTGTTTAGTATTGAGCGGGACTCAGCCATCTGTCAGAGTAGCTTATTAGGAAGATAAGAATCACCCGTCATGTCTCTGAAAGGCATCCAGCCCCGTGCCCGAGCCAATACCGCCAGCTACAAGGTTATAGAACAGAACTGTCTCCCCGGCTTGGGATGATCCGGCTCATATTAGGAGAATAAAATTAAATAAAATTAAACTGGTTGAAGGGTGTGAAATAATAACCCTATTTCTAACATCATTTCCCACCCCCCAACCTTTGAGGTGCAAAATGGACCATGACCTTGTTTCTCCTTAACCATGACCAGCGAAGTACAGACCACCCTCCTGTTCTGCCTAAACTCACTTTCCCACAACGTCCCCTCGAATCTTTCAGGTCTATGATGCGAGACCGTCCCACAAAAAAAGAGGACCATTGGGATGTACATATTAGCATGAATCACCAGTGTTACAGGCACAATACTGGACTCCTGAACTCTTGCACCCATACCTTGGCCCCGGGGTCTAGGGTTGCCATCTGGCCAGTAAAAATGATGCTTGATGCCAATATTATTAATAGGAAAAAACGGCAAGAATATAGGAAGGCTGGTATTTTTTCCCAGAAAAAGTGGCAACCCTACCGGGGTCCCGACTGTTTGCTGTTGGCAAGTTGAGTTTACTTTAAGTGTCCTGGTTTTCCTCTGCAATGTCAATATCCTACTGAAAGTGCAACCTTAAAGGACAAGGAAAGGCAAAAATATAAAATCCCATTTTTACTTTCTTTAATGAAAAAGAAACCTATCTCCAATATACTTTAACTAAAAAATGTGTACCGTTTTTTTAAGAAACCAGACTGTATGCAGTGAAATTCTCCCTTCATTTACTGCTGTGGATAGGAATTGTCAGACATTCCCTAACTGCTGAGCAGGGAAACAATCATACTTATGAACAGCAGGGGGAGCCCCCACCTTACTTCCCAGCCATGCAGAACTCAAGCAGCTTTGTTTATGATGATCCCTAAGCAGCCCAGACCACACTGAGCATGTGCAAGGTCAGGGTCAGGCAAAGATGTATAACAAAGTTACAAGATGACAGCCCCCTGTGGCCAACTTTGAAAGCATAAATTATTTGTTTGATTAGGCTTGTGGTGCAGTAAGTTCATGTTTATATTTAGTATACAAAATACAGCATTTCTAGCCTTATTCTATTTTAGACTTTCCTTGTCCTTTAATGGACTTTTTTTGGTCTTCTCGGACTTGTAAAAGTGGGCGTGACTTATTACAGATGACGTATGGTTCTCACTTTCAAAACTCGTCAGCTTTTATGACAGATGGGCCATGTTTTTTTGCTTAGTGATTTAGATGACCCCTAAGGGCAAGGCCAGACGTGCCGTTTTTATGTTGAGTTTTTAAAAAAGCTCCGTCGGGCATAAATAAGCAGAAACTACACTACCACTGACACTAATGGAAAACGCACTATGGCAATTCTCACAGGGCGCTTGCAAGCTGAAATCCGCCACAGGACCCCAGTAGTGATGTTTTTTAGGAGAAACGCCAATACGTAAAAAAACTACCAAATCAATAGACTCTATGGGATCTGCAAATTTGAAACCACACTTAACGTAAACATGCAACGTATTTTAAATATGGCGTCCAAATTCTCATAAGGTCAATGACGCATGTAAGTTTTTACCGCCGGTGACGTAATTACGATGATCATTCCTTCTCCATTTTGCATGTAAATAAGTTTTTCTATTTCTAAATAGCTTTTCTATTTCCAGCCAACGGAATTATGGGGAACTAGAACAATGAGAAGTGCTTGTTGGGAAAAGAAACCTACGTGCTGAAAAACGCATGTTGACGGTCGCATGTGGTTTCAGTGGCGTATTTACGCCCGGCGGAACTTTTTTAAAAACGCCATGTCTGGCCTTGCCCTAAGCGTAGCTTCCCAACAGCAGCCAAGAGCACACTGAGCATGTGCAGTGCCACTGACACTCAAAAGATGGCCTACAAGATCCAAGATGGGGAGCTGCTGGGCATAGCATTGAATTGCATGGATTATTATTAGGGCGGCTGTTCCTTTGGGCTGTCAGGGGTACCAGAGGATCTACCGGAGGGCCCCAGCTTAGTTGTCCTGAAATCATGTCTTTATTCTACAACTATCTCTATATCTAACTGTTGAGGGCCCTGGATGTTAGGTTCTCAGGTGGGACCCAGGATGTCCAGTCTGACACTGTAAGTATCTAGTAAAATTAATATTTCTTTAAATAAATATTTGCGGGTTTATATTTCGCTACTCCTTACCTGACAGCTGAGAAGTCTTAATAAGTGTCAGCTATTGTTTACTTCCTGCACATGATATTCCCACCATGCCGAGCAACCCCCACCCCCTGCTGGCAGGATAGGGGGCTAAATCAGCCAATATTTGTGGAAGGTCCCCGCAGAGAACAGACTTCCTGCAACAGATGTTTCTCGGCTCTGCTCTGATACCTGCTCTGCCTTTAATGAGGAGGAAGGAGAGGGGGAAACGGGGTCCGTCAGGAGATAATTTTACTTCTTGTTCGACAAGGTTTGCTCTATTGGCAGAGGAACAACCCAAACTGCAGCATGAAAATTAATAAGTCAGGGAATTATCTGAAAGCCATTTCTCTCTAAATACTTCCGGGGTCTGGAGAAACCATTACAAGAGATTTACCGTTGCAACGTATGGAAATGTAATTACCTCTATCTGATAAATCAACGGGTTGGGGTTCCATGTTGTCTCGGCTGATACATTTACTGCATGTTAAGCTGCCAATATATGGGCCTTTGTTTTGGGGGGGTGAAGAGTTGCACCCTAAGGAACGTTCCTCTTCTGCCTACTTCTAGTTGCCGCCCTGGGGAAAGGACATGGCTTTTCATCATAGTTCTACCTATTAAAGGTCTTTCCAATTATTAGACCATTTGCCAAGTGATTGGATTAACCCGAATTGGCTGACCCTTCAACCTCAATCTGTAATCTTTTCACCTAGGTTTGGACTGGGGTGTACAAGACCCACCGGGGCTCCTACCCCAACCCCCTTACTTCTTACAATTGGGGGGAAGGCAGCTGGGGAGTGAGAGCGCAGTTGGGGTCTGGGTCAGTGGGGGCCCACCAGGTTTTTTCCCAGTGTCCCGTTGGCCCAGTCCAACCCTGTTTACGTCTATGTTCAACTTTAGATTTGGGGCGGCTTTTAACTTTTAGTATGATCTAGACAGCGATCGTCTGAGACACAATGCAGTTGCAAATAGGCATGTACCGAATCCATTATTTTGGATTCGGCCAAACCCCCGAATCCTTTGCAAAAGATTTGGCAGAATACCGAACCGAATCCTAATTTGCATATGCAAATTAGGGATGGGAAGGGGAAACCATTTTTACTTCCTTGTTTTGTGACAAAAAGTCACGCAATTTCCCTCCCCGCCCCTAATTTGCATATGCAAATTAGGATTTGGTTCGGCTGGGAAGAAGGATTCAGCCAAATCCGAATCCTGCTGAAAAAGGCAGAATCTTGGCCGAATCCCGAACCGAATCCTGGATTCGGTGTATCCCTAGTTACAAACTGGTCAACTGTCCTGAAGCGGACCCTAAAATGCCTCAGTGTTCATATGAATTTTACCAACTTTGAATATCTTTTAAACAAATCTTGTAAACCGCTTTCTTAGTTTGAGAAAATCTGATCTAGAGGAGAGGCTCTAAAAATATGGACAGGGCTGGTTTCTATGATGTCTGGAGACTTTGCAGCACTGCCGTTTTCCAAGGATTGTAGCAAAGAGTTTTGTTCCATAAGCTTCCACTGCAGGCTCCCCCTAGTGGCACAATGAAGAATCTTTTCATCAATGTTCAAATGTTGATTGTTTATACAGTGTACACATATTGGCTCGTTGGTTTTTCCCCCTCGTTGTCCTTAGGGAACTTGAGTCTTGGCAGGTATATACTCAGTGAGGAATTTTCCCACCTTAGTAAATAGCCCCGTCTAGTCTAGGACAGGTGAACGAGGAAACAATAGCATATTCTGTTTGCAAAGCCTTCCCCTCCCTTTTTAGCCTGTAGCTTCCCTGTGTCTGCCAGAGATGTGACAGCTCTGAATATAAGAAATATGATTTATTATTAGCATTTATTTAGAGCGCATACATTTATTCCCACGCAGTGATCCGGCCCCGGGAGAGAGAGTGACATATGGGCAAAACACTCACAAATCAATAGTCAAAGCTTTAACTAAACCTGGAAATACTGAGGTTGGTGCCGGACTAATGGGGCATAACTGGCGCCGGCTACATTGTGGGTATACAGGTCTGCTCCTATTAGCTGAATAACATAATCATCTACTTTACTAGCATCTCTGTTAAGGGGTTCATTTAAAGAGGCTCACTATAAATAAACTGCATGTTAGACTCGGCATACAGAGCATATTCACTGATTAAATAGAAGGAATTACCTTAATGGGCTACAAGGGATGTTGTTAAACTATAAATTACAGAATTTACTCACTTTTAATTAGCTGGGCCTTCATAAATATTATTATTTATGAATTATTTCCTTGTTTTCCTAATTACTGAATTTTTTGACCACGCCGTTTTTGTGGCCACACCCCTTAATTACCATGTTCGTTTTACAAAATTTGGCAGGTTATGAAAGTTTGAAGTTTTTCAGTTATTACAGTTTTGCTAATGAAGGTGAATTGCCCTTTAAGCTGTGAGTCTAACTTCTCCCAAGGAACCTGTTATCTTATATTGTTACAATTACTTATTTGCTTATCTTGAGATTGTTACAAAAGTATTTTATCTTCTGCAGTGGCTGTTCTGGGCTCTCTGCCAAAAGCCAATTAAGTTAGAAACTTTGTCCCATTTTTCTGACTGTTCAGTGCAGAGAAAAACGGGACTTTCCAGTACAAACGAGGGACTGCGGGTTGAGCTGTCAAAAGAGGGACTGTCCCTCTAAAAACGGGACAGTTGGGAGGTATGTACCTTGAGAAAGGTCCCCAGGTGGGACTGAAACGTCGGATACAATGCTGTGTTACCAATACAAAAACACTTCATTCATTATTACATTGAGTGTGCTGATCCGTTGTCACTGCATATTGTGAATATTGATCTTGCTCCTCTACTCTACCCAAGATTAAGTGCGGACACCCTTAGTATATATATATATATATATATATATATATATATATATATATATATATATATATATATATATATATATTTTTTTTTTTTTTTTTTTACTTTGAGAAAGGCTGTTGTATCAGCCGAAAACATCAGTGATTGTCCACAAATAAAAATCCACCTATTTCTTCTAAGACCTGCGAGTGCGATCTCTATCATTTCCAGATATATATATATATATATATATATATATATATATGTCCCTTAAGCAAAGGACTTAAAACTAAATCTCTGTATTGTATTACTTTCCATCGGTTATTTTAATATAAAAAACTATATAAAGGATTAAACCTTTAACAACATAATCAAAGAAGAATCTACAGACAGACGACAGCCTTCCAAGTGTCCTGTTTATATCTTTTCTCTGGGACTTTCCTAGGGAAATATTTGCTAAATAAAAACCACTTTTTGCTTGTTTAAAGCTCAGTGCAGCACCCGTTTGTTATTCAGCATTTGTTTAGAAAACGCTGCTTTTCAATTCAATCCCCCTCACCCTGGCAGTCACTTTGTGTTATTAAAAATATTCATCCCGTTAGTCTCCTGCTCTCAATTCCCTGTGTAATGAAACCAGGGGATCTTCAATAGCTTCCTCTCCGTAATGATGAAATATTCATGGGGACAGCCCTGAGGGCTGGGCACAAAACAAGAGACTGGATGTCTGGCAAGTGCAATTTTTTCGGATGAGGGTTGCCATGTTTTTTACCCACAATCCAGCATTTTCCTCTGAAAATTCCAGCAGCATCCTGGGCATCTGCAATATACTGTAGCATCCATTTTTTCAAATCGGGCGCAAGTGATGGCAGTTGTCTAGGAGAGGCCCTATTTATTTGCCACTAAAAAGATGGGTGCAACCCATTAGGGCAGGCATGTCCAAATTTCAGCCCGCGGGCTAATCGCAGCCCATTTTCAATTTTAAAATGGCCCGCAGCCTTAAACAAGGATTCGCCCATTCAAGGACAGGCCCGGATAAAAATTAAGGATGCACCGAATCCAGGATTCGGTTCGGGATTCGGCCTTTTTCAGCAGGATTTGGATTCGGCCGAATCCTTCTGTCCGGCCGAACCGAATCCTAATTTGCATATGCAAATTAGGGGCGGGGAGGGAAATTGCGTGACTTTTTGTCAGAAAACAAGGAAGTAAAAAATGTTTTCCCTTCCCACCCCAAATTGCATATGCAAATTAGGGGTCGGATTCGGTTCGGTATTTGGCCAAATCCTTTGTGAAGGATTCGGGGGTTTGGCCGAATTAAAAAAAGTGGATTCGGTGCATCCCTAATAAAAATTGGCACTCAACTGGCCAGCCTGAGCCAGGAGTTGGTCAATGAGCAGTGCTGTTTATCTTCTTGCCGCGAGCAGTGATGTAATCGCACGTTAGTGTGTGTGTGCGTGACGTCATGACCTCACTGGATTCACTGGATTAGGCGCTTCTAATTTTTCATGCGAATGCACATCAGCATGGTCACCGACTCATCCCCCAGGTAAAATGTTTATATAATATGCTTCAGCATATTAATTAGAAAATATAATCAAATTAATTGGAGGGCTCCCTTCTGAATGGCCCGTCTATAGTCTATTTTTCTGACTAAGGTCAGAAAAATAGACTATAGAAATGAAAGGAATAAGAAAAGAAAACATAGCCTAAATGAGAAAACAATACGTTTTAAACGAGTCAATAGAAGAAAGAAAACAGAAAGGGATTACACATAAGGGATCTTTCTGTAAATTGGATCTTCATACCTAATGGTTGAAAGAATGTAGGGCTGAATGGTCGGCCCCCACACATTTACACCTCACCAAATCTGGCCCTCGTTTCAAAAAGTTTGGACACCCCTACGTTCAGGGTCGTACTGGGGGGCACGGGGCCCACCGGGACTGCTATCCATGGCTCCCCTTTGACCACCCCCCTACTGTGACGCGTCGAGCGCACATGCATGAAGGTGACGTTCTGCACTCCTGAGTGAATGGTGCCACGCACATGTGCAGATGGTGCTGCGCGGCGCCTAAAAAGAACCTTTTATTTGTAGATGGGGAGAGGGGTCTGGCCTGTCCGACACTGCCTGCGTTAGGGGAACCACAGCCAGTTTGGAAGACAGGGGTTCCCTAACATTTGCGCATGCGGTTTTAAACCACAGAGAAAAGCCTAAAATGTTGGGGGTGTCTGCCATCTTTGATTCACCCTGAGGTTGGAAAAAATACACTGGGCAAAGCTGGTTCCAGTAGTACTTGTGCCCAATGCGCCCACCCCCAAAACCTCTGCCCCACACCAGTTCTCTCGCGAAGCCGCCTGCCACCAGACCCTACCACTCTACTAAAGGCATCACTCCTGCCATCCAGAATTGGGGTCGGGTACCCATGGGTTACAGGCCCGGATTTGTGGCGAGGCCACATATGCCCGGGCCTAGGGCGGCACATTTTTGGGGGCGGCATGCCGCCCAGCTGTCTGTGCTCCCCAGTGCTTCGGCGCACGCACGCTGGCGCTTTTGCCTAGGGACGCCTGCCCAGTGAATCCGGCGCTGCTGGGTTACCCCTTCGGATGTAGGTATAGATGCTGGTTGAAGGGTCTGTGGGTTTGCTGGTCGGTTATGGGTCTTCTGTATAGCAATTTTACTCCTTTACACAAATGTTTTCTTTGTGTTCTGCCCCCGCCCACTTCTGATAATGACAACACTTTCTGTTTAATGACGGTCAGCGGGTCCTGGATCGAGTTGCTGATAAGGAAGCTGGTAGTTGGTTAGCGGGTCCAAGCAGGTAAAAACATGGGTCACAGGTTGGTTTTCAAAAACTGGTTCCATGCAGGCAGGGCCGCCATCAGGGGGGACAGGGGGTACCGGCCCAGGCCTGAAGGGGGGCCCAGGAGTGCTGAACTTTTGAGCCTTGACAACACCAAAGCCCAAAGCCGGGCCGCCTCCTTCTGAAGCCATGAAAGCGGAAATGCTGAAAAGCCAAAGTCTCTGAAGTGGCAGAAAAGACCCAAAGTCACAAAAGGAGGCGAAGTTGAAGTCCTGAAGCCACTAGTTCAAATCCTCTGAACACCAATTTGTGTTTTTTTTTTAATCCCCTCGCCTCCAATGTATTATTTTAATTCTCTATAGGCCCCTGGCGCCAAAGTTTTTTTTAAAAAAATATTCTTTGGGGCCTCAATTTTTTTTAACTTATAAGGGGGGCCCTGGTGCTAATGTTTTTTTTTTTTTAACTTATAGGGGGGCCCTAGTCACCAATGCCTTTTTATAACGTGTGTGTTGGGGGGTTACCTTTTTGTAGCACTGATGTCTGTGTGGTCTTTTAACTGTGATGTAGAGTGGGCGGGATCTTGGGCGGGGGGTGGATGATTTCTAATGGCGGCCCTCTGCCACAAGTCACTACCGCTGCTAAGTACCATCCAGGCAATAGTGGCGTGAAGTGGTGCCCGGTGCAAGGGAAAAAAAAGTACCAATTTTGGTCTCTGTGGGGGTGCAGAATAAATTGCCATTTTTAGGTTTTCCTTCCTTGTTGTTAAAACAATTCTGTAGCACCAGAGGCAGCTCGAGAGAAGCTCAGTCTGTGCCATATTTATCTTGGCAGGACGATCTCTCTCCCCATTCTGTGTAACTGTTCTACCTGGGACACAGAATCAGTGTGTGCAGCCAACTGCCTATCTCCTGTCTCTCTCCTCTTCCAGCAACATGGACGCTGGGCGGCAGAGACAAACATGGACGCCAGCAGTATGTTAATGAGCAACTGTTCCAAATATTGCGGCCAGGCCCTGCGCGCGTGAGATGTCCGTGGCAACGTGCCCGAGAACTGCCAGGAGCACTTAGTGAGGCATCACGGAGACATTTCTTTTTTATGAGAACTTTTAGGGGGGATTTATCATTTTTTGACACAGCCCTGTCTTGTTATGGTGCCCATTGTTTGTCTCATGCCTAATTTAAGGGCAAAGAATGAAAGATATGGCAATGTATAGGGGAAGGGGCATGGAGTTTGTAACAAGGAGTGGTTTGGCTAAAGTGCTCAACTGGCAGCTCAAGGGGAGGAGCAGGGAGCCTTATACTCAAGCTGTGGGTGGGACTAGTGAACTCTAATGGCAGCATACAGAGGTGGTGGACAGTAGTAATGCGCTGGTCGTGAAAAACTCACCCACACCTGACCCCTGAGAAGCTGCATCGACCCTAACCCACCAGGCGCTCCTATTTATTACATAAAAGAAGTGCTAGGTGCGCTAGACAACAGTGATGGGATCTCCCAACCTATAAAGAGAAAAACGTTCCCAATAGTATAGTATGTTCGTTCGCTCGGTTCAGTCTTAATTTGGCGCTGACCTGGTGGCTGATAAGGCAATTGTCTCGTATAGAGACACGTATTTGGCAATATTATGGGTCAATGTGAGATAGTAGGAGAGTTACACACTGTGTTATTAAATAATTGGCTTTATTTAAAGAATAATAAAAAAAAAAGCCCCCCTGAGGAAGTATTACTGAATACGAAACGCGTTGGGCTGTATTATTCTTTAAATAAAGCCAATTATTTATTAACACAGTGTGTAACTCTCCTACTATCTCACATTGACCCATAATATTGCCAAATACGTGTCTCTATACGAGACAATTGCCACCAGGTCAGCGCCAAATTAAGACTGAACCGAGCGAACGACATCCGCACGAGGAGACTGCAAAGAAAAGCACACCCTATGATCCCATTGTGAATCTGAGCGGCGGACCCGCTTACCGCAACGGTACAACACTTCGCCCTCGAGGTTAACTTCTTCACTGCAGGGACGTCGGAAGATCGTAAGAGCCACTCCTGATCCTAGCGAGTACGAAGTGACACGGCGCCTAAGTACGAGCACAATCCTTGCACTTCTGACAGACAATCCAGGTTTCGCAATTACTGGGCCACTGTGGGGTAAGCGCGGACGGTTATCACCGCCCACTGATTTTACTTACCATACTGCACTATTGGAGTTATCTTTCCCTAGGTACAAAGTCCTTTTTGATGCAAGCAAGTACTGGATTTAAACATCTATATGCATGATAACTACCATACCTTTGTGAGTAGTTCCAATTATTGATTTTAAACAGTCCTTTGGCACAAACATATTATACTATTGGGAACGTTTTTCTCTTTATAGGTTGGGAGATCCCATCACTGTTGTCTAGCGCACCTAGCACGTCTTTTATCTATTTTATCTGAAACGTGGATTAGTGGATTCACATATTATAGGTGCTGCTCTACCATACAAAAAGAAAACTAAAGAAATAAGGCGCTGTATCTTCGACCCCCCCTGTTCAGACGCTCCTATTTATTAGCCCGCCCCAGCATGATGTCACAGAAGGGGCTGGGCAAGCCAAGGCATGAGTATTTAAAAAAGTTCAGCCCGCAAACTTTGTGCGGAAGTCGAACCGAACCCAGGGGTCTACCTGCACATAAATGAGGCCAGGACTTGGATGGAAAAGGTCCTAACCTGGAAGAGTGGAGGGGTATCACCCAAAGGTATCAGGCCACCAGGGCCGCCATCAGGGGGGGACAGGGGGGACAAGCGTACCGGGCCCGGGCATGAAGGGGGGCCCGGCAGCGCTGCATTTTTTGAAGATCCGGGCCCCCCTTACGAGCGCCCGAGCCGTACGTCTTGCCTCTGTGCTGCCGAATGCGGAAGTGCCGAAAAGCCGAAGCCGATGCGCCGAAAAGACCCGAAGTCACGGAAAAAGCCGAAGTCACGAAGCGCCGAAAAGACCCGAAGTCACGAAAACAGCCGAAGCCGAAGTCCTGAAGCAGCGCAAAGACCCGAAGTCACGAAAGGAGGTGAAGTTGAAGTACTGAAGCCGTGAGTTCAATTCTACTGAACACCAGTTTGTGTATTTTTTTTTTTTAATCTCCTGGCCACCAATGTATTATTTTAATATTCTATAGGCCCCTGCAACCAATCTTTTTTTTTAAAACATGTTTTTTTGGGGCCCCAATTTTTTTTTTAACTCGTAAGGGGCCCCTGACGCCAATGTTTTTTTTTTTTTTCAAAAAATTTTTTTTTTTTTTTTTAAATTTTTTTTTGGGGCCCCAATTTGTTTTTAACTTGTAAGGGGGCCCCTGCCGCCAATGTTTTTTTTTTTTTTTTTCAAAAAAACTTTTTTTTTTTTCAAATTTTTTTTTGGGGCCCCAATTTGTTTTTAACTTATAAGGGGGCCCCTGCCGCCAATGTTTTTTGTTTTTTTTTCAAAAAAATTTTTTTTTTTTTTTTTCAAATTTTTTTTTGGGGCCCCAATTTGTTTTTAACTTATAAGGGGGCCCCTGCCGCCAATGTTTTTTTTTTTTCAAAAAATTTTTTTTTTTTTTAATTTTTTTTTGGGGCCCCAATTTGTTTTTAACTTATAAGGGGGCCCCTGACGCCAATGTTTTTTTTTTTTTTTTCAAAAAAATTTTTTTTTTAAATTTTTTTTTGGGGCCCCAATTTTTTATAAGGGGGCCCTGACCATCAATAGCTCTTTACAACTTGTGTGGGGGGGGTTACTTTTTTAGCGCTGATGTCTGTGTGGTCTTTTAACTGCGATGTGGAGTGGGCGGGAAATGGGGTGGAGCTTGGTCGTCAGTGTGGGCGGGGCCCAGGGGGCCCCAAAAATTTTGTTGTACGGGGCCCCGTGATTTCTAATGGCGGCCCTGCAGGCCACTATTGGAGAGTGGGGGGATAGGGGTGGATGCATATACCGGACCACTAGCAGTTAGGTGGGATTCAAGGTCTTTAAAGGAAAGGTGTGCCTATTAATTGAAGACTGATTTCCCTGCAACATCTGTAATTGAATGCATGTCAAGAAAAGCATGTACTGGAGTGAGTAAAGTGTGCCTGGTGTGGAAGATCTTAGTGTTCCTGTAAATAAAAAAGCTTTTGGTTAATTTTTATCATTGAGTTTCGTGTGGTGAGTGTCAAATGGGGTTAACTTCCCCTTTAAAATCTGGAAGACCCTCCCACAAACTAATGGTCCCCATAGACGCGACGATTCTTCTTGCCGAACGACCGATTTTAGGGAAGCCCGACCGATCCTTCGAAATTATCCTGCGGTTAGTGGTATTCGAACGATCGTACATCTTACGATTTTTCGGCCGACATCTGTCGGGAAATTGATCGGCCAGGTCTAAAAATCTTTGTCGGTCCCAGTGCAATCTCTCTTTGTTTGCAGGGCCAAGCAGGCAGCTCCCCTTTGTTTTCCAGGTAAATTGGTCTTTTTAGTTGATGGTAGATTCGTACGATCGTACGATCGTTCTGAGAAGATCGTGGTCTCACGATCAGGATCTGATCTTTTAAAAATCTCAACATCTATGGCCAGCTTAAGCCATGTCAAGGGGAGTATCTTGGTATTTCATTGGTTTTTAGATATTGGCCAGATTATTGTTGGGGTTTCACAACTGAAAACTGAACAGAAAGTTGAGACCTGAACAGACCTGAGAAAAACCGAACTGTTCGGGTCAAAACCAACCCTAGACGCCGCCCTGGCCGGGGTATAAATATCAGTGAGTTCAGAAATGGTTAATCACATCCTCTCCCATCACGACTAGTAGAAACTGCTCTTGTTTATTTGCTAATTGTGCAGCGCCAGAGCTGGAGGGGGTTCACATGAAATCCCGGCTGTCGTCAGGTGCCAAGTATAAGGCAATTAATTGGTTCCAGCCCATTTACACATTGTCTCCCTCCGCGCCCGCTGGCAAGGTGACGGTGATCCCTGTGTGCCTGACGCTTTCATTAAATCCCTCCGCTGTCGGTGCGAGTGTTAAATACAATTAGCGGTGATTTTCCGGGGCCCCCGTTGTGCCTCATTCTCTCAAACACGAGGAGAGAAAATAATCCCCGCCGGAATGAAAGGGAAGCGAGTCTCTGGAGTTTAATGGCGCCATTGGTCACGGGTGACGTGGTTGGCGCTTTGATGCCTCACAAGTAATGATTCCTTTATGAAATGGCTCTTGTTGTCTCGGGGCATGAAATCTCCCGGAGACATTTTTATCCCTGGCTACAAATCTGCCCTACTTACCTGTCTGCCACCTTCATGGGCCACTTTTCTCCTCAGTCATTGAGTCTGACAGCTCTGAGGTAATTCACTGACCCCCACGTACTCCTCGCTTCATACTTTAACCCCTTCACCTGCTCTGCCCATCTTTCCATAATCCCTGTCCCCATAACTCCTCCCCTTTTAAACCTGTCGCCATATAACTCCTCCCCTAACTTTCTCTCATTGTCCAATCACCTGTCCTAAAACATATCTCCTAATAGCACCCACTCCCTCCCAGAACCATGTCACCTGCACCTAGAACTCCTTCCCTAACAGCACCCACTATCTTCCACTGTCCAATTACCTTTCCCACATAACTCCTCCCCTTATAAAACCCATAACCCCTCCCCTAATAGCATCTGTTCCTATAACACCTCCCTCAATAGCACGTCCCCATAACTCCTCCCCAATAGCACCTGTCCCCATAACTCCTCCCCTAATAGCACCTGTCCCCATAACTCCTCCCCTAATAGCACCTGTCCCTATAACTCCTCCCCTAATAGCACCTGTCCCCCATAACTCCTCCCCTAATAGCACCTATCCCCTAATAGCATCTGTCCCCATAACTCCTCCCCTAATAGCACCTGTCCCCATAACTCCTCCCCTAATAGCACGTGTCCCCATAACTCCTCCCCTAATAGCACCTATCCCCTAATAGCACCTGTCCCCATAACTCCTCCCCTAATAGCACCTGTCCCCCATAACTCCTCCCCTAATAGCACCTATCCCCTAATAGCATCTGTCCCCATAACTCCTCCCCTAATAGCACCTGTCCCCATAACTCCTCCCCTAATAGCACGTGTCCCCATAACTCCTCCCCTAATAGCACCTGTCCCCATAACTCCTCCCCTAATAGCACCTGTCCCCATAACTCCTCCCCTAATAGCACCTGTCCCCATAACTCCTCCCCTAATAGCACCTGTCCCTATAACTCCTCCCCTAATAGCACCTGTCCCCATAACTCCTCCCCTAATAGCACCTGTCCCTATAACTCCTCCCCTAATAGCACCTGTCCCCCATAACTCCTCCCCTAATAGCACCTATCCCCTAATAGCATCTGTCCCCATAACTCCTCCCCTAATAGCACCTGTCCCCATAACTCCTCCCCTAATAGCACCTGTCCCCATAACTCCTCCCCTAATAGCACCTGTCCCCATAACTCCTCCCCTAATAGCACCTGTCCCTATAACTCCTCCCCTAATAGCACCTGTCCCCATAACTCCTCCCCTAATAGCACGTGTCCCCATAACTCCTCCCCAATAGCACCTGTCCCCATAACTCCTCCCCTAATAGCACCTGTCCCCATAACTCCTCCCCTAATAGCACCTGTCCCCCATAACTCCTCCCCTAATAGCACCTATCCCCTAATAGCATCTGTCCCCATAACTCCTCCCCTAATAGCACCTGTCCCCATAACTCCTCCCCTAATAGCACGTGTCCCCATAACTCCTCCCCTAATAGCACCTGTCCCCATAACTCCTCCCCTAATAGCACCTGTCCCCATAACTCCTCCCCTAATAGCACCTGTCCCCATAACTCCTCCCCTAATAGCACCTGTCCCTATAACTCCTCCCCTAATAGCACCTGTCCCCATAACTCCTCCCCTAATAGCACCTGTCCCTATAACTCCTCCCCTAATAGCACCTGTCCCCCATAACTCCTCCCCTAATAGCACCTATCCCCTAATAGCATCTGTCCCCATAACTCCTCCCCTAATAGCACCTGTCCCCATAACTCCTCCCCTAATAGCACCTGTCCCCATAACTCCTCCCCTAATAGCACCTGTCCCCATAACTCCTCCCCTAATAGCACCTGTCCCTATAACTCCTCCCCTAATAGCACCTGTCCCCATAACTCCTCCCCTAATAGCACCTGTCCCCATAACTCCTCCCCTAATAGCACCTGTCCCTATAACTCCTCCCCTAATAGCACCTGTCCCCATAACAGCACCCACTCTCTCTCTCTCAGTGTCCAATGACATGTCACAATACAACATCTGTTCTCTCCCAATGCCCATTCAATTGTCTCCGCAATTCCTCCCATAAAAGCGCCTGATCTTTACTAGTATCTTTCACTATAAATCCTCCCTACCAGTTACTACTGTTTTCCAGTCACTGTCCTAAAACTCCACTGCACCTACTCTCTCCCAGTTCCCAATCACCTGTCCTTATAACTCCTCCCCTAACAGCACCCACTCTCTCCCAGTTCCCAATCATCTGTGTAATGCACTTCCATTTCATTAAAGGCAAAGTATACCCTCTATAGAAATAGGCTTAGACATTCCTTCAGGCAAAGGCTGAACCTGCTGGGTGTGTCTTATCTCAGTCTCAGCTACTATATAACTGGGAAGGATACTGGTGGCTCTTTATACAGTACAAAGTGATGATGAAGAGAATTTTGTGTTTATTATATTGGTCCTAAAGACACAATTGTATATTTTCCCAGATTTGATTTTTATCTATTTGCATTTTTTTTGGGGGTTTTAAATGAACTTATCTTAACTTTTATTATTCCGAGTGTGAGCCCCTTGCTTTAATCATTGGAGAAATACTTATCTAATGGAGAAGGGAGGCGTTTGGCAGGCGGCAGCTCGGCTACTCCAAGGTTTATTCAATGAGACTGTGTATCAGCAGCCATCAGCGGCCGCGCCAAATGATAAAGAACCATAAAGGAAGGAGAATATTTAAGAGCGGAATCACCTTGCCACTGACACATTGTTAAAAGTTAATTAAATGCTCATTAAAAACGCTTTATGGTAAGTGTTCCAGGGTGGGGAGATAGAAGGGAGAAAAAAATTGCCTTTCCCAGGAGCCACGCTTAGCTGGCTGCTTCCACTACTTTAATGGTCATTGTTAATGAGGCGGAAAGGGGAGTCCAGTTCCAAATGAGCTTTTCATAAAGAGATATATATATTTGTAATGTTAAAAATGTGCTTCCCTGTGCCCTTAGTTGAAGATTCCTCTACAAAACTTTGTTCTGTTTTTAGATTGTAAGCTCCATTGATCAGGACAATGTAATAACCCATCTGCTGTATGGGTATGGAAAGTGAGGTGGTAGTTCAAGTGACAAAGGTATCAATGCTGCCCAAATGGTAGGCTCCTCATCCTGGGCGCAGTGGGGTTCAGTCACTTTTAAGGGCCACTTTCATTTTACATTGATCGGACCGAAGTCCAAAAAGCATTTCTGAAAGGTGGGACTGAGTTGTCTTGCCTCCTTCTCCTAATGGGCAGAGAAAGCATTTTTTGGATTTGCTCCATTCCTTCTGTAATTTGGGCCCCCAGTAATGGGTTAATAGAGCAGATACAAGCAGATAATGACCTCAGCCACATGCTAAGTGTATGTAGATTTAGCTTGTCATCTGCTCCCGATTCTCCTACACGTTGACCTTGATTGTCCTTCGGATTCAATCAGCGGAATGCGTTGAGGGGGACCTTTGTCGGATTAGATAAAGTTCTCATAGATAGACTGAATTACTTAACGGCTGAAGGAAGACATTTCCAGCTGCTGATGTTTAATGTAAATTAAATATACATAAGATCTGCGCTGTTGTGGATGTTGGGGTACAAAGCACTTATTGATGAACTGCATATTTACAGGGGCAACTGTGCTGGTCACAAAGGGCAGCAGATTCCCGGTGCTCATTAAATTACAGATCGTAGAAGAAATACTGCATCTTCTGGAACTCTTACAACTTTGCCACCTTCAAGGCGCCATCTTTGCCATCCCTGAGCAACCTGGAACCAGAGTCTCCAGCTTGGAATCAGGCCCTAGGGTAGATATTCTCCAGTCTTCTCTAAAACTGAACTTTCATGAACTTGAGCAAGGCTGGAGTAGAAAGAACGCCACAGAATATTGACCATTCCTCTTCAAACTGCGGACTCATCTGTGGGCCCAAGTTGGTCCCCTTTTCTAGAATTATTGATCATGGTAAGTTCACATATTAGCTGGGCTCAGTGGAAAATCTCATCAATTGAAGACCATATCAGGCCATGACTGCAGAGCACCCCGTACATGATATTACTGATGGAATTTGCTGCCTCTGAGCATTCTGGGACCCCATGTTACTAATTATTTGTCCACAAGTTATTGACATTGGAATTTAAAATTGGGGGGTCTAGTGTAAAAGTGCATATTTTATTCTTCTTCTCTTCTGGACTCACATTAAGTTGAGCAAGCCTGGTGTCTAAAGAAGCCCACAGAAAAGAAGATACTGAGCGTTCCTCTGCAAACCCATTTGTGGGCACAAAGTGGTCCCCTCTTCCCAAAAATTCATTATGGAAAGTTCATATATTAGGTGAACTCTGCAAAGGACCACAATATAAGCTTCCTGATAGCTTAAGGACCTTCCTTTATTGTTTTTGATGTGAAACAACCTGATCTTTTTGTGTATGTCCATCTTGTTGCTACTCCTTATCGGTAGCATGAGTTATGGTGGGGCTGTGGTGCATTGCCTTGCCAAAATGACTTAATTTCATCCTAGAGGGTGACCCATAAGTTAAGGAGCCTTCAAGTCATCTTGGAGCATAAACTGCTTCATGCTCATTCTGTCTGCAAGCTCTACTATAGAGACACTCTATCCTAAGAGAGAATCAGGCCACCTGATGGTGAGGTGGCCCTTACAATACAATGAGGCCCCCTCAATGCCTATGAATACTCAGATTGGGTGTAAACATCATTTAAACTTTTTTAAATATGCTTTTTCCTTTACACAGGACCTGCCCTCACCCTCTCTGGCCAGGATAGTCTCGGTGCCAGATTAATGTTGTGCACAGCTATGCTTTTCTCTGGCAACTGCAAGCCAATCAATACATCTGAGGGCTGAGATGGAAGATGCATTACTGAGATGTGGATGATGACACCTTCAGACTGTAGAATGCCTTGGCAACTGTCTTAGAAATGGGCTTGCCCTGCCGCTCTTCGGGAACATAGAATGTGACAGCAGATTAAAGACTCTCATCCCACCCTGTCCCGGCTTTCTGCCTGCACTCGGACGCCAAAGCCAATTTGATCTTTGATCTTGGTTCATCATTAGAATCCATCTTCCTGGCAGTTTCCATCTAAGCGGCTGCTCTGCCACTTTATAGATATAAGTTTTCATGCTACACTGTAATATGAGCTCTCTAGCCTCTTAATGACTTTAACGCTACATTTCTGAGGCCTTTAAAGATTGTTCCTATTAAGTTGTCTCCCAAGACATAATCTTATGGTGGTCGTCTGAGTGGTTGAACTAGATGGAGATGCCTCCTGACAAGAATCCAAAACTGCTCTGCCTTCCACTTACATTCCCTGCTGCCCTGAGAGAAAGCTCTGGCTTTATTATGCTTCCTCTATAAATAATTTACAGTGGTAACTTGTGCCTTTATAACATCATAACCAAGCTTCCTCCCAGGGCTCCATGGGAATACTGGTAGATTACAAAGAGAAATGCGTAGGCACCCTAGAGAGTCACAATTCAAACCACTCTGTACATTGACTTATAAAATAAAGATTCAGATTTTTATAAAGGAGATACAATACAGGCCTGCCAGACAAAGTGACAAGGCAGAATTGGAAAGAGAAAAATAAATAAAAGGTGAGGAAATACAGGTAGTGTGCAGAGAAAGAGAATCAGTAAAATTGGAGGTGTGGGAACTGCTGTCTTAAGGGATCAAAGCCTGGGGCCTCTCAGATGAGAAGTTGTAGGAGTGCAAGAAATCTTAATAACTTTTTGTTTGTGCAGGGCTGCATGCCTGTAGTACCAATAATGATAGCATAGTGTAGTAGCAGTGGATAATAGTCTCTAGAAATGGACTTTGACTGTGGGATACCAGGTATTGCTTTCCAGCTTTCTACTCCATAGTTTAACTGGTTATAAGCAAAGCCACACCCCTTTTTAGCTAGCCACACCCATGTTTATCCAAATCCTTGCTCTAGTCTTGACATTCAAGCAGGACTTGAGTCTATGAGTATCTAGTAGAACAAATAAGGGTTCTTGCTAAATATGTCCCTTAATGGCCTTCAGCCTGGACCCTTCCCGTCAAGTCTCTTATCCCCCCAAAATTTGGAAACCACTATCTGCAAAATGAGGAGCTTTATTCACAATCCAAAATAGACCTGACCCAACTGGCTCATAATTTCTACCAGCATCCCTAGCCCTTTCCTTTAACCTTCTTACATCCCAGTCACAGTATAATTTCAATTCCAAAGTTGGGGCTGTTGCTCAAAGAGCTTACACTTAATTTCTCAATGAGAAAGGCAGTCAGATAACTGGTGAAACGTCTTCAAGAAAAAAACACAGCAAGTCCAGTTGATTTGACTTATTTCTACATACAGTGGTGTGCAAAACTATTTGCCCCCTTCCTGATTTCTTATTCTTTTGCATGTTTGTCACACAAAATGTTTCTGATAATCAAACACATTTAACTATTAGTCAAAGATAACACAAGTAAACACAAAATGCAGTTTTTAAATGAGGGTTTTTATTATTTAGGGAGAAAAGAAATCCAAATCTACATTTTCATGTGTGAAAAAGTAATTGCCCCCTGAACCTAATAACTGGTTGGGCCACCCTTAGCAGCAATAACTGCAATCAAGCGTTTGCGATAACTTGCAACGAGTCTCTTACAGCGCTCTGGAGGAATTTTGGCCCATTCATCTTTGCAGAATTGTTGTAATTCAGCTTTATTTGAGGGTTTTCTAGCATGAACCGCCTTTTTAAGGTCATGCCACAACATCTCAATAGGATTCAGGTCAGGACTTTGACTAGGCCACTCCAAAGTCTTCATTTTGTTTTTCTTCAGCCATTCAGAGGTGGATTTGCTGGTGTGTTTTGGCTCATTGTCCTGCTGCAGCACCCAAGATCGCTTCAGCTTGAGTTGACGAACAGATGGCCGGACATTCTCCTTCAGGATTTTTTGGTAGACAGTAGAATTCATGGTTCCATCTATCACAGCAAGTCTTCCAGGTCCTGAAGCAGCAAAACAAGCCCAGACCATCACACTACCACCACCATATTTTACTGTTGGTATGATGTTCTTTTTCTGAAATGCTGTGTTACTTTTACGCCAGATGTAATGGGAAGCGCACCTTCCAAAAAGTTCAACTTTTGTCTTGTCGGTCCACAAGGTATTTTTCCAAAAGTCTTGGCAATCATTGAGATGTTTTTTTAGCAAAATTGAGACGAGCCTTAATGTTCTTTTTGCTTAAAAGTGGTTTGCGCCTTGGAAATCTGCCATGCAGGCCGTTTTTGCCCAGTCTCTTTCTTATGGTGGAGTCGTGAACACTGACCTTAATTGAGGCAAGTGAGGCCTGCAGTTCTTTAGATGTTGTCCTGGGGTCTTTTGTGGCCTCTCGGATGAGTTGTCTCTGCGCTCTTGGGGTCATTTTGGTCGGCCGGCCACTCCTGGGAAGGTTCACCACTGTTCCATGTTTTTGCCATTTGTGGATAATGGCTCTCACTGTGGTTCGCTGGAGTCCCAAAGCTTTAGAAATGGCTTTATAACCTTTGAAATTGAACTCAGGTGTGATAAACCACAGTTAAGTTATTTTTTTACAAGGGGGGCAATCACTTTTTCACACAGGCCCATGTAGATTTGGAGTTTTTTTTCTCCCTTAATAACGTAAACCTTCATTTAAAAACTGCATTTTGTGTTCAATTATGTTATCTTTGACTAATAGTTAACGGTTTTTGATGAGCAGAAACATTTAAGTGTGACAAACATGCAAAAGAATAAGAAATCAGGAAGGGGGCACATAGTTTTGCACACCACTGTATATACTATGACCTGGATAAATGAGAATCTTCGCAAACAGCTTACACTCTAATTCTCATTCCACAGTCTTCTCTTGATCCTTCTTCATCCGCTAATTCCTAGCAGATGGACTATTGAAATAATCAAAAGAGAGACTCCTTGTCCCAAGAGCTTATAATCTAACAGTCATTACTTTCCTTGGTTCCCCTATATATTGATTTATCCTGGTCTGATTTTTCTCCCATTCTCTAAATCTCTCGCTCCATATTCTCATGGTTACATTCTCCTGTCTCCCCCCAACCTTCATCTCTCTCTCTTTCACTCTTCTTTCTTTACTCCACTCGCCCCCTTTGTTTTTGGCATATACCCCCTTCTCCGCTACCTCCTGCTCCTCCGCTCCTGTTCTTCCTTCTTACAAGAGGTGAGCCCATCTGCTGAGGGGGCTCTGACAGACTGCGAGAGACAGATGGGCTGCCATGCTAATGTTTCTTCCTCTCTCCCCCCTCCAATTTGATATTTAAAGAAGAAATTAATCAGATTATTCTCTCTCAGAGAGATTTATGCACCTATCCCTGTGACTGTTCCAACCGATGCCACTCAAGCTAACAGCACAGATTCCTGCCAGGGATGGAGCCCTAGACAAATTGTGCCTGTTACTTCTAATTCACAAAAACAATGTATCAGAGAAATGGAAAAATAAGTAGAGTGCAAGCTCTATGGCCACTGGCACAAAGGGCATATTGAGCTGATCTGATTGGAAACAGACAGCTCCTCACCTGATGGGATTTTCAAGCCAATCTGATCAATCTCTGACCAACCAGCAAACAGCAGAGCTTGCAATCGATTCTATGACTCCAATGACAGGGAAATTAAACTCTAGCATCTCTATAGCAGACCCGCAGTGTCTCTCCTTCTGCCCGTCGCTCCCCCATAGAGACTATTACTATAGGGATTAACATTTGGAGACTTTCCCTATAGCGACTAATTAGCAATACTTCTGAAACAATGAAGCAGAAGCCAGCTGATGAATGTAGCTGAAGCTGGCTGATTATACACCATAAATCTATAGATATAGATAGACCCTGCCACTCTAAGCTGAGCCCCTCCCCTTTTATTAGTGGTCGGTGGAGGATGCTGGGAGTTATAGTGCAACAGCAGCAGCAGGCAGGTTAGTTCCCTTGCAGATGAATTGTGTGTTTCACTCTGCCCTCACCCAGATGTCAGTACAAACCATTATATTTAATGACCCACAGAACAGAAATATCCTACGTCTGCTCATATACACAGTGAAGTGCAATGCTCGGGGCTATACTGACACCTTTTGTGTGGACCTGGCACTGCAGCGTAACATATTATTATACTATAACGCTTCAATTGCCAGCGGAATTTTACATTTTATTTTTTTACTTTTTTTTAACATTCTGTGCTCATTTTAGGGGTATTTCCCCCGGGGGGGGGGGGTTTTGATTACCTAGGAAAAGTATTTTTTTCAGGAAAACCTGAACATTCTAAATCTGCCTTTGTTTGTATATGTAACAAAAGGCTCTAAGTTTGCCCAGGAGCAGTAACCCATAGTAATCAATAAGATGTTTGCATTTAAACAGGTGATCAGTAAATGCTACCTGCCAATTGGTTGCCATGGGTTACTGCTCCTGTGCAAACTTAGTATCTTTATTACATAGTCCCCTTAGAGCTCTATATACCAAAAAAAATGTAATTTCTATTTTTCACAATATTGGGAATTATACCATAAAAATACTTTATTTTATGCTCAAAAATTCAACTGATTTGAAAAGCCTTAAGTGTCTTGAATGTGCCAACTCCGGATATGTATAGTTTTATGGAGATTTCTGATTTCTACGGATCAAAAATTCCCAGCAGTAAATGACTGAATTTCAATGCACTACAGAAGAATATGGCGTACTTTTTGGATTCCAAAGCCAATAAATCCTGGAACAGTAGGTTTACCCCAGGAAAGCATATATTTTTAAAAAGAACAGATTCTGTCGAATCCAAAATGGGTCTCCATGTCTTTCTGCTCCAAGCAATGCTTTCCCGAAATTGTCGGTTTTGATGAAATAGCTAAAAATCGCTTCAAAGCTTCCATTCTGTAGCAACTTATCTTCCACATAGCATAAGGTGCCAAGAGAAAACATCCTAAATATAAACGCCAGAGGTCTTCTGAACAGTTTGATGCCTGATATGCATAGATTTACCAAACTATGTGGCATACAGAGGCACCCAAATGACAACAGTGCATATAAATTTTCATGTCTGACACTTTGGCTGCTGCAATATAGGCACCCGGTATGTGTATTATGTGCCATAATTCCCCCCTAACAGTAAGGAAATAAATAATAAAGGCCAGTTTAAAGGTGCTTAGAATTATCCATTCTATAACATAGTTAAAGTGAACCGCCCCTTTAAACAAATACTGTCGCTGGAATACAAGAGGGGTCACTTTTTACCCCGGGGGTGCAAGTGCAAGAGCACTAAGGGGTGCAATGGCAGACAGACATGAATTAGGGGCGGTGCAGAGGTTCTGTTCTGCTGATATCAATGAATGAAGAAGGTAATATATCATCAATATACCTCTTGAAGAAAAGCTGATTTTGATTGGATTTCTATATATATCCTAGAACTGGGTGTGAAACTGGTCGGAGCCACAAAATTTCAAAACCACTCAACATTAAATTCAAGGTAAATCGTTAAATTCCATTTACAAACAAATAAAAAATTTTAATTAAAGGGCATGAAAAGACAAAACAATAAAATCCCATGTTTACTTTCTTTAATGAAAAAGAAACCTATCCCCAATATATTCTAATTAAAAAATGTGTACTGTTTTTATAAGACTGACTGTATGCAGTGAAATTCTCCCTTCATTTACTGCTGTGGATAGGAATTGTCAGACAGTCCATAACTGCTCTGCAGGGAAACAATCATACTTATGAACAGCAGGGGGAGCCCCCGTCTTACTTACCAGCCATGCAGAACTCAACCAGCTTTGTTCGCTTCCCTGAGTAGAGATTTGTATTGGATTTTATTTTCGCTTTTACATCCCCTTTACTGTTTCCAACTCCAGCTGCAGGGACAAAGATCATGGAGTCAGATTTAAACAGATAAACTGGGATTCTATTTGGAGGATTATTTTGCTGCAGCCACTGGTTCTGAGTTGGAGAAAGTTTGTATTAAACAATACAAAAACTATAAAATCCACATTAGATTACATGACAACACAGGACCCAGTGCAGTCTGTATATTCTGATTATTAATTAGTCTTGCTGTATCGGCTTCTGGCAGATATTATTTAACTTCTACTGTTTTGATCATTTATTATGATCCCTAAGCAGCCCAGACCGCACTGAGCATGTGCACAAAAGTTACAAGATGGTGACCCCCTGTGGCCAACTTTGAAAACATAAATCATTTGTTGGATTAGGCTTGTGGTGCAGTAAGTTCATGTTTATGTGTAGCATACAGAATTCAGTATTTCGAGCATTATTATATTTTAGACTTTACTTCCCCTTTAAATTATGTAGACCAATAGATTGGTTTGAATTTCACCTTTAAATTAACCTTTTAATGAACTTTTAGTATGATGTAGATTTGGCCATTCTATAACACACTTAAAGTTTACCTGAAGGTGAACCACCTCTTTAAGCTTGTGCCTGATGTAGATAAAGAAGACTCAGTGGGGTTCATTTATCAACACTGGGCAAATTTGCACATGGGCAGTAACCCATGGCAACCAATCAAATAGCTGCATTCATTGTTCTACTTGCAGCTGGCTTTAAAATGCTACTCACTGATTGGTTGCTATAGGTAACTGCCCATGGGCAAATTTGCCCAGTTTTGATAAATGAGCCCCAGTGTGAGTTGCTCTCCCCACAAGGTGGAGCTGTGGAGCACACTGTTCTCATTCCCAGACTCAGATTTGAACCCCCAGCCCATGGCCTCTCGTGACCCCCTGAATTAGCCGGGGCAGGTATGTCACTCATTTCCTTCCTCTCTGCTCTCTGCAGGACTCTCTGCATGACTCTGCTTTCCTAACACAACACACATCAGATTTAAGGAATCCGGGAATGGGACAAACTGACCTGCCCACAGCCCAGTGTAAGGGGGGCACTAGGACAAACAGACAGAACCAGGACATCACTCACACAGCTCAGCTGCTTGTTCACAGACACTACCAAAGGAGCAATCTGATTGGCCAGTGCAAAGGAGCGTTGTAGTTGTGCAGTGCTACATTGTTCTTTTTTAATGGAATGAGGCCAATTTCAGCTGGGGGGCCAACATGTGCAGTGCCAACTCTCACCATCGCTGGAGGATGAACCTCAGACAAGTCACTTTATACCCAGAACTGGTAAGTAATCTGTATTATACATGAGTTATAGAAGCATGTCTCTGTGTATATACAGGGAACTCTGAGTATCACTCATGTATTATAAGGGATAATGTACCCCCTACTGTAAATGATAAGGATATTAGAAGTCACTGAGGGGTTGTTCTGTGACCATATAAAGGCACAAGGCTGCAGGCTGAGTTATACAGGGAACTCTGAGTATCACTCATGTATTATAAGGGATAATGTACCCCCTACTGTAAATGATAAGGATATTAGAAGTCACTGAGGGGTTGTTCTGTGACCATATAAAGGCACAAGGCTGCAGGCTGAGTTATACAGGGAACTCTGAGTATCACTCATGTATTATAAGGGATAATGTACCCCCTACTGTAAATGATAAGGATATTAGAAGTCACTGAGGGGTTGTTCTGTGACCATATAAAGGCACAAGGCTGCAGGCTGAGTTATACAGGGAACTCTGAGTATCACTCATGTATTATAAGGGATAATGTACCCCCTACTGTAAATGATAAGGATATTAGAAGTCACTGAGGGGTTGTTCTGTGACCATATAAAGGCACAAGGCTGCAGGCTGAGTTATACAGGGAACTCTTGAGTATCACTCATGTATTATAAGGTATAATGTACCCCCTACTGTAAATGATAAGGATATTAGAAGTCACTGAGGGGTTGTTCTGTGACCATATAAAGGCACAAGGCTGCAGGCTGAGTTATACAGGGAACTCTGAGTATCACTCATGTATTATAAGGGATAATGTACCCCCTACTGTAAATGATAAGGATATTAGAAGTCACTGAGTGGTTGTTCTGTGACCATATAAAGGCACAAGGCACAAGGCTGAGTTATACAGGGAACTCTGAGTATCACTCATGTATTATAAGGGATAATGTACCCCCTACTGTAAATGATAAGGATATTAGAAGTCACTGAGTGGTTGTTCTGTGACCATATAAAGGCACAAGGCTGCAGGCTGAGTTATACAGGGAACTCTGAGTATCACTCATGTATTATAAGGGATAATGTACCCCCTACTGTAAATGATAAGGATATTAGAAGTCACTGAGTGGTTGTTCTGTGACCATATAAAGGCACAAGGCACAAGGCTGAGTTATACAGGGAACTCTGAGTATCACTCATGTATTATAAGGGATAATGTACCCCCTACTGTAAATGATAAGGATATTAGAAGTCACTGAGTGGTTGTTCTGTGACCATATAAAGGCACAAGGCTGCAGGCTGAGTTATACAGGGAACTCTGAGTATCACTCATGTATTATAAGGGATAATGTACCCCCTACTGTAAATGATAAGGATATTAGAAGTCACTGAGTGGTTGTTCTGTGACCATATAAAGGCACAAGGCTGCAGGCTGAGTTATACAGGGAACTCTGAGTATCACTCATGTATTATAAGGGATAATGTACCCCCTACTGTAAATGATAAGGATATTAGAAGTCACTGAGTGGTTGTTCTGTGACCATATAAAGGCACAAGCCAGCTATAAAAAGGGGAACAATTATAGCATTGCTGATAAAACTGTGTTCTCATGGCAAATGCGTAGCAGTAAAGGGTAGTCGTTCTCTTTTAAATGAGTACAGGTAAGAGAACTGTTATCCAAAATGTTCTGAATGTTTTCCCGATAAGGGGTCTTAATTTGAATCACCATACTTGAAGACTGCTAAAAAATAATTTAAACATTTATTTAACCCAATAGGATTATTTTGTCCCCAGTAAGAATGAATTGTACTTTAGTAGGGATACAGTACAAGGTACTATTTGATTTAAATAGAGTCTATGGGGCGTGTGGCTTTTCCGTAACTTTGAGCTTTCTGGATAACAGAATTCCAGATAACGGATCCCATACCTGTATTAATAGTCTCAAGCCCAATACTATGGCAATGGACATGACACCATATACCCAGCAGGGAAGTTTAATCTGTAGTTCAGTAAGTGACAGCAGGAGTGTATCCAGTCTATTCGCTGATCTATAAGAAGATAAACACAAGTACTGATGTGATCATTAGGAATTGTGTGATCCCCTACACCCACCTGGCGACACCCCAATCCACGTAATCCCACCCAGATCCACCCAAACTCCACCCTTCAGCTTCAAGACCCACCCCTTTTATAGCAGTCCAGGGGCACACATTTTAATAGGGGTCCCTGCCATTCCCCAGTACAGGGGGAATTATACCTTTACAGGTCTTATTGTGGTCTGTATATTATAACCTGTATATATATATATATATATATATATATATATATATATATATATATATATATATATATATATATATATGTGTGTGTGTGTTTGGAGAGAGAAAGAGAGAAAAAGAGAGCGACCATTTGTCCACTAGAGGCCACTGTTTAATTGTTAAAGGGGTGGTTCACATTTAAGTTAAAGGACCAGGCACATCAAAAAAATTTTTTTTTTACTAATTTGTTAGTATACATTGAAAAAAAAACACCAAGACATATTAAACTTCAATAGCGCAAAGTCTTTATTAAGAAATAACTTACCGAAACTCCGCTTGCGATACTCTTCAGAAAACGTTCCATTGTGTGGATTTGCGTCCCTGCCTTCCTTATAGGAGATAGCCAGGGAGGAGAAATTGAGCGCCACGCGATGGATTGTCGCCCTGCGGCCTTTTCTGAAGAGGAGCGCAAGTGGAGTTTCATTAAGTAATTTCTTAATAAAGACTTTGCGATAACAATTTTTTTAGCCTGTTATACAATAGCCAATTCTAAGCAATTTTTTCATTATTTGTTTATTTATTTTATAAAATTATTTGCCTTCTTCTGTGTCTTTCTAGCTTTTCAAATTGGGGGTCACTGACCCCATCTAAAATAACAAATGCCCTGTAAGGCTACAAATGTATTGTTATTGCTACTTTTCATTACTCCTCTTTCTACTATTCATATCTCTGATTCAAATCAATGCACGGTTGTTAGGCTAATTTGGACCCTAGCAACCAGATGGCTGACATTGCAATCTGGACAGCTGCTGAATAATAAGCTAAATAACTCAAAAACCACAGATATTAAAAAATGAAAACCAATTGCAAATTGTCTCAGAAGATCACTCTCTACATCATCACTAAGAGATGCAATGTGAACAACCCCTTTAACAGGCCATATACAGTTTCTATGCAGGGAGCTGTAGTTCTGCAGCAGCTAGAGCATATATATATATATATATATATATATATATATATATATATATATATATATATATATATATATATAAATTTTTTTGTTTTGTTTTATGTTTTATAGACCCTAGACGCATTACCCAGGATTCATTGGGTCCCTACAAAACTACATTGAATAATCAGACTTACACAATGGTTGGTACCATGTGTATAAATTTTATAACCTGGGAAGGGAAGTCTCTGGGATTGGGGTCCATTCCAAGGCGGATTAGAAGCGGGTCGCTTGGTATTCATGGCACGGAGCAAGAATATGTACATAAGTTCCCAACTGCAATGTACTCAGCAATAATGACCCGTAATTACTGGGTACAGCCTGCGTCTGGATGTTTTACACTATCAGCCATTTATTGCCGCTCTCAGGTTACTGGAAGCAAAATCTGATTAAAACCGCACAATTATTAACATTGCATTGCAGCGCGCAGTACATCATCTCCCTCTCTTTATTGCCTTTAAAGGGGAAATTAAAGGGAGCATTATCCTAAAAATAATGGAGGAAACGGTCGTCCTGAGCAACCTCCCAAAATCTATTCTTTACACTGCTATTTGTGAATTGAATTGCAGTGCCTGTCTACTGCCTATGCACTGCTGGTTCTGACTACATGGTTTCAAAAGACAGAACCAGCAGTGCAGAAAGAGACAACCTCTTAACCCAACACACAGCAGCTTTGGCCCTGTGTCATGTAAACAGTGTAATTTAGAAATAAAAACGACACCATAAAAATCATGACAGAATCCCTTTAAGTAATGGTTAAAGGGATACTGTCATGGGAAAAAACATTTTTTTTCAAAATGAATCAGTTAATAGTGCTACTCCGGCAGAATTCTGCACTAAAATCCATTTCTCAAAAGAGTAAACAGATTTTTTTATATTCAATTTTGAAATCTGACATGGGGCTAGACATATTGTCAATTTCCAGCTGCCCCAAGTCATGTGACTTGTGCTCTGATAAACTTCAATCACTCTTTACTGCTGTACTGCAAGTTGGAGTGATATCACCCCCCTCCCTTTCCTCCCCCAGCAGCCAAACAAAAGAACAATGGGAAGGTAACCAGATAGCTCCCTAACACAAGATAACAACTGCCTGGTAGATCTAAGAACAACACTCAATAGTAAAAACCCATGTCCCACTGAGACACATTCAGTTACATTGAGAAGGAAAAACAGCAGCCTGCCAGAAAGCATTTCTCTCCTAAAGTGCAGGCACAAGTCACATGACCAGGGGCAGCTGGGAAATTCACAATATGTCTAGCCCCATGTCAGATTTCAAAATTGAATATAAAAAAATCTGTTTGCTCTTTTCAGAAATGGATTTCAGTGCAGAATTCTACTGGAATAGCACTATTAACTGATGAGTTTTAACATGTTTTCCGAAGTCAGAATCCCTTTTAATGAATAATTAGTTTGGCCATTATTTGGCAGTAAATTATAAGTTGAACTGTGAAAGTTGTTGTTATTGAAGAGTGAATAAAGCAAACAGGAACAGGAAATACAGTGTGTTTCCTATATTACATTGTGTACTGTATTTCCTGTTCCTGTTTGCTTTATTCACTCTTCAATACCAACAACTTTCACAGCTCAACGTATGACTCATTGCCACCTAGTGGCCAAACTAATTATACATAAACCATTACATTTCACCCCCTTACAAGCAAGCAATATGGCAGCTGCAGCTCCCAGGCACAATAACAGATATGCATGTAAGTAAGTAAGGCCCCTGGATACAACAAGCTGTATCTGTATGTTTTATTAAAGGGTTTCCTTGGGGCAACTTAGTATCTACATAACTTCATAAACTAGTCATGGGCGAATCTGTGCCGTTTAGATTTGCCGGAAAATGTACTGCGAAATTTGCGAAACGGGGAAAAATTCACAAAACTAATTGAAGTCAATGGCCGTCAAAATAATTCTGACACAAGCTCAATTTTTATACGCACAACTATTTGGTTCAAATGCATTCAAGTCAGTGGGTGCCTGAATAATTTTGACGTGCGCCAATTTTCTTTTTGACGTGGCAGATTTTTCACCGAAAATGTGGAAATTCGCAGCGAGTTTGTGTCTGGCGAATTTATTTGACCATCACTATTCATAACAGAACTCCAATTCCCATGATCCTCAGCAGGTCAAATACAGTTCTATTATAATAAAATCCCCATCAATTTGTGTTGAACAATAAATCGTTCCGATTTCCCCAGGCTGTGTTTTGCCCATCTCCACGCTGCCCGGAGCACATTGGCATTCGCAGCACGACCAGAGAGTAAAAGAGCTGTTTCCAAGTGTTAACTGGTGTTATTATACATTATTTATAAGACTCTGACAGATGCACGGAGCTGTATATTTGGGGAGCAGTAATTACAAACAGAATGATTTACGCCTACAAACAGGTACAGATGTTAATGCCATTGGCTTCTGAATCTTGTACGGGTTTGATGTGAGTCTGGCAGTGCCAGTGGCTGGGGATCGGGATGGGGATATGTAGAACAATCTCTCAGCTGATAATATAGTAGAGAAGGCTTTGCTAGAAGCCTGGAGCAAACAAATGTTCTTGCCCTCTCCTATGCCACCCGGACCATCCCAGCAGCAGTGTCTAGCACCCCTAGCCCTAAAGTAAACTGTTCCCCATCCCCAGTGCACCCACAAAACCACCTGACTAATACCCCTAAGAAGGCAGCATGCTCAGTAAGTGTCCCTGTACATTGCACAGCCCTACTATCTGTTCTGGTCCTTGCACTTGTATATGGCATTACCTCCCATTAAAACTGCCTCTATTGAGTGTGAATGTAATAATGACCTTAGATTGTAAGCTCCACTGAGCCAGTTTGTGCCCACTGCTTTCGTATATGGCAGGAATGTCTCCATGTGTGCCCTGCAGAATCCAGTACAGCTTCAGCCACAACAACATCTGAGCTATTCACAGGGGAAAATCGCAAGAGGCATTTCCCGGGGTTCTGATTGGGGTTTGACTGGGTTACTATGGACCCACAAATAGGAATGTACAAACTTATTTATGCCAACTAGGCAACTGTGCTTCTCTTTCACGTGGTGCTCAGTTGTGGGAAGTTTAAAGAGCCATCCCATAACAGTGTCACTTTCTCCTGCAAGGGCCTAACTTTGGGGACCCCCTCAGAAAAAAAATACTGGCCCCCTTTGCCCCCTTCAATTGGGGTCACAGGTGACCTACATTTGTTTACAATTGCAGTCCCCCTTCACAAAACTACTGAGAGAGCAGACCCCCACTGGGCACCATGTAACCCTGGGCCCCCTGTACCGCCGGGCCCCGTGGGGTCTGCTTCCTTGATAGTTGCTCCACTGCCCCCTGAGAAGTCTCCAATCCAACTGTACAGGCCAATCAGAGCACAGGGAGCTGCAGCCCCATCAACCCCATTATTGCCTGGATTTTCCCCGATAACCTGGCAGGCCAGTCCAACCCTGGTGCTGATGTCCATGTTTAACTGATGGTAAAACATGTCCACCAGCAGCAACAGGCGACCCAGTCTTCCTTGACACTCTTGCCTTGAAAAATATCTGGAAATAAAGGCACCAGGATTTCTGTTACCTGGAGCCATGTAGAATATATTCCGCATGCCTGGGCCCCTGTTTTCCATGGCCAAAACTTGTTTTTTTCTAATGTTTCTGAGTTTCCCAGTGTTCAGAACTTGGCAGAACCAAGTCCAGATGAGCGATTTATGCCTCAATATTTCCTGTTTATTCCTGAGAGCCTGTGACAGCGGTTTATCCTTATCTGTACAACTGTTATATGCTGTCACTCTAAACTATTTAGATCAGAATAATCCAGTAAATCCATATAATGGCATCACCCTCAGTGACTTGTATCCTAAAGGCTCAGCCATGTGGGTGTCATTCCCTGTGCCAATCTATAGCCATGGTTGTCTGGTGTCTGTCTGAGTTTTTTGAGAAATGTGAATTCATAAGGGGCTGCTATGTTGTCCCTTTCCAGGGTAATAACATCCCCTCTTGCTACAGTAAGGAGTGCTGTTTGGGGGTAGGACAGGGAGGTACTGCTGTTTGGGGGTAGGACAGGGAGACATTAGGAGCCACTTCTGGGCAGTTCCATTAAGATGGCACACCTTTCACTTTTATTTAAGTTTTTATAATTGCCAGTATAATGAATTTTGTAACAACAGTTCCTGTAACTGTACAGTCAGAGAGATATATCTTCGGAATGAAAACAGAGAAGTGTTATGATGTTGCTCTGCTCAGGGAAGAGATTGTTAAATTGATTTGCCTTCAGAAGGAAAACAGAGAAGTGTTCTGATGAGAGAGAAATACTTTCTGAAGGAAAATAGAGAAGTGTCCTTATGTTGCTCTGCTCAGGGAAGAGATTGTTAGAGAGAAATACTTTCAGAAGGAACACAGAGAAGTGTTCTGATGTTGCTCTACTTAGGGAAGAGATTGCCAAAAACGATATTGTTTTAGAAGGAAAACAGAGAAGTGTTCTGATGTTTCTCTGTTCAGGGAAGAGATTGTTAAAAAGATATACTTTCAGAAGGAAAACAGAGAAGTGTTCTGATGTTGTTCTGTTCAGGGAAGAGATTGTTAGAGAGAAATACTTTCAGAAGGAACACAGAGAAGGGTTCTTATGTTGCTCTGCTCAGTGAAGAGATTGTTAGAGAGATATCCTTTGAAAGGGAACACAGAGAAGTGTTCTGATGTTGCTGTACTCAGGGAAGAGATTATCAAAAATATATACGTACTTTCAGAAGTAAAACAGAAAAGTTAGTTTTAATGTTGCTTTGCTCAGGAAGGAGATGGGAAAGAGTATCTGAGTCTTCTGATCTCTGACCTGAGCAGAGCAACATCAGAACACTTGTCTGATTTTCTCTGAACTGACCAGCAGGTGGCACTGTTGTTACAAAATTAATTATATTGGAAGTTAATAAAACAAATAACTGTGAAAGTGAAAAAATACACAATTAATGTAAATTGTAAAAGTGCTTTTAAAAAAGGCCCCTGAACAATTTAATTTTTTTTTTTTTTTTTTTTTAAGGTTTGCTTATCTTATGTGATGTTGTCATGTAGAATTGTAAATTCTCATTTTATTCACACAGAAACCCACACCCTGAGAGGTCCCCACTCCAGAACTTTCCTAGAACCCTCCTTCAGCCAAAGCCATAGTTCCCAGCAGCTTCTGTAAAGAGTGACCCCCCCAATCCCATTCGGGAGTTGCCTGTCAACATAGAGAGGTCTGAAGGCCTCAGCACTAGACGTGTTTATCTTGGGTAAGCACTCAGGGAGCAAAGGTTTATGTTAGGGATGAAACTATTTATAGTGACATTTGGGGCCACTTAACTCCCAGCACCAAAGTCATTTTTCCTATAAATGACTCTCGTCTTAAAGGGGCAGTATAGCACCTCCCACTTATCTGCAAAAATATACAGAAAAGAAATGTGCTACCCTATCATACTATATTGTCTATAGTACTGCTGTCCAACTTCTGTGGTACAGAGGGCTGGAATTTTTCTGGCCTATGTGGTGAAGGCCGATAATGGAAGCCAGTTTTGACCACTCCCTGTTTTAAACCACACCCACTTTAAACCACACCCACTGTGAACCACACCCATGTTACCACAAGACGTTTTAAAGAGATACAGATACCAGAAATCTTTTCTTACATCCACCCATCGTACCCCAATGTTCCTCTATATATAGGGGCTGTCATATTTGTGCAGCAGGAGTCTGTTAGCATTTAAAACTATAACTGGCAGGCTGAGAAGGGGCAATCAGATTGTCAAAACAGTTAGGTTTAGGAACTTCAAGTAATAAATACTTACTAAAGCAAGTTTTAATGTACATAAATATTGTGAAGGATAATTTCATTACTTTAAGACCATATCCACAATAAAGGACAAGGAAAGGCTAAATACAATAAGGAGTGCAGGGAAAGGTGTACTTCATTGCAGTGGAGTAATTTCAATGAGGAGTGCATCCATTTAAAAGATCCATAGGCGATTATTTCCAAAAAGCGCAAAGTCTAGAAAGAACGTTTCCCAAAAGTAATTGCAAGACCAAGACTGCAATGCATGAGGAATTGTTAGTCTTTCGATTGGGTGCATGTGCTTAACATATGTTGCGTGAGCATGCTTGAGCATGAGCGCAGCTATGCAGGAAAAGTAGGGCAGGCAAAGAATGGCACACACAGGGAGCATAGGGCAGGCAGAGTATGGCACACACAGGGAGCATAGGACAGACAGAGTATGGCACACACAGGGAGCATAGGGAAGGCAGAGTATGGCACACACAGGGAGCATAGGAAAGACAGAGTATGACACACACGGGAGCATAGGGCAGGCAGAGTATGGCACACACAGGGAGCATAGGGCAGGCAGAGTATGGCACACACAGGGAGCATAGGGCAGGCATAGTATGGCACACACAGGGAGCATAGGGCAGGCAGAGTATGACACACACATGGAGCATAGGGCAGACAGAGTCTGACACACACAAGGAGCATAGGGCAGGCAGAGTTTGCCACACACCGGGAGCTTAGGGAAGACAGAGTATGGCACACACAGGGAGCATAGGGAAGGCAGAGTATGGCACACACAGGGAGCATAGGAAAGACAGAGTATGGGACACACAGAGACCATAGGGCAGGCAGAGTTTGGCACACACAGGGAGCTTAGGGAAGGCAGAGTATGACCCACACAGGGAACATAGGGAAGGCAGAACACAGCAGGAGACAGGGAAATGTATCAGAACAGTCCACATTGTGCTAAATACAGAGAAGCAATGCTGGTGCCCCTTCAGAGGTGTGAACAATACAGGGCTTTACAGATGTGAAGCTTAAACAAGGTGTAAGTTACAGCAGACTTTCATGTGGGGGGCGTGAGCTGAAAGTTGGACAGCACTGGTCTATAGGATATTGCCCTTGTAAGAGTTTATTTGGCTTTTACTATTTTTATACAACAGTTTCTAAAACAGAAATATGACCTAAATGTGGCCATAAGATATTAAAGATTAAATAAACTCTTACAAGTCAAATTCTTCCCTTTTTTGTCAGTAACATCTAAATACAAATACTCAAACTCCCCCTCCCTGTCGCCATCTGCAAGAAATGTGCTCTGGCTGGTTTTCTGTTACTCTAATCTGTTGAGGATATCAATTATTGACACCACACCTCGGAACAAAAGAGTTCCTGACCTGAGCTGCGTGCGGCACCAGAATATATTGCATTTGCCTAGAAAGTGCAAAGTGACAAGTCTATAGGGGTAATGTAGGCAGCACACGCCTCTCTCCTTTTATCAGATTTCTCCTCTTGTTTCTTCCATTAAAATTTAAATACCCTCTGCTGTTCCTTTAAAGAAATTAAGAATAATTCAGTTTTGTCCCGTACTGCACTCAACTCTAAGAAACTCCCCAGTATCTAAAAAATTGTCAATGATTTTGAAATTAATTATATCTGTATTGTAATAACTGTAATTGCTATTGAAAGCAGCACCTGATCCTTTTCAACTCCCTGCACTGCTGGTTCTGACTACTGAAACAAGACAGCTGAAACCGATGATTAGCAGTCCTGTGATGAAGCATGCAAGGCTTTGTGAGAATTTAGGGCTCATTTAAAGGGCATGTTCGCCTTTAAATTAACTTTTAGTATGATGTTGAGAATGATATTCTGAGACAATTTGCATTTGTTTTTCATTTTTAATTATTTGTGGTTTTTGAGTTATTTAGCTTTTTATTCAGCAGCTCGCCAATTTCAGCACTCTGGTTGCTAGGGTCAAAATTCCCCTAGCAACCCTGCATTCATTTGAATAAGAGACTGCAATATGAATAGGAGAGGCCTGAATAATAAGATGAGCAATCAAAAAGTAGTAATAACAATAAATGTGTAGCCTTACAGAGTATTTGTTTTTAGATGGGGTCAGTGACCCACATTTAAAAGCTGGAAACAGTCAAAAGAAGGTAAATAATTCAAAAACTATCAAAAAGAAAAAAATGAAGGCCAATTAAAAGGTTTCTTAGAATTAACCATGCTGAAAGTTAACTTAAGGTAACTGCACCTACAAGAAGTACAAAAATGGATGCTTATGTCAATATGTCCATTAGGGTTTTTGTTTTACCTATAATGCAGCATTTTCCCCAGAATTCCAGTGATACTACAACCTCAATGGGAAATTTTGTTTGATTCCAGACTGGGGTACCTGGGGGTCACAGGTACCCAATACAAAGGCCCACCACCCAGCCATTCTGTCCCCAGACACCACCTCTCCTGCTCCGCCACTTACTACCTTTGCTGTCAATTAGGCAGCACCTCCAGGGGATAATTCTAGGATAATTCAGATTACAAATCATGTTCAATCTATGGGGTATATTTATCAAAGTGTGAAGTTAAAGATCATCACAGTCCTCTAGAGTGAAATTCTGCCTCCCCCCCTTTTATTTCTATGGGACTTCTAAAAGAGTATTTATGAATGGGTGAAATAAGCCTTTCAAAATCCCATAGAAATGATTGGAGAGGGGCGGAATTTCACTCTAGAGGACTGTGCTGATCTCTAACTTCACTCTTGAATAAATATACCCCTATGTGTGCAGCACAGTCATTGTCCCCCCTCCAGTTAAAAGAGAGTGGGACTGGCAGCAATATAATAAACAAATGGCGGCATCCCATGAGACTCCTCCTCCTGGACCAGGTGTTGTGTTGTTGATAAATAGCCCTACAGTCATGAGAAACAACAGCACCCCTCGCTCCCATTCAATCTGACTTGCAGTGGAACAGATTTCTCAGAGGGGAAACAGAACGGTAACGCTGGCTTCCTGTCCTCTTCCTGTTTCTTCTCACTTCTCTGTGTCTTCGGAGAGGAAGTGCCTATGAGGGGACCTCAGCCGTGCGGGCCGTGCTTGGAGGGGAGAAACATTGGTTCTTCATTTGCTTACAAACAATAAGTCAGGTGTGTGTGACTCTCAGGCACAAAATGGCTGCCACAAGGCCTGAAGCCTGACTAGAGTTTGCCTATTCAGAGACTCATTTCCAAAAGAATCAGCTCCCACACTGGAGAAGTTAGAACATCTGCACACTGGCCCAGGGCCCCACATAATTAAGAAAATCCTTTACAAAAAAAGCATTGAAAGAGTGAATTAATATTCCCCACCAATCAGATGTTTGCTCTCAACAAAAGACCATGAAACACTACTTAGTGACTGGACAGGCCCAGAACAAAGCCAGGTGTTTTAGGGGGTGCCTTGTACCATATATATTGTACATCAGGCTCAAGTCTGGCTTTCACAAACTCCTCCTGATCTGCAAGCTTGGGACACAGGGATCTGGGGAAGGAAGGACCTTTGTATCACTTTTAAACCAAAGTCTACTGATTCCTGGGGAATGGCTAGGCTGGGAGTCAGGCCAACAACAAAATGTGATCCCATATATAATGCAGTATTGTTTAAAAATAATGGGTACATTTAATCAGAAGAATTGTAAGATTATATTTCTGTGCAACTAGTTCCCTGGCAACCAGTGATGGGTAAAATGTGCCATTGCTAAAGGGGCTTTCCCAGCAGAGCTAATAAAGGGTTAAGTGAGAGCTGAAGCCCATAGGCAGTCATGCATGCAGCTGTGGAAGCGTTAAGCGCAGGCTCAGTACACATGCAGGATTCAGGGTCACTGTACAGCCCATTAGCCTGGGGGCAGGGTTATTTGCAGAGGAGCTGCCTATGGCGGAGGGATCGACCAGTAACTGTACAACACATACATTCCTGCTATACTGGTACGTTACGTGTCTGTATTCCTATTTATAACATCTTTGGGGGTACAGAGAGGCAACTATATGTATAGAGTGGGGCCCGGCGAGTCAGCAGTCGTAGGCAAGAAAAGTAAAAATATAAAGGAACAGTAGGACAATATGGCAGCGGTAGGACAAGATGGTTGACAGTAGAGCAAGAAAGTAACATTAGGACAAGACAGAGACAGTGGGACAAGATGTAGACTGTAGGACAAGAAAGAGACAGTTTGGCAAGATGGAGACACTAGACAGAGACACGAGACACAGGGTAGACTGCAGGAAAAGATGGTGACCATAGGGAAAGATGGAGACAATAGGAGAAGGTAGCAATAGTAGGACATGAAAAAAGACACTAGGTTGATATGGTGACAGGAGGAGGTGAATAGAAATAGTAGTAATAGCAAATGTAGGACAAGATGGTGACCATATGGAAATATGGATTCAGTAAGGAAAGATGAAGACAGCAAAGCAAGATGAAGGCAGTAGGACTTGATGGTGAGAATAGCCAAAAATGGATATAGTATATGAAGAAAGTGGAGAAAGACAGAGACAGTAAAGAAAGATGGAGACAGCAAGTGAATATGAAACAAGTAGGGATAGATTTATACAGTAGGGGAAGAGTAGAGGAAGCTTATGACATTAGGGGTAGATCAAGATAGTAAAGAAACATGGAGACAGTAGAAGAAGATGGCGATAGTAGGGTTAGATGGAGATAGTGGGGGGAGACAATAGGGAAAGAAGGAGATGGAACATTTAGGGTTAGATAGAGTCATTAGGGAATGATTAAGATAGACACAGTAGAAGAATATGGAGACAGAAGGGTAGATGGAGACCGCAAAAGAAGATGAAGACATTTAGAAAGATGTAGACAGTAGGACAAGAGTTAGTAGAGAAAGATGTAGACAGTAAGAGAGGATAGAGACAATAAAGTTATATGAGAGCAGAGTTACAGACAGTGGTGGAAAATAGAGACAGTACTGGCAGATAGAGACAGTAGTGCAAGATAGAGACAAGAGCGGAAGATGACAATAGCATTTTAAAACAGTGTTGCCAAATATTAGCTGTTTGAGTTGTTGTTGAAGTGCAACTCCCAGCAACCACCTAGAGTCAAAGACTGCCTGATAAAATGTAATCCTTTATATGAAGCTCCTAAAGTCTGTTTTGCAGTGTGTCCATCAGAGCTAAAGACAGTCCTGGTCTATTTTGGGAATTACCAGGGCTGGATTTTCTACCTTTCTACCACCTTTACATTTTTTAACCACCCACAGCCCTCCACTGGGTGCTTTTGGCAGAATCTAATGGCAGAGCTGAGGGGGAGGGGTGATACTGGACATGTACCAATTTGGTAGAATTGGGGTGGGCAATATCATATGCCTAGGGCAACGCCAACAAATTGATCCGGGGCACTGCTTGTGTATGTAATGTCCCCAGATAATAATTAGCTGCCTGCTGCTTAATCAACTCTCTCCCTCTCTCATTGTCTCTCTGTGTTGTCACTATAGGATATCAAACTCTTACTTTTATAGAAATGAATGGGGAATGATAGTAGCCCTTTGGATGAGATAAATTGTTTCATTTTATGCACTTCTAATTAAACCACACTGTTTTATATAATTATTTTTAATTGCTCTGAAGTTGTTCTCTTCGCCTCTCAAAGCCTTTTCATCTCAATTACTCTTCCAATTAATCCTGTAATGAGCTCACCATTTTGCTGTGACATAAATAATAGGTATCACATACGATCTGTGCAGCCACTGGGACAGAATGCTCTGATATACAGATAGCTAGAATCTCAGCTGCCATAAAGCAGGACAGGACTGCTGCTTACAATGGGGATCAGATAGGATCTGTGCAGCCACTGGGACAGAATGTTCTGTTATACAGATAGCTAGAATCTCAGCTGCCATAAAGCAGGACAGGACTGCTGCTTACAATGGGGATCAGATAAGATCTGTGCAGCCACTGGGACAGAATGTTCTGTTATACAGATAGCTAGAATCTCAGCCATAAAGCAGGACAGGACTGCTGCTTACAATGGGGATCAGATAGGATCTGTGCAGCCACTGGGACAGAATGCTCTGATATACAGATAGCTAGAATCTCAGCTGCCGTAAAGCAGGAAAGGACTGCTGCTTACAATGGGGATCAGATAGGATCTGTGCAGTCACTGGACAAAATGTTATATAGATGACTAAGGTAGAGTTCCCCTTTAAGAGTTTGAAGACAAGGGATTTGTGTTATAACACCAGCCATTTCCCCTGATGAGACATAGAACATACGAGCCAAAATGAATGAGGAACACATGTTTGTTAATACCAAACACAAACCACATGTATTGGGGATGTCAAATTAACAACCTCCCAGTTGTCCTGGATTCTCCCATCCAATGAGGATGCTGGGAATTCTGCTTCAAAACATCTTGAAGGCTGTTTGCTAGCTGTCACAGACAAAGGGTGTGTATTGGCAGTTGGGGAGCCTCTAGTAAATATTCTGTCCATAATGAGGATGGTGAATGCCTATGAGCAGACTTATTGTTGTGTAGGTATACATGTGGGTGAGAGATATATATATATATATATATATATATATATATATATATACACGCCAGACAAGAGCGTTTTATTCATGTATTACTATACTTTATTTTCCCTTTAAACTGATCCGCACCTTCTCTCCTGATGCTCTGTTCCCCCTGTCCAAATGTATCTTGTGTGTCTGTGCCGCTCTCACAGTAAGATGACCCCGTGGTAATTACTTATTTACGCAGTGTCAGTATATTGTGCCTCATCCTGGGCTGGCAGGTGGAGAGAGGGCTCTCCGATCACAATGGCTGGCTGGCGGCTTACACAAAAGAAGGAAATTTCCATTCACCCAGGACAAGAGAAATATGCTGTGACTCTGTACGATTGTTAAAATGGGACAGTGATATTTATACCCCATTGATATCCCCCAGGACCGAGTTGTATGTACTAAGAATGCTATAGGTTCCTAAGAGGAAATCTCCTTTCTTGTAATATTCTATTCAACCATCTGTGAATGAGGCATATACTGCAACTCTGCTTTCTAAGTTCCTACTTTCTAAATTAGGAAAAAACTTGTTATTTTATTTGATATTACCTTTTCCTTTAAAATCCAATGTCCTGTGTCAATCACCGTGGAACCTTCTTTACCGCTACAAAGTAAGCCCTCAGGCACTGGTTGCTCTGTTGTGTTTAATCATTGACACTATTTGTTATCCTGTAGTGATTGGACTGTTATTAATAATAGTAATTTACGTCTAAAGTAGCATATGGTGGTTTTTATGTTAAGATCGTTATATACTAAGTGAGGGGTTATGATTCTGACCAGACCAGGGTCTCATCAGATCCACACTTTAAATAGCAACAAATAATGCCCATCAACTATGAATGCAACACGTATATTTTGACAAGCTCAGATTAGAATCACCAGGGTTGCCTTGATCTTCAGGCTGAGACCTGAGCACCTAATTGGACCTCTATACTATAAATAGCTACAACCACCAGGATGGCCTTCGTCTTCAGGCTCAGACCTGAGCATCTAATTGGACCTCTATACTATAAATTAGAATGGATACAACCACCATGGTGGTCTTGGTCTTCAGGCTCAGACCTAAGTACCTAATTTGACTTCTATACCATAGATTAGAATGGCTACAACTACCAGGACAACCTTGGTCTTCAGGTTCAGATCTGAGTACCTAATTGGACCTCTATACTTTAGATTAGAATGGCTACAACCACTAGGGTGGCCTTGGACTTCAGGCTCAGACCTGAGTACCAAACTGAACCTCTATACTATAGATTAGAATGGCTACAACCACCAGGGTGGCCTTGGACTTCAGGCTCAGACCTGAGTACCAAACTGAACCTCTATACTATAGATTAGAATGGCTACAACCACCAGGGTGGCCTTGGACTTCAGGCTCAGACCTGAGTACCTAATTGAACCTCTATACTATAGATACAAATGGCTACAACCACCAGGGTGGCCTTGGTCTTCAGACTCAGACCTGAGTACCCCATTGTACCTCTATACTGTATTCTAAGCTGGTTCAGATTCTAGTATTGGGTCATGTCTGACACTTGAGAAAGGGCAATTACATCCCGAAACATGTTGTTTATAGCATCTTAAATAAATATTAATCACAATCAGTTAATCTGCGTCCGAGTGCTCTCCTCTCTCTTACTGAATGTCTGAGCCATTAGGTTGTTAATATTTTATTCTCCATGGGTCAGATCTCACCCTGCTAGAGATTAGGGGATATTCAACTCCATATCCTTCATTGTCCTTCAGGATCACATTGGTTGTGGACTCCCTAGTGGACCTGCACCACAATTTGGAAATAATGTCTCCAGGGTTCTGGAGCTGCACTCCACAATGGAGTGGTTGGCTAATGGTCAAAATATAGTTACATATTTACATAGTTAAATTGGGTTGAAAAAAGACAAAGTCCATCAAGTTCAAACCCTCCAAATTAAAACCCAGCATCCATACACACACCCCTCCCTACTTTCACATAAATTCTATATATCCATACCTATACTAACTATAGAGCTTAGTATCACAATAGCCTTTGATATTATGTCTGTCCAAAAAATCATCCAAGTCCCTCTTATAGTGATTAACTGAATCAGCATCACAACATCACCCGGCAGTGCATTCCCCAACTTCACTGTCCTGACTGTGAAGAACCCCCTACGTTGCTTCAAATGAAACTTCTTTTCTTCTAGTCTGAAAGGGAGGCCTCTGGTACGTGATCCACTTTATGGGTAAAAAGGTCCCCTGCTATTTGTCTATAATGTCCTCTAATGTAAAGTGTAATCATGTCCCCTCGCAAGTGCCTTTTTTCAAGAGAAAACAACCCCAACCTTGTCAGTCTCCCCTCATAATTTAAGTCTTCCGTCCCTCTAACCAGTTTAGTTGCACTTAGTCTCTGCACTCTCTCCAGCTCATTTATATCCCTCTTAAGGACTGGAGTCCAAAACTGCCCCCATACTCCAGATGAGGCCTCACCAGGGACCTATAAAGAGACATAATTATGTTTTCATCCCTTGAGGTAAAGCCCTTTTTTATGCAAGACAGAACTTTATTTGCTTTAGTGGCCACAGAATGACACTGCCCAGAATTAGACAACTTGTTATCTACAAAAAACCCCTAGATCCTTCTCATTTAAGGAAACTCCCAACACACTGCCATTTAGTGTAGAACTCGCATTTATATTATTTTTGCCAAAGTACATAACCTGCATTTATCAACATTGAACCTCATTTTCCAGTATGGTTGATAAGGTTAAAACATTACAAAACGAATATGTGATTATGGGCTAGGAATGTCCTGTATTCCAGTATTTCGAGTATTTCTTGACTTGGTCTAGTTTAATTTGCCCGAGGACATGACGCTAAAATGTGCTCTATAGAGCAGTTGTCTAAACCCCAGTTACTCCCAAGAATGTAGATGGAATAGACATCTTGGTCCAACCTGAAGGTCCTGTATATATATGAAGATTGTTCATCAATGTGGCGGTACCAGGGGTCAACCAGGATTTTTCTGTGAGCCAGTCCATCTGTGCCCTCCACAAACTCTGTGTTCTCCTGTCATTTGTAAGCTTGTACAAACAACAATTTGTGTGTTGAAGCAACAAAGAACTTTTCACTGAGCCATTTCCTTCCGTATTGTGGGTTATGTGACACAAGAGCACAAGATTCTGGAAACCTTAAGCAGAAGTAATTGCATGTAGGCCCTCAGCCCCACCCCACAAAGCAAAACTTGTCACCCTACCTTGTCACACAACCTTATTATTCATCATAAGGAGTCTGTGGTAGAACCTGTAAGGATGGGTCTTTCTCTTACCTATCTTCATGGGGGTTCCAGTTGTCCCTCACATAGAGGGTAGAAGAGCATTGGCCCATTAGTGCAATAATAGAAGTCTTTTAGACTCAAGGCACATGGTCATGTTTTCACTTGGTGGGTCTGAGCCAAACCTGGGGTTTAAGGTTAGCGATTATATTCACAGGGGGTGCCTAAACTGAATTTCACAATTAGCTTGTCCTTTAAAACGGATTACTTTGTTAAATTTCTCCATTAGCTGAAAAGGATGAGGTGGGAAAAAACAGGGGGGGGGCAAAAACATATGGAAAGCATAATGCAGTTCTTCAGTTTTCAGCTTATTCATATGATTTATTTCCCCTTTAAAGGAGAACTAAACCCTAAAAATTAATATGGCTAAAAATGTCATAATTTATATACTGAACTTATAGCACTAGCCTAAAGTTTTAGCTTGTCAATAGCAGCAATGATCCAGGACTTCAAACTTGTCACAGGGGGTCGCCATCTTGGAAAGTGTCTGTGACACTCACATGCTCAGTGGGCTCTGATTGGCTGTTGAGAAGCTAAGCTTAGGGCTCGTCACTAATTATCCAGCAGAAAATGAGCTTCCCCTGCAATATAAGCTGATGCTACAGGTTTGCTGATTATTAAATTCTGATGCTAATTGCACTGGTTTCTGTGCTGCCATGTAGTAATTATCTGTATTAATTACTAATCAGTCTTATTTTGTGACATTTCTATTCTGTGTGTACTGTATATTGTGAGTGGGTCCCTAAGCTCAGTAAGTGACAACAGCACAGAGCATGTGCAGTGAATCAGCAGAAAAGAAGATGGGGAGCTACTGGGGCATCTTTGGAGACACAGATCTTTACTGCTAAAGGGCTGCGGTTGCCTTGGGCTGGTACAGAAGCACAAAACATCATGTACAACATTTCTACCTACTTCTTTAGTTAAGCTTTAGTTCTATTTTAATCAGCACTCACACCTTAAAAGAAAAAAAGGTGTTTTGGCCAGCTGTGGGTACCACCGTGGCACCCGTCCCAGTCTCGTCTCAGGCAGAGGACTTGTGTTTGGTCAGGGCTGACAGTTGGGTTATTCAAGCATCCCTCCCCAGCAGTGAGGCCAACGGGGCTCAGGTAACAGCAGATCCTGATGACAAGGGACTCAGGTTTGTGTTGAATTACGTCTCTTAAGGCAGCACTGCCCTCTCACCCCCACCTTCTCCCTCCTCCCCACCAGATGGGCGGGCTGGGGCTCAAGTTCCTCAAGGAAGTATCTGAGAACTCAGCTGAGAAGTTTGTAGGTCTGAGAGAGGCGGGAGACTCTAACAGCCAAGGTACAACAAGCAGCTGGAGCAGCAGAGAAGCGCGGCACGGTAAGTCCAAGGGAAACGGGGGGTTGTTGTTACAATTGGGGCTCCGAGCCCCCATAGCAGATCCAATGTCTCCATTAGCCTTTGCCTTTGCTAACTGCCACATCGTCTCTTAACTGCACAATTAAGATGAAGAATGAAGAGAAAAAGGGGAAGTCTGATGCTTTCGCTGTCTCTGCCACTTTTATTGAGAAATTGTGCCAAATACAGACTAGCAGCACCCAGCTTTCAGACACTAGGGAGCAGAGTGGGGCAAATAAATCAGGTGTTGGGTACCATGAGGGTCTGGTGCCAGCTTGGTACATCATTCAGATAATTAAAAAAAACCCAAGTAAAGGACCATCTTGATTGGGAAATTGTGGCTTCTTGGCCGCTAAAGAGGAGCAAAAAAATACACATTAGGTATTATAATACTGCAACAGACAGGGGGTGCTGGGAGTTGCAGTTGTAGGCTGAGAATTATATGTGTGGAAACTGTTACACAGAAGATCGAGCAACTCCCCTTCAATCAGGCAACACATCCGTGTGCCCCCGACAATGGACCACTGTTCTGAGTTCTTGCAACATATACATAGATATATACAGTAAACGATCTTCAGGTGGCTAGCAGGGGGTTCTGGGAGTTGCAGTTGGACTACAAGCCTTATCTACAGGTGTTGCATTTCCTATTAACAACGTTATGTTTGTATTTAAATGGCACGGATTCTGGCTGTGTATTGTGGGTGCTCATCCGGAACCTATGTAGATGCCTTGCTGAGCGGAGCTAGGAGATGGCAGCAACATCAGCCCAGTTTAAGCACACAAACTGCTTTTTGTTTCCTTTTTTTTTTATTGCACCATCCAAGCTGGGATTTCTTGTAGGGACACGCCAAATGGAATGCAAGGATCTTTAGGAATTGGCACAGCCTCTGAGCTGGAGGGCAAATCCTTTTCTGGCATAATAATAAAATACCATGTTATGGACCAATGTTAATAATCCAGGGAGGGGGGCAGATTATATCAATTAATTATAATGTTTTTGGAAGTTTTGGGGCATGTTATGGGGCCGCATATGGCCCCAGTGCCTCTTATAAAAGACAAAGCCTTCATATTGAAGGGTTAGACTTACTGAGTGTGTTTTTATTCAGCTGAAGCAACAGCATTGCTATCTTTGCTAGAAGGAAACCGCAATCTTCCTCCAATCTAATCTTTTTCCTCTTTATTATAAAGCACGAGGCTGAAAGTGACACCTATATCTTATATGAATCAGCAGGGGGGCCCCTAGCTCTTTTTCGAGCCTCAGGTCGCTCCATATCACCACTGTCGGGAGGCTAGCCTCTGTAGCCACCACTGTTTTAATAGAAGCAGCTCTTCCTCACCATCCCTCCAGCCATCTTTTGTTTTTTTTTATGTATATGTTTTTGGAAAATTCAAATTTTTTTGCCCTTTTTCGAGCGGGGGGGGAGGTCAGGACGCAGATAAAGTGCAAGGGCAAAAACAACAGGTCAGAGGAAGAAGAGGAGGAAGCAAAATGAAAAGGGGTCAGAATGTGAACATGCTGTCAAAATAACTGAAACTGGTCATGGCTTGCCAGCGGGGGCAGCAATTGGCACGGGACAGGTCGGGTTGTTGGAGATTTTGGGTTAACCCTTAGTGGAAAACAATATTCACTTTAAATTGAGATGACCAACAAGCTGGAATTAAAGAGATTTCATAAGACTCATGGCACATAAGGTATAAACACTGGCAGAGAAGCAGTGCAGATACTTTCAGCACTTCCCCTCCATCAGAAAAGTGATTCTTGTATTTGCATGATGTTATCAGGGTGTGAGTTACACCCCCCCATCAATAACTCATCTTGATCTTATCCACTGGTGATTGATGCCCGTTGGCAGGGTGCATGGGATAGTGCTCATGTTGAATTTGATAGCAGATAAGGACCAACTGACTCTCCTCCTCCATTGTGACTCCCAGATAAAGGCTGTACATGGCTGCTTTGTACAGTGGTGTAACAACGTTTGGATGAGCTAATTCTGTGTATAATTCCCCAGAACACAAGGCAGCATAAATACAGTGCCAATTCCACAAATAATACCCCAGAATACACGGCAGGATAAATACAGTGTCAATTCCATGTATAATACCCCAGAACACAAAGCTGGATAAATACAGTGCCAATTCCATTTATAGTACCCCAGAACACACAGCAGGATAAATACAGTGCCAATTCCATGTATAATACCCCAGAACACAAAGCTGGATAAATACAGTGCCAATTCCATGTATAATACCCCAGAACACACAGCAGGATAAATACAGTGCCAATTCCATGTATAATACCCCAGAATACACAGCAGGATAAATACAGTGCCAGTTACATGTATAATACCCCAGAACACACAGCAGGATAAATACAGTGCCAGTTACATGTATAATACCCCAGAACACACAGCAGGATAAATACAGTGCCAGTTACATGTATAATACCCCAGAACACACAGCAGGATAAATACAGTGCCAATTCCATGTATAATACCCAGAATACACAGCAGGATAAATACAGTGCTAATTCCATGTATAATACCCAGAATACACAGCAGGATAAATACAGTGCCAATTCCATGTATAATACCCCAGAATACACAGCAGGATAAATACAGTGCTAATTCCATGTATAATACCCAGAATACACAGCAGGATAAATACAGTGCCAATTCCATGTATAATACCCCAGAATACACAGCAGGATAAATACAGTTCTAATTCCATGTATAATACCCAGAATACACAGCAGGATAAATACAGTGCCAATTCCATGTATAATACCCAGAATACACAGAAGGATAAATACAGTGTCAATTCCACGTATAATACCCCAGAATACACAGCAGGATAAATACAGTGCCAATTCCATGTATAATACCCCAGAATACACAGCAGGATAAATACAGTACCAATTCCATGTATAATACCCCAGAACACACAACAGGATAAATACAGTGCTAATTCCATGTATAATACCCCAGAACACACGGCAGGATAAATACAGTGCCAATTACATGTATAATACCCCAGAACATGGCAGGATAAATACAGGGCCAATTCCATTTATAAGACAACCTAAGTAGTATAAATACATATATATAATGCATGGAGAGCCCCAGACTGCTAACTGTATTCTATAGAGCCTTGACTTTATGGTAGCTCAACCAATCACTGACAAGTTTCCTGGTTACCAAAGTCTGAACATTTATAGGAGAGATCAATTCCACTCCTACAAGGTTAAATTAAATGAAAAAGCCTCTGTTATTGACTAACTGCTAAATAATACCATAGTAATGAACAACACAGTAGAGCCCCCCAGAGTCTTAAAAAGTCCTTACAAAGATACTCATCATAAATATATCAAGGGTTCCTCATATGTTCTTGTGTATATATATATATATATATTATGTGCATTGAACCTAAACCAAAATGGCGTCAGTAGTATCAAGCCATGTGTCTGTAACCAGCTCTGACATGTTTGTAGGGGAAAGTAACACAGATCCCTTATTTTTATATTTGTATTATGCCAGACTACTCTGTATATTGATGTTGTTTTCTTACCAGTGTTACTTTAATGTGATTTTCCTTTTAGGTGTCATGAGCAGTCGGCTCGCTATTGACATATGAGACTGTTAGTGACACATTAGCAATAGAATCTGCGTTACCAAGTAACAATCACATGACAACCTCTGCCATAAGCACTATTAGATGATTTACCTTGGATGTGAATGGGGGGGGCAATATTGGGTAAACAACTACAAGTTCCAGGTGCCAAAATTTCTATGGGTGCCATTGCCCAGTGTACATAAATTCTGATACCCAATGTAAGCAGCAGTCCTGCCCTGCTTTATGGCAGCTGAGATTCTAGCTATCTGTATAATAGAACATTCTGTCCCAGTGGCTGCACAGATCCTATCTGATCCCCATTGTAAGCAGCAGTCCTGTCCTGCTTTATGGCAGCTGAGATTCTAGCTATCTGTATAACAGAACATTCTGTCCCAGTGGCTGCACAGATCCTATCCAATCCCAATTGTAAGCAGCAGTCCTTTCCTGCGTTATGGCAGTTGAGATTCTAGCTATCTGTATAACAGAACATTCTGTCCCAGTGGCTGCACAGATCCTCTCTGATCCCCATTGTAAGCAGCAGTCCTGCCCTGCTTTATGGCAGCTGAGATTCTAACTATCTGTATAACAGAGCATTCTGTCCCAGTGGCTGCACAGATCCTATCTGATCCCCATTGTAAGCAGCAGTCCTGCCCTGCTTTATGGCAGCTGAGATTCTAGCTATCTGTATAACAGAACATTCTGTCCCAGTGGCTGCACAGATCCTATGTGATCCCCATTGTAAGCAGCAGTCCTGTCCTGCTTTATGGCCCAGACTAAAAATCATGTAGGTATAGGTGCATCCTTTAATGTTCACTAATCCCCAGCAGACATCCCGGTTCCTTGTAAAATTGGAGGGGATTAAGGTGAGTCTTGCTTTGGTCAGTACAGTTATGTGCTACTTCATTCCCAAGAGCAGAGCTCATGGTTCCAATAAATAATAACTACTAATTAGTGCTATCACATATTAAGAATTACACTAATTTTCCATTCATCCTACCCTAGTACTATTATTATCTTAAACACACTTTATAATGTAACTCCTCGGCCCAACCTTGTTATGTGCACAAAGAATAGATTGCACGGTCACGGAAAAATCCACCCGCAGCCCTCAGCCAATGGCATTACAAGGCTGTGTTTACAGGCAGACACGCTCTATGCCATGACATGTAGATACACGGCCATTGATAGAATGTAGAAGAGTAAATAAGCCCTTCTTCCTGTGCAGGAATAGCACAATGTCTGTTCTACAGCTCAAGGGGAAGGGCACAGTGACAGACAGGTTGGAATAATTTCTATAAAGCACACCCTGAAACTGTTGGGGGCCCAGGTGAGAGGGGGACCTGATAAGGAGATGTGTTCCACACCTCATGCCCTCCCTCCTGCCAATACCTATGGCATCTGCACCCTCCCTCCTACCTGTGCCCTTGCTGTCCAAGACTCCAAACCCTCCCTTCAGCCTGTGCCAGTGCTTAATATGCAAGAGAATGGGGGGTATGTGCAAAGTCTCTGGTGGCAAATGACTTTGCTAGCCCAGGGGGACTTAATTTCAGAGGGTCAAAAACCTGGGTCACCTAGGAGAGATGTACTAACTTGTCAGACTCTATTGCTGAGCTCTACTGTCCCTCAATGGGAGTTGTTCCAGTGAAAGGCAGATGCATTCAGCCTGGTAGCGAGAAGACAATTTAAAGGGATTCTGTCATGATTTTTATGATGTCGTTTTTATTTCTAAATTACACTGTTTACACTGCAAATAATTGACTCTACAATATAAAATTTCATTTGTGAACCAGCAAGTGTATTTAGTTGTAATATTGGTGTGTAGGTGCATCTCTAATAATTTTGCCTGGTCATGTGCTTTCAGAAAGAGCCAGCACTTTAGGATGGAACTGCTTTCTGGCAGCCTGTTGTTTCTCCTACTCAATGTAACTGAATGTGTCTCAGTGGGACCTGGATTTTACTATTGAGTGCTGTTGTTAGATCTACCAGGCAGCTGTTATCTTGTGTTAGGGAGCTGCTATCTGGTTACCTTCCCATTGTTCTTTTGTTTGGCTGCTGGGGGGATAAGGCGGGTGTGATATCACTCTAACTTGCAGTACGGCAGTAAAGAGTGACGGAAGTTTATCAGAGCACAATTCACATGACTGAGGGCAGCTGGAAACTGACAATATGTCTAGCCCCATGTCAGATTTCAAAATTGAATATAAAAAGTCTGTTTCTCTTTTGAGAAATGGATTTCAGTGCAGAATTCTGCTGGTGCTGTGCTATTAACTGATGCGTTTTGAAAAAAACATTTTTTCCCATGACAGTATCCCTTTAAGTATAAAACTATGGAAGGTTAGTGTATGAGGATGGAGGAGGAGGAATGTTCTGCTGCACCAGGTTACTTCCAGCATTGGATCAACTGGTTGCCGACTTAATTCCTGTACAACTACTTGCCTCGAGGGAACTGTTTTCCTGAGCTTTAATTTCTGTTAATGTGATGTGTTCGGCCTGAAACCTCTTATTATATCAATGGAGCACATAGACAATTGTCCATAGCAGTTTATCACAGGGGGGCTCTGTATGTCAGGGCAGGTTTGGGACCACATTTATTGTTACCCAAATGTTTCTATATATATCTGTAACCTTGTTATGAGCTAAGGAGGCCCAGCCTGAAGGCCAATTAGGGGGAGATTTGGGGTGAGTGTTTATTTGTGCCCTGGGTATTATAGCAGGGGGACTGTTACCCCAATGTTTCTATATATCTGTAACCTTGTAATGAGCTAAGTGGGAGATTTGGGGTGAGTGTTTATTTGTGTCCTGGGTACCCCTGGAACTATAGCAGGGCGACACCCCAATGTTTCTATATATCTGTAACCTTGTTATGAGCTAAGGGGCCCAACCTGAAGGTCAGTTAGGGGGAGATTTGGGGTGAGTGCTTATTTGTACCCTGGGTACCCCTGGAACTATAGCAGGGTGACTGTTACCCCAGAGTTTCTCTATATTACACCATGTGCACTTTTTGCTATACAGTAAAATATCAATACTAGGGTTATTCCCTGGGTATTTGTTGGAGTACTTGCCTCACTTGCTGGATGTTCACTACAACCAATACAGTAAGATATCAGTGCAACCCTGAATGCCAGAATTTGTGCCCCCTCCTGCGTCTGACACTTTTTATTCTGCCCTGCCCCATGGGTACCACATCTGTCAACTTCTCTGTCTGAAAAATTGGGGGATGTTCCATTATAACAACATCCTCTTCCTCATTGTCCTGCAGGTGCACAAAACAGAGGCCTCTCTGCTTCATGGCCAAGGTTGCGGCCCTGCCGATGACTAGAGAATAGGGGGTTGCCAATGCCCAGCTTTATCTCAGCATTGGTAAGACTTGATGCCAATGAAACGGAGGGCACAGGGCCGGGATTTGAGATCCTCCCCATAAGCCTGCGGTAGCTGTGTTGCAGAAAAATAGAAATCACTTATAGTAAGAGAGATTTAATTTGTCAGCTGCTGACACTTGCCATGCATCACGCAGACTGGCATAGTAGCGCTGCCATGGAACTGTCTGCTACAGTTAATCACCAGTCTGTTGCCTGCCAGCTTGATTCATAGACACACTTAGTGGATAGTGCGCAAGGCTGACACTGCTCGGGAAGGGTTAATAAAATGATTGGGCAGAGTCTTGGGCAACTGACTCTTGTGAATGACCAGTGATATTGTCTGATGATTGGCCAGTTGTCATCATGTGATGCTCACACTGCAGCAGTTACAGCCTTATCACATGACACAATGGAGCAGTTACAGGGTCTTCTGTTAGTCAGATATATTGAATAAAAAACCTTCCTGAGCTAACTGTGGCCCTCTGTGAAGGATTGGATCATGTGGACCTATTGCTTCACATTCGCTGGAGTTGCTGCATCTGTTTCAGTCGATTCAGGGACAGAAACAATATGAGACTAATACAGCTTTCTCCTGACCCTGAGACTGGCAAAATTAGCTCTATATCCCAATCTCATAAAGGGCCATTTCACTCAGAAAAGGGGTGTGGTGCCGGGAGCAGGCCAACAGCCAATAGGGAAGTTGACATTTGCAGTCAAGGAGCCAGTCAGAAATGTAGGGCAAAGCACACCTCTCCCTGATTAAACACCCTGAGATGCTACTGTTTCCTGTTTCTTTTTAAACTTAGCAATTGTAGCACTGTTTAGTTTGCTGATCACTGACAGCAGTTTACTGTATATGAACTTTACTCATAGAATGATGGGTAAGTGGGTAGGGTTGCCACCTTTTCTGGAAAAAACATAACGGCCTTCCTATATATTTATAATTTTTCCCTACTAATAACATTGGGATCAGCCATCGTTTTTACCGGCCAGGCCGGTAAAATACCGGCCAGGTGGTAACCCTATAAGTGGGAGGAGCCTGTAACAAGTAGTTTATGGGAGGGGTTCCTCATATCTAGGTGTGTTTTTCCCTCACTGATTCACTGATACCATGTGACACACACACACATAGAATGATGGGTAAGTGGGAGGGGCCTGTAACAAGTAGATTATGTGAGGGGTTCCTCATATCTAGGTGTGTTTTTCCCTCACTGATTCACTGATACCATGTGACACACACACACATAGAATGATGGGTAAGTGGGAGGGGCCTGTAACAATTAGTTTATGTGAGGGGTTCCTCATATCTAGGTGAGTTTTTCCCGCACTGATTCACTGATACCATGTGACACACACATAGAATGATGGGTAAGTGGGAGGGGCCTGTAACAAGTAGTTTATGTGAGGGGTTCCTCATATCTAGGTGAGTTTTCCCTCACTGATTCACTCATACCATGTGACACACACATAGAATGATGGGTAAGTGGGAGGGGCCTGTAACAAGTAGTTTATGTGAGGGGTTCCTCATATCTAGGTGAGTTTTTCCCTCACTGATTCACTGATACCATGTGACACACACACATAGAATGATGGGTAAGTGGGAGGGGCCTGTAACAAGTAGATTATGTGAGGGGTTCCTCATATCTAGGTGTGTTTTTCCCTCACTGATTCACTGATACCATGTGACACACACACATAGAATGATGGGTAAGTGGGAGGGGCCTGTAACAAGTAGTTTATGTGAGGGGTTCCTCATATCTAGGTGTGTTTTCCCTCACTGATTCACTGATACCATGTGACACACACACATAGAATGATGGGTAAGTGGGAGGGGCCTGTAACAAGTAGTTTATGTGAGGGGTTCCTCATATCTAGGTGTGTTTTTCCCTCACTGATACCATGTGACACACACACATAGAATGATGGGTAAGTGGGAGGAGCCTGTAACAAGTAGTTTATGTGAGGGGTTCCTCATATCTAGGTGAGTTTTTCCCTCACTGATTCACTGATACCATGTGACACACACACATAGAATGATGGGTAAGTGGGAGGAGCCTGTAACAAGTAGTTTATGTGAGGGGTTCCTCATATCTAGGTGAGTTTTTCCCTCACTGATTCACTGATACCATGTGACACACACACATAGAATGATGGGTAAGTGGGAGGGGCCTGTAACAAGTAGTTTATGTGAGGGGTTCCTCATATCTAGGTGTGTTTTCCCTCACTGATTCACTGATACCATGTGACACACACACATAGAATGATGGGTAAGTGGGAGGGGCCTGTAACAAGTAGTTTATGTGAGGGGTTCCTCATATCTAGGTGAGTTTTTCCCTCACTGATTCACTGATACCATGTGACACACACACATAGAATGATGGGTAAGTGGGAGGGGCCTGTAACAAGTAGTTTATGTGAGGGGTTCCTCATATCTAGGTGTGTTTTTCCCTCACTGATTCACTGATACCATGTGACACACACATAGAATGATGGGTAAGTGGGAGGGGCCTGTAACAAGTTGTTTATGTGAGGGGTTCCTCATATCTAGGTGTGTTTTCCCTCACTGATTCACTGATACCATGTGACACACACACATAGAATGATGGGTAAGTGGGAGGGGCCTGTAACAAGTAGTTTATGTGAGGGGTTCCTCATATCTAGGTGAGTTTTTCCCTCACTGATTCACTGATACCATGTGACACACACATAGAATGATGGGTAAGTGGGAGGGGCCTGTAACAAGTTGTTTATGTGAGGGGTTCCTCATATCTAGGTGTGTTTTCCCTCACTGATTCACTGATACCATGTGACACACACACATAGAATGATGGGTAAGTGGGAGGGGCCTGTAACAAGTAGTTTATGTGAGGGGTTCCTCATATCTAGGTGAGTTTTTCCCTCACTGATTCACTGATACCATGTGACACACACATAGAATGATGGGTAAGTGGGAGGGGCCTGTAACAAGTAGTTTATGTGAGGGGTTCCTCATATCTAGGGGTGCTGTGGTTGTTGCTGGAAGGCAGCAGTTGATGTCAGTGTATGTACATTGTGGTTTAACTGATACCATGTGACACACACACATAGAATGATGGGTAAGTAGGAGGGGCCTGTAACAAGTAGTTTATGTGAGGGGTTCCTCATATCTAGGTGAGTTTTTCCCTCACTGATTCACTGATACCATGTGACACACACACATAGAATGATGGGTAAGTGGGAGGAGCCTGTAACAAGTAGTTTATGTGAGGGGTTCCTCATATCTAGGTGAGTTTTTCCCTCACTGATTCACTGATACCATGTGACACACACACATAGAATGATGGGTAAGTGGGAGGGGCCTGTAACAAGTAGTTTATGTGAGGGGTTCCTCATATCTAGGTGAGTTTTTCCCTCACTGATTCACTGATACCATGTGACACACACACATAGAATGATGGGTAAGTGGGAGGGGCCTGTAACAAGTAGTTTATGTGAGGGGTTCCTCATATCTAGGTGTGTTTTTCCCTCACTGATTCACTGATACCATGTGACACACACATAGAATGATGGGTAAGTGGGAGGGGCCTGTAACAAGCAGTTTATGTGAGGGGTTCCTCATATCTAGGTGAGTTTTTCCCTCACTGATTCACTGATACCATGTGACACACACATAGAATGATGGGTAAGTGGGAGGGGCCTGTAACAAGTTGTTTATGTGAGGGGTTCCTCATATCTAGGTGTGTTTTCCCTCACTGATTCACTGATACCATGTGACACACACACATAGAATGATGGGTAAGTGGGAGGGGCCTGTAACAAGTAGTTTATGTGAGGGGTTCCTCATATCTAGGTGAGTTTTTCCCTCACTGATTCACTGATACCATGTGACACACATATAGAATGATGGGTAAGTGGGAGGACCCTGTAACAAGTTGTTTATGTGAGGGGTTCCTCATATCTAGGTGAGTTTTTCCCTCACTGATTCACTGATACCATGTGACACACACATAGAATGATGGGTAAGTGGGAGGGGCCTGTAACAAGTAGTTTATGTGAGGGGTTCCTCATATCTAGGGGTGCTGTGGTTGTTGCTGGAAGGCAGCAGTTGATGTCAGTGTATGTACATTGTGGTTTAACTGATACCATGTGACACACACACATAGAATGATGGGTAAGTAGGAGGGGCCTGTAACAAGTAGTTTATGTGAGGGGTTCCTCATATCTAGGTGAGTTTTTCCCTCACTGATTCACTGATACCATGTGACACACACACATAGAATGATGGGTAAGTGGGAGGAGCCTGTAACAAGTAGTTTATGTGAGGGGTTCCTCATATCTAGGTGAGTTTTTCCCTCACTGATTCACTGATACCATGTGACACACATATAGAATGATGGGTAAGTGGGAGGAGCCTGTAACAAGTTGTTTATGTGAGGGGTTCCTCATATCTAGGTGAGTTTTTCCCTCACTGATTCACTGATACCATGTGACACACACACATAGAATGATGGGTAAGTGGGAGGGGCCTGTAACAAGTTGTTTATGTGAGGGGTTCCTCATATCTAGGTGTGTTTTCCCTCACTGATTCACTGATACCATGTGACACACACACATAGAATGATGGGTAAGTGGGAGGGGCCTGTAACAAGTAGTTTATGTGAGGGGTTCCTCATATCTAGGTGTGTTTTTCCCTCACTGATACCATGTGACACACACATAGAATGATGGGTAAGTGGGAGGGGCCTGTAACAAGTAGTTTATGTGAGGGGTTCCTCATATCTAGGTGAGTTTTTCCCTCACTAATTCACTGATACCATGTGACACACACACATAGAATGATGGGTAAGTGGGAGGGGCCTGTAACAAGTAGTTTATGTGAGGGGTTCCTCATATCTAGGTGAGTTTTTCCCTCACTGATACCATGTGACACACACACATAGAATGATGGGTAAGTGGGAGGGGCCTGTAACAAGTAGTTTATGTGAGGGGTTCCTCATATCTAGGTGTGTTTTCCCTCACTGATTCACTGATACCATGTGACACACACACATAGAATGATGGGTAAGTGGGAGGGGCCTGTAACAAGTAGTTTATGTGAGGGGTTCCTCATATCTAGGGGTGCTGTGGTTGTTGCTGGAAGGCAGCAGTTGATGTTAGTGTATGTACATTGTGGTTTAACGGCTGTAAGGGAGGGGCAGCACCACACAAGCAGCTTTGTTTTCCTGCTTTACTTAAGAAGCAACTGTAGTTTTAACTTTAACCCCACTGTTCGCTGTGACTTCTGAGAGGCCCCAGGTTCGACTGCTGACATACTGACATAACCTAATGGTTTAGGCCACTTTCATCAAGTTCAACTGTTGAAAATTGCAATTCAAGGCTGGATCCTTGGATTTGTTCAGTCCGAGTGCCTGCATTCCAGTTTCTAAGCAAATAACATAGTTTAAACTATGGCAGCATAGGTATAGGTAAGCACAATTCAGCAGGAACAGTCCTCTAAGTTTTCTCATAGTCTGTACAGAGAGATCCCATAAAACTATGGCAGCAGCATAGGTATTCCCTGTACTAAGCACAATTCAGCAGGAACAGTCCCTAAGTTTGCTCATAGTCTGTACAGAGAGATCCCATAAAACTATGGCAGCATAGGTATTCCCTGTACTAAGCACAATTCAGCAGGAACAGTCCCTAAGTTTGCTCATAGTCTGTACAGAGAGATCCCATAAAACTATGGCAGCATAGGTATCCCCTGTACTAAGCACAATTCAGCAGGAACATCATTTAAATAATTTTTGAAAACTGAAAAGAGTCAGAAGAAAAAGGCAAATAATTAAAAAACTATAAAAAATAATGAAGCCCAATTAAAAAGTTCAGAATTAGCCATTTTATAGCATATGAAAAGTTAACTTGAAGGTGAAACACCCTTTTAAATAATTTAGTAATGAAGTGATTTAGAATACAATTCCCAACATCTCCTGAAAGTGCTGTCACTAGATCTCTAGATGATAGACAACACTGTGGCACAGCAGAGGTTCAGTATATATGCCTACAGTATATAGAACTCTATAGCACTGACACTCCTTTATTTAGCACTGGGGCGGGAGCAGAAAAAAATCCTTTTTATTCAGTCACTATGGTTAAACCAGTCTGGAAATGTGACAGACAATCCATTGACAATGGATCGGGCGCACCTGATAGGACAATACATCATATTTTTTGCTATTTTTTCCCTCCCCTGTGAACCACGCGGGCTAACTGCAGACATAATAGCGTGCCGCTTCAAGGGCCCTTTTCTATTCGAATTGAACAGGAAATATTTCCTGCATCCTGCAAATGTCTGAAGTCTGCGCTGACAGAGCCAAGAGAGAGAATGCGGAGGAGGGACACCAAACTGCTATTACTTGTAATCTTTAAAATAATATTAAATGCTGGATTAGCCCATCTGATAGTTGTAACACAAATTATCTAAACATTTCCAATGGTTTTCAAGTCATGTCTAAATTTAATTGACAGTTTGTCCCTTGCTGCACTGCTGGTTCTGACTTTTGAAAAAATGTGACAGAAGCCTGCTTCTCCTTCACCCCCGACACCCATATCCATAATGACATGCATGCTTCTTCACAGGTCTGTTAATAAGCTGGCTAATGGTATCTTGTTTTAAGAGTCAGAATCAGCAGTGCAGAGGAGAAAAAGGGACAGACAGATGCTGCTTACCATAGCAATTACATTTACTCTGAACCAGTGAAGACAAAACATATCTACATATCTAGGGGTTGTTCACCTTTAAATAAACTTTTAGTATAATGTAGAGAGTGATATTCTTAGACAATTAATTCATTTTTTATTATTTGTGATTTTTGAGTTTATTATTTAGCAGCTCTCAAGTTTGCAATGTCAGTCATCTGGTTGCTAAGGTCCAAATTACCCTAGCAACCATGCACTGATTTGAATTAGAGACTGGAATATGAATAGGAAAGGGTCTGAATAGTAAGACGAGTAATAAAAAGTAACAAAAACAATATATTTGTAGCCTTTTTTTAGATGGGGTCAGCGACTCCCATTTGAAAGCTTGAAAGAGTGAGACGGCAAATAATTCAAAAACTATAAAAAAGAAAAAATGACGACCAATTAAAAAGTTGCTTAGGATTAGCCATTATATAGTCACATGGCATTATCTATTCTACACAGATTCCTGCATAGTATCCCAGGGCAAACTCTACGTGTAATACCACAGGACACATGATAAAAGCAGTGGCAATATTATGTATAAATTATAATTTATATTTTTTTTATGCTCAGCAGACAATGGAGACTTTTAGTTCCAAGGACCTGGCTCTCCAGGCTCAGAAGAAGATACTCAGTCGCATGGCTTCCAAGTCTATGGTCAATATGTTCATCGATGAGACCAGCAGTGAGATCCTAGACGAACTGTACAGAGTGTCCAAAGAGTACACAAAGAATAAGACAGAGTCCCAAAAAGTCATCAAGAACCTCATTAAGATTGCGGTGAAGATCGGAGTCCTCTTCCGTCACAACCGCTTTAGTCCAGAAGAGCTGGTCTTGGCCAAGGACTTCAAGAACAGGCTGCATAATGGAGCCATGACGGCCATCAGCTTTTACGAGGTGGAGTTCACCTTTGAGAAAGATGTTTTGCCCGAAATTCTCATGGAATGTAAGAACCTGGTTCTCCGGCTTGTGGAGAAACATCTCACACCCAAGTCCCACGGGCGCATTCAACATGTTTTCAACCACTTTGCAGACCCTGAGATGCTCAGCCAACTCTACGACACAAAGAGTAGCCTTCGACCTCACCTACAGAAAATTTGTAATGGACTCAACAAACTGATTGATGAGGAAAAATTGTGAGGGGAGGGAATTAGGACTGAACTCAGGAATGGATGATCGTTCTGGGTTTCTGTCCCTCTGTGGCAGCAACTCGGGTTTGGGTGGGACGTTCACCTCCCATTGATACTCCTCAAAATGTATGATCTATATATTTTTGCCAAAGAGATGTCCAAGGCTTGTGGCCTCAATTTCATGGTTGGTCTACCAACTATAATGGGATACCATTGTGTACTGATTGCAATTGCAAACTGATCAAAAGGGAACTCTCACAAAAACAATGACCTTGCCAACATTATGTTTTTTCAGGCAACACCAGTGGGAACTTTGCACCAACTTGAAGACGAGTTGTCGTGCACCAGAGACTGAGTACTATTATGTTAAAAGACAACCGTGGCCTTCAAACTCTTTCTGTATAATACGTTTGTTGGACTTTGTTGGTTTTTGGTTGCAGAACAAGAGTTAGGTGGGCTGTAAATTTGTACAGATAGGCAGCCCTGTGAGTGGAGAGTGGTGGTTCCTCTTGTTTCTGGAGACCAATACCTCTTCCACAGGATGGCCATTAGACTGGTTGTTAGCTCATGGCTCATTATTCTTAAACCTTTCTATCTTTCTCTGCTCCCTTGTCCGTTCCATGGTAGAAAAAATCAAGAGTATGGCATTGCAGGAGAGAAATTCTAACCTTCCTTTCCACATGACTTGAGTTTTTATTATTCATACATGTGTAGTCAAACTGCAGCCCTGAAGTCAAGATGAAATAACTATGATTATAAGCACAAAAGCCCTCAGTTGGCCAACCCAACAGTGTGGCTCTAGTTGTAGGAACAAGTAAGCTTACTCTGCTATGGAATGTGTTTTGTATCTGGTGTGGGGGGGGGGGAGTTATGCAGTTTACACCAGGTCCAGTAACCCATAGCAACCAATCAAGATGCAAATAACTATGATTATAAGCACAAAAGCCCTAAAGTCTCCTCAGTTGGCCAACCCAACAGTATGGCTGAAGATCCTCTAGTTGTGGGAATAGATTAGCTTCCCTTGCTATGGAATCTGGGGGGAAGTTATGCTACAAAGTTTACACCAGGTCCAGTAACCAATAGCAACCAATAAAGATGGAAATAACTATGCACAAGGCCCTGACAGCTCCAGGCCATCAGCCCTGAAGTCTTCTCAATAGGCCAGCCCAACAGTGTGGTTGAAGATACTTTAGCTGTAGGAACAGGATAGCCTTGTCTGCTATGGGATGTGTTTTATATCTATACTGCACTGTTTATACCAGGTCCAGTAACCCATAGCAACCAAACAAGATGGAAATATTATAAGCACACGACCCCCATAATACAATGTCTTCAGCCATTCATCTATGTCAGCATCTCTGCAGCTTCTCTTTTTCTCCCTTTCACAGTTCACTTCCCCTTCACAACATGCTTATTCCTCTATCCTGCCAGCTGCAACTGACTGTTGTGGACATTATGTTTACACTGTGATGCATAAAAAGCAAATGTGTCTTAAAAGTGCCTTGGCCGAATTGTATCTGTGCATGTTTATGTGGACATCTCCGAGCCTGACTCACTGGCTAATCCTCCTGATGCCACGGCTAATACAGGAATCTGGCCTTGTGTGTATAATATAAACTGCAGTCCGCCTGTTGTTTTATATACAGATTACAGCTGTTTGCGCTCTGGAAACATGAAAAAATCTGGGCAGAAATTCAAAAGTCTGTTTCTACAGTGGGTGAAAACCACTTATAAAGGGACCTTCTCCATATAAGGGAAGAGACGGCTTCAAAGTGTAAAAAAATGACTGCTAGAGAAACGTATAGTCTGCCCCGTCACTTGTATATTTCATAAGCACAGTGCAGATCTATTAGGAAAATGCACCAAAGGAAGGGATGGAGTAGTCCTTACATTGTCCCTGCTGCTCAGTTGCTATTTAACGGCATGATCAGTACCACATCACAAGCGAGGCCAGACCCATGAATTTGTGTATAGAATGAGTGACCGCTGATGTGCCCTGCCCAAATAGAAAGGGCAAAGTGAGTGGTAAATACGAGAGTAAGTAAAATGAAGATGTGCCCTGCCCATACTGAGGGTTTTGCCAGGACTTAGGGTAGGTTGAGTGGTACAAACAGAATGAGGAACCACAGATGGACCCTGCCCAGAGAGAGGGGAAAGTGAGAGGTGTATGCAGAATGAGTTATCCGAGATTGAACCTGCACAGATAAGAGGGGAGGGTGAGGGGTACATATAAAATGAGGAACCACAGATTTACCCTGCCCAGACAGAGGGAGGAACCATAGATGGACCTTGCCCAAACAGAGGGGAAGCTGAGGAGCACATGCAGAATATGTAACCACAGATGGACTCTGTCCAGACAAGAGGGGAAAGTGAGGGGTACATACAGAATGAGGAACCACAGATGGACTCTATCCAGACAAGAGGGGATGGTGAGGGGTACATACAGAATGAAGAACCACAGATGGACCCTGCCCAGACAGAGGGGAAGGTGAGGGGTACATACAGAATGAGGAACCACAGATGGTCCCTGCCCAGAGAAAGGTGAGAGGTGTATGCAGAATGAGTAACCACAGATGGAACCTGCCCAGATAAGAGGAGAGGGGTACCTATAAAATGAGGAAACACAGATGGACCCTGTCCAGACAGAGGGAGAAGCCACAGATGGACCCTGCCCAGACAGAGGGGAAGGTGAGTTGTACATACAGAATGAGAATCCACAGATGGACTCTGCCCAGACAGAGGGGAAGGTGAGTTGTACATACAGAATGAGAATCCACAGATGGACTCTGCCCAAACAGAGGGGAAGGTGAGGGGTACACACAGAATGAGGAACCACAAATGGACCCTGCCCAGACAGAGGGGAAGTTGAGGGGTACATAAAGAATGAGGAACCACAGATGGAAAGAAGATAAACCGGCACTACGGACTCCATGCAAGCGGGACAAGCCCTGCGTGTTTATTCAATGTAACGTTTTTTGGGGTAAAGTGAGTGTTACTCACAGAAAGTGTAACCCTATGTGTGCCCTGACAGTGGGGTTGGTGCAGGGCTGTATTTCTATATAGGGAATAAAAAAATCCACCCATCTCACTGCTGGACACTTTCGGCCAAATTCTGCGTTGGGATTATCATTTGCATTTTACAAGTAAAAGTCTAGGTGAAAATGTTTAAAAAATTCAAGGGGCAGTAAGCCCCACCGATTATTATAGCAGTTTTAAGGCGAATATAGTATTAAACTATTTTGGTGTCACTGGTCCTTTAAATTATTCCAACTCTGCTAGACCTATATGATAATGATGGAGCAAGCACTCCCTCTAGTGGCGACAGCTCCACCACCTTCCCCGTCTCATAGAAGCTGCTGTAATGGGAATCCTTGCCAAATGTTTCAGGTTCAAGCTCTGCAACTCAAGATGATCATGGGAAAGAGAACAGTCCCATTCAGTTTGTCGTTGCTCTTTAATTTTTATTGGCAGCTTTCAAATTAGTAATATTATTTATTGTGCAATGTTTTCTTTTACGCCTAGGGAACCATAGCAACCAATCAGCAGGCAGCATTACTGGTCCCCTGTCTAAAAACAAATAGCTGATTGGTTGCTATGGGTTACTAGGCTTAATGGGTTACTAGAAAGCGTTGCACTTTTTTTTTGTTTTTTTTTATAATCTCTTTTATTTTTCAAAAATAGATAGCGTTGCACCTTTTATTGCATTACCCCCATTAGAGTTTTAGGGGGTTATTGTTAGAGAGGAAGTAGACACTGCAAGTGCAGGGGGGCCCAGGAGGGTAGGGGACCTAGGCAAACATTGTTTATTAAACTATAAATCCTTATGGAGTCTCTGTGGCCCCCTGCTGGCATTATTTAAGGTGGCTGAGCACCCAGTTAGAAAAGTTTAAAACCTTAAAGGGGTGGTTCACCTTTAAGTTAACTTTAAGTATGTTATAGAATAGATAATTCTAAGCAAATTTTCAGTTGGCCTTCATTTTTCTTTTTTTTTTTATAGTTTTTAAATGATTTGCCTTTTTCTTCTTCTTTCAAATGGGGGTCACTGACCGCATCTAAAAAACAAATGCTCTGTACGGCTACAAATATATTGTTATTGTTACTTTTTATTCCTCCTCTTTCTATTCAGGCCTCTCTTATTCATATTCCAGTCACTTATTCAAATCAATGCATGGTTGCTTGGGGAATTTAGACCCTAGCAACCAGATGGCTGAAATTGCAAACTGGAGAGCTGCTGAATAAAAAGCTAAATAAGTCAAAAACCACAAAGAATAAAAAAAAAAAAAGAAAACCAATTGCAAATGATCTCAGAATATATCTACATCATACCGAAAGGTAATTTAAAGGTGAACAACCCATTTAACTGCTTTCCCCTTTCTAGTGCCAGAATCACCTTCTTAGACCTGAAGCTCCAGCCTTCTGCACTGCTGGTTGCCCCCTTGTAAAGGCTGTTCCACACTTTATGTGCCTCCCTCAGTGTCCCTTCAACTGTACTGCTGAGTGACCCCAAAGTAGTGAAACCTCTTCTTTGTTATCAATTAACCCCACCCCCACTGTGCTGATTCCATGTCCGTAAATCTTTAACAGTGGGTTTTATTTCCAGGCTGCAGCCAAAGGTCGGACTCCAAGCGCAGGCTTTAATGCATGCTTCTCTATACAGATGGACGCTGCTTCCAGACAGAAACACAGACGCATTATATGTAACAAATAGCGCCCCTTTAATAACTCAGATAAAGGTGCCGTCTCCATTAAAGGGAACTCACGCTGTTAAGACGGTCAACTCATCCGAAGGCAATACAAACCAGCGACTAATTCTAGTAATAAATCTGGCGTCTCGGAGTTTCATAAATAATTAAACAGCTTTCTCTTCCGTTATATATATATATTTATAAAATGTTGCACTCCCTGAACTGTAACGACCCGTCTGGGGGCTCGGGCGCTTGTGTGAAGTCTCTCCGTAGTACCACTCTTTGCACATTTTACAGCATTTTCACTTAAAAAAAATTCCTGTAAACTTTTTGCCTCATTAAAAATAAATTTTTTTTTAAAATGAAACATAAAATTCTAGGATGAGGGCGGGGTCAGAGTTTAAATATCTCATCTTCATGATCTCTGATGGTGGACACCCGCGTGGTGATGGTTAAGGGTACGGGTCCCAGGAGAGAGCGCTGCTGAGTCTGCGGGGAGTCCTGGCTGGAGAGGGTGCGGTTGGGCGTCTGATATCCGGATGATCCGCCTGGCGTGGAGTCTTCTGCGGCGCTGGAAAGCAGAGAAATAATAGTGGGAACATGTTACAGCTTTTCTGGTTTGCTCACCTGGACAAGAATTCCGATGACCTTTTTCAGGCTCAGCTGCTATTGGAGACTATTTGGTTCTGGTTTAGCAGATCTGCACCCCAACCTGGACCCACACACCTGCTGTTACCCTCAAGCATCTGCCAATCTGACTGCTTCATTAAAGGGATACGGTCATGGCAAAAAATGTTTTTTGTTTTTTTAAACGCATCAGTTAATAGTGCTGCTCCGGTAAATTCTGCATTGAAATCCATTTCTCAAAAGAGCAAACAGAACTTTTTATATTTAATTTTGAAATCTGACATGGGGCTAGACATAGTCAGTTTCCCAGCTGCCCCCAGTCATGTGACATGTGCTCTGAACTCAGTCACTGAACAATGGGAAGGTAATCAGATAACATTTCCCTAACAAAAGATAACAGCTACCTGGTAGATCTAAGAACAGCACTCAATAGTAAAATCTAGGTCCCACTGGGACACATTCAGTTACATTGAGTAGGAGAAACAACAGTCTGCCAGAAAGCAGTTCCATCCTAAAGTGCTGGCTCTTTCTGAAAGCACATGCCCAGGCAAAATAACCTGAGATGCACCTACACACCAATATTACAACTAAATACACGTGCTGGTTCAGAAATGACATTTTATATTGTAGAGTGAATTATTTGCAGTGTCAACAGTGTCATTTAGAAATAAAAACTACACCATAAAAATCATGACAGAATCCCTTTAAAGGCTAACTATACCTACTCCATGGTTTCCAGCAGGTCATACTCACAGGGACTCTCCTTCCCGGAGTTTCTTCACTGCCGCTCTCTTGGACACACGGATGTTGGTGTCCAACCTGCTCATGAAGTCCACAGGCGACATCTCATCCTTTTGGACAGAATGTTGCCGGCTCTTCTGCTTCTCTCTTTTCTCTGGCTGCTGCTTCACGGGAGACCCTTCAGCCTCTGAACCCTCTTGAGAATTCTGGTCATCAGAGAGATTCGATTGGTTAGCCAACACCGGGATGCAAAGGGATTTCTTGAGGAATATGGAGTCGTTTGTATACAGCCGGTTAGCTCGCTTGATTTGCTCCATCTGTAGACAGACAACATTTATTTGCAATTGGTCCAATTAATAAACTCTGGTTAGAAGAAAAAAAATAAAGTGGCCATTGACTTGAATGGAAAGCCCCGCTGGTTAATGACAGGCCAACAATCGCCAATGTATTTACATAAAGTCCCAATGTAGAAATTTGCCTTGTCATCAATACTGTGTGTGTGTTTCAGGGGAAGTTCCTAAAGAGCAGTTGCGTAAAGGGGAAGCAATGACTAAAAAAGAGGGATTTTGCAATCGCAGGCCACATCTTGACATCAGCTCTGCAGCTATCAGGGTACAAGGCTGGTGCTTCTAGGCTACGCTGTACCTTGTATCCTGCCAACCTTTCTACTGATCCCTCTATATACCCATTATCCTGCCAACCTTTCTACTGATCCCTCTATATACCCATTATCCTGCCAACCTGTCTACTGATCCCTCTATATACCCATTATCCTGCCAACCTTTCTACTGATCCCTCTATATACCCATTATCCTGCCAACCTTTCTACTGATCCCTCTATATACCCATTATCCTGCCAACCTTTCTACTGATCCCTCTATATACCCATTATCCTGCCAACCTTTCTACTGATCCCTCTATATACCCATTATCCTGCCAACCTTTCTACTGATCCCTCTATATACCCATTATCCTGCCAAACTTTCTACTGATCCCTCTATATACCCATTATCCTGCCAACCTTTCTACTGATCCCTCTATGTACCCAGTATCCTGCCAACCTTTCTACTGATCCCTCTATATACCCATTATCCTGCCAAACTTTCTACTGATCCCTCTATATACCCATTATCCTGCCAACCTTTCTACTGATCCCTCTATATACCCATTATCCTGCCAACCTTTCTGCTGATCCCTCTATCTACCCATTATCCTGCCAACCTTTCTACTGATCCCTCTATCTACCCATTATCCTGCCAACCTTTCTGCTGATCCCTCTATCTACCCATTATCCTGCCAACCTTTCTGCTGATCCCTCTATATACCCATTATCCTGCCAACCTTTCTGCTGATCCCTCTATATACCCATTATCCTGCCAACCTTTCTGCTGATCCCTCTATATACCCATTATCCTGCCAACCATTTTTGTACTGATCCCTCTATATACCCATTATCCTGCCAACCTTTCTGCTGATCCCTCTATATACCCATTATCCTGCCAACCTTTCTACTGATCCCTCTATATACCCATTATCCTGCCAAGCATTTTTGTACTGATCCCTCTATATACCCATTATCCTGCCAACCTGTCTACTGATCCCTCTATGTACCCATTATCCTGCCAACCTTTCTACTGATCCCTCTATATACCCATTATCCTGCCAACCATTTTTGTACTGATCCCTCTATGTACCCATTATCCTGCCAACCTTTCTGCTGATCCCTCTATATACCCATTATCCTGCCAACCATTTTTGTACTGATCCCTCTATATACCTATATCCTGCCAACCTTTCTGCTGATCCCTCTATATACCCATTATCCTGCCAAGCATTTTTGTACTGATCCCTCTATATACCCATTATCCTGCCAACCTGTCTACTGATCCCTCTATATACCCATTATCCTGCCAACCTTTCTACTGATCCCTCTATATACCCATTATCCTGCCAACCTGTCTACTGATCCCTCTATGTACCCATTATCCTGCCAACCTTTCTGCTGATCCCTCTATATACCCATTATCCTGCCAAGCATTTTTGTACTGATCCCTCTATATACCCATTATCCTGCCAACCTGTCTACTGATCCCTCTATGTACCCATTATCCTGCCAACCTTTCTACTGATCCCTCTATATACCCATTATCCTGCAAACCTTTCTACTGATCCCTCTATATACCCATTATCCTGCCAACCTTTCTACTGATCCCTCTATATACCCATTATCCTGCCAACCTGTCTACTGATCCCTCTATGTACCCATTATCCTGCCAACCTTTCTGCTGATCCCTCTATATACCCATTATCCTGCCAAGCATTTTTGTACTGATCCCTCTATATACCCATTATCCTGCCAACCTGTCTACTGATCCCTCTATGTACCCATTATCCTGCCAACCTTTCTGCTGATCCCTCTATATACCCATTATCCTGCCAACCTTTCTGCTGATCCCTCTATATACCCATTATCCTGCCAACCATTTTTGTACTGATCCCTCTATATACCCATTATCCTGCCAACCTTTCTGCTGATCCCTCTATATACCCATTATCCTGCCAAGCATTTTTGTACTGATCCCTCTATATACCCATTATCCTGCCAACCTGTCTACTGATCCCTCTATGTACCCATTATCCTGCCAACCTTTCTACTGATCCCTCTATATACCCATTATCCTGCAAACCTTTCTACTGATCCCTCTATATACCCATAATCCTGCCAACCTTTCTACTGATCCCTCTATATACCCATTATCCTGCCAACCTTTCTACTGATCCCTCTATCTACCCATTATCCTGCCAACCTTTCTACTGATCCCTCTATATACCCATTATCCTGCCAACCTTTCTGCTGATCCCTCTATCTACCCATTATCCTGCCAACCTTTCTACTGATCCCTCTATATACCCATTATCCTGCCAACCTTTCTGCTGATCCCTCTATCTACCCATTATCCTGCCAACCTTTCTGCTGATCCCTCTATCTACCCATTATCCTGCCAACCTTTCTACTTATCCCTCTATATACCCATTATCCTGCCAACCTTTCTACTGATCCCTCTATATACCCATTATCCTGCCAACCTTTCTACTGATCCCTCTATATACCCATTATCCTGCCAACCTTTCTACTGATCCCTCTATGTACCCTGTATCCTGCCAACCTTTCTACTGATCCCTCTTTGTACCCAGTGTCCAGCCAACCTTTCTACTGATCCCTCTATATACCCATTATCCTGCCAACCTTTCTACTGATCCCTCTATATACCCATTATCCTGCCAACCTTTCTACTGATCCCTCTATGTACCCAGTATCCTGCCAACCTTTCTACTGATCCCTCTATATACCCATTATCCTGCCAACCTGTCTACTGATCCCTCTATATACCCATTATCCTGCCAACCTTTCTACTGATCCCTCTATATACCCATTATCCTGCCAACCTTTCTACTGATCCCTCTATGTACCCAGTATCCTGCCAACCTTTCTACTGATCCCTCTATATACCCATTATCCTGCCAACCTGTCTACTGATCCCTCTATGTACCCAGTATCCTGCCAACCTTTCTACTGATCCCTCTATATACCCATTATCCTGCCAACCTTTCTGCTGATCCCTCTATCTACCCATTATCCTGCCAACCTTTCTACTGATCCCTCTATGTACCCAGTATCCTGCCAACCTTTCTACTGATCCCTCTATATACCCATTATCCTGCCAACCTGTCTACTGATCCCTCTATATACCCATTATCCTGCCAACCTTTCTACTGATCCCTCTTTGTACCCAGTATCCAGCCAACCTTTCTACTGATCCCTCTATGTACCCAGTATCCTGCCAACCTTTCTACTGATCCCTCTATATACCCATTATCCTGCCAACCTTTCTGCTGATCCCTCTATATACCCATTATCCTGCCAACCATTTTTGTACTGATCCCTCTATATACCCATTATCCTGCCAACCTTTCTGCTGATCCCTCTATATACCCATTATCCTGCCAAGCATTTTTGTACTGATCCCTCTATATACCCATTATCCTGCCAACCTGTCTACTGATCCCTCTATATACCCATTATCCTGCAAACCTTTCTACTGATCCCTCTATATACCCATTATCCTGCCAACCTTTCTACTGATCCCTCTATATACCCATTATCCTGCCAACCTGTCTACTGATCCCTCTATGTACCCATTATCTTGCCAACCTTTCTGCTGATCCCTCTATATACCCATTATCCTGCCAAGCATTTTTGTACTGATCCCTCTATATACCCATTATCCTGCCAACCTGTCTACTGATCCCTCTATGTACCCATTATCCTGCCAACCTTTCTACTGATCCCTCTATATACCCATTATCCTGCAAACCTTTCTACTGATCCCTCTATATACCCATTATCCTGCCAACCTTTCTACTGATCCCTCTATATACCCATTATCCTGCCAACCTGTCTACTGATCCCTCTATGTACCCATTATCCTGCCAACCTTTCTGCTGATCCCTCTATATACCCATTATCCTGCCAAGCATTTTTGTACTGATCCCTCTATATACCCATTATCCTGCCAACCTGTCTACTGATCCCTCTATGTACCCATTATCCTGCCAACCTTTCTGCTGATCCCTCTATATACCCATTATCCTGCCAACCTTTCTGCTGATCCCTCTATCTACCCATTATCCTGCCAACCTTTCTGCTGATCCCTCTATATACCCATTATCCTGCCAACCATTTTTGTACTGATCCCTCTATATACCCATTATCCTGCCAACCTTTCTGCTGATCCCTCTATATACCCATTATCCTGCCAAGCATTTTTGTACTGATCCCTCTATATACCCATTATCCTGCCAACCTTTCTGCTGATCCCTCTATCTACCCATTATCCTGCCAACCTTTCTACTTATCCCTCTATATACCCATTATCCTGCCAACCTTTCTACTGATCCCTCTATATACCCATTATCCTGCCAACCTTTCTACTGATCCCTCTATATACCCATTATCCTGCCAACCTTTCTACTGATCCCTCTATATACCCATTATCCTGCCAACCTTTCTACTGATCCCTCTATGTACCCTGTATCCTGCCAACCTTTCTACTGATCCCTCTTTGTACCCAGTATCCAGCCAACCTTTCTACTGATCCCTCTATATACCCATTATCCTGCCAACCTTTCTACTGATCCCTCTATATACCCATTATCCTGCCAACCTTTCTACTGATCCCTCTATGTACCCAGTATCCTGCCAACCTTTCTACTGATCCCTCTATATACCCATTATCCTGCCAACCTGTCTACTGATCCCTCTATATACCCATTATCCTGCCAACCTTTCTACTGATCCCTCTATATACCCATTATCCTGCCAACCTTTCTACTGATCCCTCTATGTACCCAGTATCCTGCCAACCTTTCTACTGATCCCTCTATATACCCTGTATCCTGCCAACCTTTCTACTGATCCCTCTTTGTACCCAGTATCCAGCCAACCTTTCTACTGATCCCTCTATATACCCATTATCCTGCCAACCTTTCTACTGATCCCTCTATATACCCATTATCCTGCCAACCTTTCTACTGATCCCTCTATGTACCCAGTATCCTGCCAACCTTTCTACTGATCCCTCTATATACCCATTATCCTGCCAACCTGTCTACTGATCCCTCTATATACCCATTATCCTGCCAACCTTTCTACTGATCCCTCTATATACCCATTATCCTGCCAACCTTTCTACTGATCCCTCTATGTACCCAGTATCCTGCCAACCTTTCTACTGATCCCTCTATATACCCATTATCCTGCCAACCTGTCTACTGATCCCTCTATGTACCCAGTATCCTGCCAACCTTTCTACTGATCCCTCTATATACCCATTATCCTGCCAACCTTTCTGCTGATCCCTCTATCTACCCATTATCCTGCCAACCTTTCTACTGATCCCTCTATGTACCCAGTATCCTGCCAACCTTTCTACTGATCCCTCTATATACCCATTATCCTGCCAACCTGTCTACTGATCCCTCTATATACCCATTATCCTGCCAACCTTTCTACTGATCCCTCTTTGTACCCAGTATCCAGCCAACCTTTCTGCTGATCCCTCTATATACCCATTATCCTGCCAACCATTTTTGTACTGATCCCTCTATATACCCATTATCCTGCCAACCTTTCTGCTGATCCCTCTATATACCCATTATCCTGCCAAGCATTTTTGTACTGATCCCTCTATATACCCATTATCCTGCCAACCTGTCTACTGATCCCTCTATATACCCATTATCCTGCAAACCTTTCTACTGATCCCTCTATATACCCATTATCCTGCCAACCTTTCTACTGATCCCTCTATATACCCATTATCCTGCCAACCTGTCTACTGATCCCTCTATGTACCCATTATCCTGCCAACCTTTCTGCTGATCCCTCTATATACCCATTATCCTGCCAAGCATTTTTGTACTGATCCCTCTATATACCCATTATCCTGCCAACCTTTCTACTGATCCCTCTATATACCCATTATCCTGCCAACCTTTCTACTGATCCCTCTATATACCCATTATCCTGCCAACCTTTCTACTGATCCCTCTATATACCCATTATCCTGCCAACCTTTCTACTGATCCCTCTATATACCCATTATCCTGCCAACCTTTCTGCTGATCCCTCTATATACCAATTATCCTGCCATCCTGTCTACTGATCCCTCTATATACCCATTATCCTGCCAACCTTTCTACTGATCCCTCTATATACCCATTATCCTGCCAACCTTTCTACTGATCCCTCTATGTACCCATTATCCTGCCAACCTGTCTACTGATCCCTCTATGTACCCAGTATCCTGCCAACCTTTCTACTGATCCCTCTATATACCCATTATCCTGCCAAACTTTCTACTGATCCCTCTATATACCCATTATCCTGCCAACCTTTCTACTGATCCCTCTATCTACCCATTATCCTGCCAACCTTTCTACTGGTCCCTCTATCTACCCATTATCCTGCCAACCTTTCTGCTGATCCCTCTATCTACCCATTATCCTGCCAACCTTTCTACTGATCCCTCTATCTACCCATTATCCTGCCAACCTTTCTGCTGATCCCTCTATCTACCCATTATCCTGCCAACCTTTCTACTGATCCCTCTATCTACCCATTATCCTGCCAACCTTTCTGCTGATCCCTCTATCTACCCATTATCCTGCCAACCTTTCTACTGATCCCTCTATATACCCATTATCCTGCCAACCTTTCTGCTGATCCCTCTATATACCCATTATCCTGCCAACCTTTCTGCTGATCCCTCTATCTACCCATTATCCTGCCAACCTTTCTGCTGATCCCTCTATATACCCATTATCCTGCCAACCATTTTTGTACTGATCCCTCTATATACCCATTATCCTGCCAACCTTTCTGCTGATCCCTCTATATACCCATTATCCTGCCAACCATTTTTGTACTGATCCCTCTATATACCCATTATCCTGCCAACCTGTCTACTGATCCCTCTATGTACCCAGTATCCTGCCAACCTTTCTACTGATCCCTCTATATACCCATTATCCTGCCAAACTTTCTACTGATCCCTCTATATACCCATTATCCTGCCAACCTTTCTACTGATCCCTCTATATACCCATTATCCTGCCAACCTTTCTGCTGATCCCTCTATCTACCCATTATCCTGCCAACCTTTCTACTGATCCCTCTATATACCCATTATCCTGCCAACCTGTCTACTGATCCCTCTATGTACCCATTATCCTGCCAACCTTTCTACTGATCCCTCTATATACCCATTATCCTGCCAACCTTTCTACTGATCCCTCTATATACCCATTATCCTGCCAACCTTTCTGCTGATCCCTCTATCTACCCATTATCCTGCCAACCTTTCTACTGATCCCTCTATATACCCATTATCCTGCCAACCTTTCTGCTGATCCCTCTATCTACCCATTATCCTGCCAACCTTTCTACTTATCCCTCTATATACCCATTATCCTGCCAACCTTTCTACTGATCCCTCTATATACCCATTATCCTGCCAACCTTTCTACTGATCCCTCTATATACCCATTATCCTGCCAACCTTTCTACTGATCCCTCTATGTACCCTGTATCCTGTATCCTGCCAACCTTTCTACTGATCCCTCTTTGTACCCAGTATCCAGCCAACCTTTCTACTGATCCCTCTATATACCCATTATCCTGCCAACCTTTCTACTGATCCCTCTATGTACCCAGTATCCTGCCAACCTTTCTACTGATCCCTCTATATACCCATTATCCTGCCAACCTTTCTACTGATCCCTCTATATACCCATTATCCTGCCAACCTTTCTACTGATCCCTCTATGTACCCAGTATCCTGCCAACCTTTCTACTGATCCCTCTATATACCCATTATCCTGCCAACCTGTCTACTGATCCCTCTATGTACCCATTATCCTGCCAACCTTTCTGCTGATCCCTCTATCTACCCATTATCCTGCCAACCTTTCTACTGATCCCTCTATATACCCATTATCCTGCCATCCTGTCTACTGATCCCTCTATATACCCATTATCCTGCCAACCTTTCTACTGATCCCTCTATATACCCATTATCCTGCCAACCTTTCTACTGATCCCTCTATATACCCATTATCCTGCCAACCTTTCTACTGATCCCTCTATATACCCATTATCCTGCCAACCTTTCTACTGATCCCTCTATATACCAATTATCCTGCCAACCTTTCTACTGATCCCTCTATATACCCATTATCCTGCCAACCTTTCTACTGATCCCTCTATATACCCATTATCCTGCCAACCTTTCTACTGATCCCTCTATATACCAATTATCCTGCCAACCTTTCTACTGATCCCTCTATATACCCATTATCCTGCCAACCGTTCTGCTGATCCCTCTATCTACCCATTATCCTGCCAACCTTTCTACTGATCCCTCTATATACCCATTATCCTGCCAACCTTTCTACTTATCCCTCTATATACCCATTATCCTGCCAACCTGTCTACTGGTCCCTCTATGTACCCAGTATCCTGCCAACCTTTCTACTGATCCCTCTATCTACCCATTATCCTGCCAACCTTTCTACTGATGCCTCTATATACCCATTAACCTGCCAACCTTTCTACTGATCCCTCTATGTACCCAGTATCCTGCCAACCTTCCCCCCAGGAGTTGAAACCAAAACCAGATTTATTCAGACCAGAAACATTTCCATTTCTGTGTCCCCAACTTGTTTATCAGGCACCGGTTTTATTTGAATCTGATAACTGCCTGAGGGGTCGGCTGTAGGGTGGGACAGGGAAGACAATTGCCCTTTGTAGATAATTGTACAAAGGTCCTGTGATAGTGTGTAACAGCTGTTAGATATTAGCAGTGGATACACATGTCCTACAGCTGTAGTTAGAACTCCCAGCACCCTACAGACAATGTAAATAACATCTGATTGTACGATGAGATGAGAGGAAGGAGCAGTACTCACCGTCACGTCGTATCTCAGCGCCAGACCTTGCAGGGTGTCCCCAGGCTGGACCTCATGTACCAATTTGTGGATCAGGGCTGGAGAATGAGGAGTCTGGACTAAACTGCCGTAGGAACGAGTCCTGGTTCCGTGGAGGAGCCCATTGTCACTGTGGCCACAGTTGGAAGCCATGGCTTGTGATTACACAACTCACAGGGGAAGTTACATTTTGTTACTTGGAAGAACTGGAGGCAGAACAGGACTCCCTGCAACCCGCAGTCACATGCTGGGCTGCTAATTCAATCAGACTGAAAGAGAGAGAGAATTCATTAGTATCACATGACAACACTGACTGGGCTTTCCCCAGAATAGGAGGGTTGGGCCACAGGCTGCCCCAGAACCCCTTAGCACAGACCTTCCAGCTGCTCCCAGCACAGGCAAGTACAAAACAACCACAGACCAGTGGCTCAACAGCTGGACAGAGGTGACAGCAGCAAGGCATGCCGGGAGGAGTAGTGCAGCACACGCTCTGCCCCACGATTCGCTGGCCTCACGGAACTACATGTCCCGGAATACCCAGACTCCGCCTCCCCACTCTGACGCTTCCTGGACGTTCCGGAAATAAACTACATATCCCGTGAGGCCCCAGAAAGGCGTACGGTGGCCGCGCGGTATTATAGTATTTACAGATTGCTCTTAGGGGATGTCGTTTAAACGGGATGGGGATGATAGGAGCCAGCTGAACGTTCTGAAGGTACGGGGGTTATAACCTGTGTGGGGAGGGGTGCGTGGGACAGAGAGAACACCACGGGGAATCATGGGACGTTACTGATTGGGCACAGGGGTAGTAAGTAACCCGTAGGAACCAATCAGTGAGTGGCTTTTTCAGGCAGCTGTAAAAGTAGAACTGTGATTTGTTGCCATGGGTTACACAGAGGCCCAATAAATAGTGAGTGTCTATGGCATCTCTCAGTAGCCCCTCTGGCATTTGCCTGAAAGCACAGATTGCCAGTCCATGCCTGGTTGCAGCCCAGTGTTTATACGCAAGCCCTGGGTGTTTTTTTTTTTTTATACGCGAGCCCGGGTGTTTATACGTGAGCCCCGGTGTTAATACGGGAGCCCCGGTGTTAATACAAGAGCCCGTTGTTTATACGCGAGCTCCGGTGTTCATACGCAAGCCCGGCTGTTTATAAGCGATCCCGGGTGTTTATACGAGAGCCCTGTTGTTTATATGCGAGCCCCTGTGTTTGTTTATACGCAAGCCTTGGGTGTTTTTTTTTTATACGTGAGCCCTAGGTGTTTATACGCGAGCCCCGGGTGTTTATACGCGAGCCCGGGTGTTTGTACGCGAGCCCGGGTGTTTATACGCGAGCCCCTGTGTTTTGTAAGCGAGCCCCTGTGTTTTGTAAGCGAGCCCCTGTGTTTATAAACGAGCCCCTGTGTTTATAAGCGAGCCCGGGTGTTTATAAGCATATCCCGGGTGTTTATACGCGAGCCCCTTTGTTTATAAGCAAGCCCCTGTGTTTGTTTATACGCGAGCCCCGGGTGTTTATAAGTGAGCCCCTGTGTTTACAAATGAGCCCTTGTGTTTATAAGCGAGCCCGGGTGTTTATAAGCGAGCCCCGGGTGTTTATATGAGAGCCCCGTTGATTATACGCGAGCCCCTGTGTTTGTTTATACGCGAGCCCTGGGTGATTTTTTTATATATACGTGAGCCCTGGGTGTTTATACGCGAGCCCTGGGTGTTTGAACATGAGCCCCGGATATAAATAATGTGGAGCAGAGTATGGTCCAGGGAGGGTGGGAAAGGGTTAATGCGCATGTTTATGATCCCAATTCTTTCCTCTCTACAGAAGAGGAGAGTGGCAGACCTGCTGGCCAGTTACATCCCGGAGGATGAGGCTTTGCTGCTCAAAAATGGCAGGTGAGAAAGCTCCCCACTGATTGGTTCCCTGGGTTTGGGCCTCTGATAGGTACACTGTACAGTACAACCCCCATGTTACCTTATTCAAGGGACCAGAATAAAAACATGTAAAATCAGGGAAATCTATTATTTATAATTATATTATAATACATTATCCACATTTTTTTAAATGATTTCCTTTTTCTCAGTAATAATAAAACAGTCGCTTGTACTTGATCCCAACTAAGATATAATTAATCCTTATTGGAAACAAAACCAGCCTATTGGGTTTATTTAATGTTTCATATGATTTTCTAGTAGTCTTAAGGTATGAAGATCCAAATTATGGAAAGATCCATTATCTGGAAAACCCCAGGTCCCAAGCATTCTGGATAACAGGTCCCATACCTGTAGTGCTTTAGCTATTGTAAAACTACATTTCCCAGCATTCCCCTTTCAGTTTGGCTTTATTTGACACCACCCTGTCCTCCTTGCTGCCCAGACTTGTGCCCCCAGTATCAATCCCACCCCTCCATCCATCCACAACCCCATATACAGGTCTACTGTCACTCTCTTTACTGTGTAGTATTTATGATCTTTGGACTGGGAAATCCAAATTGTAGTTCCCAGATGGGCTCTCTGTCCTCTCTCTCTCTCTATTCTCTCTTGTCTCCTCTCTCCCTCCTCTCTCTCTTTCTCTCTCCTCTCTCTCCCCTCTCTCTTCTCTCCCTCCTCTCTCTCTTCTCTCCCTCCTCTCTCTCTCTCTCTCTCTCTCTCTCAAATGTGTTGTGTCCTTTGTGGTAGCTACGCTTGCACCGTGTGCCATCACCGGCCGGTCTTCAATACCATCGATATGCTGTCTGTGCACAGAACTGGGAAGAAGCACTTAGCAGGTAAGTTACTGACTAGTAAAGACATCTATTTCTTGACTTATGACTTCATTTCCTCTCTGGATTTTCTCTTTCCTGTCTGATTTATGACATGACTACCTCTCTGACTTCTAACATCATTTCCTGTATGCCTTGGCAGACCATATTACCATACTGATATGTAGCTTGTAGCTACTAATCACAGCCCCAGTCCCATGCTTTATTCTGTCTCCTTCCCTATCATTGCATTGCACCTTTGTGCCCCACCCAGCGTGTTACCCTCACATATTCTCTGCTTACTCACAGTCTCATTGGCAATTATATGTGGGCAGTCTGGGTGTCTGTAGTAACTACCCCGGCCACTGACTCTCCTCACACCCTCCCCTCTTACAGGCCTGCAGCGGTATTACGGCAAGAAGTTGGAACACAAGAATGAGATCCAGAAAAGGCGTCACTTTGATTTTGTAGGGGCAGAAGATGCAGGAGAAAAGGTGTGCAGATTTCTCTGTGTATTGCAAACTTAGGGGGCTATTCCTGCTGAATTGTGCCTAGTACAGGGAATACCTATGCTGCCATAGTTTTATGGGATCTCTCTGTACAGACTATGAGCAAACATAGGGACTGTTCCTGCTGAATTGTGCTTAGTACAGGGAATACCTATGCTGCCATAGTTTTATGGGATCTCTCTGTACAGACTATGAGCAAACATAGGGACTGTTCCTGCTGAATTGTGCTTAATACAGGGAATACCTATGCTGCCATAGTTTTATGGGATCTCTCTGTACAGACTATGAGCAAACTTAGGGGCTATTCCTGCTGAATTGTGCTTAGTACAGGGAATACCTATGCTGCCATAGTTTTATGGGATCTCTCTGTACAGACTATGAGCAAATTTAGGGACTGTTCCTGCTGAATTGTGCTTAGTACAGGGAATACCTATGCTGCCATAGTTTTATGGGATCTCTCTGTACAGACTATGAGCAAACTTAGGGGGCTATTCCTGCTGAATTGTGCTTAGTACAGGGAATACCTATGCTGCCATAGTTTTATGGGATCTCTCTGTACCGGGGGCTGTTCCTGCGAGGAACCCAATAGGAAAGGAGCTTGTATCTTGCCTGCTAATGAGACAACGTTTGCTGACACAAGGCTGAAACTCCAGACTGAATATATAACATTTTTTTTACTCTCCTGTCTTCCAGCCTCCACCAGGCCCTGCCCCTTTGCTGGTCCAGACCAAGAGGATTACCCAGAATGCTCTGCTGAAATCCGCCCCATACAATAGCTGCTGCTCTAACAAGAAGTAAGATGATTGGGGCAGACCATTAAATAAATGATTAATGTTGTTAATAGTTACTGCTCTCTATAAAGCCCATGCCTTGTTCTCTGTTCGTGTGGTCCAGTTACAAGGCTCGTATCGCCAACAATTATATTTGCTTTATCTTTTTTGTCATTTTTTAATTGCAGGGTAGTAGCTAATAGCAGGAACGTCTGTGATCCCCATCCTGGCCCGTCCACAACCACAGGCTTAAATGTTCCTCTGGACACCCAACCTGGGCCCAGTCAACCTCATACCTCCCTACATTCTCCCCCTACTGGACCCTGCAGCAGCCCCACAGGTGAGCAATTCACCAGAGAGGATTCTGGGATATTAAGATGGCAACTGGACACTTACAACGAGATTGTTATAGACTGGCCAGGCTACTACTCTACACATAAGTAAATGTCATCAGTATATGAGGCAAATCTGTGCTCCTGATGTAGTTGAACTAAAGCTCCCAGCAGTACTGTGTGCATTGCAGTAATTAACTCTTACGTCCCCCTTCTATCCAGATGAGATTCCGCCAAATAAGAACAACCGTCGGCACAAGAAGAAGGGCGAGGAGAAGTTTAGGAAGGAAATTGCAGACCCAGAACGGGAGAGGACTATGGAGCACTACCTGCAGCTGAAGAGGTAGGAATTACTGTGCTGGGCTTACCAGCCTCCAAGAAAATTCTTAGTTCAGGTATGGGATCTGTTATCCAGAAAGTTCTGAATTACGGAAAGGCCGTCTACCATACACTTCATTTTATAACAATAATTCACATTTTTATAAATTATTTCCTTTTTCTGTGTAATAATAAAACAGTCGCTTGTATTTGATCCCAACTAAGATATAATTAATCCTTATTGAAAGCAAAACCAGCCTATTGGGTTTATTTAATGTTTACATGATTTTCTAGTACAGGGATGGTATCTGTTATATGGAAACCCATTATCCAGAAAGCTCCGAATTACAGAAAGGCCGTCTCCCATAGACTCCATTTTATCCAAATAATCCAAATTTTGAAAAATGATTTCCCTTTTCTGTTTATGATTTTCTAGTAGACTTGGAGGCCTATTTATCAACAGTCCAATTTGAGTGGTGTCAGAGGTTTTTGAAACCACGACTAAACGCTCTTTCTCTAAAACCCCCAAATTTAAAAAGCAGAAATGAAAAATAAAAAAAGCTGAACCATCGGAAAAAAAAATCTGAAAACAAATTGATTAAAAAAAGTAGGCCGGTAGGATCTGCACCCCTCCCATTGACTTCTATAGGACTTCAACAACCATTACCTGCCAATTTTTTTTTTACAGGTATTGGATCCGTTATCCAGAAAGCTCTGAATTACAGGAAGTCCCATAGACTCCTTTTTATCCAAATAATCAAAAATTTAAAAAAAAAAAAAAAAGCTATTTTTCTAAGTACTAATATAACTACCTTGAAATTGATTTAAATTAAGATATAATTATCCTTATTAGAGGTTTTATACTAATTTCTCCTGACAACTTCCTTGACTATTTGGTGGTCAGACAATTGGGAAACTGACCAGCAGGTGGCGCTGTTGTAACAAAATTCATTCATATTAACAGAACATGTATCCCTTAATATCTTGGAATTTAAAAAAAATAAAAAGTGCTTAGAATATCCCCCTCGTCGATTTTACATTCACTTATTTTAAAGGTTTACTTCTCCTTTAATCAGATTAAAGATTAAAGCAGATTTAAGGTATGAAGACTAGGGATGCACCGAATCCACTATTTTGCATTCAGCCGAATTCGGATTCGGTTCAGCCGTGTAGAAGGATTCGCCCGAATCCTGCTGAAAAAGCCCGGATCCTGGATTCGGTGCATCCCTAATAACCCAAATTACAGAAAGATCTGTTATCTGAAAAACCCGTTCCCGAGCATTCTGGATAACAAGTCCCATACCTATATTGAGGAGTACTATTATGTCAGCTAGAAGATACTCCTGTGAGTGTGTGCTTGTGCAGTCTGATTGTGCCACTCATCAGCCATTATGCTGGCCATACACTGGCCGTATTTGCTGCCACTTCATTCCAGTCCACGTCAAAGTATTTTGTCCCTTGCACGGGGCTACTCACTATGGCTTCACACACATCTTTGTTGGAGCGGCAGTTCTACAGGGCAAGGAATGAGTGCACCCCACTACTCACCCCCTCTCATTTCCACAGCTCTGGGTGGATACCTGACAGGACTGGCAAGTGGGTGAAGGATGAGAATGTTGAATTTGACTCCGATGAAGAGGAACCTCCAGCTTTGCCCCCCTCCTGACTGGCGGCTTCTCTATATGACCTGACAGTAGCAACTGGCGGCTTCTCAGTATGACCTGACGGTAGTAAGAGTGCAGATACAGCATTAATGGACTGGAATACTAACCTTTGCAAACCGGGAATCCACAGAACTTCTATATAGTGGGGACCGTGGTTTGGTGGCACTTATGGGCAGTACGGCTTGGCACTGCCATTTACGTTAGGGACAAAGTGAAATTTGAATTCTTCTACTTTTCTGCATTACCACAAGCTGCCCATTAGAGGGCACTGCAGCTCAAGCATCCAGTCTCAGATATGTTTTCAGTAAACCCTCGGCATCTTTCTTTGCCCTGCATGAAACTGAGACACCTTGTTACTATAAATGCCTTAAGGGCCACATTTGTCTAGTGCTGCACTTTTCATTGGCTCAAAGCCTGACCCTGAAACCTGAACCATCTATATATACATGGACATCTATATATGCTATAACTCTAAGCGCAGCCCCTACCCAGAATGGAGTTAGCTCTGTCAGCTGCACTTCCCCTTTAACCACAGCTCTGTGTTATGTAGGGACATGTGCCCAGTTCTTGAAGGAACATGGTCTGGTTTCTGAGGTTTACAGAGCAGGATGAGTTTCTCAGCAGTGAGTAGCAGACAGGGGGTGACTGTGCTTGTTGAGCCTCACTCCCCCACCCTCCAAGTCTTAGCCCTCACCATCTGCTGATTCTCCATTATATAAATACACCTCATGACTTCACAGGCCCAGAGCCGAGCAGTAATGTCTTTTTATAGACCAAGGAGCCTGCAGCCGTGTAAAGAAGCCCAGGGTAAGAAATGCACTCTTCTGCAGGGAGTCTTCCCCCTCCCCCTTCTGGGTTCTATGAAACTATAGGCCCTAGAGCAGGGGTCCCCAACCTTTTTCACCCGTGAGCAACATGCAGATTTGGGGAGCAACAAAGCATGAAAAATGTTACTGGGTGGTGCCAAATAAGGGTTGTGATTGGCTATTAGTAGCCCCTATGTGGACTGGCAGCCTACAGAAGGATCTACATGCTCATACATCTAGTTTTTATGCAATCAAAACTTGCCTCTAAGCCTGGAATTCAAAAATAAGCTCCAGCTTTGAGGCCACTGGGATCAACATCCAAGGGGTTGGGGAGCAACATGTTGTTCATGAGCTACTGGTTGGGGATCACTGCCCTTCCTAGAGTATGAAATATTTTCAGACTAACTGTGTTGCTACCACCTGTTTTGTAAAAATGTTGTTTTAAAGTAATTTTAAGTAGGGGTCCAATTTCGGCTCAACGAGGATCAAGAATGGATTCTGTAGCCATTGAGTTCAAAGTCACTTTATTTACATCTTATTAAATCAGTTTTTTCCCTAACCCATGGCATTTGCGTCAGTTCAGCTCCTTTGCAGCCTTCGGCAGGATTAAAGTGCAGCCTGTAAGGAGAGAAGGTACTGTATATGTAGAAGGATCGGGGGTGGGGCTTAAGATGGAGTTGAGCAGCGTTGAGTCTTGGGAGTATCTGAGGGGGCCACAGAGATGATGAGTTACATATTGGGGTAGAAACATATATATATACAAGGTTAAAGACCTCAGGTGTTGCCCCTGTTTATTCCAGCTTAAAGTCTCCTGCACTTGCTCGGTGAATAACTCCCTGAAAGATCTGCAGTGAGCAGATGGGGCCTATCCAGATTTGCCCTCCGTCCAATGAATGCTCTGTACGCAAATGTCACATCACAGAACAAACCCTATTAATAGGTAATGGAAGAACATTGACATTTCGACAATCAAGAGGGTGATGGACTCCTTAGACCTTCTTCTGCTTGCGACCTGGAATACAAAACAAAAGTTACGTGGTCTTGCTGCTAAGGTCATAGGGAGTCTGAACCAATAAATATATATGTATGAACATGGCTCCAGAATGGCATTGGTCCAATGCTTCGAGTCATTTTATACTATATCAGCAACCTTGTATTTACTAACATGCTAAAATAGCACCGGCCCTTACTATCCATTCTATCTGCTAGTAGCACTGGTTCAGGGAGGGAGCTCTGGAGTAATGGAGATGCTTTCTGCATCCAACCTTTTAAAATGTAAGGAGGTCCCCAAAGCTTTGCAACAGTCTGACATTGAGCTAATATTTTACATAAGACACACCAAATGAGGCTACAATCCTCCTTGAGGTCACATGGTGCTAATTAGGAACCAGTGATGAGCAAATTTATTCGCTACCCATGGATTCGCTGAGAAATTTAGATGTACATATTCTTTCGTGAAACTGCGGCGACAATTTGCCACAAAAAAACACCCATTGAGTTTAATGCATTTGGAGAAAAAAAGTCGCCATATGAAAAAACACCCATTTACTTTAATGCATTTGGAGCAAGAAAATTTGTTGCGCACGTAAAAACACCCATTGACTTCAATGGTTTTTTTCTCCTTTTTGCGAATTATTTTGCGAAGGGAAACAGGACAGATTTGCACATCAGTATTAGGAACCCATGTCATGTGAGAGTCGGTACAGACACTTACGAAGTTCCAGGTTCCTTGTGATGGCCGTGGCGGCTCGGGCTCTTGGTCCTTGTCGTGTGAAGTGATAGCCAAATCGTACGACTGAAGGGCAATTCTCCAGCATTGAGGCCATCTCCATCTCAACGGTGTCTCCCAGGTTCTGACGCTAGGGGGCAGGAGAGTAGTAAATGTATTGGGCGTGGCACAGTCTGATGATTCACAATCCGTTAATAGTTTTTAACACCCTACCCATAGATTAAGATGAGCATTCAGCCACCATGGACTAAGGATTGGATCTAGATGGAGTTACCTGGTTGTCCACCTTGAGCTCGGAGAGTGTGTTGTTGCTTCTCATGGCCTGGAGGATAGCCAACATACCGGCATTGGTGATAAAGTTGGACTCAACATTCAGACTTTGGAGGGTCTTGTTCTCCTTCAGCATTTCTGCCACGGCCTGGGGGGTAAAGAGGTGGCATATTTGTGTCTCATTGACATTAAGGAGTGGGACAGAAGAAGAAGGTGGTGGAAACTCACATAGGCCACGGGGTCATTGCTACGTGTTGCCACCATGGTCAGAGTTGTGACATGGCTGTTGGTTTTCATGGCCTGGCAAATCTCCTTTAGCGTTGGGACAGGAATGTCCTGCAGAGAGAGAGAGATCGGGCACCCATTAGTCACCTGAATTATTCACTGTATATTGTAGCTGCAATATTTGTAGGTCCATAAGGTGTGAATGGTACACTCACCTTGATATTATTCAGATTAACCTCCACTAGGTCTGACGCGTTGCTCTGGATTTTCTTCAGAGTCTCTTCCACGTTGGTGGGATTTGGGGGTTCATCCGGGACTGGCTTGTATGTGTCTGGCTTAACCACACCTAGAGGAGAAGACACACAACTAGTGTTCCCATCTGCTTGGTTTGTGATTAGAACTGTCTGGTCTTCAGAGAGTTGATCTTCTGATCTTTTTTAAGCCATGAACCATACTCTGCCTGCACTTGACCCCACAATCCCAAACCCATTTAATCAACCCAAACTAAATTCCAACTAATAAGCAAAGACCTGTCCTGTATACTCCACCCCAGACAATCACAGCTGATCCCCCCCATTCCGTTATACCAAACCAATGCTCCGTTTATTTCACCTAATCCCAATATACCTGAACCTACTCAAGAGCTGGTTCAATGCGAAAAGCGTTTTTACTCCACCCTACTCCTCAGCTCATTTACACTTTCAAGCTGAAAGTTGGAGAGTAGGGGGAGAACTGTGCAGAGAAACACCTGGAGATGCTTCCTCCATCAGTCGTTTAGACCTCATTTTTGCTGTACTTACTGTTGATGCCCTCCTTATTCGTTATGATTCCAGAGGTAATGGCGTCGTAGTACTGTTTGTTACTCATGAGGGTGTACATGCCCAGGATAGCTGCAGGGAAAGGTAAAAACACATTTAGACATCTGCAATGGGGCTCAGGTCGGCCCCACAAAATTTAGCCCTGATCGCTCGAATGTAGTAGGGTTTTTAAATAAAAACAAAGCTGCCCAACACGTTGCTGACCTCAATGAGACCTTCAGCCATAAACTGGGGACCCATATTTGGGTTTGGGAGGGGCCTATTTAAGTGACAGATAAGCAGAATAACATATGATAGGGGTAAAACTTTAATTTCGGAAGAAGAAAATGTTGCAGGAGGTGATATATAAAATAATCTAGTATCTGGGTATATCTATTATACTGTACTCTGTGATCTGCTGGGTATTTGGACTATACTGTACTCTACTCTGTATGTGGGTAAGGGGATACTCTCCCTGCCTCACACTCTGGCCCTACAGTACTGAATATAGTAACTGGGCAGCATCCAGCTGCTCCATCCAGATCTGCTGAGCGTGTGGAATTGGAGACAGTACAGGGAAAATATAAAAGAGCCTGCCTCGGGCTTTACAGAGGAACGTTTTTTCCAATTATCTCGACCAGGTCAAGTAAAACTGTTCCTGCACAAGCAAAAGGGACCAGATCTTCAGGGTTTTATTGGTTGTTGAACAGACCATGTAATCTTGAGTTCTCCTAAAGCCCTGGCTTATTTTTTTAAATTTATAAAGACCAGAAATGGTCTCAGCAACCCACAATGTAAGCAACTTATGAGGTCAACTTCATTTTTAGGGCAGACTCTTCAGCTTCCCTTATCTTGAAAACGACACCTAAAAGTTAGATGGCACTTGTATGAAACTGGGTGGTGTTTTTTACTCATCAGGGGTAGAAACTGGGTGCGGCTATACTAGAATGAGTTCAAAGCAACGCTGGTTATTTAAAGGAACAGTAACACCAAAAAAATGAAAGTGTTTTAAATAGTGGAGAACAGATCAGGACAGATAAGATGCAGGGCAACACTGCATTATATTTGTATTACTTTAAAACATAATATTTTTTTGATGTTACTGTTCCTTCAAGAAGATCTAGGCATATATGCAATACTCTCTATACCATATGCTAGTATTATAGTAGTAGTAATGGAGACTGACTGAATCTACCACTTTCCTACCTGCAATGTCGCACATCTCTGCATCGGTAGCGTTGGCCAAAGCCTCCTCCAGCTCTGGCTCTAATGTGATCTGCTCTTCTTGGGGTATCTCACGTTTGGCTTGTTTGGGTACAAAAGCTTTCCCTGTGGCAGGAAAAAGGGACAATTACAGTTGACAGTTGGGCACAAGCATGACCAGTATATATAAGCATGAATGGAGGACCATTGAGCCATTGAGAAGCTGTTACCTCCAGGATTCTATACCTAGAGATCAGCAGTCCATTTGGTAAGGTGGCCAAACAAACATATCTATCTCTGGGTTTATCCACTCTAAAATGACTCAATCGTGTGTTTCCTAAGTGATTGGATCAAAATAGGAGACTATACAGAGTCATTGGGAGACAACCTTCCTATTTCAGTGGTGGCTGGAATTAGGTCTATGTAGTCTTGTTCAGTCTATGTAGTCAAGCCATAGCAAGTTATTATACTGCATCCCAGGGCCAATCACTCAGTAAATGAGTTATACATTAAAGGGTAAAACAAAAAAAATGACGTTCTACTTGGAGCTGAGGAGAACCTCTGGCTCACCTTTTTTCTCTCCGGTGAAAGGCACCAGGTCATCTCTTTCTTTGTACTCGATGGCTTCCTTCTCCAGGTGCTGTAAGAGGGCATCCCTGTCTAGTGGCCCAGTTGCATTCTTTGTGGTTTGGTCTTTCTGACGCATGCCTGCTGGCAGAAGGATGTTCTGGAGAAGAAGAAAATCAAGATCAGAAAGTCGTACTTAAAATTTGATGGTCAACACTCTCAATTGTCCACTCGATCAGCCAGTATTCAGTCTATTTTGTTTTATGGAGGTGTTTAAAGTCATGTTCAGAGGTCTTAAGCCACAGAAGCTATGGATGGAGATACCTTGATGTATCATATTGCATGCATGGTCGTGCCATTCACAGAGGATCTAGACCAGGGACTCTCAGAATAGCAGAGGGCTAGATATCTCTACCGAGCTTATTTTATGAAGGACACAATGGACAACTGACAACCCTATTGCCTTGGACAATGACTATGTCTGTGTTTAGAAAGTTCATCTTATAAGTTCCTAATTTATAGAAATGTGGTTCAGTAGATCAGCAGGTCCTACCTCTGGGTCCATCTCCTGGAGCTCATAGTCCAGCTGAGCCAGTTCCTCTGGGGACATGGCCTTCATGAGCGCATCCTCATCTACATCCCGATACTTCTCCAGGTCCTTCTGGTAAGACATGTTGGAGCTGGTGGTGAGCACAAGTGGCAGCCCCTCCTTGATGGGAAGACACATGGACAGAATATCAGCATGTTGGGTCGGGATCTTCTGCTACACCAGTGGATTACACTCCCTTTACAGCAGTGTCCTCCTACACCCAGGTCAGTATATAGTAAGCTCCTTGATTTGGCTGTGAGCATGGGAAGTACACAATACCCACACAGTGTCTATGGGAAACAATATGGCAGCACCCACCTAAGTGTATTAATACAAATATACATAGAATATTCTATATGCACAGCTGTACCATAATGGTCGATACACTCGACATCTAGCAGCCCCCCAGGCCTTATCTCTAGCTGACACCCGTATGAATGATAACAGCCAACCGCCAATAACATAGATTGTGGTTACACCCTTTCACTCCCAGAGCAACAGATGAACTTGTGGAGGGGTGGGGCTATTTCCAACCAAAATGCTATATTAACCCTTCATAACCACTGTGCATGGATATATCCTACCTAAATACCACATACCTGCTTTCCATATGCAAGAGGTCATACATATATATATATTCGAGTGCTTCTTATGTAGAACCTGCAAAGTTGCTGCATCTCATTTATAACCCACAGGGGAAATTGTGTACCTAAAGGTGTTGTACAGTTGGCCACATGTCAAACCACCAAGGAGATAACCGAAATACAGATCCTATCTCAGCGCTGCACAATATTATGGTGCTGTATAAATACATGTTAATAATAATAATATCTGATCCCCATTGGAAGCAGCAATCCTGCCCTGCTTTATGGCTGGTATTCTAGCTATCTGTAAAAGAGAATTGCATGAGACATTGCGTGAGGTCCTTCTATAAAAGCCAATTACAGTTCTAGGCACAGTACATATATCCCATACATTAATGTTGGTATCAGATCTCTGGGAAATTCCTGGCCACTCACAACAGCGAGACACTAAGGCTTCAGCAGGTTATTTTGGGGGGGGGTATTCACCCTGCTGGTTGCATGCTTGGCTGTATGGATTTATAAGTGGCACAAGGTGTTTGGGGGAAGCCTCCCAGGAGGAGGCAGCGGTGCTGGAAGGCAGGGTGTAGGGTATCGGAGCAGAAGCAGCTGTCAGTCACACAGCAGCTGTTCTACATGATGATACACATTACAGTAGTACCTTATGTCTGCTGCAACAGGGGGTGCTGGGTAGCACGGGAGAAGCTGAGGTTGCATATGGAAAAATGAGGTGGAAAAGATTAATGGGAAAAAATAGAGTTGAAAACAGGAAGAAATAAGAGGAAAAGGGATGGTGATGGAAGAAATCAGGAAGGGAAGGCACTGGATGGGAAAATGAGGAATAATGTAAGGAAAGAAAAGCAAAAGAAGGGAAGAGAATGAAAAGAAAGGAATGGGGGGAAGGATGAAAGAAACAAGGAAGGGAAGACGTAAGGAACAAAAGGGGAGGAATAAGGAAAGGAAAGAAAGGCATGGGATGGGAAGGTATAAGGAAGGAAAGGAAAGAAGGGCATGGGATGGGAAGGTAGAAGGAAGGAAAGAAGGGCATGGGATGGGAAGGAATAAGGAAAGAAAGGCATGGGGTAGGAAGGAATGTGGAAGGAAATTAAATTAGGGCATGGGATGGGAAGGTATAAGGAAGGAAAGAAAAGATGGGCATGGGACAGGAAGTAATAAGGAAGGAAAAAGTGCATGGGATTGGATGGATTAAGGAAAGAAAGGCACGGGTAGGAAGGGAATAGAATGGAAAGGGAAGGAATAGGAAAGGAAAGAAAGGCATGGGATGGGAAGGAATAACAAAGGAAAGAAGGTGATAGGATGGAATATGGAAAGAAAGGCATGGGATGGGAAGGAATAAGGAAGGGAAGGAAAGAAGGGCATGGTAAGGAAAGGGAAGGAATAAGAAATGAAAGAAAAGCATGAATGGGAAGGAATTAGGAAGCAAAGGTAAGAGAGTTATATGATAGGAAGGAATAAGGAAGGAAAGGAATGGGAAGCAATAAGGAAGTAAATGAAAGAAAGTTATGGGTTGGAAAGGGAATGAATGAAAGGAAGGCATGAAATGGGAATGAATTGGGAAGTAAAGGAAAGAGAGGTATATGATAGGAAGGAATAAGGAAGGAAATGTATGGGATGGAAAGGAAGGAAATGAAAGAAAAGTATGGGATATGAATGAAGAAGGAAAGAAAGGTAAGGAAAGTGAAGTGCAAGACATGACAGAATTCAGGGGAAGGAGTAGAAAGTTAGGAAGCAGATAGGCAAATGAAGAGGAGAAATCTGAAAGGTGAGAGAAGAGGAATAAGGCCAAACAGTTGGGAGAGGGAAACTGTATAAATAAAAGGAGAGGAGGGAAGACAGAACAGGGAACATGAATAATGGGGCAGACAAGAGAGGAGACTATTATAAGGGAAGGGAGAAAGGGAAGATGGTCCCCCCTAGCCCAATACATGTAACAAGTAGAGAATATAAAGGGGCAAAACCTCAGTGGGCCCCTAACTAACAGGGTTTTCCTGTACATAATTAGGCTGGGGGTTAATGAAGTAAAGAGTAAATGGGAATACTCCCTGCACTGTAACCTGCACCTCTGTCTGATGTTACAGGGACTGGGGGGGGCACTAATGTGATGCAAATACTTCCTAATTCTCATGACTCGGAGGGAAGGAACAGAAAACTAAACTCAGAGAAAAAGCTGCTTATTCACAATAACACAACAAAAACATTGGGCGCCCAACTTCTTTTGCAAATGGTGGGACAGTGCGAGTGGCAGGCCTGAGGGCCACAGGTTGGACCCCCTGCATTAGTCGCTGTTGTACAGCCCAGTGGTACCAGTGTAATCCTTACTGTGCAATCTGGCACCCCCAGCTCTTATACAGTCACATGGTGGAAAACACAAAAAGCAAAGCAGAAGAGTAAACAATAAAATGTTGACACTTTTTCCCCCCCAGTAAGGTCAATATGAAGCTCTGATGTAAGTACATTGATTGTCATCTCCAGATATGAAAAACCAGCCCAGTTCATGTACTTATATTATATATATTTATGTCATACACAAGAGCCATGAACATCCTGTAAATGATATCCTTATAAACAGTGACTAGTGATGTCATCAGTTATAAATGATGAGTAGTGATGTCATCATTTATAAACAGTGAGTAGCGATGTCATTTCTGTCACGACTCACTAAAACTTGTGTATTATAATAAAGTACCCCTAGTTGCAAAATATGAGGATATTAGAAGTAACCTCGGAGTTCCATGACCTCGTACTTTTATATGGTCATGAAACTCCTCGGTAACCTATAATATCCTTATATTTTACAATAGGGGGTACTTTATTCACTATATATAATACACAAGAGCCATGAACATCCTGTAAATGATATCCTTATAAACGGTGATTAGTGATGTCATCAGTTATAAACGGTGATTAGTGATGTCATCAGTTATAAACGGTGAGTAGTGATGTCATTTCTGTCACATGACTCACTAAAACTTGTGTATTATAATAAATAAAGTACCCCCTGTTGGAAAATATAGATATTAGAAGTCACCTCGGAGTTCCATGACTCGGCATCATACTTTTAAATGGTCATGAAACTCCTCGTGACTTATGATATCCTTATAATTTACAAGAGGGGGTACTTTATTCACTGTCAGTGGGCAGAGAAGCCGTGAGAAAAAGTGAGAGTCAAGAGATTATCCTAAGCGCTTACTGTCCCCAAACACAGAGCCGGGGGTGTGACCCAGCGAGGGATTATCCCGTTATTTACGCACGGATGAATTTCATTGGCTCTCCCCAGACACAGCGCTCTCTATTCTCTCTTTTTGGAGCAGGACTGTTGGTGTTTCAAATATGCACACGTGTCTCTTGTATATATATCTATAGCCTATGGGTATTAATGCAATCCCTGCCGTAAAGCAAGGCAGCAGTGCTGTGCTTCAGCCAGTGAAGGAAGTGGAGAGAGTCTTATATATGTTAACATTCAAGATGACAACTATGGGATATAAAAGGCAGGTAGGAGCAAGAGAAATAGACCAGTTGTGGCCCCCGACCCCAGCAGCTGCCACTGTTTACCGGGGAATCACAACTGAGTAAATAACAAGGAGGTTGAGTCAGACGCAAGGACTCGGCACTTCAAATCAACATTTTGTCACAGCAGTATTTTTATCAGCCCGTCTGTATGCAGCACTGCAGCTTAATAATCGCTAACAAAAACACGCTGCAGACTGTGCTGAGTTCTAACAAGCCGTGTAACATGCAATGGACCTGATAGCCAATAAACTGGGGATTTGTTTTTCAGAATCCCTCAACTCTATGTCCACCATGTGGTTGCTAGGGTCCCCTATACCCTAGCAACCATGCTCCAGTGTTAACGACAAACAGCAAGAAGAATAAAAATAACAATATCATCAGGGTTAAAGTGCAGTTTACTAGTGTTTCCAACACCAACCCCCCCCCCAAACACCCAGACAGCAATCCAAATTACGGTCAGAAAAGGGTCAAAAATATGAAAAAAGTTGTTCCCCTTTAAGTTAACTTTTAGTATGTTATAGAATGGCTAATTCTTAGCAACTTTTCAATTGGTCTTCGTTATTTTTTTTTTTTTTAAGTTTTTGAAATATTTTTCATCTTCTTCTGACTCTTTCCAGCTTTCAAATTGGGGTCACTGACCCCATATAAAAAACAAATGCTCTGCAAGGCTACACCTTTATTGTTATTACTACTTTTTATTACTCATCTTTCTATTTAGGCCTCTCCTATTCATATTCCAGTCTCTTATTCAAATCAATGCATGGTTGCTAGGGGACTTTGGACCCTAGCAACCAGATGGCTGAAATTACAAACTGGAGAGCCACTGAATAAAAAGCTAAATAACTCAAAAACACAAATAATAATAAATTAAAACCAATTGTAAATTGTCTCTGAATAGCTTGCTCTACATCATACTAACAGTTCATTTAAAGGGGTTGTTTACCTTTGAGATAACTTTAAGTATGATTAGAGATGGCAATTTCAGCCATCTGGTTGCAAGGGTCCAAATCCCCCTAGCAACCATGCATTAATTTAAATTATTTGTGGTTTTTGACTTATTTAGCTTTTTATTCAGCAGCTCTCCAGTTTGGCCATCTGGTTGCTAGGGTCTAAATTCCCCTAGCAACCATGCATTCATTTAAATAAGAGATTGGAATATGAATAGGAGAGGCCTGAATAGAAAGATGAGTAATAAAAGGAAGCAATAACAATACATGTGTAGCCTTACAGAGCATTTGTTTTTTAGATGGGGTCAGTGACCCCCATTTGAAAGATGCAAAGAGCTAGAAGAAAAAGTCAAACAACTATGAAACGATAAAAAAATAATTGAAGACCAATTGAAAAGTTGCTTAGTATTGGTTGTTCTATAACACACTAAAAGTTACCTTAATTTAAAGGTGAACAACCCTTTTAATAAAAAAAAACACAAACTTTGAAATATTAAAGACCAACTGCAACTTGTTAATATCATGTCCACATGCTCATTAATTAAACACTCTACATATACTCTCCCTTTAACTGCCTCTAGTATTTCACCCCGTGTAACATTTGGGCTAATAATAGCCGCGTCCCAATAAGTATTTGTCAGCTTCTTCCCACAGAACAGCCTCAATATTTCTGTGAATATTTATTTTAGGGCAGAATTGGGTCCCATTAAGCCCTGGCTGTGCAGTGTGTATATATATATATATATAGGGAACAGGCCCTCCCATAAAGCAGCCACAGGGGGGTTCTCTATATATAAAGAGTGCAATAATCTCATTATTGTTAATTGTTATTATTAATAATTATTAATTATGATATCATGGCTGGAGGCAACCCCAGTGTAAGGATCCACAGCATGAGAGATATAACTGCTCAAGCCCTCCGGGGCCCCGTGCTTACCTTGTGACTTCCCTGTGTGCTGTGTGAGGGGTCCACTCTGAGCTGCAACAAGGGGACACTTTGGGAAGGGGTGTGACTCCTGTCACTGCAGCTGCTACTCACGTCAGTCTCATGCAGAGACACCTAGTGGCCCACAGCCAGAACTGCACCCGGGGCAATTAGTAATATTAAAGGGGTTGTTCACCTTTGAGATAACTGTTAGTATGATGTAGAGAGTGATATTCTGAGACAATTTGCAATTGGTTTTCATTTTTTATTATTTGTGGTTTTTGAGTTATTTAACTTTTTATTCAGCAGTTCGACAATTTGCATCTTAACCAATCTGGTAACTAGGGTCCAAATTCCCCTAGCAACCATGCATGTATGTGAATATGAGACTGGAATATGAATAGGAGAGGCCTGAATAGATGGATCAGTAATAAAAAGTAGCAATAAAAATACATTTGTAGCCTTACAGAGCATTTGTTTTTTTAGAAGGGAGTCCGTGACCCCCATTTGAAAGCTGCAGAGAAAGCTGTCAGAAGAAAAAGGCAAATAACTATAAAACTATATATAATGACCAATTGAAAAGTTGCTTAGAATTGGCTGTTCTATGACATAATAAAACTTACCTTAAAGGTGAACTAACCCTTTAATTATAATTCATTATTGTTACTATTGATGCGCCTGTATCATTGGCTACATGCACAGGCTTCAACACCCCACCTCTTGTATTTATGCTGATGGGTGGGTGCTGCCATCATCATTCCCTTTCTTTTGCTGGACTTTTTTCTCATGCGGAGTTCTGATTATTCTACTCATTTCATCAGTGACGTAACTAGATATAATACACAAGAGCCATGAATATCCTGTAAATTATATCCTTATAAACGGTGAGTACTGATGTCATCAGTTATAAACGGTGAGTTCTGATGTCATTTCTGTCACATGACTCACTGAAATGTGTGTATTATAACAAATAAAGTACCCCCAGTTGTATAATATGAGGATATTAGAAGTTACCTCGGAGTTCCATGACCTGTATAAAAACATTCGGCCTTCGGCCTCATACTTTTATATGGTCATGAAACTCCTCGGTAACTTATAATATCCTTATATTTTACAAGGGGGGCTACTTTATTCACTGTATAATCAACAAAAGCCATGAATATCTTGTAAATTATATCCTTATAAACGGTGACTAGTGATGTCATCAGTTATAAACGGTGAGAAGTGATGTCATTTTTGTCACACGACTCAGTAAAAGTAGCGCTTGTTTGAAAATCTGAGGCTATTAGAAGTGACCTCGGAGTTCTAGGACAATTATAAACGGTAACTAGTGATGTCATCAGTTATAAACGGTGAGTAGTGATGCCATTTCTGTCACATGACTCACTGAAACTTGTGTATTATAATGAATAAAGTACCCCCTGTTGTGAAATATAAGGATATTAGAAGTCACCGCGGAGTTCCATGACCTGTATAAAAGTAAAAATAAACAGAGGGCAACTCAGGAGGCTGTTCCTGCTGAATTGTGCTTAGTACAGGGGAATACCTATGCTGTCATAGTTTTATGGGATCTCTCAGTACAGACTATGAGCAAACTTAGGGGACTGTTCCTGCTGAATTGTGCTTAGTACAGGGAATACCTATGCTGCCATAGTTTTATGGGATCTCTCTGTACAGACTATGAGCAAACTTAGGGGACTGTTCCTGCTGAATTGTGCTTAGTACAGGGAATACCTATGCTGCCATAGTTTTATGGGATCTCTCTGTACAGACTATGAGCAAACTTAGGGGCTGTTACTGCTGAATTGTGCTTAGTACAGGGAATACCTATGCTGCCATAGTTTTATGGGATCTCTCTGTACAGACTATGAGCAAACTTAGGGACTGTTCCTGCTGAATTGTACTTAGTACAGGGAATACCTATGCTGCCATAGTTTTATGGGATCTCTCTGTACAGATTATGACCAAACTTAGGGGACTGTTCCTGCTGAATTGTGCTTAGTACAAAAGAATATGACATCTTTCACAAATTGACACGCTTCTTTAATTCAGCAATAAAAGCCACAACAAAATTCACAGTAACAAAGGACTAATAATATGTATTTATGTACAAAACAACACAGTTCAGTATGACACTATCCCCGGGGAATGTACCGGGAGTATTTAACTCACAAAACAATTGGGGTGCAAGCTCCCCTGCAAACGAAACACAGACTAATTGCGAGGCTTCCGTTTTGTTTTTCTTGTTCTTTTATAGGGTTTGTGTTGATATTGGAGGGGGCAGGGATTGATCCCATGGTAAATAGGGTTCCATTTACAGGTAGGCGCCTCACTGATAGGCCACTGTATATAACAATGATGTTGAATGGCCAGTAGAGGGCAGTAGATCAGGCGCTGGGCACACTCTGCTTGATGATGATTTTCTGCCTCGTGTTTCGTTGTGCGGCGTCAGCGGAAGGCCCCATAGTGGTTGCCATGGCAGCGTTCGGGAGTCCGTGGGTGGTGATGTATTTTTTGTAAGCGTCTCGGATGATTTTGAAGGCTTTGGAGTTGTAGTAGGGGATGTCAGTGATGGGGTCTCTGTACAGGGCCGGCTTGTGGGTGACGGGGCAAACGTCCCGCACTGAAAACTTGCCTCGTTTGCTCCGGGGGAAGAATCGCTCAAAGGTTTCGTCGTCGCTGAATGTGATAAAACTGCGGGAACATTTCCCGGCGTGGGTGCGGTCCCCCGTCTGCTCATGATCCAGTCTGTGGCCCCCACACACCAAGAAAATAAATAAGGCAATGTTAATGGGATTGTGGTGTGTGTTGCTATCTGGTTGCTAGGGGGTCACTGACCCGATCACTGATCAAATGTTTGTTTTATAGGGGAGCTTCACCTTTAAATTACCTGTTAGTATGTTATAGAACGTTAATAGTAAAATAAAGGAAAAGTGCCCCTTTATTTTACCATTAATATTTAGTAATATTAATATATAGCATTTAAAGATACACTGACGTAAGTCAGATCAAAGAGGATAAAATTACAAGTAAGTGTATCTCCTTTTTCTCTCTAGTATCTTATACAATGGCCAATTCTAAGCAGCTTTTCAATTCACCGTCATTATTTATTATAGTTTTTTTAAGTGGTTTGCCCTCTTTTAACTCCCTATATCTTTCAGATGGGGTCACTGACCCCATCTGAAAAACAAATGCTCTGTAAGGCTACAAATGTATTGTTATTGCTTCTTTTTATTCCTCATCTTTCTATTCAGGCTTCTCCTATTCATATTCCAGTCTCATTCAAAGCAATGCAGGGTTGCTAGGGGAATTTGGACCCTAGCAACCAGATGGCTGAAATCGCAAACTGGAGAGCTGCTGAATAAAAAACTAAATAACTCAAAAACCACAAATAATAAAAAGTGAAAACGAATGGCAAATTGTCTCCGAATATCACTCTCTACATCATACTAAAAGTTAACTCAAAGGTGAACAACGCCTTTAAAGGACCAGTAACATCAAAAAAATGTTTTTAAAAATGAGTTCGTATACATTGAAAAAAAAAAAACCAAGACAAATTAAACTTTAAAATTGCAAAGCCTGTATTAAGAAATAACTTACAGAAACTCCACTTGCGCTCCTCTTCAGAAAAGGCAATTGGGCGATCCATCGTGCGGATCGCCCAATTGCCTTTTCTGAAGAGGAGCGCAAGCGGAGTTTTGATAAGTTATTTCTTAATAAAGACTTTGCGAATTTAAAGTTTAATTTGTCTTGGTGTTTTGTTTTTTTTTCAATGTATACTAACAATTTTTTTAAAAATTGATGTTACTGGTCCTTTAATATCAGAATAAAGGATAGAAATGTAACATATAAAGTAGGGATGCACTGAATCCACTATTTTAGTATTCGGCCGAATCCTGTAACATAGTAAGTTAGGTTGAAAAAAAAAAGACACGTCCATCAAGTTCAACCTTTTAATTAAATTTTAACTGCTGTAATCCTTTGTGAAAGGTTCGGCCTAAAACTGAACCAAATCCAAACCCTAATTTGTATATGTAAATTAGGGGGAAAGAGAACCGCGTGCTGTACGTGCAGTTATAAAAATGTTTGACTTTCTTGTTTGTGAGATGAAAAGTCAGATGATTTTTTTTTTGGATTTGGTTCAGCCAGGCACTTAATCCTGAACAGAATCAGGTGCATCCCTAGTTTAAAGGGACTTCCCCTGTAAAAGCAACAGGCCGCACAGGGTGACATCACATGACTGATGGCTTTGCCCCGTAGAACTACAATTCTAAGTAGGAGCTGCCATGCTGCACAAAGAGATCAGTCATCAGTCAGAGAGAAGAGTACTGGGAATGCAACCCAAGCTCCTGGGTACCTACCCTTCCACATCCACGTTCTCTTCCTTCATGCGGAGCTCAGTGATGAGGGGCATGACCATAGAGTGGTAGCGGATAGTGGGACCCGCGCACCTTCGCTTCTTGTGCACCTGCTTCTTCCTGTCAGCTTCCAGTCGCTCGTAATTCTCTGTCAGGAAAGGGAGAAACCATTAGAAAATGTAGGGACACACACACACACAATCACCCTTGTTCTGAGTTACTGGGGCTCATTTATCAACACTGGACAAATTTGCCCATGGGCAGTTACCGATAGCAACCAATCCGTGATTAGCTTTTTCAAGCCAACTGCAAGTAATATTGGTTGCCATGGGTTACTGCCAATATGCCCAGTGGTGATAAATGACCCCCACTGTGTTACCCACCTAGAGAGCGGATGTTGATCTCCTCTGTGATCTTGGCTTCTTCCAGCAGCTCCTCCTGAGTCAGCGGCCGGTCCAGGTGGGGCCCCTTTTTCTTTTTGGACTGGATCTGCCGCTCCTTTACTCGCAGGAAAGTCTGACGCGTGTGCTCCGTCGTGGACTGGCGCATTTGTTTGCGGCCTGACAGTTTAAAGGGGAAGTAAAAGGAAGGAAATACAACTGATTGCTGGGATACTGTTGCCCAAATGGGAAGCCTATGGGCTCATGCAAGGGGAAAGGTGCAATCTGATATTCATTAGGAGCACTAGAAATCCCATAGGACTGCACCAGCTTCCTCACCAGGGCCAAACCAGCCCAATTTGGAAAGTGTCCACCAGCTACCAGAAGTACACTAAGACTGGGCTGACTTGGCCCATGTGTGGAGACCTAAAACCAGATTTAGGGGACATGGTACAACCCCCTGTCTGCCTTTTAGTGTCCTCACATGTCCCAGCCCACAGCTACTCACTGTCCACCGTGTCATCTGGAGGCTCCTGAGGCTGAGGCTTTTCTGGGCGGCTTTTTGCTGCAGTGTTGGGCGGAGCCTCGGGTTTTTTGGGCTTTGGTTTAAGGAGTTGAATCGGCTCCTGTTTGGGGAATACAAAGAATGATGAAGAGGCTGCACAGAACTCACATGTATAAAAGATAGGCTGCAGCAGCTACAAATCATTATTAAAGGAGAAGGAAAGCTACGGAGGCATTTTATTGCCAATAGATTAGCTGCAATAGTGCAAGCTAGAATGCTATATTTATTCTGTAGAATGTTTTACCATACCTGAGTAAAAAGCTCTAGAAACTCTCTGTTTATTTAGTATACGAGCTGCAGTATTAACATGGTGTGACATCACTTCCTGCCTGAGTCTCTCCCTGCTCTGGGCTCAGATTACAGTAGAGAAGGGAGGGGGCGGGGGAAGAGGAGCAAACTGAGCATGCTCTTGCCCAGGGCAATAAGGTTTAAGATGAAGGCAGGAAGTCTGATACAGAAGCCCATGTGTACACAATAGAAGGAAAGAAATGCAGTTTTTCTTTTGACAGGGGACTCAGAGCAGCACTACTTTGGGGTTTTACTGGTATATTTAGATGGACCTTTCTGATAAGGCTTACTTAGTTTTAACCTTTCCTTCTCCTTTAACAGAGAATGGAAGAAGCTCGGATGTGGTAAACAAGTGGCTCCCACCTTATAAGCTTTTGTCACTACTCTGCGCTTCTTCTTGGGTTCGTCCTCCTCGTGGTCACTGGTCGGTTCGTCCCCTTCATCGATATCAAAATCCGAGTCGACTTCATCCTCACTCTCTGAGCGATCCTCGTTGTATTCCTCATCCCCAGATTCCTGTTAATATACAAACATCACTTGCCAGATCTGCCATGTTACCGGCCAGTATCACTATATACATGTGCAGTGAGCACCCCGGGCATAATATGGGCTGGGATTAGGGTGCTTAACTTTTAGTGTGTTATAGAACGTCCAGTTCTTAGCAACTTTTCAATTGGTCATCGTTATTTATTTATTATTGTTTTTAATATTTGCCTTCTTCTTCTGACTGTTTCCAGCTTTCAACTGGGGGTCACTGACCCCATCTAAAAAAACAAAATGCTCTGTAAGGCTACAAATGTATTGTTATTACTACTTTTTATTACTCCTCTTTCTATTCAGGCCTCTCCTATTCATATCCCAGTCTCTTATTCAAATCAGTGCATGGTTGCTAGGGGAATTTGGACCCTAGCAACCAGATTGCTAAAATTGCACAACGAAACACCACAATATCTAAAAAAACAGAAATAAAAAAATGAAAACCAATTGCAAATTGTACGCTCTCTCTACATCAGTTAATTTAAAGGGGTTGGTGTGCATTCCCTGCATAGTTAGCTTTACGCTGAGCTGACTAGTCAGTATCTCAAATCACTAAAGATAGAGAACAATTTTTTTAAACAGGAAGTTCACCATTTAAAGGGGTTGCTCACCTTTAAAGGGGACCCGTCACCCATAAAAATTATTCCAAATCCTATTTTATCATGTTAGTAAAAAGCAAAACGAACATTAATTACAAAATTCTAATTATTTGAATCTTGTTTCCTTCAGTCTGGGAATTCATAATCATAACAAGCAGGCGGGAGCCATTTTGTGGACACTGTTATTAAGACAAGCCTTGTATCATCTCAGAATCTTGTTTGTGCACCAGACTGGGGGACCTGATGTCCATCCCCATGTCCTGGCTACACAATTAAATGGTGAAGAGAACTGGGGGAATGTGGGGAGAGCAGTGACATGTAGGAAGTGCTGAATGGAAAGTGAAAGAGGAGGGGCAGACAATATTTGATTGACAGCTGAGATGTTTAAATGATCTTACAACAGCTATGAATACTTTAATAAAAAAAAAAAAAGAATTTGGATTTCATGTTTAATTTGAAAATGACTTTTATTATACAGATTTTATGTCTGGGTGACAGGTCCCCTTTAAAGTAACTGTTATTATGAGAGATATTTTTTTATTTTTTTTTAGTTATTTAGCATTTTAGGGCTCTTACTCATGAGCGTTTTTACCTGCGCTCCGTTTTTCGGCGTTCAGCCGCAGGGGAGCGCAGGAATAGACGCATTTCATTTTTTCCAATGGGGCTGTACTCACACAGGCGCGTGTAGGCGCCGAACGCAGGTTGAGCCGCAACATGCTGCATTTTTCCTGCGTTCGGCGCCTACACGCGCCTGTGTGAGTACAGCCCCATTTGAAAAAATGAAATGCGTCTATTCCTGCGCTCCCCTGCGGCTGAACGCCGAAAAATGGAACGCAGGTAAAACCGCTCATGAGTAAGAGCCCTTATTCCAGTTTGCCGTATCAGACATCTGGTTGCTAGGCTCCAAATCCCCCTAGCAACCATGCACTGATTAAAACAAGAAAGAGACAGGAATATGAATAGGAAGAGGAGTAATACAAAGTAGCAGTAACAATAAATTTGTAGCCTAAGAGTATTTGTTTTTTAGATGGGGTCACTGACCCTCAGTTGAAAGCCGGAGAGAATCAAAAGAAGTTTTTTTTTTAAAAACTTGTCTTCATTTATTTTATTTTTTGTATAAAAAAAACTATAAAAAAAAATTAAAAAGTCGCTGGGAATGGGCTGTTCTAAAAGTAAACATAAACCCCCATTCCCTTCCTTCAAATAACTTGGTTATTTGTGGCCTTCTCCTATTCAGATTCCATTGTTCTGATCAGCTGCTGCTGTATGGTTGCTAAGGTAATGAAGTCCTAGCAACCAGCGTTCAGGTTCAATTCCAAGACTGACAGCTGCAGAATTAGAAGTCAATCGTTTAAACACCACAGATATTACATTGGAATGGAAGGTTGGTGTCTACGTCCTGGAGAAAGTCCATTCACTGTCCCTTTAATAGCTGCTGCTGCTGCTGCTGCTGCTGCTGCTAAACTAAAGCTCCTGCGGCTCATCTCTATAGGGCTGTGAGTAAGAGCAGTCGCTCACCTCGTTGAACCCGCCGTACGTCGTCTTGTAGAAATCATCTTCCTCTTCCGCCTGCAGCAGGCCGGACATGCGGTTCCCCGCGGTTTTTCGCGGCGCGCGACCCTCCGCCAGATTCATCTTTCCGCGGCTTTTCCGGAATCAGCGAGCGACTCAGGCAATCTCAGACCTGAGCAACAGTACGCCGAGCGTCAAAGATCCGCCAATCAGGAGTCAGCGAGCGACTCAGGAACCCTGAGACTTGAGCAATGGAACGCCGAGCGTCAAAGATCCGCCAATCAGGATAAGGAAGAGATCAGCCAATCAGAGGAAGTGACATTAAAACGGCCGAGGCAATCTCTGCGATTGTATTCTTTGAAGTGAATAAATTGTGGACTGCACCAATTCCACTGATTTGGGGGAGAGGGCACAAACCAAATGAAAGAAGACAAAATAAATGTATTCTTAGATTTATCCTTTTAAGGGAAAGGACGGTGGTATATAAAAGGTGCAAATACTGAGTAAAAAAATAGGAAAATCATATCATACTTACAGAGATTTTCTTTTCCTGGACTGTAACATGGCAGTGGGTACCGTTGGGTTAATCCCCAGTCATGTGATCTGACAGGATATGACAAGCAATCAATAAATGTTGGCTCCCTGCCCCGCCCTTCCATCCTCATTTACTGTAAGGTGAGAGCTCTCGCCATACCTCCCAACATTTTGGAAGTAAAAAGAGGGACAAAAATCTTTTTTTCCGCATGTAGCGCAGCAATTTTTTTGACCACACCCCTTTCTGTGACCACACCCCCTAATTACCATGTTCCTTTTACAAAATTTGTCAGGTTATGAAAGTTTGAAAATATTTCTCCTCATCTAAACTGTGTTTTTGTGTCTCAAAATTGTTACAAAGTATCTTATTTGCACCTGTTAGCTGTTCTGGGCTCTCTGCTAAAAGCCAATTAAGTGAGAAACTGTTTCTTTTTCTGGCTGTTCACTGCATAGAAAAGAGGGACTGCGGGTTGAGCTGTCAAAAGAGGGACTGTCCCTCCAAAAAAGGGACAGTTGGGAGGTATGCTCTCCCCACATAGGGCTGGGAACCTGTGCCATGTTACAGTCCAGGAAAAGAAAATCTCTGTAAGTATGATATGATATTCCTATTCCTTCTCATGGCACTGGGCACCGTTGGGACCTTCCCAAGCAGTACATCTATATTTAGGGAGGGAAAAATAAGCTAAGCCCCATACAGACTATTGCCCCCTATTAATCAAAGCAGCACCTAGGAGCAATAGCAGCCTTTTTATTTGAGGTAAACTGCATACTCCCCCCTACCACAGCCGATATACTGTAATCAATGAAGAACAGAAGTTCCTTACACCCTATTGCAATTGCAGAGTGAAAAGTAGACTCCAACTAATGAGGAACACAATTGATCTGATCGTGATATTGACCCAAATGTCAATAACCACCTAATATACTCACCACTCTTGAAGTATTATAGTGTTCAACACTAAATAAAGGAATGAACGAATATGCTCACAGTTTAAGATGCAGAAACTGTATAAAATAACTTTCAATTGCATTCCTTAAAGGAATACTGTCGTGGAAAAACATGTTTTTTACAAAATGTATCAGTTAATAGTGCTACTACAGCAGAATCCTGCATTGAAATCCGTTTTTCAAAACAAGAAATGGATTTTTTTTATATCTAATTTTAAAATTTGCTATGGGGCTAGACATTTTGACATTTCCCAGCTGCCCTCAGGTCATGTGACTTGTGCTCTGATAAACTTCAGTCACACTTTACTGCTGCACTGCAAGTTGGAGTGATGTCATTACCCCTCCCTCCTACAAGCTGCTGTAATGTAAATAGAGCCTTGTCTGCTGAGCCTGTCAATTGAACAATAGGCAGGAATCAAGATAAGCTCCCACTGACACCACTTCAGAAGGACTGAAATAAGATAGTCCTGTGATCACTGCCCCCACTTACGTTTCAAAAATAAATATATATATATATATATATATATATATATATATATATATATATATATATATATATATATATACACACACACACACACAATTCATTTTGGGCACTGGAAAAAATATTTTATATAGTTTATTTATTAGGGATGCACCGCATCCAGGATTCGGTTCGGGATTCGGCCAGGATTCGGCCTTTTTCAGCAGGATTCGGATTCGGCCGAATCCTTCTGCCTGGCCGAACCGAATCCAAATCCTAATTTGCATATGCAAATTAGGGGTGGGGAGGGAAATTGCGTGACTTTTTGTCAGAAAACAAGGAAGTAAAAAATGTTTTCCCCTTCTCACCCCTAATTTGCATATGCAAATTAGGGTTCGGATTCGGTTCGGTATTCAGCCGAATCTTTCAAGAAGGATTCGGGGGTTCGGCCGAATCCAAAAAAGTGGATTCGGTGCATCCCTATTATTTATATATGTTTACACAAAAATGAATGGCAGAAACACAGTGAAAACCAGGAAAACTTAGGAGGAAGTCTAGGAAGGGTTAAAATAGCTCAGGAGAAAGGAGACAGTAAGTAGTTAATGAAAAAAGAAGTATTGCAGGCAGGAAAGGAGCGCAGTGTGTATGAGGTGGATAGCAGAGGGAACTCACAGCTCCTTTACCTCATCTAGTAACCAGTAAAACTAACTAGGAAGCATACCTCACAACTGTCCCTTTTTCGGAGGGACAGACCCTCTTTTGACAGCTCAACCCGCAGTCCCTCATTTGTACTGGAAAATTCCTCTTTTCTCTGCACTGAACAGCCACAAAAAGAAACAAAGTTTCTCACTTAAATTTGCTTTTAGCAGGGAGCCCAGAACAACTAACAGGTGCAAATAAGATACTTTGTAACAATTTTGAGACACAAAAACACAGTTTAGAGAAAGAGAAATATTTTCAAACTTTCATAACCTGCCAAATTTTGTAAAACAAACATGGTAATTAGGGGGTGTGGCCACAGAAAGGGGTGTGGTCAATAAAATTGCTGCGCTACGTGCGGGAAAAAAATTTTTGTCCCTCTTTTTACTTCCAAAATGTTGGGAGGTATGAGGAAGGCAACAAGGAGAGAAAGTCCCCCCCCCCTCCAAAGGAAAGCAGAGAACAAACTTACAGAAGGGGAGGAGCTTTGATAGTGTCTGTGGGAGGAGGGGCTGCTAGTGCAGCTGTAGAGCAGGAAGTAGGAAAGTGAAAGTAATTGCTTCCCTGCAAACCATGTGACCTCTCTCCTCCAAACATCACACGCATGGGCAGAGAGGGGAGGGGGAGGGTACAGCTGGATTCTCATGTCGTAGTGCGACCTGGCTTTTCATTACAGAGTGGCTGCCTCCAAGCACACAGGTAATGCTGCGCCTGCTGTTAGAGCAGCACAGGATGAATGTGTAATGAACAGAAATGGAAGCCCCCATGACAAAATACAAACTAAAATAACTTATGCATGGATTTGTGGATTAACATTTTATTTGCCAGACAGTGTTTATGGATGTGTGTTTTTTTATAAAAATGCAAAAAAAAAAAAAATTTTAAAATGACGACAGATTCCCTTTAAATATTATAGGTTTCAGCCATAGTAAAGAAAATGAACGAATATACTTACAGCTTGAGGTACAGCATGTATAAAATAACTTTCAACTGCACTCTTGAAGTATTATATTGAAGGGAATGAACACGTATACTTACAGTTTGAAGTACAGAACAGAGTAAATGAACTTTCAACTGCTGCAAGATAAATTCATAACTTAAAATTGCAGGCAATACACCAAATCAAATTGTGAGCAGACTAGAAAAGATAATGCATTAGATAGAGTAACCATATAGACGGTCATATATGGCAACCTAAACACCAAGGAGTGCCTGGATTCCTATCTTGGCAAACTGATCTGCCTGAAAAAACTCTTTTTTGTGTCCGGCCTTGGTTAATTGAGTACTGCCAGGACTTATTGTGTGAGACTCCAGCACCTCCCACCAGGGCCACAAGAGTGCCCTAATGAATAGTCAGTGAATAGAATTAAGTCAGACTAGTCCTGGTCAAAAAGTTTATATAAAATACAATACTCTACCCCACATCACATCTTTTTTAGATGTGATGTAAAATAAAGTACCACATCCCACATACAATTTCCAGCTCTTGGAATCTACTTTCACTGGATGTTCCGGATTGGTGCCTGCTTAAAGGAAAACTATACCCCCCAAACAATGTAGGTCTCTATTAAAAAATACTGAGTAAAACAACTCATGTGTAAAACCCTGCTTCATGTAAATGAACCATTATCATAATAATATACTTTTTTAGTAGTATGTGCCATTGGGTAATCATAAATAGAAAATTGCCATTTTAAAAAATAAGGGCCGCCCCCTGAGATGGTAAGATTCACTGTGCACACATACAAACCACATGTAAGGTCACATGAGCCAATTAACAGACAGAGTTCTGCCTTTTGCTTCCTCACTTCTTCCTGTTACAGTTAGTGTTGTAGTATTTCTGGTCAGGTGATCTCTGAGGCAGCACAGATAGAGTCACGAAATGGTGGTTCAAGGCAAGAGATGTAAAAGGGCAATATTTATGTAAATATATATTCCAGTTTGGTAAGATTCTTTAATATGTCATTCAATTTGATATAAACTGTTGCTTAAGTATTCATTTTGGGGGTATAGTTTTCCTTTAATGTGATTTGTTGTGAAGTAGTCCCCTATGCTGAAGGTCTGGGGCATGTGCACCTGGACCCAACTGGGAAAGCGGTAAGCTTATCCTAATGATACATTAAGATTTATGCCTCTCGTGAAACATTTTGGATTTTTTGTAATAGTCCTGGTCAAAAACAGATAACCGGATCAAATCTAGAGGCAAACTGAAAGCCGGATGACCAGCCAGCATCAGAACCAGGAGTCTGCCATGGGACAGGAACAGGAATCCGACATCAGAGGAACCCCAGTTGCAGGAACAGAGCACCTGGAACTAAGTACACTTCAATTATAACAGGTAGTGCAGAGAAAACAGCAAGACTGCCAGGTTCCCTGTACAATTTCCCACAGGAAGCCCCCCAGACACAAAGTAGTTATTCATACGGTACCCTAATGTATTGATGTAATTTACAAGGCACCATCTTTATCAAGGTAGTGATGACCAAGCAATAACACCATGTTCTGCTGAAGTTTCATAAATTAGCTAAGTAGCATTGAGACCGCAGCATTAAAATTGTGAGCTGCCCATAGAGGACAAGCATAATTATACAAACTTAGTGCCTACTGTGGTGTTAATACAATGGCCCGTAGATGTCACTGTGCACAAGAGTTATCCTGTGCATACACTGCTGCTTAAGGTGCTAGAGTTTAAGTTACTGTTGTGTAATGGCTGCATGAGCCTGTTAATAAAGCACTGTTATACTCTGCCCATCCTCGGCTATTAAAACACAGCACTTAGCAACAACCTGAAGTGTATTGTACTGAAGTGTAAAATAACCCACAGAAATGGAATTAGCAATATGTTGAATAGCCAGACAACCTTGCTTGACTTCAGTTTCAGAACCTGCCTTTCAAAACAGTTCTAGCATAACCACAGAAGAAATAGAACCCGTGTCTGCAGGGGGGCCCAGGAGGTACAGAGGCCCCAAGAGACCCTGATCCATACATAATCCAACAAGCGTTGGCAAAAGAGGTGCCTAGACACCTTGGGACCCCGAAAAAAATCTGCCGTGGAGTCTAGCAATACCCCAGCACGTGACACTAACTCTAAAAACACTAAAATTGTGTTGAAACAGGACTAAGGGCTTAACTACAGAGGAAGCAGAAACTGCAGCTGCAGGGGGGCCCAGGAGGTATAGGGGCCCCATGAGGCTCAAATACAACCTCTCTTAATAAACCAGGAACTTCTGGATATGTTGGGGGCCCTAAATTAATTTGCTGTGGGACCCAGGAACATCTAGTTACACTGAACAGACCAATAAAATTGAGAACGTACTCCCCAAAATACCTGTTAGGAGATTATAAATGCCACAGGTTTGTACTGAAAGTAACAACCTGTAATATACGAGTGGATTAATGTAGGCACAAGTATACTAAGTACCAACTGTAAGAACGTAGTAATACAGCAAGATTATGCATTTCATTTTAATGACTTAAGATGATAAATAGGGACACAGGAAAACCTCTTTAATGCATCCCCACTATTGATTTGGTTAGTTGTGCCAGATTTGCCGCAGCAAGCTTGAGGAGATATATAGATATATTGGTATCCTTGTCTAGTAACATCTGTCCACTACTTGTATATCAGATTGGTTATTTAAGATATCAGGCAGTTGGTAAAACCAAAATACACAGCAGGCTGATAATTTACCTGATGCATCATATAATTGCATGCTTAATGGCTAGAAACATGTTGATTCTTTAAAGTATAAGTAAATCTTTAAAATAAGTGAATGTAAAATTGATGAGGGGGCTATTCTAAGCACTTTTGTAATTTACATTCATTATTTATTTTCTTTTTATTCCAAGATATTAAGGGATACATGTACTGTTAATATGAATGAATTTTGTTACAACAGCGCCACCTGCTGGACAGTTTCCCACCAGTCTGACCACCAAGTAGTCAAGGAAGTTGTCAGGAGAAAGAAAGAGGCTGCTCTGATGTTCTTCTGCTTAGGAAAGATGTGAGAAATGTTTCTATTTTATCTTAAACAGAAGAGCATCAGAGAAGCCTCTTTCTTTCTCCTGACAACTTCCTTGACTACTTGGTGGTCAGACTGGTGGGAAACTGACCAGCAGGTGGCGCTGTTGTAACAAAATTCATTCATATTAACAGTACATGTATCCCTTAATATCTTGGAATAAAAAGAAAATAAATAATGAATGTGCATTGCAAAATATCTCAGAATAGCATTCTCTTCAATTTTACATTCACTTATTTTAAAGGCTTACTTATCCTTTAAGTCCATGCCCTTACCACATAGGAGTTTGTTCCCCAGGACTTCCCGGGCTGCAGCCTAGCATTTTAACTTGACAGAATGACTGTTAATATATGTCGTTTGAACATGATAATATGCTGAACCATGTATAAGATACGTAATTAATGTATAACTGTAAAATTGATGATGGCATACACTCCTATAATTTCTGGCAAGATGTGACCTGAAAAGGAGCTGCACTGGAAAGATGCTCTGGTTAAACAATATACTGCCAATGCAAACAGTATAAAATACTGAACAGGTGCACAATATAATTTAGGAATAATTGCACATATGTCACATGATGTGATACGGCAAATGAATTTATGAATATACCACATTTAAGGTAATTATGACTGCATAAATGCATAGTATAATACAGTGAATAGTAGCAGTATGTTAATAATGTTACAAGGCAAACTCCACCTGATTATTATAACCGTGTAATACACAGTCCTGACAAAATAAGTGATTTCCTCTTGTTAAAACAGCACAAAAGCAGAGCTTTACTTAATAATGCAAACGTGCATCATGCACTATTATCTTAACTTAGACCAATGGCCTTTAAAACAGTATTCTGACTACAGCAAGAAAAAAATGTAAACCATCCTTGCAAGTTTCAAATGCATTCAATAATTGCATACTTGGGCACATAATTTAAAGGCGACATACCAGCCAAGGCTTGAAACCCACGCCCTCAGGGGAGAATCCAGGCAATTTGCTGTAAGCGCCATATAACAGCCATATATTTGTAGGATACTGATGCTCCAATAAAGCCATAACCGGCTGCAGGTAATTTAGGTCTTTTTTGTCTCTCTCTTGAGGTATAAGCTGCTTCTCCAGGCTTGTGTACTTGGCAAACAAGTTTGGGTACTCGATCCTTGCAGCCACAGCTGTCTCTAATAACGCCATAAAGGCTGGAAGGTAGTTAAAAAGGAAAACTATACCCCCCAAACAATGTAGGTCTCTATTAAAAGATACTGAGTAAAACAGCTCATATGTAAAACCCTGCTTCATGTAAATGAACCATTATCATAATAATATACTTTTTTAGTAGTATGTGCCATTGAGTAATCATAAATAGAAAATTGCCATTTTAAAAAATAAGGGCCGCCCCCTGAGATTGTAAGATTCACTGTGCACACATACAAACCACATGTAACGCTTTTCTGGCCTATCCCGCCAATTAGGGGTTAAGGGTGTCCAGCTAGTGTATGAGCATGGGTTACACTGTGAAACTACACTCAGGGCGGAGCCTTCGCTAAATGGAAGCTTCCCCTTTAAGATGGTGTATAACTACAACCCACAGGCATATAAGTGTAAAAGATAGAATAATGGACGCCAGGAGGTTCTTTAAAAAGTGAAAACAGTGTGGTGCTTTATTAACACAAAATATGCAAAGCAATTGACCACAGGTTTACTCACGCAGGAGCTGTAGTAGGAGTTAGCATATCACAGAGGAGACAGGATAGCATTTGATGATGATGCAGCATGTACAGATGTCCCCCTTCAAGTCAAACACACAGGAAGAATATCTCACTCCCAAAGACCAGCGACCCAAGTGAAACAGGATCGATCAAGTAGGGGTCAGGCAGTGCTCTGCGAACTGAGTTCCCTATCACTGAGTTCCCTACACTAAAGGCACCTTAAAAGCCTTTGGGAGGCTACTCCCTGCTATTCTCCTTGTTGGAGCGCAGAACTGCTCATGCTACTAAAATCTAGCTATCTCTCTCTCCTAGAGAGACTATAACAGGATCTGCCCTAATGATAGCTAATCCTCGTTCACGGGATTGCCTGGTTCCCGACTTAAGCACCAAAGGTACAGATCCCTTTGGGGTAAATGGCTTACTGGGGCCTTGGTGATCCCAGGCTCAATGGGAAACACCCAGCAGCACAGACACCAGGAGCCAAAGAGGAAGAGGCCACTCCCTACACAGCACTATATAGCAGTGTGGCAGGGGAGTGTCATTACACTCTTTGTCCAATAGGTGTAGATGTTACACTTTACCAGTTAGAAGGGCTTGGCCCAATAACAAGGGAAAAGAGAACGTAAGCAAAGGTAGGGGATTAACTCTATAGGAGCCTAATAGATCCTATAGGTCCCTACACACATGTAAGGTCACATGAGCCAATTAACAGACAGAGTTCTGCCTTTTGCTTCCTCACTTCTTCCTGTTACAGTTAGTGTTGTAGTATTTCTGGTCAGGTGATCTCTGAGGCAGCACAGATAGAGTCACGAAATGGTGGTTCAAGGCAAGAGATGTAAAAGGGCAATATTTATGTAAATATATATTCCAGTTTGGTAAGATTCATTAACATGTCATTCAATTTGATATAAACTATCTGTTGCTTAAGTATTCATTTTGGGGGTATAGTTTTCCTTTAAGCTTCTATTATAAAAGGATTTTTTTCCTAAAATGAAAAATAAGACTTATTTACCTGATTCTCCATTCTCGCTCCTTTAGGGCTCTTACTCACAAGCGTTTTTACCTGCGCTCCCCTGCGTTCCGTTTTTCGGCGTTCAGCCGCAGGGGAGCACAGGAATAGACGCATTTCATTATTTCAAATGGGGCTGTACTCACACAGGCGCGTGTAGGCGCCGAACGCAGGTTCAGACGCAACATGCTGCATTTTTCCTGCGTTCGGCGCCTACATGCGCCTGTGTGAGTACAGCCCCATTTGAAATAATGAAATGCGTCTATTCCTGCGCTCCCCTGCGGCTGAACGCCGAAAAACGGAACGCAGGGGAGCGCAGGTAAAAACGCTCGTGAGTAAGAGCCCTTAAGACCACAGTTATTCGATCTTTGCCACAGATAGCTCCCAGCTGGATGGCAATTAGTTGCACAAGCCTCTTGTATGCGGAGTTATTCCTGAATAGAATAGTACCACTAGCTTGCAGTCACAAGCATAGACGCTTCTCCATATTAGTGCATTTATATAGCATAAGACTTATATGGTTGAAGAAGCTTCCAGTCACAGAAAGCGCTTAATAACATGATGGAAAGACGTTGCTTTCTCCCTTTAAGGGATGATTCTGTTAACTACTTACCTGAACTGAGCAATATTGAAACTGCTGAATTTCCTGCAACTCACCCACTTCTCCTCCCAATATCATTATCAGGGGAGTTAATCCACAAAGCACTCTGGGGCATCAAGCCCATAGAGTCACATAGCTTACAAGTAACAGTCCAAATATCTCCAGTCCAATGCTATCCCACAGAGTGCACAGTGAGGAGAGCCCTCTATACATTACCCTCTTGTATGCGGAGTTACTTTTCTCCCAAAATGCAAACATTGACTTACTGCGCATGTGCCAAATAGCTTTGCGGCTTATTGCGATGTGAGGCAACGGATGCCCATGGTCTGGATCAGACCCTCAAAGGACGCACATAGGTAGTAATACCCGGTCCCTGAGCTTCAGCAAGTAGAGACCTAAGACCCCGCTGGTAGTTGGGGTGAGCTCAACTCAACAGGAAATGACATTTATTGATTGCTTGTCATATCCTGTCAGATCACGTGACTGGGGATTAACCCAACGGTGCCCACTGCCATGTGAAGGAACAGGAAATGTTAATTTCCACACACTATCCGTAAATGTCCCCTTTTCACCCAAAATTGCTGACTAGAAAACAAGGAAGGAACTATGTCCACAGTCTCTCCTGTTGATGTATTTGTGTGTGTGTGAGGCAGAATGTCACCCAAGAACTTGCCCAAGTCATTTCCCCTGCCCAGGACTGAGACTAGGGTTACACCTTTTCTGGAAAAAAATACTGGCCTTCCTATATATTTAGCTTTTATCCCTATTAATAACATTGGGATCAACCATCATTTTTACCGGCCAGGTGGCAACCCTAACGGTGGCTAGCGTGGCCACCTGGCCGGTAAAAATGATGGCTGATCCCAATGTTATCAATAGGGGGAAAAAGATAAATATATGGGAAGTCTGGTATTTTTTCCCAAAAAAGGCAGGAACCCTGTCCCATTGCCATCAATGGGACTGGAGGAGCTAGGGTTGCCACCTGGCCGGTAAAAATGATGCTTGATGCCAATGTTATGAATAGGAAAAGATGGCAAGAATATAGAAAGGCCAGAATTTTTTTTCCAGAAAAGGTGGAAACCCGAGGAGGAGCCTGTGAAGTAACAACAGGCAAGAGGGGTTCCCACCTTTTCTGAATAAAAATATAATCCTTCCTATCTTCCCCTTTATCAACATCAAGTCTCATTTTACTGACTGGGTAAAACACAGAAAAGATGGCTGCCTTACAGTCAAGGTGCCTTGCCCACTGGCCAGTGGTGTAACTAGAGGTTACTGGGCCCCACAGCTAGGGTTGCCAGCTGGCCGGTAAAAATGATGGTTGATCCTAATGTTATAGGGGGAAAAAAGATAGATATATAGGAAGGCCCGTATTTTTTCCAGAAAAGGTGGCAACCCTACCCACAGCAAATTACATTTAGGTCCCCCAGTATATCCAGAATTTGTCCTGTTTTACTAATATATGTTGAAATTGTTTATTAATTAGGACCTCCTGGGGCCCCCCTATACTTCCCGGGCCCAGATTTGTGGAGAGGCCAAAGCCCAGGCCTAGGGCAGAAGGACTTGCTACTCAACTACACACATTGGTTCAGAAACACTGGGGAACGCAGGAGATACAACCATTTTAAAATCTCCTGTGCTCCAATCCCCGTTGCTCTGAGCCAGATGAAAATTTGCACAAATAAAAGGGAGGGGACGAGGGCGACAGCAGTGGGCCTAGGGGTGCCCACTATGTAAATCCAGCCCTGCCTGCAGCCATAGGGTCTGCTTGCTCTGTAGTTAGGCATCTGCCGCAGGCCTCACATTCCACCCCAACAGGCAAACCATTCAAAATATCAAGTCCTCCAGTTCTGACATGAGAAAGGGTTCACCCATTGAAAGCTGAATTGGCATCCAACCCTCTAGCTTGGGGGTGCTTTGCCTTCTTCTGGATCCATTTGGAAAGACTAATAATAAACTTACACTGCAGGGTGGCAAAAATGTTCATTTTTTTTTTCTGGTTTAATAAAACCAGAAGGGCCAACACGATCCCTGAGCTAATGATCAGACGTGTGTTAGACACGCGCAATTCCTTGTTTGTGTGACAAACATCATGACATTTCAGATTTGGTTCAGCCAGGTACTAGGATTCTGCTGAATCTTGAATCTCGCTAATTAAGGCAGAATCCTGCCTTTAGTATCACAATAGCCTTTGTATTATGTCTGTCCAAAAAATCATCCAAGTCCCTCTTATAGTCATTAACTGAATCAGCATCACAACATCACCCGGCAGTGCATTCCCCAACCTCACTGTCCTGACTGTGATGAACCCCCTACTCTGTTCCTTTAAATGAAACTTCTTTTCTTCTAGTCTGAAGGGGAGGCCTCTGGTACGTGATTCTCTTTATGGGTAAAAAGGTCCCCTGCTATTTGTCTATAATGTCCTCTAATGTACTTGTAAAGTGTAATCATGTCCCCTCGCAAGCGCCTTTTTTTCGCAGAGAAAATAACCCCAACCTTTATCCAAACATTCCCAGATGTATAACAGAGACAGGCTCAATCCACATTAGTATATGAAATATTGTTTATATAAAACAACTGGATTTGAACATAGAAAATGAACATTGATTCCTTCAGTAAATCTGTAAGATCTTAAAGGGCAACTAAAGGGCCATAAATGATTGTGGTTAAAAATGAGGTACTCCATACATGGGTCTTGCTGTACTAGCCTGGGTCACAGTGGAGATCCAGGTCCCCAATTACCCTATGAAGATCCAGATCTTGATAGAGTCTATGGACAGCCCATTGCTTGTGACATCACTATCCCTTTATGAACACAGCAAGAGTGCACTGAGCATGTGCAGTGTCGCTGACCCAAGGTTGATGGCCAGAATCAGAAAAAGATGGAGGGCTGGAATAAGGGAAGACAACTTTGCCAAGTAACCAAGCAGTGACGGGGGGGGGGGGGGGGGTTCTGTGAATTGAAATGTAGTTTCAAAATCCCAGAAGATCTGGATCATCATAGGGTAGACAGATTATGGCTGACGCAGTTCCTGGCTTGAACTGCAAAACTCTTTAACACCAAGGCACCATGTTGGCAATGGGTGCTGCACAGCTGGTTCTAATAGCTTAGAGCTGTAAAGAGTCTGTTCATAAAGTCTCTTCAGTCTTCCAGGATCTCGGAAAACATCTTGCGGCGCTTGTTCTCCCCCAGCTGGTGCTCCTCCCAGTCTTTCCTCCGCTTGACAAAGTGCGTCAGGGCGAAGTTGCGGGCAATGTGGTGACCGATGGGATCATTCTGGAGTTGGTGGAGCTTCTCAACTGTCACAAATAAGGAATACATCAAATATAATGTGATCTGTCTTGGGAAGGGATCTCGGGATTATCCCAATATAACTATATATATCAGACAAACCCAGGTTCTGCGCTATCTCCTCTTTGACGCCGATGGTGGATGTAGTCCACATGCGATCTAACACGCGGCTGCCATATTTATTGCACGCCAACTGCATACAGTGACCCTGGGGAAACAGAGCAAAATGACTGCATGGCGAGAAAAGAAGATGACGAGGGCAACTATAAGCTCTGATATTTAAAGGGGAACTATCTCTAAAACGAAAATTTAATATAAGCTTCATCATATTGAAATACGTTTTTTATACATAGTTGATTAAAAATTCTGAAGTTACTCTTCACTATCCCCCTCTCAGCCATCTGCTTCTCTTCATTCTCTAGTCATGCAGGAGTTGGGAGTGTGATTTTGAATGACCGTTACATCCAATAAATATTTTAGGGGGGCTCCACATGTACAGTGAAGATAAACTTGATGAGTTCAGAAACGTTACGGAATTTTTAAATGATTGTACTTAAAAAGCTTCTTATTTCAGTATGATGACGCTTATATTAAATTTTCATTTTCGCGATAGTTTCCCTTTGAATTATGATTATTACTGATGGAATGTGCTGACATTAGTTGTGAGTCAACAGGTGGCGCTGTAGCTCCCAGGGAACAATATGAATTTGAGTGGCATTCTCACCCTCAGCCTCCTTAGGATTTTCTTCCTCTGCTTGTCAGATATGGTGGCGCTGCTCAGCAGGGCATCGAGAACATGGCACCCAGCCTGACTACAAACTACAGTGAGAAGGTCAACATCTGTCAGGGTGCCCAGGCTTTTTAGGATCACGGAAGGGTCTTCAAAGTGAAGAAGGTGCTGCACAATTAGGGAACCGTGATAATTCACATTGTCCAGTTTCCTATCACCATCGTCCTGCGCCAGGCAAAAAACACAACACAGAAAGCAATAGTAATGCAATGAAATTTAGATTTATTAATTTATATATATGTATATTAAATCAATGAAAGTTGATCCAATATATAAAATAATTGACCAATAGAATCAGACACATAACTAGAAGGCAATCCATCGGGGCCACCATCAGTGTTATCTGCAAAAGAGATTTTACAACTCCTCCCCCTTAAAGGTTGCCCGTACCCCCTAGAAGAGCTGGACTTGGCTCATGGGTTCAAAAACTCTGTTTCTTGGAGTTGTACCTTGTAATAAAAGTGTTACTTACCTGGTGCTCCGTCGGCTCCTCTTCTTCCTCTTTGTTATAGTAAACCTCATAGGTGAGCAGAGAAAGGAAGAGGGGAATGCAGGCCACCTGACGGGAGAGCGGAGCGGCACAGTGGAAGGCCTGGGGGAGGTAAAAATCCACTTAAATGACACTTTTAGGGCAACATGGGGCAATTTGTTGCCCATGAGATTTCAATGCTCCAACTTGCCCCATCATTTGATACAATGGTAATCACTAGCAATCTCGCAGTGCATTCACAAATCAGATGATTATTGCAGCCATGTTTTTACATGGTAATCCGTTGATCCACAAGTGCACTACCACCACTGCAGCAAATAGTGGGGCATTTTGTGAATCACCTGGTGATTTGCCCTTCTGGTGAATGGGAGCAGTAGACGTAACACTCACCTCCATGAGCTGGGAGAGAAGCTCTTTCTGGCGGTATTTCAACCTCTTGCAAGTGTCAGCCAAGGTTGTGATAATCCCCATGTGGCCTTTGGCTAAAGCATCTTCCAGCCCTGGGGACAGCTCATCATAAAGTTCAGCAAACTATATAAATAAAAGCGAAACCATTCGTTTGTCATTTTTGCCACTTTTACACCGCTAATATCATGATTTTCAACAGCAGCACAATGAAAACTCACCAGTTTCTTAGTCTGGACAGCGCTGAGGAGCCGTTGCACGGTGTAGTTGGCAATGGGGTGGGAGGAGAGCGCCTGCAGCTGACCCTGGAAGTGGGCCTTGAACAGCCGGCGCAGCTGCTTCTTTTCCGACACCTCCAGGATTCTCTCCAGCAAACGGCTACTGGTCTCGTCCTTCAGGAACACCAAGAGGGAGCTGTTGAGGCAGCAGAAATATATGGCATTGTTTTCCTGCTTGTTATTAACTGGCAGAGGTAGCACTTTCCCTTGGGCACTGCCTGTAGGAGGCTTTAGGGATTCCTCCTGTCTGTCAGGGATAAGCACCGCCCACAGGCACTGCACAGGGAACGCCTTGAAGAACAGAGGTGCAACCAAACCGAACAGATCTTATGATCCAATCACAGTCATTGCAGTCTCGATGGACATGTGTATGTTTTCAGCTGCTCCTACTAGGGTACCACGTTATCTGGCAGGGACACCCCAACCCAGGCTCCTCACCTGCTCTCAGCAGAAACATTCCGGGAGGCTAAAAACTCGATCATCTGATCGCACAGCTGGGCACACACAGCCGGCATCTTCCTCTGCAGCACCTGGAGGGCTACCTGTATCCCCAAGCTGGCCACTTTATGTGTAGCAAACACTGTTAATTAAGGAGACAGAAGATAAGTGGCCGCTCTGTGTTGTGCAGTTAGGGGAAGGGCGGATACAAAGGGATTATGGAAAACTCACCGCCAATGTGCTCACTGAAACCGCCACACAGCTCTTGTAAGTGATGCAGGAAACTTTCAGGGACCTCAAACTCTGATTTAACTGAAGAGAAAAATTGAAAGGGCAAACTGGTTATTATTGGGAAGCAGTCGCCAGCCTCAGTTTTCCTTGTTAGTAGAGTTGCCACCTTTTCTGGAAATAAATACTGGCCTTCCCATATATTAATCTTTTTTTTCCCTATTAATAACATTGGGATCAACCATCATTAATACCGGCCAGGTGGCAACCCTACTTGTTAGGCATGCGGGGGTTAAAATGCACCATGAAGGAGGAGCCTAAATCCACTTGGGCTGGAATATAAGCCTACTAACATTAGTCCCATATCCTTCATTGGGAAAGTAAATCTAATTCCCCATTAGTACATTCCCAGGAACAGAATACCTGGACAGCTCTCTTTGCCTTAGTCAAGAAAGAGGCGAGTGAAAAACATGGCTTTTCCCATGAACCAACAATTTTATACAGTGACAGCAAAGCCCACATAGGGACCACTGTGATGGGAAGCCCTCCAACAAGTGTTGTCCTCTGCATGACCATGGGAAAGCGAGCGGTCCAGAAGCAGAACTATTGGAAATTAGTACTTTCTGGGGTCCGATTGTATTCATTTGCCAAAGGGATGTCCATCGGGGGCTAGTTCATTAGGGACCAGATTTTATTTTTCGTGCAAAGAGTCATATTGGATTATCTCTGTACCTGTTGGACCTTTTGCTGCTTTCCTGCCAGTGTCTTGGCTAAGGACAGTGCCACCCAGCACCTGAAAAAGCGTCCGTACAATAAAACTCCCATGTGTGTCCTTGTTATACAGCAGGAACTTCTCTTTCAGCTCTGAGCCCAGACTCAAAAAAAGATCTTCTAGGGTTCTGATTGGCTCAGATTCACCTTCTTCCTCTATCTCCTCCTCTTCCTCTGCCCCCTGTTGTTTCTGAAGCCTGGGGAACTGTAAGAGGGCTGTCTGGATAACATGAGCTCCACTCCGGTGACAGCACACCGCCCGCCATTGCTTGCTCAGCACAGAGAGAACTCGGCACAGCTGAACTGAAGTGGCGACTGCAAGAAGCTTCTGTAATACCAGACTCCCCGACATGTCAGTCGCCAGCGCCAGCTCATTTCCCTGCACCTCGTGGAACACATTGCGGATAAAGATGCCTGAAAGGTAAATACACGAGAGTCAGGCAGAAAGCACAGCGCTCTGAAACACGCAGATACGCTCAGCATTTCACTGGTTAAAGGGGAACGATTAAGAACCTCAACTAAAGGCTGACTACACTCTCAGCTTGTTAGTTGCTCCAGGGATCAGATATGCAGTGCTTAAGAGCTGTCTGTATTCTGTGTCTCAATATCTTGTGTGTCTCACAAAATGAGACCCTTAAAGCAGAAGGCTGGTAACCAGGCAGTAACCAAATGTAAGTTTCCATGGAAACACAGATGTATCTGTCAGTCAGAGCTGCATGTTCCACTGGCAAGGAAAGGGTAAAAGCACTATATACATATATAATATAGTAAATAAAGTACCCCCTATTGTAAAATATAAGGATATTATAAGTTACAGAGGAGTTTCATGACCATATAAAAGTACGAGGCAGAAGGCCAGGTCATGGAACTCAGAGGTAACTTATAATATCCTCATATTTTACAACTGGGGGTTCTTTATTTATTATAATACACAAGTTTCAGTGAGTCATGTGACAGAAATGACATCAGAACTCACCGTTTATAACGGATGACATCAGAACTCACCGTGTATAAGGATATAATTTTCAATATATTCATAGCTTTTGTGTATTATATATATATATATATATATATATATATATATATATATATATACACACACACACACACATACACTCTGTACCTTTCTCTTCATCCGACTCAAATGGCTGCTGTAAGGTTTCTCCCACCCTGCGGAAATAGCCCACAGACTTGGGGTCCAGTCGGGGGATCTGCACCTCATCCTGGGCCTTCTTTCCTTCTGGTGCTGGTGGGGCCTTTTGTCGTTTCTTGGTGGGAGCACTGCCCTCGTCTGGAGACTTTGGGGTTTGTTCTTCAGCGCCTCTTTTTCTCTCACGAGGCTTCTTCTCTTTCCGAGCCCCCATTATACCTTATCTTACATGTGTTAGGGAGGAAAAGACACTGAATCATACACTGCAAGCACACTTGTCTGTTGTACAACTACAACTTGCAGTGCCCTCAGGCAGACTTTACAATCAGGGCACAGTGGGATGTGTAGTTCAAGAACAGACATTCCTGCTTTATTCTATTTTAATTAATAGAGCTCTGGTTCTACATAGAATCCTATAGATAAACTGGATGAGATCAAGTCTACTTATCATCATCCTTTGCTCAGCGGTATATGCAGACAGACAGACTATAGACAGACAGACTATAGGCAGACAGACTATAGGCAGACAGTCTATAGACAGATAGATAGATGAATAGATAGAGAGATAGACAGACAGGCAGACATATGATAGATAGATAGATAGATAGACAGACAAACAGACAGACAGACAGACAGACAGGCTGCGATAGTAACTAATAGGTACCAAGAACAGACAGACACTGACCAGTCCCTTCTTACCTCTGTCTATAAATGCAGCATGGAATCAGCCCCTGCACTCCCGGAAGTAGTCACAAGCGAAGCCGGCGCATGATGATGACATCACTACTACCAGCCTCGTCACTGAGACACGTGTGATTTCCAGAGGCGGAGATCTAACTGCGCGATGTCTGTAACTAGAGTAGATATGGGTAAACTACAACTCCCGTGATCCCCCAGGCAAGGCTGTGAGCCTTAGTAACACTGGCTGTAGAGTGACAGCTGGTAGTTTGTCTGGCTGGTCTCGTACATTAGCTGATCCCGGGAGTGACCCTTGTGCTTTATATACACTGTCTGTCCCTCCCATGTGTCTGTACTTCCGGCCAGTGATCTCCCTCCAGCACTGATCAGTCATTGGCTCAGCAGCCTCAACGGGAGCTTCACCTTAAACTTAACTGTTAGTTTATTATACAATGGCTAATTCCCAGCAACGTTTCAATTGGTCTTTTTTTAATTGTTTGCCTTCTGACATTTTCCAGCTTTCAAATGGGGGTCACTGACCCTTCTAAAAAACAAATGCTCTGTAAGGCTTCAAATGTATTGTTTTTGTTCATTTGTATTACTCCTGGGCCTCTCCTATTGATATTCCAGCCTCTTATTTAAAGCAATGCATGGTTGCTAGGGGAATTTGGACCCTAGCAACCAGATGGCTGAAACTTCAAACTGGAGAGCTGCTGAAGAAAAAGCTAAATAACTCAAAAACCACAAATAATAAAAAATGAAAACCAATTGCAAATGGTCTCAGAATATCCCTCTGTACATCAGTGATCCCCAAGCAGTGGCTCAGGAGCAACATGTTAAATTCTAGACTTCAATGTATTTTCATTTGGCGTGTTATGTGCAGAATCAATGATTTTCTAGGGGACTATAGAAATAGGGAGTCCTTTACTAAACAATGCACATTAAGCGGCAGATTTATCAAGGGTCAAAGTGAATTCGAGTGAATTTTCGAAGTAAAAAAATTCTAAATTCAAAGTAATTTTTTGGATACTTCGACCATCGAATAGGATACTACGAAGTAAAATCGTTCTAATATTCGACCATTTGATTCGCCAGATGAAACCTGCGGAAGTGCTGTGTGGGGACCTTCTAGAGCATTTTTCGAAGTTTTTTGAAGTCGAAGTAAAATCGTTCGATCGATCGCTGAAATCCTTCGAATCGTTGGATCCTTAGGATTTAATCGTTCGATTTTACTTCGACTGCAGGATACCCAAATATTCAAGTATTTCAATTCCATGGTCGAAAATTCGACCCTTGATAAATCTGCGCCTAAATGTCAGGCGGTGGTCGCTGGATTACCGGTTTCATTCACTCAGTCGCCGGGTACTTTGGCCTCTATAACAGAACTCGTGTGTCACTGATCTTTTTGTAATAATGTTTAAGAATATGTGTGTTTTTAATGTGGTAATAACAAAGTGAGATTTTTTTGATAAAGAGACCACCTGTATGAGCCCTTAATATGGGGATTGCTCCTAATACACTTCCTTGTTTGTAGTAACATGTTGCTCCCCAACCCCTTGGCTGTTGCTCTCAGTGGCCTCAAAGCAGCTGTTTGTTTTTTTTTAAAGGACAAGGAAAGGCAAAAATCCCATTTTTGCTTTCTTTAATGAAAAAGAAACCTATCTCCAATATACTTTAATTAAAAAATGTGTACCGTTTTTATAAGAAACCAGACTATATGCAGTAAAATTCTCCCTTCATTTACTGCTGTGGATAGGAATTGTCAGACGGTCCCTAACTGCTCTGCAGGGAAACAATCATACTTATGAACAGCAGGGGGAGCCCACCCCTTACTTACCAGCCATGCAGAACTCAAGCAGCTTTGTTTATGACGATCCCTAAGCAGCCCAGACCACACTGAGCATGTGCACAGTCTTAGGGGCCGATTCACTATAGGTCGAATATCAAGGGTTAATTAACCGTCAATATTCGACTAGGAACTAAAATCGTTCGACTTCGAATATCGAAGTCGAACTATTTTGCGCAAATCCTGCGATCGATTGAAGGATTTTTCATTCGAATCGTTCGATTTTCGTAGCCGAAGGTCGAAATAGCCCATTCGATGGTCGAAGTAGCCCAAAAAAACTTCGAAATTCTAATTTTTTTTAATTCGAACCCTTCACTCGAATTTAGTGAATCGGCCCCTTAGTCTTGCAAAGATGTAAAACAAAGTTACAAGATGGTGACCCCCTGTGGCCAACTTTGAAAGCATAAATCATTTGTTTGATTAGGCTTGTGGTGCAGTAAGTTCATGTTTATGTTTAGTATACAAAATACAGCATTTCTAGTCTTATTCTATTTTAGACTTTCCTTGTCCTTTAATTCAGCCTTTGAGGCAAGTTTTAGTTGTATAAAACCAGAGACATTACTATAGAGGAAGCAGGGGGGCCCGGGGGCCCAAATAATGAGCAGTTTCAACATTTGTTGGTAAATCAGGGCAATCTCTGGACATGTTGGGGGCCCTAAAATGAATGTGCTGTGGGGCCCAGTAACTAGGGATGCACTGAATCCACTTTTTTGGATTTGGCCGAACCCCCGAATCCTTTGTGAAAGATTCGGCTGAATATGGAACTGAATCTGGACCCTAATTTGCATATGCAAATTAGGGGTGGGAAGGGGGAAAACTATTTTTACTTCCTTGTTTGTGAAAAAAACCACGTTATTTCTCTCCCTGCCCCTAATTTGCATACGTCAATTAGGGTTTGGATGAATCCTGGATTCGGTGCATCCCTACCAGTAACATCTAGTTACGCCACTGTATAAAACCATGTGCACTAACAGAGTCTCCAGTAGGCTGCCAGGCCACATAGGGGCTACCAATAGCCAATCACAGCCCTTATTTGGCATTTCATGAACTCTTTTCATACTAATGTTGCTCCCCAACCCTCTTTACATTTGAATGTGGCTCACAGGTAAGAAAGGTTGAAGCCCCTGCTCTACATAATACTAAAAGTTAACTCAAAGGTGAACAACCCTTTAACTGATTATATTCAGCTTAGACAGACTTCATTGTACAGTAAGAACATAGTATCAGTCAGACATTATTATTAACGTGGATTTATATAGCGCCAACATATTGCGTAGCACTGTAACATAAATGTGATTATACAACTAAATCACGTGAATTATATACATAGAACATATGGAGTGAGGGCCAGAACTAGGGGTAGGCAGAGTAGGCACGTGCATAGGGCGCAAACGTTAGGAGGCGTCAGGCACGCACCTTCTCTGACACCTACCCCATAAGTGGTCGCCTCGTTCCAAATATTTCTTCTATTTGGCCCCGTAGTTGTGGTTCCGTGCATGCGCAAGAACATCAATTGGCGCATACGCGTGCGAACGTCAAAAGGCACATGCGCGCGAGCTGGCGGATGCGCGTGGCTAGCAGACGTCGGACCAGCTGTTTGCCTAGGGTGCCTGGCCTTGTATGGAGTTACATACATCACAATCAATACAGGTACAAAAGGTGAGGAAGGCCCTATGCAAAAGAGCTTACACTCTAAATGGAAGGGAGTGGAGACATGCCATTAACCGGGCCTGGACAACTTACCTTTATTAAAGGGGTTGTTCATTTTCCAACACATTTTTCAGTTCAGTTGGCTTCAGACAGTTCACCAGAAAGAAAGACTTTTTTCCCCCCCAATTACTTTCTATTTTCTACTAGGTGTGACTGTTTTTGTAATATTGAAGGGTAAAGTCTAATTTTTCATCTTTCTAAAGCAGCTCTGGAAGGGGGTCGCCGACCCTGTAAATGTTCTAAATTGATACATTTAGTGGATACATTTCTTATCTTTGTCCCTGCTGAGCAGAATCTCTGGGTTTCATTACAGGCAGACTTGTTACAATAGTTACTGATACTCCAGAGATGCTGCTGAGAAATGGATCAACTCAATGTTGTAAAATTATAACATTTTCGAGTCTGCACCTGAATTACTGAGCTGTCAGACTCACACACTAGTCAGGGACCTTCAACTTTAAACTTAGATTTTGGAAAAACAGTAAAAAATGCAATTGAAAAAAAAAAATGATTTCAGGAGAATAATCTGAAAACAACTCAACTGAAAAAAAATGTTTGAAAGGTGAACAACCCCTTTAAAGTCAACATGAAATGTGTTTTGAAGAACAACATCTGGTCTTTGAGCCGACACATTTGGGTTATAGATGCCTGAATTCTTACATAAATTGGCCTTTATTTCTCATAGCGGAGGAATTACTATTGTCTGGTCGGCTATAAAATAGGGAGGTCACTGACCCGACAACTATAAACAATTGCACTGCCAGGCTACAATCTTCTTTATCTTTCTATTCAGGCCCCTCCTGCTCATCTTCCAGTCTCGATACAATAAGCTGCACCCACAGCACAAAGAAACAACACAAAGATTGTACAATTATTCATTTATTTACAATAAAAGTAGAACTGAAATATTTACAGCAAGAAAAAGAATAGTCATTGGGAAGTAGAGCGACAGATGTTGTGGGACCCCAGAATCAGATTCATTTAACAGGTCATTGGGGGGGGATGAACAGGTAGAATGGTTTGTGCTGGGGGCAGGGGGGTTAAACACAGGCAGAGATAAACCAAGAGCTGAGGAACACAAGGGCAGAAGCCTTAAAGTGGATATTGTCTCTGTTGGGGGTCCTAATGCTCTAACCTCCGGCAGATTAAATGTTACACAAGGAATCGTCCCCTCTTCTCGGACTCAGTGGATACACCCGCTCACAATGACACTCACTCAACTGCTGCCCTGTGATTTAAAGGGGAACTGAAAAATAGTGAATATAATGGGCAGCTGAAAGGAGATAATCAACAGGCACATTTATAAACACTGGGCAAATTTGCACCTGGGCAGTAACCCATAGCAACCAGTGTATAGCTTTTTTTTTTTTTTTTTTTTTTTTTTACAGCCAACTGCAGGTTGAATGCTGAAAGCAATCATCCGATTGGTTACTATGGGTTACTGCCCAGTGTTTATAAATGAGCCCCGTTGATTATATTGTGTTTTATGGGAATGAGATGAATCTTATATTGCACTTTTGTGCACCCCAAAGAGGAAATACTGCGAGGAATATTTATTTAGTGCGCCAACATGGAGCTGGCAACAGTCTTATAACCACAATACAGCCCTGAACAACTGTATCTATTGAGCAGGTCAATGATCACAAATGCAGAATACTGGCAGCCTAGGAATATCTAGAGATAAGGGTGGGAGGGAAACCTGCTGTTTGTCCCTGACCAATGCACGTTGTTGAACTACCGTATATACTCGTGTATAAGCCGAGGTACCTAATTTACCTAAGAAAACTGGAAAAATGTATTGACTCGTGTATAAGCCTAGGGGCCCCATGTCAGATTTCAAAATGTGAATGTGTAAATGTGTAATCATGTTTTATGGCATAGAAATCTATCTAAAACGATTTACCGTAAAAGAGTCAGAACTATTAGCTGGACAATTGCCACTTGTTTTCCCTGTGACCTCCCACCTGTCATGGCTGCTCAGAAGATCAATGAGGTGCTGCACCTAGGAAAGCAGAAAAAAGGTACCGTACGCTCCTTCCGCGGCCCCAACACACCTCCCTCTCCCATAGCGCAGGACTGTCTGTGTGATCGCCGCCCGGAGCAGGTCCTTCCCTACCGGCGTTCGCTCCCAAAATGGCGGCGCCCATGGCCGCCATGTGGGTAGCGGCCGGCGAGAGGGAGGTGTGTTGGGGCCGCGGAAGGAGCGTATCAGCGGCCGGTGAGGGATTGGCTATTGTTGCTACGGTATGACCCGCGTATAAGCCGAGGTCGAGTTTTTCAGCACATTTTGGGTGTTGAAAAACTCGGCTTATACGCGAGTATATACGGTACAACTCCCAGGGCTGCTGTCGAATACTGCTTGTTGCTAACTGGATGGCTACAAGTTGCTTGTCTCCAGGTTCACTCCACCCTAATCTTATAAAAGCAGCACTTGCCGGACAAAAACTGCATGCCACGGCTTTGGTAGCGGTGTCACTCCTCCAGCGAAGGCATAAATAAAAAAAAAGGAATAAAAATCTATAAATAAAAAATTATTACACCATGCGGAAGCATCGAGCGGCAGCCAAAAACATTCCGTCTGTCCATTCGGCAACATTACATTTGCTCTCGGATCTGCTTGGGAACAATCTCTGGGGCTGTTGCTGAATAATTAAAGGAAGAGGGATCCCACTTTTCATCGTACTACTCCTATCAAATCAAGTCCCATTTTTAGAAAAAAAAAAACCCCAAACATCAAAATAAAAAGGGCCCTTGTGTAATGTACATGCTGGATTATTGCTGCAGGTTGTTCCAAAAAAAAGTTCTAGGGGGCCATCCAGAATGGCATCTGAGGCTTTGGCCGCTGCTGTTGCTGGGAAGCCGGGTACTGGTAACCTGCACTCCAGCCCGAATTCTTTACAACTCCATGATCTTCCTCCTCATCGGACGAGTCCCCGGCGTAAGCGACCAAGCCGAAGGTTTTATCTGAGGTCTTTAGCTTTTTTATGGAATTATCTGGAAAAGAAAGAAAGAGGGAAAAAAAAAGGGGGGAGGGGAACACAAAACAAGACAAATTGCCCAGAAGGTGAGATAAAAACAAAATTCAGCGGGTTCCGTTATTTCACAAGACATGGAATAATAGGCAAATTCGTTAGTCGTGCACCATTTGGAAGATTGCAACGGGCATCAAGGTCAACCCCCAGGTCATGCCGGAGAGAATCAAGTGCAACGCCGGGAAAGGACGGTCCAATCACGAGCATGGAAGAAAAGAGAGAATGGAGAAAAAAAAAAAAAAAAGAAAGACACAAAGAATACAAAAATATACAGTTAGCGATGAAAACAGAGAAGGAAGCCTTTGTGTTTCCAGTTAATAGATCTCCCCAACCCCAAGGGTGTAATACCCAGCGCTCGCAGGATGGGGCCGCCCATACATAATGAGGCATTTGGCCAGTGACAAGTTAAAATTTGGCAGGGCAAAAGGGAGGGAAGTCTTAGGCCTTGTAGATTCCAGAGAAATCTGAACGGCAGGGACAAATGGCAAGGAGCTGTGTGTGCAAAATCTGAGCTGCTCCACATGGCTGGACACACGATCGTCACTGTACTCACCTTCTGCAACCCCTAATGTCCCAGCCGCAGACTTTTCCTCTGGCTCCTTCTGTGCAGAGACCGGAAAACCAGGCGGAGGCATCAACTGCCTGCAAGAAACAAGATCACAAGACAAATTCTACAGACAACCAAAGTCAATGAAACTTAGGGTGGCCATACACAGGCAAAGAATGGATTAAAGGAGAACTAAAGCTTCATTAAAGAAGTAGCTAGAAATGTTGTACATTGTTTTGTGCTTCTGTACCAGCCCAAGGCAACCACAGCCCTTTAGCAGTAAAGATCTGTGTCTCCAAAGATGCCCCAGTAGCTCCCCATCTTCTTTTCTGCTGATTCACTGCACATGCTCTGTGCTGCTGTCACTTACTGAGCTTAGGGACCCACTCACAATATACAGTACACATAGAATAGAAATGTCACAATATAAGGCTGATTAGTAATTAATACACATAATTACTACATGGCAGCACAAAAACCAGTGCAATTAGCATCAGAATTGAATAATCAGCAAACCTGTAGCATCAGCTTATATTACAGCCAGGGAAGCTCATTTTCTGCTGGATAATTAGTGACGAGCCCTAAGCTTAGCTTCTCAACAGCCAATCAGAGCCCACTGAGCATGTGAGTGTCACAGACACTTTCCAAGATGGTGACCCCCTGTGACAAGTTTGAAGTCCTGGATCATTGCTGCTATTGACAAGCTGACACTTTAACCTTGTGCAATAAGTTCACTGTATAAAATATGCCATTTTTAGCCAGTCATTGTAAGGGTTTAGTTCTCCTTTAACCCGTTGCATTTGGTGGGCATTTTGGGTTAAGATTCGTTCATTTGGTGACCTTGTATAGTTTATGCGCAAACATCAAGTCACAAAGATTATACGTGTCCCAAACACGCAGCTCTCACCTGTCCCTCTCTCGTTCTTTGACAACCACGGTGTCCGATCTGACCGACGCGCCGTCCATCTTGCTTTGGACCAGGAAGCCTGTACCTAAATTAGTCATATGAATGGGTCCATGCTATGAGCAGAAAAATACACAGCGGCATTAGCAATCCTACAGGCGCTTGAATATCCTGCTCCTCACTGTCAGCCCCGCTCCTCTGCCAGAGAAATCTGCCGCTTCCAGGCCGCACACCTCTCTGACAGGGAAGAGGGAAATGGTACTGGTTTTATTCTAAGAAGTCAGATTAAGGAGGAGAAGCCTATTCATTAGTACTACAAGGAACAGCCTCATAGTAACAGTGCTGGATACGTGGGACTCCATTCTGATTATTCACATACCAGTCTTAAGGCAAGGGACAGCCTTCAGGGTTTACACTTGCTACAAACTCAGATTTGGTTAAGAGAGACAGGATCATTATTCACACACATATATTAAACACAGTAGCCCTCCCAGAGACTCGTGGCCCAGAATCCTTTGCCCAATTATCTACACAACAGTTCAGACCCACAGGATAACCAGATTCATTATGGCTCTGGCACAATTGGATGAGCAGGCCGCTTGTTTTCCTTCAATAGGTTTGTTTAGTCTGCAGAGTCTGTTTAGAAGTCTAGTGAAACAAGGGATATTCTATTCTATGTTCCTGAGAGTGATCCAGGCTCCTAAGCCTGCAGTGTATATGAGAGCAAGTGTGTGGTATAGCACCTGGTATCCCAGCAGACGGGAGTCTCTCTCCTCTGGAAGCTCTTCTGTGAAGCGTCGCTTCTGACCTTGAGGTGCAACCTGAATAGGACGAAAAAGTCGCATATAAAGGACAAGTCAAGTAAATGGGTGTCAGTAACTAATGTGTACATGCTTGTTTCTATGTTATAGGGAGCACAGAAATGGACTGCACCAACATCAGACATTCTAGCTATCGGAGCTTCTGTGAGCACAAGCTTAACTGGCGGCTAAACAAGACTGCTCTCTGCCTGGTCCAGAGCTCCACCTATTTTTCAAAGGGGAACCATCGCAAAAATGAAAATTTAATACAAGCTTCCTCATACTGAAATAAGAAACTTTCTAAATACAATCAATTAAAAATTCTGAAGTAATCAAATTTATATTCACTATTCCTCTCTCAGCCTCTGTTTCTCTTCATTCAGCAGTTGGGTGTCAGTCACGGAGAGTTAGATCCAATATATATTATAGGGGGGCTCCCTTTCCTAGCAGATTTATTAGAGCTCACTCAAATAAATGATTCCAGTGCCAACAAAATCTGCATGTAGAGAGACAGGATTTCTGGTGATTTTAACAGTGAGCTCCAATACATCTTCTAGGCAAAAGGAGCCCCCCCCCTATAAGATATATTGGATCTAACTGTCAATGAATATCTGACACCCAACTGCTGCATGAAGACAGAATGTAGAGAAACAGAGGAATAGTGAAGATAAATTTGATTATTTCAGAAACAATGCAGAATATTTAATTGATTGTATTTAGAAAGTTTCTTAGGCTGGTGCAATAAGGTCATTATGTAAAACTTTTAAACATTCATTTTTAGGGTTTAGTTCTCCTTTATGCCACATATTCCCAAAAGGCACAGTAGGGTCTCTGAAAAAAACAGGAGCCCCTGTTGAAGACAAAAAGACACAATGTCAATCTGTTAGCGATACCATCCTCAACTTACTGGAAGAGACAAGCCTGGTGGCTGCACCTGTGGGATTGGATAACATGTTGGCACAGCTGGAACTGGAGCTGCCATGTTAGGAACCACTCCGGGTGGTGGGGGCACTGGGCTGGCAATTGGGGTAGAAATCACATAGGGAACCTGAACAGCAGGCTGGGGGGCAGGCGGTTGGACCACTGGAAAGCCAGTCTGGTAGCCGTTAAGAGGGTAGTACGGAGGCTGCATTGATACAGAACTGATCTGAGGAGGCTGTGCGTAACCTAAGGAGAAAAAACAGCTGAATAAGCCACAGCACATAAAGTCTACGGCCATTTACATGACTCTATATAACAACGTACCAGTCATAGGTGCAGTGCTGGTTATCTGGTTCACAAACCTATTGTATTCTGTATGGACCTATAAATGGGAGAAAGTGTTAAAAGGCATTTGGAGAGTTGAATATTAAAGGACACCAATCATGACCAAAATCATTTACTAAGTAAACACGCTATGTGAAAGTTCAAGAAATCCGATTTTTAAAACAGTTAGAATTGTTTGTATAATGTAAATGATCAGCTCACTATTCCTTCTGCAAGATCTCCCCTATCTCCCCTGCAGTTCTAGCTGAGGCAGCCATCTTGGATTTCACTGGCTCCTCCTACCTATATCTTCCCAGCCAACTGTAGCTCTGAAATCTCGCACATGCTCAGTTCAAATTCCTTGTTTGCTTATCAACCCTTCTAAGCTATTTTCAAATCAGCCAAACCTGTGTGTTAGCTGCTGTACAGTAGTGCTGCCCCCTGCTGGAAGTTAGTAGGTGGCAGCACTTCTAGTGGATACTTCTAGTGGAGGAGTTTACTAAAACAAGGCATTCTGGGTAGAATACTCAAAGCAGTGTTACAATCTGAGCATGCTCCTGAAATTTGCACATAGGAGTCTCTGTTAGAGTCTCAATATGGCCTCCCTCAGTGAAAGAACCCATTTGACAAAGTAAGGGATTTTTTTTAAAACCTGCAGTTTTTTCAAAAAACTATATATGTAGTTTGATTAAACGTGTTTAGCTTGTACTGGTCAGATTGTTAATATGTGTTTGATTTTGGCTGTGATAGGTGCCCTTTAAGACACCGGACGCAGAAGAAATACTTACTGTTTGCAAGAGATTCTCACAGAGCTTCTTGGCAGCCGCTAGCCCCTCTGGCTTTGGGTGGCTGTGCAGAGAACCAGAAAAGAAGGTTAAAACATAAAAAGAATTTACAGAAGAACAAATAATGTGAGGAGCATACCATGAGCTAAAATAATTCAATAGGGCGGGAAAGCAAGAAGAGACAATGCAAGAGGGAACAACAATTTTATAGCGACGTTGTGTCTTTCTTGTACCTGATATAAATATACATCGGCTCAAAGGCTTCTCTCCCCGAGGCCGGCTCAATACAACCGGATCCTTTCCCTCGTAGGAAAACCTTGGCACCAGTTTCCATCTGAATGTGCTGGAGGTAAGAGCACCCGGGACCTTCCACCTTCTCCTTCACATTGAAAGTGGCCACCGCGTGTTCTAGGCCCACAAACAACTTATCTTGTACGTAATGCATCTGGGGAAGAGAAAGGCAGATCAGGATAGCAGGCAAACTGTGCCCCTCCCAAAGACAGACATCAACAAAGTAGCTGCTACACCTGACAGAACTGGCCCTTAAAGGGGATGTTAGGGCAATCTCCAATATACTTTAATTTAAAAAAGTGTACTGTTTTTATAAGAAACCTGACTGTATGCCGTGAAATTCTCCCTTTGTATTACTTCCTCTGACTGCTGCAGATAGGAATCTTCAGACGCTCCCTAACTGCTCTGCAGGGAAATGATCATACTTTCAAACAGCAGGAGTGAGGGACTTCCCAGAACTGCAGCAGCTTTGTTTGTTTCCATGTAGAACAGCCGGCTACCGTGTACAGATTCGTATCTGCAGCCGTCAGAGCAAATAAACGAAGGGGGGATTTCACTGCATAAAGTCAGGTTTCTTATAAAACCAGTAAAGATTTTTTAATTGAATGGTATTTTATTCTTGCCTTTACATCCTCTTTACTGTTTCCAACTCCAGCTGCAGGGACAAAGATCATGGAGCCAGATTTAAACAGATAAACTGGGATTCTATTTGGAGGATTATTTTGCTGCAGCCACTGGTTCTGCAGAGTTGGAGAAAGTTTGTATTAAACAATAAACTATAAAATCCACATTAGATTACATAACAACACAGGACCCAGTGTAGTCTGTATATTCTGATTATTAATTAGTCTTGCTGAATCGGCTTCTGGCAGATATTCGACTTGTGTTGTTTAAATCATTTATGATGATCCCTAAGCAGCCCAGACCACACTGAGCATGTGCACAGTCTTGGTCTTGTAGAGATGTATAACAGTTACAATATGGTGACCCCCTGTGGCCAACTCTGATAAATCATAAGGCTTCTGGTGTAGTAAGTTCATGTATATGTTTAGTATACAAAATACAGCATTTCTAGCACTATTCTATTTTAGACTTTAGTTTCCTTTTAAACACTATGATACGGAAAGATAGAAATGTGTATGTATAGAAAGCATGTATATCCAACTGGGAAGACCCCAGCTGCTGCTGCTGAACTTCAGCTAGAAACTGACAATGTTGGATGGTGCAGGGAGCAACGGCTGAATCTTAGAGCCGAGCTGCTCTCTCTCCGTCCCATTACTATAGGAGGGTGGTATCAGCAGAGTCTCACTTCTCAGACTTTGCTTTCTTATCCCTCCAGCTCATGGATATGTACAAACCCAACCCACCCTGGCTTGTCTGGAACACTACCCAAAAGCTAGTAATCACGCTGTACAGTCACATACCCCTGACTGGAACTGAGGTTTGGGAGGAGCGGCAGACACCGCGGGAGTGACCGGGGCCGGCTGGTGATACACAGTAACGGTGGCTCCATTAAAGGTCGGGCTGGAGCCGGTGGCAGCTTTTACCACTCCGCTGGTGATGATTTCCTTGATCCGGTTGACTGCTCCTGTTGCACAAACACAATGAGGGGCTAAACAACAAACTAAAAGATCGACTGGCTTTTCTTCACCCAACCCGGTTTATTTCTCCTACTGTAATTTCATGATGGTCCCCCCAGGCTGCAGAGGTGTAAACAACCACAATGAGAGTCCCGGAGATTTTCAATACGAACCACTAACTTTATAGACATTATTCTTTAAAGACTAAGGGTTGGTTGTTCCAGTTACAGGGCGGCACATCTAACTACTTTACCTAGTAGCACAGAATATATATAGAAGAGAACCGTAGAATTAAGTCCAGCGACAGAAGGGAGGTGTCTAAGAGGATGTGTGATGTGGTTCCTACAGATCTACACTAACCAGTGTTTAATTCTGAACACAAAGGAACAGTTCGGTGTAAAAATAAATGGGTAAAATTAAAAAAATGCTAAATAAAAAATTAATATAGTTATTTAGCCAAAAATGTAATGTATAAAGGCTGGAGTGAGTGGATGTGTAACATAATAGCCAGAACACTACTTCCTGCTTTTCAGCTCTATAACTCTGAGTTAGTCAGTGACTATAAGGGGGGCCACATGGGACATAACTGTTCAATGAGTTTGCAATTAAGCCTCAGCATTCAGCTCAGTTAACAGTTATGACCCATGTGCCCCCCTCAAGTCACTGATTGGTTACTGCCTGGTAGCCAATCAGTAGAAATCAAGAGAGCTGAAAAGCAGGAAGTAGTGTTCTGGCTATTATGTTACACATCCAGTCACTCCAGCCTTTATACATTACATTTTTGGCGAAATAACTATATTAATTTTTTATTTAGCATTTTTTTAATTTTACCCATTTTACCCATTTAATTAATTATAAAAATTATATATCTATATCTCTATCTATATATCTATATATAGACCAAATGTTACTTACGATCAACAAGTTCCCGCGTCTGCCCCTGAACATGCAGATAAAGAGGTCGATCTCTGTAAACAGAAGCATATGGTCAGAACATAGCGATGCACCACTGGGCTCCATTAGATAGGTTGATAGGCCGATATAGGTTGATAGACAGACAGGTGTAGGTTGATAGACAGACAGATATAGCTTGACAGACACATACCCAGGTCCTATTTTGGCTTTCTCCTCTGCAGTCATGTACCTCCCCCGGGTTGATACTGCTGCTCCGCTCATGCGACTGATCTACAAGACAGAAGCACAGAATGAGCAGACTCAGATGGAGGTTCAATAGGTGCAAGATTTAGGGTCAGAAGAAATAAACGTGACACCCACCTCATCTTGCGTCTGCCCCCTTGTAAGAAGATTCCGGCACGTCAGGGGCACATCGTTGATTTCTACTTCTGCCACCACCAGATCGTCTTTACTTTTGGCTGCGGGGGGAGCTTTGCCTGGTACATGAACCTGAGGAGAGAGCAGAAGACTGAGTGTACAACTACACGTCACACAGGGATCTAGCTGCTTTGTTACACTAACTCACTGGCCAATGACACTTACCTTTTCGGGGGCATTCTGAGACGGCTTTATCTTCCCTTTTGCCACCAACATGGCATTGATCTTGGCAGCCACAGCGGCGGCAGCATCCAGGGCCCCGGACGGAGCACTAACAGCCTCGCTTGTGGCATCTGCAGCCACTATTTCAGGGGGGCTCAGGAATGCGCCGGCAGTAAAGGGGATAATGGCGGGAATCACACCAGGGAGGAGAAGAGTGGTGGTGGGGGGGCCCGGCTGGTCCCATTTGCTTCTTCGTCTACAAACAAATAACACTGTGATATATACAATATTGGGAGTTACTGTTCCTTTAATTACCCCCCAGCTATTTCTCCAGAGCCCTCACTATAGTGCTGGATATTTCCCCCTATATGGAAACAGTTGCACAGGACCGGGGGATTGTTTGTCTGGATGTCCATTGAATAAGCAATGTAGTGAAAACAGGTAGATATTGTAGTGGAACACTTTGGGAGTTGGATTCCCTGCAGCAGAGGATGCTGGGAACTGTAGTTCAACTCTGAAAGTTTTGCTTGTTAGGCCCTGGGAATGCTGGGAGTTGTAGTGCAACACTTTGGGAGTGGGATTCCCTGCAGCAGAGGATGCTGGGAGGTGTAGTCCAGCACTGAGAGTTCTGCTTGTTAGGCCCTGGCCATGGGAATGCTGGGAGTTGTAGTGCAACACTTTGGGAGTGGGATTCCCTGCAGCAGAGGATGCTGGGAGGTGTAGTCCAGCACTGAGAGTTCTGCTTGTTAGGCCCTGGCCATGGGAATGCTGGGAGTTGTAGTGCAACACTTTGGGAGTAGGATTCCCTGCAGCTGAGGATGCTGGGAGGTGTAGTTGATCAATTAGAGAGGCCACGATAAAACTACCTTGCCGCAAAGCAGAATGGAGCGTTTATAACAAGTTCCCCGCACACTTTTCTCTGTCACATCCCCCAACCCGCGCCCCCGTTACATAGTCAGTCCCACCCCCGCAGCCGAGCGCGCTTCCCTCAGGAACAACCCCGGACACCTCTCCAGCGCCCCCGACCCCATGCCCGTCTCCCAACCCCAGAAAAAACATCGGTCTTCCCGTCATACCCGCTCCCAGCTGACATGGCGACCGCTTAGCCTGCTTCTGCTTCCTCCAACACGTCAGCACGCACAGCGTCAAGCCCCCCCCCCCAGTGCTTCCGCGTACAAAAACTCCACCCCTCAGCGAGGCCCGCTGAAATCTCGCGATACGTTTTCTACAGGTCATGGGCGGGTCCTTGCTTGACGCGTGATCGCAGGAAGGCTGTATCCCATCATGCTTTGGGGGGTGGAAAGTAACTAATCTGTTGTTTATAAGCAGAGCTGTATTTCTGTGGTGGAGTCTGTTCATATCCTTTAGCTGACTCGCATCGTATAGCCACAGAGGGCCTGCGTCTGTTAGGGGCCACAGAAATGGTCTGTGAAGCAGTTGTGAGACCTTGTTATTAAGTGCTGCTGGATTGGGATTTGACTGCGACACATTTGGGATACAGTTACATGTTGGGGCCCCATATGAGGGCCAATGGGCTATTAGTCCATTACACTGATGGGACATTGATTTGAGGCATATCTAGGATAAACCATTGAATTACTGGGGACTGCTTATTGGGGGGACAGTTGCAATTAATACATTGCTTGTCCCTGAGGCCCAGCCAAGAATCTCCATTGGGCGCAATGTCTGAGGTCCAAGTGAGGTGCTGAATTGGGATTAGGAGCTGTAGCTCTGAGGGCCATGGTTTTTCACAATGAGCCCATCTAAAGCTGCCCATACACGGGCAGATAAAGCTGCTGATATCAGCCGTTTAGACCAATATGACCGTTTATCTGCCCGTGTATGGGGGCTTCCGACCGGTCTTCCCGATAGATATCTGGCCACTATATCGATCGGGAAGGTTTGATTTTAACCCGACCGACTCGTCGGAGCTAGGGTTGCCACCTTTTCTGGAAAAAAATACCAGCTTTCCTATATAATTATCTTTTTCCCTATTAATAACATTAGGATCAACCATTATTTTTACCGGCCAGGCCAGTAAAGTACCGGCCAGGTGGCAACCCTAGTCGGAGCCCATTGACCACGTCGTAATCCGATCATTTGGCCATAGGGCCGTAAATTCAGATTACCCCCGATATAGCCCTGCCGTTAGTGGCATATTGGGGAAAGATCCGCTCGTTTGGTGACATCTTTGTGTCTATGGCCAGCTTAAGAGGCAGAAAGCCTGGGCGGCTGTGGTCCTCCCGATCGTCAACTACGTGCAAAAGAAGAGGCGAATCAAAAGGAAGAGAGCATGTTGGACTCAGGAGTGGCTCAAGGGCCGGGATATGTTGCCCCAAGAGTCGCTCCCCGCAGAGATCACAGAGAACTACTGCAGATATGGAAAAAGATGGATCAGCGCCTTTGGCAACGGAGTCGAACTCACCAGAAACAAATAGAAGTAAAAAAGAGAAAAAAAGGAAAAAGAAAAAATCGACATATAGTGTAGTATTTTTGAATATATTTGTTTTACACCAGGTGCTCGTGTGATAAATTTTTATCTCGGTGTATTTTGTTCAAAAAGGAGGCTGTGCCTAATATTTTAGTATCAACATACATGTATGTCCTCCACCATCCTACGGTTAAAGTGCCTACTTACAAAATTTTTTGTTTTTTTCAATCACATATGATAGTGCTTCCCTTTTCCTGTATGGACACCCTTGCAACGAAAAGCGGCTGAAATGCCTACTTACAAAACCTTAGTATATCGCTCGCGTGTAGTTTTATTTTGCGGCCCTATCTCCTTTTCTTTGGTCCTTCGGATGGTTCCACATAGAATAGAGACGTATACTGTGTAATACGTTTTTAAATATTTAAAAACTTTAATAAAAATTTTACACTCACATTTTTATCAGGTTTTACACGCTTTTTTCTAAAATCAGCTGTCCTTTGCAGGTTGCACAGTTCTTTCCGGGATCGGAATACAAAAGCCGGCTTTCCTTATCCCTCGTGGTTGCGTTCCTGCTTGTCAGCGTCTTGTCCCCTACTGCCTGACACGTTTCGCTGGTCCAATCAGCTTCCTCAGAGGCATGCCTCTGAGGAAGCTGATTGGACCAGCGAAAGCCGGCTTTTGTATTCCGATCCCGGAAAGAACTGTGCAACCTGCAAAGGACAGCTGATTTTAGAAAAAAGCGTGTAAAACCTGATAAAAATGTGAGTGTAAAATTTTTATTAAAGTTTTTAAATATTTAAAAACGTATTACACAGTATACGTCTCTATTCTATGTGGAACCATCCGAAGGACCAAAGAAAAGGAGATAGGGCCACAAAATAAAACTACACGCGAGCGATATACTAAGGTTTTGTAAGTAGGCATTTCAGCCGCTTTTCGTTGCAAGGGTGTCCATACAGGAAAAGGGAAGCACTATCATATGTGATTGAAAAAAACAAAAAATTTTGTAAGTAGGCACTTTAACCGTAGGATGGTGGAGGACATACATGTATGTTGATACTAAAATATTAGGCACAGCCTCCTTTTTGAACAAAATACACCGAGATAAAAATTTATTACACGAGCACCTGGTGTAAAACAAATATATTCAAAAATACTACACTATATGTCGATTTTTTCTTTTTCCTTTTTTTCTCTTTTTTACTTCTATTTGTTTCTGGTGAGTTCGACTCCGTTGCCAAAGGCGCTGATCCATCTTTTTCCATATGAAGTATTCCACAGTTGAGAGACTGAACTAGGACCGGCAGGAGAGGACTAAAAACTAAAGGACTGACCTTTTTTTCATATCTGGTGCCTATTTTGCATTTTTGTGCATATATTGCATTTAGATAACATTTGTGTAAAAAATTCTGAACTACTGCAGATGTCAGACACCAGCTTCGACTGCCTCTTGCGTGCCGTGACCCCTCTCATCCAGAAGAAGGACACCTGCATGAGAAAATCCATCTCGGCACACCAGAGGCTGGTGGCCACATTGTGCTTTCTGGCAACCGGGAGGTCTCTGGAGGATCTGAAATTTTCCACTGCAATCTCTGGGAGTCCTCATCCCCGAAACCTGCTGCGCTATTATGCAGGTGTTGAGAGAAGAATACCTGCAGGTAACTTGCTTTTTCACGATCATCATCATTTATATAGCGCCGACAAGTTACGCAGTACTTTATCTTAGTTTAGCAAAGGTATCTTAGCAGAGCAAAGGTTACCTGAAGGAGAGATGAAATATAGGGAGGGGTTTCACTTTTAAGGGCCTTGAATGTGAGTGTGAGTAGTTTCAATTTGATTCTAGAGGAGATTGGGAGCCAGTGAAAGGACATGCATATGGGAGCAGCTGATGTTGAGAGGTGAGATAGATGAATGAGTGTAACAGCAGCATTTCTCTCATTGTATACAAAAATTGGGAATCCACCTCTGATTTAAACTTAGTTAAGCCCAAGGGACTCGCCCCAGTTCACAGGCGATATATATATAGAAAATTCCTTTTATCCAAAGATAGCTGTCCCAAGGCTTTCTTTTCCATAAAAAATCTCTTTATTTAAATTAGCATTAAAAATTCAATTACAAACAGACCCCACCAGGCCCACCTTACGCGTTTCGCACCCTCCGGCGCTTAGTCATAGGTGTATCTGTAGACAGCATAGCCTCTGCGGGATTTATACCCTGTCAGTCCCTCCCATTTTCCTTAAAACCAATCAAATTCTTTGAGGGATTAACCCTATTGTGTTAATTGCTTTTCAAACATGCCTATATGGGGTATTTGCATTCCTTTTCATATGTCACTGTTTATAAATTCAATTGTTAATTATGTATAATAATTTATATCACAACAAAACCGTGTAATAACCAAAAATCAATTGCACTCACTTCTTTTGCATTTGTTATTCATAAACCGTCAATAACTCCCTTTTTAATCTAGATGGCCCCATATTAAACCCCTGAACAATGTTAACCCTTTCACGTATAGCAGGTAACATCAAATTCATGATTAAGTCCTAAGGGCAAACACGTGCCCAGATGGAATATCCAAAATACTTCTCTCCTCTCTAAGAGGCTCAACTGGTCTCCTCCTCTTTCTCCCAATCTAACTCTCTCTATCCCCTGAATACTGAAAAATTCCAAGGAGTTTCCATTGCATATACTAAAGTGTCTAGTGACATTGCTCTTTTCAGTCATTCGCGGGTTTTTTATCTGGCTCATATGTTCCCTTGCTCTTTCCTTCAGTTTTCTAGTCGTACAGCCTACATACTGTATTTGACATTTAAGGCACATAATTAAATATTTCACATAAGTGGTATTGCAATTAATATAGCCCTTAATGTCAAACTCCCTCCCTGTCACTGTTGATTTAAATTTTTTTGATATTTTCATATGTCTACACTTTATGCATCTCTGGCTTCCACACCTGTAGTTCCCAATTGATGTAAGTGGCCCCAAGTCACGTACCTGGCCTCTCTTTTTAAAGTGACTAGGTGATAGCATATCTTTCAGAGTGTGGGCTCGCTTAGGAATCACATTAATCCCTGGATTCAACACTGAAAAAGTGCTCATCTCCATAGAGGATAGGCAAAAAAATTTTAACAATCCTAGATATTTCAAAAAATTGTTTACTATATCTGGTAGTAAGTACTACTTTATCTGACCAGTTAGAGTTCTTGTTCTGTTTCGTTTTAGTCCTTAACAGGTCCTCTCTAACACTCACTTTTGCCCTCCATAAAGCTTTCTGTATAATTTTATGTTTGTAACCTCTCTCCACAAATCTCTGCTGCATGTCCTGTGCCTGGTTCCCAAAGTCCTTACTTGTGGAGCAGTTTCTTCGAAGCCTCAGAAACTGTCCCACCGGTATTCCTTCTATTAGTTTTTTTGGATGACAGGAAGAGGCATGCAAAAGAGTGTTGCCACTACAAGGTTTACGAAAAATACTCGTGTTTATTGCCTGATCCTCTGCTGTTAACATCACATCCAAAAATTCTATTTGATTTGAGCTAATTTGACTAGTAAGACCCAGGTTTAAGTCATTTCTATTGATATCCTTCACAAAATTGCCGAATTCTTCCTCAGTCCCTTGCCATATACACAGAAGATCGTCTATATAGCGCATGTACAACTTTAGGGGGCCGATTCACCAATGGTCGAATAATTAACCCTCGATATTCTAGGAACTAAAATCGTTCGAATATCGAAATCGAACAATTTAGCGCTAAATATTCGATCGATCGAAGGATTTTTCATTCGATCGAATGATTAAATCCTTCGAATCGAAGGATTTTAATAAAACAATCGAATGAATATCCTTCGATCAAAAAAAGCTTAGCAAGCCTATGGGGACCTTCCCCATAGGCTAACATTGACTTCGGTAGGTTTTATCTGCCGAAGTAGGTGGTCGAATTTTTTTTTAAAGAGACAGTACTTCGATTATCGAATGGTCGAATAGTCGAACGATTTTTCATTCGAATCGTTCGAATTCGATCGAATTTAACCAATTCGATGGTCGAAGTACCCAAAAAATACTTTTACATTCGAATTCTTCACTCAAATTTTGTACATCTGCCCCTTGATGTTCCCTCTGTTTCACAGTAATATGGGTTTCCTCCCACCACCCCATATATAAATTGGCAAATGAGGGAGCGAATTCCGCTCCCATCGCTGTCCCTCTCTTTTGTAGGTAGAAACTCGCGTCAAAGGTAAAATAATTGTGTTTCAAAAGGAACCCAACAGCCTCTAACAGAAACTGTATGGGGGGAATTCACAAAAGTGTCGGGAACGAAAAAATGTCTTTAAAATGTCGTAGAAAGTGTCGTAGCAGCAGCCGACAAATTCACAGAGCATTTCTCCGCCAATTTTCCGACATGTGCGACACTTTTGAATTAGTGTCGTTAAAAGTGGGCGTGGTTTTTTCCCATTTTCCCGACATCTTTATGAATTACTCGTAAACTCATTTTTTTTAACCGACAATTTTTCAGACACTTTAGGCTCTCCAAAATGAAAATGTCAGACAAATTGTCGTTTAAAAAGTCTTGGTAAATGTCGTTTGTACGATGAAAAGATATACGACATTTTAGAAAATTGTCAGACTTACGAGACATTCAGAGATGGTAACATCTGCCTTTGTGAATTTGCCGTTCATACGTCATTTTACAAATTCGTCGACCGCCACTTCTGGGTTACTTTTTTTACGGACACTTTTGTGAATTCCCCCCTATGAGTTCATCTGAATAATCACTGTATTTATTTAAGTGATACCGGATCGCTTGAATGCCTTTATCGTGTGGTATCGAGGAATATAAGGAAACTACATCCAGTGTTCCCCATGCTTTATTCTCTGCCCAACCGGTATCTCTTAAACGTTGCAACACATGTGTAGTATCCCTGGTATAACTCTCAAGTCGAACTACCATTGGTTGGAGATACGCATCCACCCACTCTGAGAGATGTTCATTTAGGGAGCCAATACCAGAAATTATTGGTCTCCCCAAAGGTGGTCTCTCCTTCTTATGTACCTTGGGGAGGTGATAGAAAGTGGGAATAGTTATTGATTGTGGGACCAAATAATCCCGCAATACCATATCTATTACTTTCCCTTCTACACCCTTTTGTATAAGTCCTTCCAATATTGCCTGAAAATGTCTTGTCGGATTACCTTTGAGTCTGACATATGCATCCTGATCACTGAGTTGCCTAAGTGCCTCCGCTTTATACACTATAGTATCCTGTATTACCACCATGCCTCCTTTATCCGCATTTTTGATAATTATGTTCTGATCTTTTTTTAAAGCACTCAGTGCCTGTTTCTCTTTCTTACTTAAATTGGTTAATCTGCTTTCCTGTTTTTTTACTTTTTCATTAAGTTCCCATAAGCCCTCCTCTACTTTTCTCTGGAATTGCTCCACTAAAGGGCCCCGCATTTGTATTGGATAAAAAGTGCTTTTGTTTTTAAATCTCCTATCTATATCCTCACCCTGTCGGTCACTATTCTCCCACGATATTAGTGGGTTAGTTTCCTGTCCCAATTGTAAGAAATATTTTTTAAGTACAACTCTACGTACAAAATTATTCACATCCACTATTGTGTCAAAAATTTTAAAATTTCTATCTGGTGAAAAAGAAAGTCCTTTGTTTAACACTTGCACTTCTAGTGGTGTCAGCTCCCTTGATGATAAGTTCAATATTTTTTCTTTGGTTTTTTCTTTCGTAGGACGTATCGGTTCTTGTCCTCCTGTTCCCTGGATAGTTCTTCCGGATGCCGTTTCCACAGTTCCCTGTTCGCATTTTTCTGTGTCCATTGTCCGGCCCCTGTGTGGCTTTTCTTTAAAAAATGTTGTTCCTCTACAAAGACATCCTTTGCTTTTTCGCTTCTGTTACTCTGTGAAGAAATAGGGGAAGAGCCAGCAAGGGAACCATCGAAAGAATCTCTGTCCACACTAGAAAACTGACCTTTTTTGGGGTACTGGTATTTTTTAAAATAGAGCGTTGGCTGTTATACTCCCTTTTGTTTTCTCGTCTATTACTTGCCCAGTTATACACCTGGTCCTTCATATAATCCAAGCTGTCCCTGTTATATTTTTTCCTCTTATTCTCCATTAATGTTACTTTTAATGGATTCATAAATATTATCAAACCGTGTCTGTGTTCTATATTGTTCTATGTCTTTTTCAATCATGGGAAATGGGAGGGACTGACAGGGTATAAATCCCGCAGAGGGTGGGATTTGCCCATCGTTGCAGTGCCGCACAGAGCTCCACAGGCCTCCTGAAGTACACACATTAGTTAGACAGTAGCAGAGGAGGTTTAGAAAAGACATCTGTCAGGTTCTTAAATGTGCCTAAAGGAGGCCATTGACGAAAAAGGTTTTCTTTACTTAACAATCAATTTCAGTGCTATCTGACAAAATCGCCAAATTATCAGAAGGTCTGTGCACACCAAACAATCGTACATCTGATGACCTTTCTTCCAACTTCAGAAAATTGATCGAGCAGGTTTAAAACTTCTAACTCAACTTTTGCATGCTGATTTGTTACTAAACCATGACCAGATTTTGTGCCTGTTGATATTTATATCGCACCAACGGCTCATATTTAGTCTCTGATGCCAAATCATGACTTAGCGACACATTTATCTAAGGCTGAATTCGGAGATTTGTGTTTAACAAGGTCAGCTAATCGATCAGTGCCGCACGACTCGAGTTTTCACAATCGCGATTGATTAGAATTTATGAGAAGTTTTATCGCTCCACCTTCGATCTACAGAGATGCCATTGAAACGACTTGAGAGTGGGATGTTCGATTTTTTTTGGCTCTCGATAACTGGAATAATCTAGTATATCTGACGTGTCACCTGACTTCAGATGGCATGACTGCATGGAATATTTGAGAAAATGACTGTGAATGTTCAGGTGTAATTGCTTTATAAGAAGTGTTCGTTACAAATCAAAAATTTAGTCTTACCTGAAATTTTCCTTTTCTTTAGTCCGAAAGGCAGCACATCACAATTGGGTAATAGATTCCATTCCCCTTGATAGGACAGAATTAATTTTTGATTTTCTTTACGTCCAGGCCCGGACTGGCAATCTGTGGGTTCTGGCAAATGCCAGAGGGGCTGCTATAAGGTCCAATAGAAAGTCAGTATTTAGTGGGCTGGTGGGGATTGTTTGGGCCTCTATGTGGGCTGATTGGGCCTCTGTGTATCTAAAATGCCAAGGCCTATTTTAATTCTCAGTCCGGACCTGTTTACGTCCTACAGTCAGCACATCACAATTGGGATTTAGCAAGCTAAACACAGGGAGGGATCATTATTTCTCTGCCAAGGCCGATACCCAAACTGTACTGCTAAAGGCTGCTTCCTGAGAGGCTGCTATGTCAAGTTTGTAGAACCTTGCAAAAGTATGTACATTACTCCAAGAGGCTGCTCTGCAGATATCTCAAATATGCACTTGTGATCTTTCTGCCCAAGAAGTGGACACTACCCTTGAATGTGCTTTTAACTCTGCTGGAGGTTTCCTCCCTGCCATATAAGCTTTCCTATCCAAAGGATCTTAAAATGGTGACTCTTCCACAGGAATTGTTGTTCTTTTTAGAAAGTCTTGCGATCAAAACATCCACCTGAAGTGGCTCCTCCCAGGGTGCCTCCTTAGCATCTATAGGAAACATCAATTAGAATCTTTTTATTAATTTGGGTGTCTTTTCCACCTGAAATAAATAAAACTGTTCCTTAGATTTGTGTTGTACTAATGAGGAAGAATCACTATCAGCAACTGAATCAAGATTCTAAACTAGATTACAAATCTCTAGAATGTCAGCAGGTGACATACGTGTATTAATATTTGATCTGACTTCATCAAAATATTTTGACCACAGTTTCTTGAACCAGCTAACAAACTGTTCCGTGTTATTTACTGGGTCCCCACTTGAAATACATGATTCACAATTTGACTGAGAATAATCTTCAGGCAATGGCTGATCACATCCTGAACAAATATTATATCTGGATTTTCGCTTTTTCCTGGAAGAGCTTTCTTCAGACACCTAAAATATATGAAAAGTGAGCATAAGTACACATATTAACTTTGTAAATGTGACCCCAGTAAATCTGCTACATATAGTACCTTTAGCAGCCTAATCACAGTCTAGCAGATTCCACTACAGGAACGGACACACAAATGGCAGAGGCAATCGAATGCTGCAAAATACCTGCTTAAGGTAAACCGCACCCTTCGCTGTGAGTTTCCTGGAAATCTTAAACTCCTCATACTCACCATATTTTGCATGCATGTTGTATGAATGATCAGGGCAGCCATCAGGGGGGGACAGGGGGGAGAGTTGTACAGGGCCCTGAGGGTAAGGGGGGCCCCAGCCACGCTTACTTGATTAGCCGGGCCCCCCATCTGCTGACTTCGAGAAGGCATGGACGTTTAAGGGGCCCTGGCCACCAATTTTCTTATAATGTGGGGGAGGGGGGCCCTGGCCACCAATTTTTTTTTCTCATGTGGGGTCCTATATTTTTTAATGGGGGGCCTGGCCACAAATGTTTTTTTATGGGGGCCCTGACCAACAATATCTTTTTATTTTTTATTAAGATGTGGGAACCCTAGCCACCAATATTTTTTTTTGTTTTTTTTACTGTGTGGTGGGGAGGGCGGACCTGTAGGTGGGGCTTGCTGTGGGCGCAGCCCAGGGGGCCCAGGAAATTTTTGTTGTACGGGGCCCTGCGATTTCTGATGGCGGTCCTGTGAATGATACTCCCTAACCAGTACCAGATTTATACTGGTAAAAATAATAGAATGCAGGACAGCCTAGGAATGGTAACGGCAATGATAATTTGCAATCATTTGAATATCACATTATAACAGATTTCTAAGCACGCATTTGCAATGGTAAACTGCAGATGCAATACCATTAAAATATAACTGTAAAGGAGTAATAGGATATTTGCAACCCCTATACCTTTGTAATATAAACAATAAAATTCAAAGTTTCCTGAATGCATTGCCCTTGTACTCTACAAGGTCATGATTTAATGGTGGCCAACTGCAGTGCCGTATAAAAACAAATGCAGCGTAATGGACAAGGTACCACTAGCTACAATCTACACCCGCATACCTCGCATTCTGAGGGATTATAACTACATTATATTAATAACCCCTTAACTAGAACATTAGTACAATTACAGCTCTGTATTCTGTACGTTTGGATCTATATGTCACTTACAACTGGGTAGTTGTATCATTAGAATAAGACACAGCATTATCTTTGTAGCATCCATATATTTTGGAATTAACAGAAAACCTGCCAAACCCTGCATCCATAAGTGTAGTACAGTTAGTATTGATATACTTAGCTATTGAGCACAGTCAAGATAACCTACAGAGTACACCCTAGGATAGAAACACGGAAAAAGCCACAAACACAGTACAAATACTTCAGAAATTGGGATGTGATAGTAGCTGGATTGACCTAGAGAGATACTAAGTAGTTGTAGAAGGAATAAAAAGACCTGAAGCACCATGTTAATATGGTGCATAAACCAAAAAATTCAGAATATCCATCATGAAACTATTTTCACCGCTGTAATGCCATAGCAATGAACTGCCGAAAATGTTTACTTTTAACATTTTACATAGCTATTGTAATAGTGCTCATGTCTGCAGAAATTGCAATGTGGCAAACACATTGTATTTCCGGAGTGCCCTTCATCTGCTTAAAGGGAATCTGTCGTCATTTTAAACTTTTTTTTTTTTGCATTTTTATAAAAAACACACATTCATAAACACTGTCTGGCAAATAAAATGTTAATCCACAAATCCATGCATAAGTTATTTTAGTTTGTATTTTGTCATGGGGGCTTCCATTTCTGCTCATTACACATTCATCCTGTGCTGCTCTAACAGCAGGCGCAGCATTACCTGTGTGCTTGGAGGCAGCCACTCTGTAATGAAAAGCCAGGTCGCACTACGACATGAGAATCTAGCTGTACCCTCCCCCTCCCCTCTCTGCCCGTGTGTGATGTTTGGAGGAGAGAGGTCACATGGTTTGCAGGGAAGCAATTACTTTCACTTTCCTACGTCCTGCTCTACAGCTGCACTAGCAGCCCCTCCTCCCACAGACACTATCAAAGCTCCTGCCCTTCTGTAAGTTTGTTCTCTGCTTTCCTTTGGAGGGGGGAACTTTCTCTCCTTGCTGCCTTCCTAGTTAGTTTTACTGGTGGTAAAGGAGCTGTGAGTTCCCTCTGCTATCCACCTCATACAGACCTTGCTCCTTTCCTGCCTGCAATACTTCTTTTTTCATTAACTACTTACTGTCTCCTTTCTTCTGAGCTATTTTAACCCTTTCTAGACTTCCTCCTAAGTTTTCCTGGTTTTCAAGTATGTCCTTATTTTATCCTTTTTTCTATTCCCTGTCATCAGTCCTGGGAGTTTACTCCTGTGTTTCTCCTGTGTTTCATTTTTGTGTAAACAAATTTAAATAAACTATCTATATAAAATATTTTTTCCAGTGCCCAAAATGAATTATGTGTGTGTATATATATATATATATAGTTTTTTTTTTGAAACGTAAGTGGGGGCAGTGATCACAGGACTATCTTATTTCAGTCCTTCTGAAGTGGTGTCAGTGGGAGCTTATCTTGATTCCTGCCTATTGTTCAATTGACAGGCTCAGCAGACAAGGCTCTATTTACATTACAGCAGCTTGTAGGAGGGAGGGGTAATGACATCACTCCAACTTGCAGTGCAGCAGTAAAGTGTGACTGAAGTTTATCAGAGCACAAGTCACATGACCTGAGGGCAGCTGGGAAATGTCCAAATGTCTAGCCCCATAGCAAATTTTAAAATTAGATATAAAAAAATCCATTTCTTGTTTTGAAAAACAGATTTCAATGCAGGATTCTGCTGTAGTAGCACTATTAACTGATACATTTTGTAAAAAACATTTTTTTCCACGACAGTATACCTTTAATTTTATCTGATTCATTAAGAATTCTATTGCTTCATTATACATTTTACAAAGGGACTAGGTTTTACCTGCAACTTACTTGCTGCTTTCAAAGTAAACCTAAATAGTTGGTATATATATAAAATCTATCCAAAAGTCAGACTTTTGTGCAAGGCCTTGAGAAAGGTCCCAGAGCGGACCGAAACTTCACGTTGGCTGTAGATATGCTCACATAAATACAATTCTTTTTTTGCACAAAAGTCACAGTGTTGTTGGACTTCTTGGTTAAGATACGATATTTTTAACTTGCACCTAAGCATACTTTTGAAGTGGTGTGTCATCTTCCGGTTGTGTGAGTGTGTATGTATATATATTATATATATATATATATATATATATATATATATATTTGGGAAATTTTATAGGACACCAAGGACATCTGTACATAAAGTTTCTGCTTCAACAATAGTATTGGTTTATTGCATGAAGGTTTCAGTTCCTCTCTGGAACTTTGGTCAAGGAAACACATACACACACACACATATATATATATATATATATATATATATATATATATTATATATATATATATATATATGTCATTAGTCAGGGTAAAAGTACTGTGTGAATGTTTCTGTACATTATAAAAATTCACATTACACATCAATCAAAAGTCTTTGTTGATGAATTCATAATGTGTAACCGTTTAGAATCCATGTATCGGTCTCCATTAACTTTTGTTAATCTTGGTAAATTTGTTTCTTTCAGACATAAGCACAAAAATGCCTAACTGCATAGTACGCGGTTGTCATCACCGTACTGGACAAAAGGATAAATTCCCAAATGTCACACTCCATAAATTTCCAAACAACATTACTGCAATAACCAATTGGTTAAGACAAACTGCACAGTATGGAGACAATTTGGAGTCTGAGGCGGAAAAAATCTTTCAAGCAGCCAAAACTGCTAGATATAGAATGTGTTCATTGCACTTTAGTGATGATTCTTTTATCATGCACGGATCCCAAAGAGTACTCAATCCTAAAGCTGTACCTACCATTTTTGAAAATCAACCGACTACTGTTTCACTTAGTGCAATGGAAGATGTACCTTTCCAAAGCCAGAAAAGAAGAAGAGTAGATGATGAAGTACCTTCAACCTCTCACTCCACAGTCCGTATTATCAGAAATATGATCACAATTGCAACCCAAACCGAATCCAAATTTTTTGTCGATGCAAATACTACTACAAGCGATACATTTTTTGGAATTGATCAATCAAGTAGTTCTGATAATCCAATGAAAACTCTTGAAATTGGAATACAAACAGGAGATGATTCTCTGCCTGCAGAACCTTGGCGAATACATTCAGACCATGCATATCCGGTTTCATTTTCAACACCTCTAAAACTAGTCCAAAATGTTGTTACTACTGGACCGATATCAACTGAACAGAACCTTGGAGATTCTTCTGTTCATGAAGATCCCAATGTGTGTATAGATCTTGATAGCTCAATTAGTAGTATTCAAGCTATCGACACCAGTATTGAAGAAGAAAAGGAACCTTCCTTTTATGAACCAGAGGAAAGTGTTACCTTCACAGAGGAAGAATCAACATTTACTGAAAATAAAGAAGAAATACATCAGCGACATTTTATAGTATTTGAACAATCCCTGGACCAGCTATTTTACTTAATAAAATGTCAACATAACTGTGATCCAAAGTGTCAAGCTCCCATAATTGATATTGAAAAAAAAATATATGGAACCATGGTTGAGGCACAGTTAACCTGTCTGTCTGGACATACCTCTTTCGTGTGGAATTCACAACCTATGGCTGGTCAGATATCAATTGGGAACGTATCATTAGCATGTGCGATTTTACTCAGCGGTTCATCATTTACCAAAGTAAAAGAAATGTTTCAGTTGATGGCCATTCCATTTTATTCTCATACTACTTACTACACCTATCAAAAATGATACGTTTTCCCTGCAATCGACTTGTGTGGGATCAAGGAACAGGAATCTTTGAAAGAAGACATCATGGATAAGGCTGTAGTATTGGCCGGTGATGGCCAATTTGACAGTCCGGGACATTGTGCAAAATACTGCACATATTCCATGATGGACATCATGACCAAGAAAATTGTTGATTTCAATATACAACAAGTTGGACCAGGTAAGAAAGCTGGTGAAATGGAAAAAATAGCTTTTGAAGAAAGTCTTCAGAAACTGACCAATAAAGGGGTAAACATCAAAATATTGGCAACAGACCGTCATTCAAGTATTAGAAAATTCATGCAGACTAAATCAGAAACCATTAATCATCAATTTGATGTATGGCACATCTGTAAGAGTCTGGTAAAGAAACTCACTGCTGCGAGCAAAAAAAGAAATTGTAAAGACATTGCTCAATGGATTGGACCCATAACAAATCACTTGTGGTGGTGTTCACAAACATGTGATCAGAATGTGGAAAATTTCTTAGATAAGTGGAGATCATTGTTATTTCACATTGCAAATAAACACACATTCAAACAACTCAAAACCTACAAAAAAATGCCAGCACAAAAGGTTAACAGCCGCTCAAAAAAAAGATAAAAAGTGGATAACTCCATCTCATCCAGCTTACAGCACTTTAGTTGCTATCCTGAATAACACATTTTTAATCAAAGACATTTTACAAATTGAGAAATTCTGCCACACTGGAGACCTTGAAAACTTCCACAGTAAGGTGCTAAAGTACCAGCCAAAAAGGATTGCATTCAAAAGGGACTCAATGCATGCGCGAACCATGCTGCCAGTGCTCTCCCATAACAAGAATGTGAATCGCAAACAGGCTACCATTCATTGTTCCAAAAAAATCTGCTCTAAATGTTGGGGAAAAGAGGTACAAAATAGTTTTTCCGAAGCAAAAGAAGGAATGGGTAGCAAAACCGATTTTTGAGGAAGTCACTGATTCACACTTGTGCGACATAATTTCCGATGCAGGCAAAATATTAAAAGGCGAGATTGTTCACCGTTGGGAGTCTCGAAGCAAGGGATTACCTAAAAACATTTCTTCAAAAATAAGGCCTGAGAAATCTGTTGCAATAGCACAGCATCAATCAAGATTTGGAATATAAGATTTGGCTTTAATAACAACTATATGTAAAAAGAAAATATATTTTGAACAAGAAAACTTATCATTTTCTTTTATGTTTGTTTTTATAACAAATATTCTATCTTAAATCGTGAAATTTGTTACCACAACAAATAATCCTTTATTGTTTATGTTTTTATGCATATAGGTTTTGCATTGCTACACTTTTCCCAATATTTAATAAAAGGCACTAAGTTTAACCGGAAGCAGTAACCCATATCACCTATAAGATGTTTGCTTTGAAACTGGTACTGTTAAGTTCTACCTATTGATTGCCTGCTATGGGATTCTGCTCCTGGGCAAACTTAGTCCTTTTTTTTCTTTACACCCTAAAAGTGTAAAAAATATTTCTAGATATAATTTTAAAAGTGTAAATAAAACATTACAAAAATATATTTTTTTTAAGAACATTTAAAAAATTGTTGTATTCAAAAGGTTATTATACACAATTGAAATAAAAAAAGATACACTTAAATATTAAATGTTTTTGTTTTTATTTAATAAATATTAATGTAGAACTATAATTATTTTTACACAAATAAAGCTAAACAATAAATAACATAAATATAGCATATTATATCAATACTGTTGCTCTGTAATGACAACATAAAATTTACAACGGAGGGAATTTTTTTGTAACAAATAAGATATCTGGAAAAAATATTTTCTAGAACAACAAATCTAGTAATATATCATTTCCTCAGCAAAGTAATCCCCAGCACTGAGAAATCCAGTATATTTTCCTTTGGGATCTGGAAAGGCTGATCGGGTAGCCATGACGACACATGATGGTATAACTTTGCGGTTGCCACCTCCAAGATAACCATGGACCCAAGTAGTGAAACTGCGATAAGCCGCTTTTCTTATACCCCTGTTAAAAGAAATCGATATTAATAAAATATATGTAATATATATAAGTAAAAGCATAAACATTCTATTTATAATACTTACCGCATATATGTTGCTTGCTTGGGCTTCTTTTTCTGCTTGAAATTTGTTATTTTGTAGGCCCAGTCAGCACGTTCCTTATTGACAATATCGTTTATGAAACGATCCCAATGAACAATGCAAGAGCTTTGCTCCGGTATTAGGGCATGAATAGTTGGATTATCATGACAGCATGTGGATTCCCTAGCTGTGTCCATTGGCGAACAATTACCACACTGGCACCATTCGGAGTTTCCAACTCTGCTATTATTTTGATCTGCAGCATTTTCCTCTTCTTCACTACTTTCTATATTTTCTTCATCACTTGATTCTTGCTCCTCTTCTAGATTCTGTAGTGTAGGCATTGTATTTATTGAATGTGAAGTGGTAGAAGGAAAACAATCACCAGCCCTTCTCAGTTCTGGTCGTCTACGCATTCTCAGTATCAGGTCATCGTACTAAAAAAATTGGAAAAATTTTAATTATTAATTGTGTAAATAATTCTCTGTGTAACAATCAATTCACTTCCTCCATACAAGTCTATTGTGAGCTGCAACAACTCTCACACCCTCGTGCACACACTCACTTACCCAACACGGTCAGGTTGTATGAAAATTCTCTCACTTCTCCATCATCCAAAAAAAGGATTAGCTCAGTGTAGATGCCACTATCCTGGAGTCTCAGATCTCTGATCTCTAATGTAAATTCATATCCATCCAGACGATTTTGGAAATAAGGGTTTTCATTGTACTCCTTTTGAGACCATTCAGCCATGAGTATTGTTTTCCCCTTGACAAAAGTCGTCCATGAGACTAGATAATATTCATAAGGGAGATCTGGTGTCAGTGTGGCAGTCTCCCCTACATAGGCAGTCACCTGGAGAGGGCTGTCTCCTCCTGTTGCAACACATACAAGTAGGGAATGATCAGCACTCACACTCACATTTCAAAGGTCAGTTTTCAGATGAGACAGAGGGAATTTCTCCTTAGTGAAAGTACAAAGTGTTCATTATTACACTGTAGTATTCACTGCCTATATATGATCCAGTAAAAAGTATATATTGTTATATTGTATAATATATGTTGGATATACAATTACCAGCATCTCACCAACCACAAATAGCCTCAGGCAGACAGAGAATCATGGTCATTGTAGTCAAACAGCAACTCCAGGGTCTTACGTTAGACACTCCCAGATTTAAGGTTTTATTCTCAGGTGGAGGCCCAACTTTTCTTCATGAAAATTGGTAAAACACATTAAAATCGATAGGCGTCTTTGTGCCAGGACTTTTTCAGAGTAACATACATTGGGGTCTATGGGTGTCTTTTCTCAACAAAATCTAAACCTGGTGAAAATGATGCTCGTCACTAATTCCGAGACAATTTGCAATTGGTATTTATTTCTTAAAAATCTTTCATGTTTTTATTTGCCTTTCTCTTCTAGTCAGTATCGGACTGGCCCATCGGGATACCAGGAAAACTCCCGGTGGGTTCAGGTGTCAGTGGGCCCTCCTGCTGCTAAACATTTGGCCTATTTCATGGTCATTCCCTATTTCTATGAGAACAAAGAGGCTAAATAGATGGAATAATGGATTATAGTATGTAAAGAAAATAGACTAGGAGAATAGAGGTTGAGTGAGGAGATGAAAAAACACAACAAAAACACTATTGCTGTGTAAGGTTCCATTGCTGTTATGTTTTATTACTAGCGATGAATGTGTCCTGTTTTGCTTTGCCGAAAATTTACAAAACAACGAAAACTTGTTGAACGCATTGAAGTCATCTTCAATGCATCTTTAAGGCTAGGGCCAGAGGGGCAGAAATCAGTAATTTTAGCTAGCCAAATCTTCTTCTTGGCTTGCGTCAGGAAGCCTAGTGTTGACTCCGGCACAAACAGACTCTGCTGATTTTGGCTTGCAATGCAAAGTCTCGTGTTTCTTTTCTGAAATCCACCATGTTTGTTCATGCTGGCGCTGACACAAGGCTTCTGAATGCAAGTAAACAAGAAGATTTAACTAGCGGTCAGGGGCTAAAATTTTGCTGATTTTGGCAGGTTGATTCCTGCCCGTGCAGCCATAGCCTAACTAGGGAAAATGTACATTTTGGTTACTTCCCCTTTTTTTTTTTTTTAAAGTGTAGCTAAAATGTGACAGTGTGTAGAGTCTTCAAAGTAAAGTAAAGGGCTGCAACATCCAAGTTTATCTATCAGCTGAATCAGTGTTTTTTCTATAAATCTGGCTATTCTCCTAATGGCTTGTGTCATTCTCTGTGTAACAATCAATTCACTTCCTCCATACAAGTCTATTGTGAGCTGCAACAACTCTCACACCCTCGTGCACACATTCACTTACCCAACACGGTCAGGTTGTATGAAAATTCTTCCACGTCTCCCTCATCCATAAAAACGATTAGCTCAGTGTAGATTCCACTATCTTGGAGTCTCAGATCTCTGATCTCTAATGTAAATTCATATCCATCCAGACGATTTTGGAAATAAGGGTTTTCATTGTACTCCTTTTCAGACCATTCAGCCATAAGTATTGTTTTCCCCTTTACAAAAGTCGTCCATGAGACTAGATAATATTCATAAGGGAGATCTGGTGTCAGTGTGGCAGTCTCCCCTACATAGGCAGTCACCTGGAGAGGGCTGTCTCCTCCTGTTGCAACACATAGAAGTAGGGAATGATCAGCACTCACACTCACACTCACATTTCAAAGGTCAGTTTTCAGATGAGACAGAGGGAATTCATAGTCACGCTCGCGTCCGTGGTGGGCGTAATATATTTGGCGCATGCGCAGAAGAACAACCGGCGCCATCTTGATTACATCAGCAGAAAGAAAATGTCGGCGCAGAATAGGAACACATACAGTTTGATTAAACGTAGCGAAACGGGACGAAGAAACGTATTTGGGCAAAATAAAGATAGCGATCAGGTACATCAAGGGCTGCTCTATCATAGTATGTGGTATTTAAAAAAACACTTTCCTTGTCCTTTAAAGGGATAGCCCCCCTCAATTATTATATTATAATTATAGTGTGTCTTATTGTTAGCAACTTTTTACTTGGTCTTTATTTTTAGTTTTTAAATTGTCTTTCTCTTCTGCCTTTTATTCAAAGAATGAAAGGAGGGTCAGTGAACTCCACAACAAAAACACTATTGCTGTGTAAGATTCCATTGCTGTTATGTTTTATTACTAGCGATGAATGTGTCCTGTTTTGCTTTGCCCAAAATTTACAAAACAACGAAAACTTGTTGAACGCATTGAAGTCATCTTCAATGCATCTTTAAGGCTAGGGCCAGAGGGGCAGAAATCAGTAATTTTAGCTAGCCAAATCTTCTTCTTGGCTTGCGTCAGGAAGCCTTGTGTTGACTCCGGCACAAACAGACTCTGCTGATTTTGGCTTGCAATGCAAAGTCTCGTGTTTCTTTTCTGAAATCCACCATGTTTGTTCATGCTGGCGCTGACACAAGGCTTCTGAATGCAAGTAAACAAGAAGATTTAACTAGCGGTCAGGGGCTAAAATTTTGCTGGTTTTGGCAGGTTGATTCCTGCCCGTGCAGCCATAGCCTAACTAGGGAAAATGTACATTTTGGTTACTTCCCCTTTAAATTTTTTTTTTTTTTTAAAGTGTAGCTAAAATGTGACAGTGTGTAGAGTCTTCAAAGTAAAGTAAAGGGCTGCAACATCCAAGTTTATCTATCAGCTGAATCCATGTGTTTTATCTATAAGTCTGGCTACTCTCCTAATGGCTTGTGTCATTCTCTGTGTAACAATCAATTCACTTCCTCCATACAAGTCTATTGTGAGCTGCAACAACTCTCACACCCTCGTGCACACACTCACTTACCCAACACGGTCAGGTTGTATGAAAATTCTCTCACTTCTCCATCATCCAAAAAAACGATTAGCTCAGTGTAGATGCCACTATCCTGGAGTCTCAGATCTCTGATCTCTAATGTTGACCAATTGTTAAATACTTGCAGGCGATCATGCATAGTCCTGTGCATGTTGAACTCTTTGTCACTGAATTCAGCCAGGGGAAGTTTTCTCCCATCGATAAAAAACATCCATAAGACTTTATTAACTTTATCAGTGACATCTGGGTGGGGTGTCAGTGTGGCAGTCTCCCCTACATAGGCAGTCACCTGGAGAGGGCTGTCTCCTCCTGTTGCAACACATAGAAGTAGGGAATGATCAGCACTCACACTCACACTCACATTTCAAAGGTCAGTTTTCAGATGAGACAGAGGGAATTTCTCCTTAGTGAAAGTACAAAGTGTTCATTATTACACTGAAGTATTCACTGCCTATATATGATCCAGTAAAAAGTATATATTGTTATATTGTATAATATATGTTGGATATACAATTACCAGCATCTCACCAACCACAAATAGCCTCAGGCAGACAGAGAATCATGGTCATTGTAGTCAAACAGCAACTCCAGGGTCTTACGTTAGACACTCCCAGATTTAAGGTTTTATTCTCAGGTGGAGGCCCAACTTTTCTTCATGAAAATTGGTAAAACACATTAAAATCGATAGGCGTCTTTGTGCCAGGACTTTTTCAGAGTAACATACATTGGGGTCTATGGGTGTCTTTTCTCAACAAAATCTAAACCTGGTGAAAATGATGCTCGTCACTAATTCTGAGACAATTTGCAATTGGTATTTATTTCTTAAAAATCTTTCATGTTTTTATTTGCCTTTCTCTTCTAGTCAGTGTCGGACTGGCCCATCGGGATACCAGGAAAACTCCCGGTGGGTTCAGGTGTCAGTGGGCCCTCCTGCTGCTAAACATTTGGCCTATTTCATGGTCATTCCCTATTTCTATGAGAACAAAGAGGCTAAATAGATGGAATAATGGATTATAGTATGTAAAGAAAAGAGACTAGGAGAATAGAGGTTGAGTGAGGAGATGAAGAATAACAGAAAAAATTCTATATATATATACATATATAATATATATATATATATATATAGAATACAGTTTCTTTGAGCTCTGTGCCTGTCTCGGTTGTGATGAGCTCAGCTAGCTCTACTGCTAGAACAGCAGCACAAAGTTCTAGTCTGGGTATAGTGTGTTCAAGAATTGGTGCCAGTTTTGCCTTACCCATAACAAATGCAATGTGGCATTGTCCATAGATATCTACAGTTTTGAGATATGCTAAAGCAGCTATGGCTTTGACAGAAGCATCGGAGAACACACAAAGTTGTTGGCTTTGTACCTCTGTAGAAGGTACCGGGGCATACGGGCGTATAACGCAAAGGTTGGAAAGAGTTGTTAGAGAACTTCTCCATTCTGTCCACAAATTCTTTTTGTCAGGAGCCAGTGGGGTGTACCAATCGGATGTTTCAAGGGTTAAGTCTCTTAGAAGTGCTTTACCTTGTATGGTGACAGGAGCCTCTGAGAGTAAAGGGTTTTTCTTCCCTGTTTACTTGGAAGGCAAAGGTATCAGACTTTAAGTCCCACAGAAGCCAGAGGCGCCGTTGCATGGGTAAAGAGTCAGCTCCCAAGTCTAAGTCTCTTAGATCATTTGAATGATCTTGTGAAGAGAAGGCTTCCATCACTACTTTGTTGTTAGAAGCTATTTTGTGAAGCCTGCGGTTGGAGCAGGCAAGTGCTTCCTGCGCTCTTTTGAGAAGACTGATTGCAGCGTCGCTTGAAGGTAGCGATTTTAGCAAAGTCATCTATATAGAGGTCTTTTTCTACTAATTGCCTGACATCTGGCCCATACTCTACCTAACTTTCTTGAGCAGAGCATCTGAGTCCATAGATCGCAACTGCAGGTGAAGGACTGTTGCCAAAGATGTGCACCCTCGTACGGTACCCCGTGATGTCCTTGGAAGGGTTGTTATCTGTGAACCTAAAAGGTAGAGGGGCTACCCAACTGTTTGAATTGTTTTCAACTAGTTCTTGTTCCATTATTTTTGGAAAGAGTTTATCCTCAATAGACATTGCCAATTGGTTGTCCTCTTTTGTTCTCTGGAACACTGTGCATCCCAAATGATCTTGATCACTATCACAGGTGAGATTATCATCAGAAATGTTTGGGGGTGTGTACCAGGCTGTTGCTGTAAGGTTTTTCTTTATTAGGAACTGGTTGTGGCATGGTGAAAAAATGGAGGGGCCCATTTTCTAGTGTGTTTGTCAGCATGCTGTTTACCCAGACTGGTTTGTGTACACTTCCAAGGCAAGCGTCTCCTATTATGACCCATCCGAGATCTAGCTTCTGGGCATAAGGTGCATTGTGAGGGCCATTTATCTGGTCCCTTGCTTTGTGGACCTGTAGCATATCTCTCCCAAGGAGAAGCATTATCTGAGCCTTGGGATCGAGTTTGGGGATTAAGTGCATTATACATTTCAAGTGAACCTGGTACTTAGCTACGTCCAATGTAGGGATTTCAGATCTATTATCGGGGATCTGGTTGCATTCAATTATAGTTGGCAAGGGTAGGCATACCTTTCCATCTATGGACTCTACTCGGTAGCCGGATGCCCTTCTTCCTGCTGTCTCGATAACTCCTGCACATGTTTTTAAAGAGTAAGGAGTGTTTGGGCCCTTGACGTTAAATGCATCAAAGAAAGCTGGGCAGGCAAAAGATATATTGCTCTGGTCAACCAGGATTGCATAGAACTTAATGACTTTATCTGTCTGGTTTGTCGGGTATACTTTGACCAGGCAAATTTTGGAGCATGATCTGCCGCCTATGGCGCCATTGCAGATTTCTGTGCATTGAGAACTGGCTCCCACAAGGCATTGCTCTAGGTCACATGGTGGGAGTATGGTAGCCTGATTAGTTCAGATTCTGCCATAAGCCTTATGGAGGTGTAAATTCAATACAGGAAATGGCCTTGCGCAATTACAGCAAGCCTCCAGCAGAGGGAATCCATCGAAGATGAGTGATGAAATGTAACAGCATGATGACAGCTTATGCTGGAGACATGACAGCGGACATAACCGTTTTTTCACGTGTAAGTCTTTGATGGTTTCACAAGAATTGTGTTCAACATGACCAATAGCATATATAAGATTAAACAATACATTAATTGCTGTAGTAAAGGGATTGTTTACCTCATTACATGTACTAAATGTGGCAAACAATACATGGTGTGCTCTACCAGATCACTAAAAGAGCGGATCAGAGAACATATTAATCAGGTTAATAATACCAAGCTAAGTAACAAGACCAATGTCACTAGACATTTTGCAGAATGCAACGATAGTAATTTAAAATATTTCTCCATACAAGGGATAGAACAAATTAGAACAGGTATTAGAGGAGGAGATTTTTTGACAAAATTGTGTAAAAGAAAAGTGTACTGGATATTCCATTTACAAACCAGGTTGCCACTTGGATTAAATTATACTTTTGATGTAACTTGCTATGTATAACTATTTTTACTGTTTTGTATGATCTTTAATACTATGTATTTATATTTATCTGCAATACCCCAAAACATGGATTGAGTCATTTAAAGATCACATGATGTTAACTAAAGAAAAGACTGAGCTGATAGCCCTGGATTTAATGGGTGTTATACACAACATGTGTGCTAGATTGCGATTGGTTTTATTGTGGGGAGGGTTTATGAGAGCTAGTATTTAAGGATCAAAAAATAACTGATTTCTCAGAGATTGCCTATGACTAAGTGCTAGGTAAGCATGAAACGCGTTAGGCACCATGAGGGGACTGTTTGATATTTTTATATAATATGCAATAAACTTGTACTTTTTTAACTTATTTTTTTTTTTTTGTAACTTAAATTTTTATTAAGGAATAAAGAAGACATACACAATCATAAGCCTTACACTATAAAACAGCATATCGTAAGCAGTGGTAAACAATAGCTAGTTACGTAAGGCCTCTTCGATGGAGAAGATAGATTAAAAGGAAAGAAGTAAAGAAGAAAAGGGAGGATAGACAGACGGAAGGGTAGGAGGGGGAGTGAGAAAAGAATAAAGACTAAAGAAGAGGGAAGGAAAGAAGGGACAAAGATACAAAATAAACAGCCGAGGTTAGTCAACACCAGCGAGGCTAATAACAGCAGCATATGAATAAGACTTCTGCATAGATCAGAACAATAATCAAAGACATTCTTGGGCAGACTACAAAACGAAAAGTCTCAGTTTGCCAGACCCTCGAGTACCCAAACAGACCAGACCTTCAAGTGTTGCTGTGTTTTGTTCTGAAGGAAAGCGATCCTCTCTCCAAAAAAACGATTATTATTTACCCGGGTAATTACTTCAGCCAAAGATGGGGGATCTAAGGCTTTCCATTTGGCTGCTATAGCTAGTCTGGTTGCCGTCAGGATCTGATTGACTAAGGTCTGGGACTGTCTGGGCAGCCGAGGGAATGGCTTCCCTAAAAGAAATGTTAAAATATCTTTGGATAAGGTTAGGTTAGTGAGTCTGGTTAGTAACTTCTCGATATCATCCCACAAGTTCTGTAGTTTAGTACAAGACCAAAAAGTATGAATTAAAGTCCCAACTTCACCACATTGCCTCCAACAAAGGTTTGAATGATCCGGAAAGAGAGCGTGAAGCTTATCAGGTGTATGGTACCATCGCATAAGAATTTTGTATAAGTTCTCTTTTTGTCTGGTACATGTGACCAACTCTGGGCATTGGACCAAATTGCGGACCAGTCCTCCGCGGTCAGTTGTAATTGCAAGCTCCCTTCCCATTTAAGCATATATGGGTGCCTGGAGGGAACATCCGGTGGGACGTCTATCAGCATTTTGTAGAGTCTGGAAATTAGACCTTTTTGCGGTAGGCCCGGCCTAGCCAGAAGTTCAAAAGGTAGAGGATCCGAGGACTCGGCCTGCCGTATGTAAGGGAGCAGAAAATGTCTCAATTGGAAATATTCGAACAGTCGAAGCTTGACTAGTGAGGCTTTCTGGGAAATTTCTTCGAAGGTAAGGATCGAGTTGGTGGAAGACAAAAGGTCCTTGATCGTATGTAAGGCAGTTTTCTGCCATCGAGAGCTAAACTCCCGTAGTGTGCCTGGATAAAAGTCCGCATTGTTTAGGTAGATAGTATTCAATGAGTAAGCAGAGGTTAGGCGAAGTCTATGTTTTAGAGTTCCATACACCTAGAGTGTGTTGAGTAGAGCGGAGAAAATTTGATACAGGGATTGATGGCTTATTGGAGGACCAAATATAAGAGTTAAGATGGATCCCCGAGGTCTGCTCATTCTCAATTTGTCCCCAAACAGTATGCGAGTCCCAGCGAGACCAAGCCAGTAGTTGCCTGAGATGGGATGCTTCATAGTAACGCCGAAGTGAAGGGACTCCAAGGCCTCCTTGTTTAAGTGGAGTCATCAGTGTATTTCTAGAGATCCTATGGCGTTTATTTCCCCAGATAAAATTGTGGAATGAGGCTTGGACATCCTGGAGAGTTCTACGGGGGATTGAAATGGGAAGCGTTTCAAAAAGATATAAAAATTTAGGGAGAATGTTCATCTTTAAAGCCGCAATCCTTCCGAACCAAGAGAGAGAGTGATTATCCCACTTTTGTAAGATAGCTTTCGTTTGAGCAATAAGAGGTGTAAAGTTCTGTGAGAACAGTTGGTCATAGGAGGGAGTGAGTTTAGTACCCAGGTAGGTGATAAAAGCCGTTTTCCAATTATAGTTAAATTTAGATTTCAAAGTAGCTAAGGTCGTTGGTGGTATGTGCACTGGTAAAGCTTCTGTTTTGTTCATATTGATTTTATGTCCAGAAAGACTGCCATAGAGCTCCAATATTTTGTGCAAAGAGGGCAAGGTTAATAAGGGGTTAGTAACGGTTAATAACACGTCATCAGCAAACAAAGACAGCTTATACTGTTTACAATTGACCTGTACCCCTGAGACATCAATGCTGTTCCTAAGAACTGCAGCTAAAGGTTCTATGCTAAGAGCATACAGTAAGGGGGAAAGGGGACATCCCTGCCTCGTACCATTGGAAATCGGGATTGGACTATGAGCTTGACCTGGAAGTTTGAGATAGGTGGAGGGAGTGCTATACAGGCTATTAAGTGCTGTTAGGTAAGGGCCTGACATATCCAGGTGACGTAAAAGGGTGAACAGGAAAGGCCAACTTAAGCGGTCAAAGGCCTTTTCAGCGTCGAGACTAAGTAAAAGCATGGGTTGGTTCTGCCTATGGGCAATCTCCAAAAGATCTATGGTCCTTCTGGTATTGTCTCCCGCCTGACGGCCTTGAATGAAGCCTACCTGGTCGTTATGAATGAGACGTGGCATGATAGGGGCTAAACGATTGGCAAGAATTTTGGAGAATAACTTTAAGTCAGTATTTAGTAAGGCTATTGGCCTATAATTGGAGCATAATGTTGTATCCTTACCCTCCTTAGGGATCAAAGCTAAGTATGAAGTGAGGTCAGTATGTGGAATAGGATTACCGTTAAGATATTCATTGAACAGTTTTGTAAGAAAAGGTGAGAAAATATGGAGAAAAGTCTTATAATACTCATAGGGAAATCCGTCAGGGCCAGGGGTTTTAGCGTTAGGCATTGTTTTGAGCGTCGTTTCTATCTCCTCTGGGGTAATGGGCCTATTAAGAGCCTGTAAGTCCAAATCCGTGAATTTTGGCAAGTTAGCTTCTGTCAAAAAATCGATAATAGGGTCAGGATCTGGGGCGTTACCAACAGGCAATTGTAGATCTAGATTATATAACTGACGATAATAGTCATGAAAGATCTGCCCTATCTGATCAGGATTGTAAGTCAGCTGTCAGTTATCCTAGAGGAAGCCTTTTGCTCCCTAAGTTTATTCGCCAGAAGTGTGTGTTGCTTGTCCCCTTTTTCATAATACCGCAATTTAGTCCACACTATAGCTTTTTCTACAGCTTTATATTTGGCTGCCTTAAGTTTATCTCTCACTTGCAAAATTTGGGTTAATACAGTGGCCGTGCCATGGGTATTATAAGATCTCTCCAATGCGCGAAGTTGGTTTTGAAGGTCAGTAAAAGAGGTAGAGTATAGCTTCCTCTTTTGCGCAGTAAGAGCTATACATCTACCTCTAATAGTAGCCTTATGAGCTTCCCATAAAATTGGCAGCGACTGTATTGAATCCACATTTAAGCGAAAGTATTCCTGCAGTGCTTCCTCAATTATTGTATCCGCCTCAGCGTTATGTAGTATTGTCGCGTTCAAACGCCAATGGGGTTCCCTACGTGGGGGCGTGGTAAGTTGCAATTGCAGGGTAATAGGGGAATGATCAGACCAAGTAATGGGGAGTATGTCTGTAGAGTAGTGAAGCGTTAGACAGGGATGTGAAATAAGGAAGTAGTCTATACGCGTATGAAGTTTGTGCGGGTTAGAATAGAATGTAAATTGTTTCTCATGGGGATGATTGATCCTCCATGCGTCAAATAGAGAAAATTGTCTCAATATCTGTCGAAATTTTCTGGACATGTTGTGGGAAGGTTGATTGGGCGCCTGTTGTGAGCGATCCATGATTTGGGAAAAAGACATATTAAAGTCACCTCCAATGATAAGAAAAGGGTGGAATGTGTCCAAGTGTCGTTGTAGGGTCCTGGAGAGGAAAGTACATTGCCGTCTGTTAGGGGAATATATATTAAGCAAGCTAATGGGGATTCCCGCATACGTAGCCATTACTAATAGATAGTGGCCATCAGGATCCCTGATGGTCTGAGTGACCGTAAGGCGGCAATCTTTGTGGACAAGGATGGCTACTCCAGCCTTCTTTTAGTTACCTGAAGCATAATAGACATGTGGGAAATATTTAGAAGAGAGATTGTGAGGTTTGGAAGCATCAAAATGGGTTTCTTGTATAAAAGCTACTTCCGCCCCCGACAGTCTCAGTTCCTTAAGAGTCAGATACCTTTTAGCTATACTATTCAAACCTTTAACATTCAACGATATCAACTTAACCATTGTGGATCATCCAAAGAGGGAGCATTAAACTGACACAGAGGGGAGTCTCTCCAGGGGAGGGGCTACTATGACTCATAGATAACATTATCATCAATTGCAACCCATCATAAATAATAATTTGCATGTCTAGACAGAGCATACCCCACAGGACATGAAGCGGGTATCCAGACACCACATACACATTTCCTAACCATTCAAGTCTGAGTGCAGAAAAATATAGGGAGTCAAATACCAAGGCTGAGAATGACATAGAAAAAAACAAGGTTAACTGGGTAAAAATTCCGGTAAGAAAACACACATAAAGAATGCCAAAATGGCCATAGAAAAGTCCGGATTGAAAAATTCCTGGCTCAATATACCAAGGTATATAGGAGCCAAAAAAAAGAGCCAACGGCTCTAATGAGGGGGGGGGTAGAAAACTCGTGGAGTAGCGCAAAGCTAGGCACCATCGCGCCGTCTGACCTGTATCAATTAAGAAAATCAGTGGTTAAACATACCAAAAGGCAAAGTCATTCTTCACATACTGGAGGAGAGGGGCTGAGTGCAAGCGTGGGTTCCCGAGAAGACACAGGGGTCTTGTTCCATAGAGGAGTAAGCGATGGTTTAGCTGGAGATGGACGTGGGGAGGTGGTGGGACTTCTGGACTGAAGTCCCAACGCAGCCAGCAACTTATTCCCCTTTGCCGGATTAAGGAGAGTGTGGCTTGTGCCACGATGGTGGACAATCAACTTAAAGGGGAAACCCCATCGATAAGGAATCTTGTTTTCTCTCAGTTTCTGTGTGACTGGTTGAAGCTCCCGTCGTTTAGCCAGAGTGACTGGGGACAAGTCTGCAAATATCTGCAGTTTATGGTTCTGAAATTCAACCGTCTGCATTGAACGTGTCGCAGAAGCTATCCGATCCTTGCCCTCATAATAATGAAATCGCGCAATAATATCGCGCGGTGGTTTGTTGTCTGGGGGCCTGGAGGCCAATGAGCGATGTGCCCTGTCGAGTGACCAAAGGGTTAAAGGTGCTTGAGGGCAGAGCATTCCGAATAAGTCCTGTAAATATTTCACAATCTCTGGGCCACCCACGGTTTCTGGGACTCCCCGAAACCTTAGATTCTGCCTTCTAGACCTGTTTTCTAAATCTTCACAGCTGTCCTTAAGGTATGATAGTTCATCTCGTAAGGAACAATTCTCATCCTCCAAAAGGCCCAGTCTTTGAGCAATATCGTCTTTAAAATTTAATAACAATCTTACAAAAATAGAACAAAAAGCGTTGGTATCCCTTAAAAACAATGATACAATCATTGTTAAAAAAGCTGATAAAGGAGGGGCTGTTGTAGTAATGAATAAAGATATGTATATCATGGAAGCCAGGAGACAATTACAGGTACCTGGCCATTACAAAATAAATGGTAAAGACCCTGTATTTGATATTCAAAAAGAAATAAATGTCTTGGTAAACGATGCATATATGAATAATGTGATATCTTCTGACACAAAAGATTTTTTATGTGTTGAACACCCACGCACCCCCGTGTTATACCTCCTGCCTAAGATCCACAAATCGTTAGTGAATCCACCAGGGCGCCCTATTGTATCTGGAAATGGCTCGATTCTGGAGCCTTTGGCAAAGTATGTGGACCAATACTTACAACCACTGGTAAAAGATATACCATGTTGTTTAATGGACACTAACGATTTGTTGAACAAATTAATCAGTCTGGATAACTTAGGAGATGATGTTACCCTCTGTAGTATAGACATAGTAAGTCTCTACACTTCCATTCCTCAAGATGAGGGGATTTCATGTGTAGAAGAAGCCCTGTTGAACACAAATCTCCCAAACTCCTTGATATATTTTTTGGTAGATTGCCTGACCCTTGTACTTAAGAGAAACTATTTTAGATTTGAGAACGAATATTACTGGCAGTGCCAGGGCACGTCAATGGGGGCAGCGGTGGCCCCCTCGTTCGCAAACCTGTTTGTACATAAATTAGAGCTAGATTTCTTTTTGAAACATCGATACAATAACCAAATTTTGCTCTACCTTCGTTTTGTGGATGACATTTTAGTAATTTGGAAGGGTGATGTGGCTTTATTTAACGAAATGGTGGATGAAGCAAACAAAGGGCACCCCACTATCAAATTTACTACAGAAACGGCTAAGAATTCATTACACTTCCTTGATGTGAAACTTACCGTGGAAAATGGGTCTATAGTCACCAATCTGTACAGAAAAGCCACCGATAGAAATAACCTCTTAAATCACACTAGCTTTCATAATCGCAAATGTATCTCAGGCATCCCAAAAGGGCAGTTCCTAAGGGCACGAAGGATAGCCTCGGACGATGATAAATATTGGGAGGCAGCAGAGTCCCTAACTGATAGGTTTTTGGGTAAAGGATATAATAAAAACACCCTGCAAAAAATAGCCACAGAAGTAGGTGAGATCTCGAGAAATTCCCTATTAGAGGGTTCAAAAAGCACTACAAAAAACACCAGGACACCATTTGTAAGCCTGTACCACCATAAAAGTAATCAGGTTGAAAAAGTAGTAAAAAGGTTTTGGCCAATTTTACAGGGTGATAAATCGTTGTCTAAATATTGTACTGAACCACCGTTATTTTGCTACAAGAAGGGTCGCACCTTAAGGGACCACCTGTGTGCAGCCGAACCTAAAAAGAAAACTAGACAAAATGTGTTGTTCCAAGGACCAGTGAGAAATGGGACCTTTCCATGTTTAGGGTGTGTATGTTGCCCGTCTGTGATTAAGGGAGAGTCATTTTGTCACCCCATGAAAGGACATAAAATTAAATTGAAATGCTATGCCACTTGTGAAACAAGTGGAGTAATATACCTGTTGAAATGCCCATGTGGCAAAGTTTATGTCGGACAAACGATACGATCTGTAAAAGAAAGAATCAAAGAACATAAATCGGATATTAGAAATTATAGAACAAATAGTCCAACAGACACATCCGTATCGAGACATTTCTTTAATAACAATCACAATCAATCACAACTTAAATGGCTGGTCCTTGAGGTGGTATCCAAACCACAGAGAGGTGGTGATTTGAAGAAATTACTCCTCCAACGCGAAGCAGTATGGATTAGGAAATTGAGTAGCATGGAACCTATGGGGTTAAATGAATATTGGAGCATTGTACCATTCCTGTGATTACTTACTCATGTTCCTCTTTTCTGCAGATAATAAGAATATTTGGCTGCCCTTTAAAGATTTTTTGAAACCGACAGTGCGGTAAGATATAAATATAATGATAGTCTGTTGGGCAGATAATATGCTAAAAGGTTTGATAAATGTTTTGATGCAATGCAATGAATTGTGCTATAAGATGGATTAACGCAGCAATTGTCCCTTTTGGTAGGCCGGAGACGGCAATACCTGGGAGATGTAAATAAAGACTTTGGAAACAAACTTATGGACACTAAGAATTGGACTTTTCACTTTGCTTCACCATATGTCACTAATGTTTTTTATTGTTTAATGTTGTACCTGTATCACAATCCATGCCACAACAACATTGGGTTAATGGGGGCTAGGCTAATCACTCCCCTTAGCAGTCGCCCCTCCTACTCAATTAAACAAAGGGGTGTGGCGTGTTCTTTATATTGTATGTATGGATGTACTGGAGGTATCACTTGATAAAGGGCTTTGCCCGAAACATGTCGTGCAAATAAAAAACACTTTTTGCAGTTAACCTGCGAGTGCCTGGCTCTACTTATTCTTCTTGATAGAAAAAAACAAGGTTAACTGGGTAAAAATTCCGGTAAGAAAACACACATAAAGAATGCCAAAATGGCCATAGAAAAGTCCGGATTGAAAAATTCCTGGCTCAATATACCAAGGTATATAGGAGCCAAAAAAAAGAGCCAACGGCTCTAATGAGGGGGGGGTAGAAAACTCGTGGAGTAGCGCAAAGCTAGGCACCATCGCGCCGTCTGACCTGTATCAATTAAGAAAATCAGTGGTTAAACATACCAAAAGGCAAAGTCATTCTTCACATACTGGAGGAGAGGGGCTGAGTGCAAGCGTGGGTTCCCGAGAAGACACAGGGGTCTTGTTCCATAGAGGAGTAAGCGATGGTTTAGCTGGAGATGGACGTGGGGAGGTGGTGGGACTTCTGGACTGAAGTCCCAACGCAGCCAGCAACTTATTCCCCTTTGCCGGATTAAGGAGAGTGTGGCTTGTGCCACGATGGTGGACAATCAACTTAAAGGGGAAACCCCATCGATAAGGAATCTTGTTTTCTCTCAGTTTCTGTGTGACTGGTTGAAGCTCCCGTCGTTTAGCCAGAGTGACTGGGGACAAGTCTGCAAATATCTGCAGTTTATGGTTCTGAAATTCAACCGTCTGCATTGAACGTGTCGCAGAAGCTATCCGATCCTTGCCCTCATAATAATGAAATCGCGCAATAATATCGCGCGGTGGTTTGTTGTCTGGGGGCCTGGAGGCCAATGAGCGATGTGCCCTGTCGAGTGACCAAAGGGTTAAAGGTGCTTGAGGGCAGAGCATTCCGAATAAGTCCTGTAAATATTTCACAATCTCTGGGCCACCCACGGTTTCTGGGACTCCCCGAAACCTTAGATTCTGCCTTCTAGACCTGTTTTCTAAATCTTCACAGCTGTCCTTAAGGTATGATAGTTCATCTCGTAAGGAACAATTCTCATCCTCCAAAAGGCCCAGTCTTTGAGCAATATCGTCAGTATATGACTCCAGTTTGTCCGTTCGCTCTCCCAAATCATTCAGATCCCTTTGAACCTCCCTAATAGCTGATGTGACTGCCCGGGAGACTGCCTGCGCAATGGTATCTTGCAGGGCCTCTTTAAGTTGCGCCAACTGTTGCGCCAATACTGGGGCAGTAACGGGCTGAAGGTGGTCTGGGAGGGGATCGAGAGACTGACCTGCGGGGTGCAGTTGCGGACTGTGAGGGAGAAGCGCTGGAAGAATCACAGCCGCGGTGCGCATCAGCTCCTGCGGCGCCATCTTGTTTGCCAGCATGTCGGCGCTGCGTCAGCGGCCGTTGCAGGAACGGGGACATGGTAGCGGCCTGATCCTTTTTCTTGCCCATCGTGTATGCCGGGGTATCACTGATGGTAGTGGAGCCGACCTTATGCTGCAGGATAGGCTGATTGCTGAAGTTCAGGCTTGTGAGGTCAGGTAAGGCACGGAGCTCCTAGGCAGTACGTGCGTCCTCCATCAAGGTTGGCCACGCCCCCTCGTACTTTTTTAACTTATAAGCATGCCTTGGGAAAATTTTTCAAGTGATGAGACAAAGTCATTTAGTGATAGTAGAAATTTTGCATTTAAAGTGTTTAGCAATATGTTTTATGGTTCTGCTTTACACGTTCTAGTAAAGTAGAGTGCTGAGCTGACTCATTTTAAATACAGCAAGTGTGTCATCTTTACATTGTACCAGACTTTTACAGGTATTTTTCCAGCCTATGCAGAAGATTAACAGATCATTTGGTAAAATGCCAACACCAGACAATTGTACCAGGGAACATTCAGCAAACTTCCAATGGACTCTTAGGGCCATAATTCCTGTGCCTTGTTATGGCCTTGTGGGAATGCAGCATGCTGCGTCTTCATCTGACAAAATGGTGCAATTTTCCATTGAAATACATTGACGGATGTAAACACATGAACAAAAGACTATAGTTAGAATTTAAAGAAAGATGAAAAGCATTAACAATTTTAAGTTCCGGAGGAAGTTCTAACTGGACAGTGCTGGGATTAAAAATATTTCACACAGAAAATGGGCCACTGAATTTGGGTCCTAATTTAGCAGATGTTCTCTTTTGGGCAGCTACTGCTGCAGAACTCAAATCTTGGAAAAGTGGTCAACCAACAAGTTAATAGCAGGAAAAGCCAAAGCTTTTGGCTTCAGGATGATAGCCAAAGTCAGTAAAGAAATATGTGTCCATGGCCTTTCAGGAATAAAAAGGAACAGACCCGAAGTTGAGGACCTGGATGGATTTGATCATTGACAAACTGGACAAGAATTAATGTAATTACTAACATCCTGCCTTAATGGTTTTACTCTGGCCCAAATGCCCAGCTACCCTAGAATTGTGAGTCTCAAACAAAACCTGGAAAGGGCATTTTATTCCCGTGGCCTGTAGGTTTTGATAATGTTGAAAATAATGCCCACCTGGTCTGTGTAGGATTTAAGCATTTAGCAGACTCAATATACAACAACAATTTTATGTTTGGTAAACATTGTAACCAGATATTTAGGACCTCTAATTGTGATTGGATGAGCTGGACGGTTGCTCTTTGTTGATCGGTGGGTCTTTGCTGAGCTCATGATTGGGCATTTAAATTATATAGTGTGGAGTAATAATTTACAAATGCCTCAGCTGTTTCCTCAGGGGAATATTGTAAGGAGGGCTCACCGGTGCTTCCAACTGAAGCATTTTGTTTGGCTAGTCAGGTATGCACTGAATCCAGTATTTTGGGATAAAAAGATTAAAAACAAAAGAGCCCCATTTATAGCACCTGATGCCGGTTTGCACACTATAGATTTTTTTTCCTACATAACACCTTGAAAAATTGGGAGGGCATCAATGGGTTTTCATCATTGTGTACATGTTACATACATGAAACAGCATCCTGGAGGTGTAGATGTTCAGAAATGTTGTTCTTTGTAGGAAAACTGGCTCAGTAAGCAACAGATATATACTTTCTTTACGATATACTGTACAATTGTGCGTGGCAATACGTGCAAGAAGTTTGCATTCCATGGCAAAATGTGCAAATCTAAAGTACATATGCACATTTGCATTTATGAAACAGCACCCTACCATTGAAATCCCATTGAAAGAATGCTTCTTGGACTATATTTGGCAAAGAGTTCCAAAATGGGGGTGCTGTGATCCAAAATGGGGGTGCAAATGATCCAAAGAATTTTATGGTAACTAAGTATTTTAAAAGTATGAAGCGGGCAGGTGGGTATATGAGGACGTTTTTCCAGATAATAGGGCCTTGATTATTTAGAGATTTAAAGGCAAGAAGGCTAAATTTGAAGAATCTTAGTGAGAGTAGATCTGAATCAGGTTTAAAGGAGAACTAAACCCCCAATAATAAAACCCCTTTGCACTACCCTACATAGTCCCCCCTCCCTGCTTCCCCCCATATAGGTGATTACCCCTGAAAGTGCCCCTAATTCATTACTCATGTATAGGTGCAGAGTAAGAGCAGTGGAGCTAATGGGCGCCATCTTCCGGCTCTTTGCAGTTGGAGCAGTCTTCTAGTTCGTAGCAACTCTGCATGCAACAAAAGTACTGGAAATTGCCAAAGGGAAGAGGACCCGAAGAATGCTGAAGAGCCGGAAGATGGCCATGATCTCCTTTAATGTGATATTAGTGTGGATGATGGGTGAGTAGCTTGGATTTTTTTGTACTGTAATCAATGCCGCTCTTTTACTTGGAGACCAGAGTACAAGGCATTGCAATTCAATAATCCAGTCTTGAGGATACGAAAACATGGATTCATTTTGGTATGTTCTGCACTGGAATCCAATGAAGAATGCTAATTTGATGGTAGCTGACACCTGATATGACAATATGTATATGTATATGACAAATAGCATTGTTGATAAGATTGAACCCTGTGGAACCCCAAAAGGTAATGGGAATCAGGTTTACGGGAATAATCCATCTGAGACCTTTCATGACCTTCATGACAAAAAGTATTGGAACCGTTTTTAAAAGTTCTATTAAGATTTTATGGCCTACAGCAGGACTCCCCAAAACTTTGTTTTTGCATGGCCAGACTGGGAGGAACAACAAAAAAAAAACACTGTAAAGCTTTTTCTTATGATTTTTAACCTTCTTTATATTGTTTTTTTTATTTGTCAACAAGAGATGGGTTCTGCCAGCATCTCCCTCTCACGTGTGTTCCACCTGTACATCCACTTCCTGCTGAGACCAGAAGTGATGTCACACCTGTGTGTTTCGCTGAGGTCAGCTTCTTCAGAGGCAAAGGTTCACCTCCATGATCTGCACTAAAAGACTGGATTGTTTGATATGCGCTCAGAAGTGTATAAAAAGGAATACCCTGGAGTTGATTTTGATATGCTGTTGTGAAATCAGGATTCTTGTAAATTGCCAATCCTACCAGAGAGTGGAGAAGCCACATGCTGGCAGGGCCGGCCTTAGGCCTATTGGACCAATTGGGCCCAATAGGGCCCCGCACCTCTGGGGGCCCCGCACCACAGGGCAGCACAGATAATATTTCCCTCAGCACATGATGCTGCCTGGCCTGCCCCCAACTTTGAGAGTCCAGCCCATCCCCAAATCCATAGGTCCAGCCCACTCCATAGGTCTAGCCTGCCCCCAACTCTCATAGGCCCAGCTTTCCTCCAACCTTGATAGGCCCTGCCTGCCCCCAATCCAACCAAGCCTGCTCCCAAGCTGAATCGGCCCAGCCTGCCCCAAACTAATTGGCCCTGTCCACTCTCCTATTTCCTCCCTCTCTCTCTTACCCTGTGTGTCCCTATTATGTGCCCCTATTTCATCCCTCTCACTCTTTTACCTTGTCTGCCCCTTTCCTTTCTATTTTGTGCCTGTATGCCCTTATTTTCCTAAATACTTGGAGTGTCAGTAGCCAGCGACACTTTGTCTAGGGGCCCCGCCAACATGGTCCCAATTGGGCCCCACATTTGATAGGATCAGCCCTGCATGCAGGCCCGGATTTGTGGCAAGGCCGCATAGGCCCGGGCCTAGGGCGGCAAAAAAATAGGGGCGGCATGCCGCCCAGCCACACTATGGGGACGCGTGCGTCCCCATTCACTTACAGCAGCTGCGCCGGCGAAAAAACGCCGGCGCGCTGGGAAGGGGAGGTGAGGTGGGCGCTAGGACCGCGCGGCCGCCTGGTCGGACCGCGCGGCCGCCTGGTCGGACCACGCGGCCTAGGGGTGCCGCACACGGAAATCCGGCGCTGCCTGCATGCTGGGTTTTACTGATTGAAGAAAACATCATTGCACCTTATACTAATTAATTTTACCTTTTGAAGCAAGCACTACAAGCACTTTCTTTGACTTGATTGTAATTTCATTTTGGAGATAGCACTATAGCACTTTAAAACACACAAGAAAAATCTGTGCATATACTTTCTATGGTTCAAGACACACACAGTATTGCACTAGGTTCTGCTATTTATTTTTTTCCATAGTCTGTGGCACTGATCTATAATTGTATCTTTGATAAACAAAAACATGTGTACAACCCTTATGGTATTGACACACACAGAATTTATTGATGAATCTGTGACTCTTCCCAGAAGAGAGCGGCTGTTGTCATCCACCCAGATGTCTAAGACAAAATGATGTGAAAATGGTATTTAGACAAAGAAAATAACACAATGTTTAAAAATATACACACATACTAGTGCATGTCCTAATTTTTTACCACCAAAATTGAAATTAAACTGGAATAGTCACAGACATTTCTATCTCTTTAAAAAGGTACCTTCCACTATCTCCAGCTCGCCCTCCACAACTTCTGCCTCATGGGCAGCAGTTTCTGGCTCCTCTACTGCCTCTTCCTCAGGGGCAGCATCCTGGGGCACTTGCTCGCCATGGGCTTCTGCTGTCATGGGAAAACATTTTTTCAAAATGAATCAGTTAATAGTGCTGCTCCAGCAGAATTCTGCACTGAAATCCATTTCTCAAAAGAGCAAACAGATTTTTTTATATTCAATTTTGAAATCTGACATGGGGCTAGACATATTGTCAATATCCCAGCTGCCCCAAGTCATGTCACTTGTGCTCTGATAAACTTCAGTCACTCTTTACTGCTGTACTGCAAGTTAGAGTGATATCACCCCCTCCCTTTTTCCCCCCAGGAGCCTAACAACAGAACAATGGGAAGGTAACCAGATAACAGCTCCCTAACACAAGATAACAGCTGCCTGGTAGATCTAAGAACAACACTCAATACTCAAACTCAAAAGCACAAGTCACATGACCAGGGGCAGCTGGGAAATTGACAAAATGTCTAGCCCCATGTCAGATTTCAAAATTGAATATAAAAAAATCTGTTTGCTCTTTTAAGAAATGGATTTCAGTGCAGAATCCTGCTGGAGTAGCACTATTAACTGATGTGTTTTGAAAAAAAACATGTTTTCCGATGACAGGATCCCTTTAAGTGAAATAAAGGATTTTTATAATAAATTGTTAACATTAAAGGGGTGTTTGACCGTCAGGTTAAGTTTTAGTATGTTATAGAATGGGCAATTCTAAGCCACTTTTCAATTGGTCTTCATTATAAAAAAAATTTCTGATTTATTAACTATTTTCCCTTCTTTTCCTGAGTCTTTGTAGCTTTCAAAAGGTGGCCAGTGACCCTGTGTAAAAACAAATGCTCTGTAAACCCACACATTTATTGTTATTGCTACTTTTTATGACTCATCTTTCTGTTCTGCGCCTCCCCTATTAATATTGCAGATACTCATTCAAATCAATGCATGGTTGCTAGGATAATTTGGGCCCTAGCAACCAAATTGCTGACATAGCAAAGTGGAGAGCTGCTGAATAAAAACTCAAAAAACACTAATAAGAAAGAACGAAAAGCAAATGCAAATTCTCTCAGAATATGTGTCTCCATAATACTAAGTTAACTCAAAGGGGAGCAACCCCTTTAAAGCATTAACCCTTTTTGATGAAACATGTAACTACTTACTGTGGAGATGCAGCTCAACTTTGGCCACTAAATCAGGCTCCCTTCACTTTATGTCACTCCACATTCATAGCAGAATGTGGAGATCTAATGTTTGCCCACAGAGCCACCAGATCCACCTCTGGAGTCTGAGCATGATGTGCCTTTTGTGGGCCCATTTGTGTTGGACTGGACCCACAACGGCACATCATCATATGAGTTGATCAGCACAAATCTGACCAACTCAAGTGCAGATTCATCATTCAGAGCTCCAAGGCCTGACATCTTGTCTCTTGCACAGTAAGAAACTTTCAGAGAATGACGTGTGACCAGGGAAGGGACCTTCCCAATGTAACATAAATGAATGGTATTTAGTTTTTATTTTGTTATAGGTTTATTATCTTCAATCTTGAGAATAGAATGTTCATATAGAATGATAGCATAAAATGTTGCCTATTTGTTTAGTGACGATTCTCGCTGACAAATTTGCACAGGCATCGAATGGGGGACACCGGCGTCTAACGGGGGACACCGGCACATAAATGTGACGCCTGCATCAAAGCAGTTGAAAAGGTTCTTCCTGTGCCTTGCCCAACAAACATTCTTTTTTTTTTTTGTGGGTTTGTGTATTTGCTAGCAAGATGAATTGTTTTCAGGAGGATCTTTTTGGTGCTGCTGTTGGAATTATAATATGGAGGAGAAGAATGCATCAGCAGCATAGGACAAATGTGAGATTGACATCTATTGCCACCATCAGAAGGCCTAAAATCTTTCATGAAAGAGTGTCATTAATAGAGAATTTGTCAGATTGCATAATTGTGGCAATGTTTCGCTTAAACCATCAGGCAGTTATGGAGCTATATGCTCATGTAGCGCTATAATAAACTGACACCCCAATGGTGAATTTTAGCTACTTTCATATGGTGTGAAACCACAAATGAGACTCTCTTTACACAGGGGTAAGCCCTTGCAGCGGGGTGGAGGCAGGGTGTAGTGTAACTGTAACTGGATGCCAATGTACAGGAATTGGGCACCAGAGGTTCTTTTATGCTTAACCAATAACAGTATTTATTTTCAATAGCACAGATCCACAATGGAGCTTAGAACACAGACAGCATAAACGGAGCACATACTCATAGTACCAATATAGGCTGAATCCCTGCCAGGCCAGGGACACATCAGCAAGGAGTTATACAGCTTGTGAAGGAGTATTGCCCAGTCTTCAGGATCTCTTTAAGTGGCATCCAGGGGAATTCCTATATCCCTCGTCTCAACACTTTATCCCTACTCTGGGTCAGTAATACCCTGGGATCTTAATCCCTCTAATATCCTCATCGGAGCCTTGAGCTGCTCAACTATACAACCTCTCTATCACTCCTAGAGTGATCTATAAAAGAATATGCTATCTATTTACTAGGGCCACTGCTCCTAGGAACCACTACCCATTCCCTTCCAGCCTGCTTGGTTGGGATAAAGTAATGGACCCAGACCGCATGGTTCCCAAGACCTTTATACTCTGACACAGTGCCATCTAGTGTACACTGTGAGAACTACAGGGGTTACATAAGCACAAGGTCCCCATAAGGACCCATTGAGGTGTCCATACTACTAGGGATGTGCCTGTCAATAATATGTGAGAGTGTCTAAATTTTCACATCCCTACACTCATATGAGAGAAGACATTGAACCGTTGATGGGTAGAAGTCATGCCGTGCCAGGGATGTATAAACTTCTCTCTGTCTTATATTTTCTTGCTAATGGCAGCTTCCAGCATGTCATATCACAAGTAATGGGAATCAGCCAGCCTACTATGTGTAGAATCATTCCCCAAGTGTTTGACACTATCCTTAAGCTAACAGCCAATTATATCTTCTTCCCATCTAATAATGAAGTGTGGCAAGCACTTAAGCTAGGATTTTATCAGTTTGGGGGAATGCCCAATGTGCTGGGGGCCATAGACTGCGCACATGTCATGATTGTACCACCCAGGGCAAATGAGGAGCAGTTTAGGAATCGCAAAACACTCATTCCTTAAATGTTCAAGTGGTGTGCGACTACAAAATGCAAATCCTGAGCATCTGCTCAGGCTTTCCAGGTAGCTGCCACGATTCCTTCATCTTGCAACAGTCTGCCCTAAGGGAAAAATTTCTTTCTGGAAACATGCCAGATGGATGGCTCGTGAATAAGTACTTAATTTCTTAAATTAGCCAAAAAAGTCTATATATGTAAAAGAGAGATTACCTGAAAGGGCTTGTTCTGCTTTGAGTTAACTTCGTATGATGTACATATTGATATTCAGAGACAATGTGCAATTGCCTTTCATTAATTATGAACTTAAAAACAGCTCTCCAGTTTGCATTTTCAGCAGTTTGCTAGGGTCCAAGTTACCCTAGAAACCATGAACTGATTTGAAAAAGGGACTGGAATATCAATAAATATAGCCCTGAATAGAAAGGTGTAATAAAAAGTAGCAACAACAATACATTTGTAGCCTTAAACTGACCATAGACGCAAAGATCCGATCGTACAAATCAACGAACGATTGGACTTTCCCATCTCCCGACCCTCAACTAACCATTTAGATCAAAGTCTTTCCATTCCGATCAAATAAAGTAGTAAAAAAACAGATGAGCCGATGTTCTGCCTCTGACAGTACAATAGTTATGTCTGACAAAGCTAGTGACAGTCTCCTTCTGAAAATCGTACGATCGGCAATACATGCAGAGATATTTTCTAATTTTCTAACCTGTCCGATCGACCAAACGACCGATCTCCGCCGAACGAAATGTCGGGACTCTCCACACACAGTCCGAAAATCGTACGAATCGTGGATTCGTACAATTTTCGGATCGTATCGTTGCGTCTATGGCCAGCTTAACAGACCATTTGATTTTAGATGGGCTCACTGACCCACATTTGAAAGCTGTATAGTCAAGAAAAATGCAATTAGGAAAAAAGCTAGTACTAATAAATGAAGAATAACACAAACAAGAAGAAAGAAATGACCCATCCAATTGCACCATCCCATCCAAATAACGATTGCCCCCGTGAAAATTCTTTGTCCCTACCAGACGCCTACCTAACCAAAACTAAAAGTGCGCCTGATGCGCGTTTCACCCGCCAGTTTGTGGGCTTTATCGCAATGCCTTTGATAAAGCCCGCAAACTGGCGGGTGAAACGCGCGTCAGGCGCACTTTTAGTTTTGGTTAGGTAGGCGTCTGGTAGGGACAAAGAATTTTCACGGGGGCAATCGGATCGGGAGGGGGACTCTGGAGGGTGAAGGGGTTGGCTCAACAAATGATCCGCTGGTTTATCTATCGATATTAGCATCCTAAGAGACACAGTTTGGAATGATTCAAATGAATTAAGGTTTGCGAACCGAATCCTTGAGCAGTTCGCCCGTACACCTGAAGGGTGGGATCCTGAAGCGGGTGAAGGGGTGGCTGTACGCGGGACACTAACTGGTGTACCTATATATAGTGTGAATAATGTGCTGGATGGTTATACATCAATTCTCTTGAACCAACCGTCACTCCTGACTTTCATAACGCCTCCAACCCGCGGGTTTTCAGTCTACCAGCCGCCTTACCTTAACCTTCTTTTTAATGGTGCTATCTAGAATATGGTTTTAATAGTTTATTAAAAGTTAAGTTTTATTAATCACTTCACAGGAGTTCTCAATATTTGGATGGGATGGTGCAATTGGATGGGTCATTTCTTTCTTCTTGTTTGTGTTATTAATTATTATCTGACCCTGCACACCATTCTATGTGTTGGATGGATGGTGCTACCCAACCCCTTGCTTGTTACTAATAAATGAAGACCAGCTGAAAAGTTGTTGAAAATTGACCATTCTATTACATAAATAGTTAGTTGAAAGGTCAAGCAGCCCTTTAAAGGTTAATGTACACACATGTAATTGAGTTTTTTTTAAAAAGCTCTGAAACTAACTAGCATTTTGCATTACTCTTTTAAAACACTACACGTGACATTTATCTTGTGTGTTTTTCAGGGGATGCAGGATATGGCTGTCAGCCATGGATACTGACCCCACTGTTAAATCCAGAAAACCAGGCAGAGATGCAGTACAACGTTGCACACAGAAAAACATGATGTGTTATTGAACGGACATTTGGCATCCACAAGTCCAGATTGCGGTGCCTGGACAAGTCTGGAGGCGGGTTACTGTATGACCCAAAAAGTAGCCAACATGATAATAGTGTGTTGCATCCTGCACAACATTGCAGTGAAACATCGAATGTCAATGGAGGTTGCAGATGATTTCCACGCCAAACAGCCACAGAGGGTGATTCTACAGAGGCTGGAAGGCGAGTTAAAGCACAACTTATTGCCCCAGTTTCTACTAGTAAGTAGCTACTATTCATTAACTGCACTTCAAACAGTGTATAAATGTACTTTGATTAATGGTAAAACTCTTTTTTTTTTTTCTTTAAAAGGAGATTAAAGTCTTATTTGTTCCATAGTAAATAAATGTTTATTTACGGTAAGTATAGGTTATTTTCCTACAAATGTTATTAGATTGTAACAAAAACATGTGATATGCATGGCAAACATATATAGTCTGGAAAGTATGTCATAATATACTATTGAGGTCAACTTTGACTGAAATGAAGAGGTGATCAATGAGTTTTTATATTACTATGTAGCATGTGGTGGTTTTTACCTTAACAAAAAAACATTTAGTAATCAAATAATGTAAACAATCCAAACATTACATATTGACAGTTAAAAAGTTTACTTACTTAGTCAAGAAATGCATCACAAAGCAGGGCAGGACTGCTGCTTACAATGAGGATCAGATAAGATCTGTGCAGCCACTGGGACAGAATGCTCTGTTATACAGAGAGCTAGAATCTCAGCTGCCATAAAGCAGGGCAGGACTGCTGCTTACAATGAGGATCAGATAAGATCTGTGCAGCCACTGGGACAGAATGCTCTGTTATACAGAGAGCTAGAATCTCAGCTGCCATAAAGCAGGACAGGACTGCTGCTTACAATGGGGATCAGATAGGATCTGTGCAGCCACTGGGACAGAATGTTCTGTTATACAGAGAGCTAGAATCTCAGCTGCCATAAAGCAGGACAGGACTGCTGCTTACAATGGGGATCAGATAGGATCTGTGCAGCCACTGGGACAGAATGTTCTGTTATACAGATAGCTAGAATCTCAGCTGCCATAAAGCAGGACAGGACTGCTGCTTACAATGGGGATCAGATAGGATCTGTGCAGCCACTGGGACAGAATGTTCTGTTATACAGATAGCTAGAATCTCAGCTGCCATAAAGCAGGACAGGACTGCTGCTTACAATGGGGATCAGATAGGATCTGTGCAGCCACTGGGACAGACTGCTCTGTTATACAGATAGAATCTCAGCTGCCATAAAGCAGGACAGGACTGTTGCTTACAAGGGAGATCAGATAGGATCTGTGCAGCCACTGGGACAGAATGTTCTGTTATACAGATAGCTAGAATCTCAGCTGCCATAAAGCAGGACAGGACTGCTGCTTACAATGGGGATCAGATAGGATCTGTGCAGCCACTGGGACAGAATGTTCTGTTATACAGATAGCTAGAATCTCAGCTGCCATAAAGCAGGACAGGACTGTTGCTTACAATGGGGATCAGATAGGATCTGTGCAGCCACTGGGACAGAATGTTCTGTTATACAGATAACTAGAATCTCAGCTGCCATAAAGCAGGACAGGACTGCTGCTTACAATGGGGATCAGATAGGATCTGTGCAGCCACTGGGACAGAATGCGCTGTTATACAGATAGCTAGAATCTCAGCTGCCATAAAGCAGGACAGGACTGCTGCTTACAATGGGGATCAGATAGGATCTGTGCAGCCACTGGGACAGAATGTTCTGTTATACAGATAGCTAGAATCTCAGCTGCCATAAAGCAGGACAGGACTGCTGCTTACAATGGGGATCAGATAGGAATTTTTTTATTTACATAGATTATAAAAAACCCTTTTACAAAATAATACACACCTTCAAATTACTAGCATGATGCAAACTCTAATTAATGAGAGTCCATTTGTGACAGTTCATGTAGTATGTGACACCAAACCACCCAATCCACCCTCCAGAGGATAGTCAGAATCCATTGTCCAAACTCTGTCCATACTGACATCCTCCCCTCCCTATAATAAAGGACATTCATATTCAAGTCCAGAGTCTGCTTGAAATGTCCTCGTTACACACTCCCTCCACCCTAGCCCCGTCCCCCACCCAAAACAAAGGACCCCCAAGGACAAAACAAAGTAGGCAGTAATTCTCCTCCAAGGTGTACATAATAAAATAATAAACATTGAACAAAACGGCAGGTTTAAACTAAACATTAGAATATGAAATCCCTCCATGAAGAAATATTGGATGAGGATTTCGATCTTTCCATCTGTCTTATAAAACATAACTCTCTGAGTATAAAGGACACTATCCTCTCTGCACTCATATCCATACCAAAAGTGTATTTGCAACGACCCTGCCAAAGGTGATATTTGTAGGCAGTAATAATGAGGTACACTGTCTCCCTTTGATATGAAAGGTCTCTTGCCAAAACACCATATGCAAGTTCAGAATAGTTAAGGGAACTTAAAGATGGGGCAGATATGGCCTGGGAAACTTGATGAAGGACGTTGCTTGCCATGGGACACTGCAAAAGAAAATGCTCCTGGGTCTCCTCCACACCACACCCCCAGGGACAATTTTTATCTACTGCAGACAGGTATTTCACATTCCCCCTAACAAAGAGCCTTCCCTGAAGAGAGAGCCATGCCAGATCAAAAAACTTTGGGGGTAATCTCTTACTGTTTAGGTAACGCAGGCTCTCCACAAGAGTTCCCCCTACACAGTCCTTTAAGGCCATTGGAACAGCAAAATAGACACTCAACACCCTCTTATAAAGATCACGTCTGGAGGCTGTGCCAAGTTCGCCTATCCTAATGTCCCAAACTCTTAAAAGCTTCAGTGCGGCAACAAAGTGCAGTGGGAGTTGACCATGTCGCACCCGCACCAACTTCACCCTATCGCCTTGTAACCATTGCCCTATAAAAGGGGATGCCCAGGCCCTGACACTGTTTTCCCACGGAACATCAGTTCTTTGGCCCAGATTCCCAAAATTAAATTTCAAGAAAATTGTGCCAAAGAAGGCCACAGGGCATAACATGCCCAGCCCACCCTCTTTAGTCCGCAGGTAAGTGATCCCTCTTTTGACATGATTCAGCTTGTTCCCCCAAAGGAGCTGAAAGAACAAGCTGTGGATCCTTACATAGAAAGCTTTTGGCAAGGGGTAAACATAAGACACATACAGGAGGATAGGAACCAGGTAAGCTTTGATGAGCTTCACTCTTTCTCTATAGGACAGCTTCCAGTTTTTCCATCGCTGTATCCTTAAGTCGACAGCATCCAGTTTTGACTCCCAATTTAACCTGGCATTATCACCCCTCCCGAATTTGACCCCTAGAATCTTTATTTCACCGGAGGCATGCTGGAAATCAGGGAGCGGAAAATCCGGCTCACCATCCAAGGTCCAGAAAGCTTCCGACTTATCAGCGTTGACCAGAGAGCCTGAGGCCTCTGAGTAACTTTCGATAACCCTGGCCAACATCCCAACTTCTTCAGGACGGGAGATGACAACCGAGACATCGTCCGCGTAGGCTACCGACTTCAGGGGCAGGTAACAGGGGACCTGGAAACCCTCCAAATCCAAAGCCTGAACTCCATGAAGAAATGGGTCAATCGCAAAGACATATAGCAGTGGACTAAGAGGGCAACCCTGGCGTACCCCAGCCTCAACCCCGAAGGTTTCACCACACCACCCATTGACAAGTGGGAAGCTTTCTCCCTCCTTATACAAAACAGAAAGCCAATCAACAAATTGGTCCGGGATGCCATACTTATGCAAGGTCGCCCACAGATAATCATGATCCACCCTATCAAAAGCCTTAGCTTGGTCAAGACCTACCACATACTTCCCCTTATTTTGGGCTTTACATGTTTCGAGCACTTCTCGTACAGACAAGACTGCCCCAAAGATGCTCCGCCCTTTCACCGTGCAGAACTGCTCACGGGACAATAAGGTGCCTGAAAATAAAACAAGCCTAGAAAAAAAAACCTTTGCCAAAAGCTTCCTATCGGTGTTCAAGAGGGCAATTGGCCTCCAGTTCTTGACATCTGTAGGATCCTTGCCCTTGGATAATAACACCAAAGAGGAGATTCTCATGGAGGGAGGCAAAATGCCTCTTCCCAGGCAGTCTTTAAAGACCTCCACAAGAATCGGGGTCAAAAGGTTCTTAAAAGTTCTATAGAATTCAGCTGTTAGGCCATCTGGACCTTTCTTTAATTTTAGCTGCTCAATTGCCTTTTTGACCTCTTCCTCTGTGATGTCCTCAATCAAGGGTGAAAAATCCAAATTTTTCAGGTCTGGACCTGGGGTTCCCTCCAGAAAAGCTTTCATCCTTCCCCTATCCAAAACCTTACTTCCGAACAAACTAGCATAGTAGGTTTGAACAACTCGCAGGATCCCACCCTTAGATTTCTGAACTATACCCTGAGAGTCCTTCAAACCAACAATCAACTTCCTCGTCACAGCTTCTCTGCAATTCCGAAAGGGATCTGGGCAATGAAATCCCCCATAATCCCTCTCCAGAACCAAGGACCTGTAACGACTATACTGATGCCGTTTGATCTGAAGCTTTAGTCTGGAAACTTTCTCCCCAACCACCCTGTCCGAAATTAAGGATTCAAGCTTTCTTCGCAGGGCAAGGTACTTTTTATACTTGTTTCCCTCCCTTATAACAGATAGTCTGCGGAAGAAGGTGCGGAATGACTTCTTGGCCTCCTCCCACCACTGCGACATTGAGTCGAAAAACACAATCTTTGTTAACTCACACTGAAGGAGTGCCTCAAAGGAGTGCTGCACTGACTCGCTCTCCAGGGTATCTGAACTCAATCTCCATAACCCCCTACCTTTGGTTGGAACTGAGGAGACACCCAGCAAAAAAGATAAGGCAAGGTGGTCAGAGTAATCAACCAAGATTTCCTCAGTCTGCGTAAAGATCTCCTCCTTTCGAACAAAAGCCATGTCAATCCTGCTGCTTCGACCTGCACAATGGTAAGTATGCTTTGACATCCGACCACCATGGGTAAAGACATCAACCAAGTCTGCTTGCTCAAGTATGTTTTTAAGAAAATTACTTTCATATTTGTCAAAGGAAAGCCTTGATCTATCTTCTGCTCTAAGGACCTGGTTGAAGTCACCAGCCATGATGACTGAAGTGGAGGTATGGAGATATGGCTGAATTTCCCTCAAAAGGTTTTTTCTCCCATGCCCAGACTGAGGCCCATAAACATTAATAAGTCTCAGTCTGCGTCCTGCAACAGAGACGTCTAATAGAAGACACCTGCCTACTTCCACCTCTATAAGGCGGTGCACAAATATTCCAGAAAAGCCTTTAAACAAAATACCAACACCACCCCCAGGTTCTGCAGCAATTGAAAAAAAAGCTGGACCCCAAAGCCAATCTTTTGATGCTTTCTTGATATCTGCAGTGGTAGTCAGTCTGGTCTCTTGCAAGAAGATGATGTCAGCCGAGGTGTGGCTTAAGGCTTCAAAGGCTTGATATCTTGTACTGGCCACTTTGATGCTTGCAACATTTGTTGAAATAAACCTGAGGGGGCAAGAAGCCATAGTTAAGTGTTATTAATTTTTTTGTGCCTCCTCCTCCTTCTACTCCTTCTCTCATCCTGACTATCATCTTGATCACCAAATCTTTTAATCTGTGTACCAGATGGGATTGGATCATCATCTCCTAACGATATCATCTCACTTGCATCATCAGATAAAGCCTTATCATCTTCCCTGAACTCAACCGAGACAATTTTCCTGCAGACTTGCAATTTGTTACATTCCATTTCAGACCCTGAAACAACTTCCTCCTTTCCCTTACTGTCAGTATCGCCTTCAGCACCACTATCTGTACCCACATCAGCCTGACCATGACACTGTTTCACACTTTGTTTGTCTTCCATATCTATCCTTTCCAGTTCATCTTGCTCTTCCATAGCATCTGCCCAAGATTTTTTCTCTGCCAAAAGTTCAAATTTGTTTTCTAGGCTGATTTGCATAGGTGGAATGTATTTTGGAGGGGACTGCTTTCCTGAAAGGTCTTTGTTCTTTATTACTGTCCAATCTTGTGAGAAAGGGGACTTACTTAGTCTTACTGGTGGAATTGCCTTATCTGCTGGTTCACAATTTCCCTTTCCAGACTGTGCAAGAGGTTTCTGTCTCTGGGGAAGAGGCTGTATTCCCAAAGGCTGAATGATGGGGGCCTCTATTATAGAAACTGGCAACTCATTTTTTGCTCCCTGAGACAAAGAGGAAACAGTAAGGGGAACAGAATCTCCTGCATCTCTTGCCACAGCTGACTGATCTTTTACCGTATCATGAGGCTGAGAAGGGGGAATGACCGATGGTTGTGAATCAGACTGGAAATAATCCATCTCATCCCTTATCTCTTCCAACAAATCCTTTGCCATCTCTTCCTCTAACTGAGGGCAACTCTCCATTATGTTATGAAGAGCCTCTGGACAAGCCCTATGTGAGTGGCCATAGCTTCCACACAAGTTACATTTCACATCATTGCAATCTTTCCCGGTGTGTCCTACATCACCACATAGTGAACACTTGACAACTGCACAGGCACTTGCCCGATGTCGGTAAGAACCACATTTGAAACAGGCCCTTGGCTGACCCGGATAAAAAACCACCCCTCGCTCACTACCAATGAAGACAGAGTTTGGAAGATGCTGCGGCACATTATACCTCATGTACAATTCCACATTAGTACACCACCCACCTGACCAATATCCATTATTATCAATGTCCTTCTTCAAAGGGGTAAGCACCTTACAATGACGTCTAAGCCATATTAGAATATCCTCGGGTGGGACACAATCATTCTTAAACAAAATGGTGACTTTCTTTGTCTCAGGTTTAGTGATTGAGATGACTCTAAAGCTTTCCCACAGGCCTGAATGCTTAAAGCTGTCATAATCCTGCCAAAAAAATTCCAGGGCTTGTGATGTTTTGAACACAATGTCATATTCGGTGTCAGAAAACTTTATATAAGCCCTGACGCCTGCAGGTGTTAAAGTACTTTGCTTAAGCAGCATCTCCTTGGCTATCACATCTCTAGAAGGCATTTGTTCCTTATCACCCTGCCACCTGAGTCTAATCACATTCTTCTGCTTGAAAACCGGCCCAGTGATATTGTTTTGCACCCCAGGCACCCTCACCCTATTCAGTGGCCTATTCCAAGCATTTGGTGGAGGTGGTGGGGGCACATTTCTGCTGCCTGCACTTTCTGAAGGAATTGACTGCTGACTATTTGGTCTCCTTACAGAGGAAGAAACAGGTGCAGAGACAGAACTTGGCTGTGCAGAGGGCACTGTAGGCAGAGGATTCTGAGAAACAGCTGGAGTAGTTAAAGGGGAAGTTGTTATTGGAGAAACTGTAAGGGCTGGGGAAAAGATTGAGGCTATAGAAGAAGTGGTGAGTACAGCAGAAGAAGATGGAATAGAAATTAAAGCGGCAGTACTTAAAGGGGTGGTACAAGGAACAGGTTGTATCACATCGGCCAATGAATTAGCATCTTTGTTTACTTCATTAACATCACTCAGCACAGATTCCACACATTGCCTTGCAACACTTTCACTGATGTCTCCACCTCCACACTCCATACCATCACTTGCATTCACACAGTCTGCTCCAGCCTCCACTCCATCCACTCCATCCTTCCCAGACTCTCCCACACCAGCAGCTGCCGTCAATTCCTGCTCACTCAGCTTCCCATGCCCCAGTGCCAAGGACATTGGGGCACTCTGCACAACTGCAGAAGTCTCTATATTATTGGCTGATGGTTGAGTGAAGATCTCGTTGGATGCTGAGGGCTGATGGGCACAGTCATTCTGGGAAGTAGAGGGAAGGGAGGGAAAATCCTGTTCTGAGAAAACAAAGTTTTCCTCTTCCTTATGAGCAGATTGGCTTCTCTTTCCCATTTTATCTTCTATATTATTTGCCTCATCCAAGCTGAAGATAAAATTGGGTGCATGTATCTGAGCAACAACTGATTTCTTTGGTTTCCGTTGGCCAATCCTTCTAGTCTCCTTGTCACTATCAGAAGTAGATGAAGCAGATGCAATTTGCCTCATGGACCTGTATTTAGCCGGCTGTTTAAGAGCTTGCCGAGAGTCCTCAAACCTTCTCCTGTTTGTATAGACTTCAGAAAGGGGACCAATTTTTTTATAATTCTGCAAAATCTGTTTCTCTAAGGTTCTGAACTCTTCATTTATTTTGTTGACTTTTGCTAAATAAAAGTCTTGCTTCTCCACATCAGCAGTTGAATAGTTATAAAATGCTTTTTGCAACTCAACTTTAAATTTTTTCCGTTGCAACTCCTGTTCATTTGCCAGTTTTATTAATTCAACCAGTTCATCAGTGGTAGGTGTTTGATCCTGGTTGTGACTTGAACCAGCATACTGTCCCTTTAAGAGGCTTTCTGCTTGGGGTTGTTCATTTACATCAGAACAATTGTTTCCCTCTGATGTGGGAGTACCAAGATGGCTGTTCCCTGTGAGACTCTTATACATCTCTACAGAGGGAGTAGCAATATGGCTGCTGGAGTTTGTTCCCACTGCCTCCCCTGACTCCACACCAGCTCCAGACACCACCCGCACCCCTGCACATGAGGCAGTTTTTGTTACCAGAGCATGGGGTGCTTGATGCCTCTCAGGGGAAGTTTTAGAAGCAGCCATTCCTCCCCCACAATCAGCCACTGGAGACTGCATGTCGGCCGCATGGTGCAAAGCAGCTGCTGCATATTCAGCCCCTGATTGTTTGCTGGGTTTGCTCTGTGCTGCCTCTCCACCCGCAAACTCACAGTCTTCCCCTGACACAGATTTCATAGAGGCAAAGAGATCAGGAGAAATAAAAAGCTGACTGTTTTCCATTTTATCTTTATGTTTAACAACACATGGCTCAGAGCTTTTACTCTGCACACAACCCTCCATATTTGCAACATATACAATATCTGCTTTACTTTCCACTTGTCTTTCTTTTTCAACAATCTCCTTCCTTCCCTCCCTCTCACTCATCCCACACTTTACTTCCCTGTCAGGCGTTTTCACAGCACTGGCAGCTGCCTTTTCCAAATCCTCCATGTCTGTGGAAGAAATCCTTCCCAAGGAAACAGATCTCGACCTTCTTGTTGCTCCTTTCCTTTCACTCCCTGCTGCTTTACTCCTTGTCTGCACCGTCCTGGTGGATCTCACACCTTCCAGGGTAGGCCCCAAGGCCTGGGCCTCACGCTGGGGGTTTGCCCGCCCAGGCCTTGCATGGCCTGGGCTGACACTCTCCATCCCTCTGGTTCTATGAGAGCTCTCTGATGCACGACTGCTTTCACTGGGGATCAGAGAGGATCTGTGCAGCCACTGGGACAGAATGTTCTGTTATACAGATAGCTAGAATCTCAGCTGCCATAAAGCAGGGCAGGACTGCTGCTTACAATGGGGATCAGATAGGATCTGTGCAGTCACTGGGACAGAATGCTCTGTTATACAGATAGCTAGAATCTCAGCTGCCATAAAGCAGGGTAGGACTGCTGCTTACAATGGGGATCAGATAGGATCTGTGCAGTCACTGGGACAGAATGTTCTGTTATACAGATAGCTAGAATCTCAGCTGCCATAAAGCAGGACAGGACTGCTGGTTACAATGGGGATCAGATAAGATCTGTGCAGCCACTGGGACAGAATGCTCTGTTATACAGATAGCTAGAATCTCAGCTGCCATAAAGCAGGACAGGACTGCTGCTTACAATGGGGATCAGATAAGATCTGTGCAGTCACTGGGACAGAATGTTCTGTTATACAGATAGATAGAATCTGAGCCATAAAGTAGGACAGGACAATGGGTATCAGATTGGGTCTATACCACTGGGACAGAATACTTTCTGCAAAACATATTATCAGGTGTGACATGCAACTGGCCTGCACATGCACTTTTTGGGGGAATTAGCGTTTGGTAGGCAGATAGTGTAGGATTTTGGAGCTTAGAGACAGGAACACCAAGGTTTAGGACAAAACACAGCTCTATTATTCACTGGGCATTCCCAACAAAATGGCAACAGAAAAATGTTCAGGTTACAGTTCAACAACTTCACTGTAGAACATGCAGGGTACAGTTCAGCAAATACACTGCAAAACATTCAGGGTTTTCCCCCCTCTGGTCACTCACCATCAAGGGAAACTCTCACCCTCTTGCACTTTGAAGTATTTGGGCTTCACACTCAGCCCTGATGGCCTTACCCTCCTGGGACTCAGACTCACTAGCCTCTGCCAGTCCTTTTCTCTTTCTTTCCCCACAAGGGATTTAGGCTCCAAGCTCTGGAATTCTCTTGCTGCCAACAAAGCTCCTTCTGCCCAGCTCTGTCTCTCACAGCCCCTCGCTTCCCTGGAGACCCCTGAGTTGTGCTCACACAGCCCTTTTACATTGCCAGGTAGACCCTCTCTCAGCTGCCACTTAATTACCCGGCTGAGAGGGAACATTAACCCTACCTGAGCCGAGTATCTCTCTGCAACACCTATCTTGCAGTTTAAATGTACCCTTTACTATGTACTTTCCTGCAAGACAGTGGTGTTTTCCAAACACCCTGTCACACAGGGTACACTTGCCCTTGTATCAACGCTGGTACAGAGAACAAGCTGCTATCACCAAGCTCTCATTCTCCATGAGCTGAAGTTATATGATGTAGCCGGGGGCGACTGGGCTTTCATTCCAAGCTCCCGAAATAACCACGTCCCTTTCTCTACATTTAATACACCTGATTGGTCCCCTTATCTGGGCATCTGGGCCCTCTCAGTTCATTAACCTCAGGGACGTGACGTTATATAAGAATCTGGGCTCATGAGAGCAGCTAACAGCCTTTGCTTAATGTGAGCCAGAACAATTGGAGCGGTAATTACAGTAGTAGTGTAGCCCACCCTTGGGTGAAGCCAATATGTATGAATAGGTAACTCCAGCACACTCACTGACACCCCCGAATCTTTCCCAGATTAACCACATCAAGGTAAATGGTGTTTAAACAAGAAGATCCTTTTTTATTATTTGAAAGAAGCAAATGGGAGGGACCTGAATATAACCAGCAATATTAAACACACAGCATATTATAAAACAATAGTAGTTTAACACAATCATATACTGTAATGTATAAAGTAATACTGGATGAACTCCCCTGTCACAGGCCCAAATGATTTGTGCACGTCGGGGCCCTTTGGTATTAATCCTCTCCGAATCAATGTGTGTTAGTGCTGTTCCTTTAGTTTGCTGGTCAGCGGTATAAATCTTGCCACTTAACACCATCCTTCCTGGTTAGGAATCCCTTGGCATATGATATAGTTCAGCAACAGCAGGGTTAACTCCTATGGATTAATAAATTCACAGTTCCCCAATAAGATAGGGTGTTGGAAGTTTACTCACAGTCTGTACTCCTAAAACACTGGATCACTTGAGTAGATATGAGCAGATATTGAGATGATGCAGCAGCTCTGTCCTCCAGCAGTGTAATCCTAATCACCTGGACCTCTGTGCAGCCCTCCAGCCTGGGACTTTCTCAGCAAACAGCCAGACAGCTTCCCTGGGTTCAGGATCTCTGCAGGTTTCTCTCTCTCTGGCACATCTTTCTTCCCAAAGCAGGAGACACACAGCAGTCAGACGTTCCCTGCTGTCCCACAGCTCTCTCCTTTACCCCAAAGTCAAGGGCCATCTCCTCCTCCAAAGCCATTTGTGCCCTTCTTCTGGTAGTCCCAAGGCCCATGCAGGGTCCTAAGCTCTGCTGCATGCTGGGAAATGTAGTTCTGTTACTGTCCCTGCAACTCTAGTCACACCAACAACAGATAAACAACCCCCCATGCCTCTGCAGTCCTCAACTCAATGGCATGTAATGTTCTGCCGATTAAAGTATCAATATCAGTATGTGCTGGTGCCTTTTACCTTTAGCTTCTATGAATGTGTTGTTGACTCAGCAGGCAGTTTCAGCTTTGCATAAGCTTCCATTATAATCCAGCCACAATTATTCTTTTTTTTATCACCCCCATAACCTTCCTATTGTGTTACACTCCCACAAAGACGTGAGTGTGTCCATTTCTACTCTGAACAACACCACCCAACCAACCAATCAGATATGTTGTGTGAGGTCAAGTTCAACACGACCGTCGGTGCTCATTGATCTCAAAGGACACTGTTGCGAGTGGTCAGGGAACATCAAAAAGCTCCCGGCATCTGTACAGGTCAGGGGTCTGGTGGAAAACCACAGGCAAATCTTATGCTGGTGCCAATTAAAATGTACAAGGGACCAAGAGGAAAACAAAAGGCGTCCAGCGGTTCAGGCCTAATAGTGGCAGGTATGTCAGAGCAATGTTCATTAAAAGCAGATTTCCAGCTCCCCGGGATAAGTGTTTGCATGGGACCAGTGGGGGGGACCAGAGGGACAAGCTTGAGCCAAAATAATTCTGTTATGTGACCCACTGAGAAGCTGCTGATGTGGGACATTCCCTGAGCTGTACTTGGGGGGAGCCATTGATCACTGGGCCAGTCTCCGTTTTTTGTTGGACCTCACAGAACAGCAAGTAGATGTGCCCCATATAACCTATCCCTCATCTTGCAGACTGACTGTTACCCCAATGTTTCTATATATCTGTAACCTTGTTATGAGCTAAGGGGGCCCAGTCTGAAGGCCAGTTAGGGGGAGATTTGGGGTGAGTGCTTATTTGTGCCCTGTGTACCCCTGGAACTATAGCAGGGTGACTGTTACCCCAATGTTTCTATATATCTGTAACCTTGTTATGAGCTAAGGGGGCCCAGTCTGAAGGTCAGTTAGGGGGAGATTTGGGGTGAGTGTTTATTTGTACCCTGGGTACCCCTGGAACTATAGCAGGGTGACACCCCAATGTTTCTATATATCGGTAACCTTGTTATGAGCTAAGGGGGCCCAGTCTGAAGGCCAGTGTGGGGGAGATTTGGGGTGAGTGCTTATTTGTACCCTGTGTACCCCTGAAACTATAGCAGGGTGACACCCCAATGTTTCTATATATCTGTAACCTTGTTATGAGCTAAGGGGACCCAGTCTGAAGGCCAGTTAGGGGGAGATTTGGGGTGAGTGCTTATTTGTGCCCTGGGTACCCCTGGAACTATAGCAGGGTGACTGTTACCCCAATGTTTCTATATATCTGTAACCTTGTTATGAGCTAAGGGGACCCAGTCTGAAGGCCAGTTAGGGGGAGATTTGGGGTGAGTGCTTATTTGTGCCCTGGGTACCCCTGGAACTATAGCAGGGTGACTGTTACCCCAATGTTTCTATATATCTGTAACTTTCTTCCAGAATCTCACCTTTTATTTTGAAATACAGACCTCATTGTCCCATTCCCTCAGGCCACTCTCAGGTTTCAGGGATTTGATATGTTTGCGAGGGAGACGTGAGTGGAAATGAAATGTAACATTTGCATTCTCTGGTATATGAATGACAGGGTCGAGTCGACAGTGAGCAGAGAGGCAGCTGTGTGAAAGAGAGTATCAGTGCTGAGGGCCACAATTTATCATTCCAATTTGATCTGACACTGGCACTGGTCACATATATTCAACCCGATTACTGAATGACTGGATGTCTTCTCAGCATAAGGCAATAGTGTTGCATCAACATGATCTTGATAAAAATGGATTGGAACTAGCGATGGGCGAATTTGCGCCGTTTCGCTTCTCCCAAATCAATATTATTAGCATATATTATGAATATATCTCATAAGGACTAACACAATAAACTCATTAATTATAATCAGACACTTTATTAAAGGAAAACTATACCCCCAAAATGAATACTTAAGCAACAGATAGTTTATATCAAACTTAATGACATATTAAAGAATCTTACCAAACTGGAATATATATTTACATAAATATTGCCCTTTTACATCTCTTGCCTTGAACCACCATTTCGTGACTCTATCTGTGCTGCCTCAGAGATCACCTGACCAGAAATACTACAACACTAACTGTAACAGGAAGTGAGGAAGCAAAAGACACAACTCTGTCTGTTAATTGGCTCATGTGACCTTACATGTGATTTGTATGTGTGCACAGTGAATCTTACGATCTCAGGGGGCGGCCCTTATTTTTTAAAATGGCAGTTTTCTATTTATGATTACCCAATGGCACATACTACTTAAAAAGTATATTATTATGATAATGGTTCATTTACATGAAGCATGGTTTTACACATGAGCTGTTTTACTCAGTATCTTTTAATAGAGACCTACATTGTTTGGGAGGTATAGTTTTCCTTTAAATGCCTATTTCATAAATTGATTACATTTGAATACAGAGAAAGCTTCCCTAGAGCAAGTGAAGTGGGCGCAGGCAGTGACAGATGCAGCAACATATGGGAAGGTACTGGGACAGAGGGACATAAGGGGGGATGAAATCCATCTAGTTTCCCTGTACAATTCCCTGTATAACATGAATCAGAAGTTGTGGCCAATCAGGACACACACACACGGTGCCCCAGAGAGGAATGTAATTACCTGTACTGGCTCCAGTCTAACCTTGTGCCTATCATGGCATGTAGTGCACCCCTTGTGTAATGTAGTGCACCCCTATAGCACTCCTAAATGCTCTATTGGCCATAGTGCTTTGTGCTACATAACTAAGCCATGTGCCCCCAGTAGGGTGGGATAGTCACAGAATTGCAAGAGTAGGGAAGACTGAAACAAAGGAGAAAGAAGGACAGGGTGGTGGCAGTGGGGCAAGATAAAGATACCAAGGGGAAATGGTAACAGTGGGAAGGACAGAGAGAGTAGCATGGGATGAAAAGAGTTGAGAAGATGGTGACTGGAAAGCAATATGGAGACATTAGGGTAAGGCTGTGACAGTAGAACAAGATGGAGACAGCAGGGTAAGATGGTAACATTGGGAAAGACAGACAGTAGGGTAAGATAGAGATATCAGAACATTATAGTAACAGTAAGGCAATATAGAGACATCAGGCTTAGAGTTAAGCTTTACAGGACAGAGTAACTGTAGCACTTTAACACCATAGATATTAGGGTAAGATGGTGACAATAGAGTAATGCAAAAAAAAAAAAAAGGCGGCACACACTTCTGCAATTGTGCTAATTCTTTGGTGATTTATTGAGATCTCCATACAATCGGGCAATTTATCAACAGAGGGCAAATTTGCCCATAGGCAGTTACTTATAGCAACCAATCAGTGATTAGCTTTTTAAAGCCAGCTGCAAGAAGAACAATGAATGCAGCAATTTCATTGGTTGCCATGGGTTACTGTCCATGGGCAAATTTGCCCAGTGTTGATAAATGACCCCCAATGTTTCGGAGGTACAACCTCCTTTATCAAGTGCTTGAGCACTTGATAAAGAAGGTTGTACCTCCGAAACATTGTGTGGAGATCTCAATAAATCACCAAAGAATTAGCACAATTGCAGAAGTGTGTGCCATCTTATTTTATTTTTATTTATTCTGCATGGAATATTGGAACCGATTTGTGCAATCGCAGCCCTCTTGAACTATTGGGAGTATGACAATAGAACAAGATGGAGACAGCAGAGCATGACAGTAACAGTTGGCAAGATGGAAAACCTTAGTAGAAAATGGCAACAGATGGAAGAGCAGGATGAAATGGAGACAGTAGGACGATGGAGACAGTAGGACAAAATAGAGACAGTAGGGCAAGATGGAGAAATTAGTGCAGGATTGTGACAGTAGGACCAGATGGAGACTGTAGGGCAAGACTATAACTATCACCCCCTCTCTTATTCACTCTCTCATCATATCACGTCTAGACTACTGTAACTCTCTTTTAATTGGCCTCCCCCTCCAGAGACTGTCACCTCTCCAGTCCATAATGAACACTGCTGCGAGGCTCATACACCTCAGCAACCGCTCCTCCTCTGCCTCGCCATTCTGTCAATCCCTGCACTGGCTTCCGTTACCTTTCAGAATCAAATTCAAATTAATGACCCTGACATTCAAAGCACTTCATAACTCTGCCCCACCCTACATCTCTGAACTCATCGCTATATACTCACCCACTCGCTTACTACGCTCCTCTACTGACCTGCTACTCAACTCTTCTCTCATTACCTCCTCACATGCAAGACTTTGCAAGGGCTGCACCCCTCCTCTGGAACGCTCTCCCACGGTCTGTCCCACTTTCTCCCAACCTTTCTGCTTTCAAAAAATCTCTGAAAACGCACTTCTTTCGAGAAGCCTACCCTCACTCTGCTTAACTATCAAACGCAACACCACACACAGTACCACATTTCTCACCCACTTAATTCGATCTTGCTCACTCCCACACCTTGTGTATTACTCCCTTCCCTTTAGACTGTAAGCTCTTTTGCATAGGGCCTTCCTCACCTTTTTGTACCTGTATTGATTGTGATGTATGTTACTCCATATATTCTATATATGTAATTCATGTGATTTAGTTGTATAATCACTTTACTAATTTACTTTATAGTGCTACGCAATATGTTGGCGCTATATAAATACATGTTAATAATAATAATAATAATAATAAAGATGGAGACATTAGTGCAGGATTGTGACAGTAGGACAAGATGGAGACAGTAGGGCAAGGCGGAGACATTAGTGCAGGATTGCAATAACTATACATGAGTCCAAATTCCCCTAATAACCATGGAGAGGAACATAACAATGACTGATAAAAACAGAGAGCAAAAGGGAGAAAGACAGAGAAGTAAGAATAAGGGGAAGAGAAAAAGTTAAAGGGACAGAAAGCAGAAGACAAGATGATAGAAAAAAGGAAAGATACAAAAAGTACAACACTGCGCAATATGTTAGCTCTCTAAAAATACATGTTAATAATAATAATAATAAAGCTAAATCCTATAAGATGTAATAGTGATAGAATATAATAAGAATACATCTCCCAATGACTAAAAGCATTTGCCCCCGGAGGCAGTGATATTATCCATCAGATGGAGCTTCTCCAAAGGAAACGTGAGATAGGGATTTGCATCTTTAGTCGCTCGGGAGAAAGTTCATTGTATTGTCAGATCCTCGGTGCTATTGACTCAGCTGCACGGGAGCAGCGGGGGTCTCTTCCCAGGGCACAAACACAAACACAGAGCCTGGGGGGGGAGAGAAGATAAATAGGAAAAACACACGCAGTGAGATGTTACAGGAGAATAAGTAGGTCACATATTAAATGTATTAATGGCAAGGGGAAGGCGCATACAGTAGATGGGATTAATGGATGCACTCTTGCCTTTTTACACACTCTGCTAGTGGATAAACCCCAGAGCAAAAGAAATTGCTATCTATAAAATTAGGTAATAAGGGTATGGGATCCATTAACCAGGAACCCGGTATCCAGAAAGCTCCAAGTTATGGAAAGGCCATTTCCCATAGACTCCATCAAGTCATTCAAATGTTTTCTCTGTAATAATAAAACATTAACTTGTTTGAAAGAGAAGATGCCCTTAATACTAATTTATCGCTTCGGTAGATAGAGAGGTCTGATTCAATCAGTGCAGCTTTGTCATAACAAAAAGAGAAAGGAAAGAACCCCCTCTTCTAACCAGTAATTATATGGTTCATTTCTAAAAATCAAATTCATCCACTTGCTTAATACATATAATGGAAAGAGATTACACCTTAACTGTATGATTACGTGATCTTAAAAATATAAATAGTGAATATATAATTCATTAAAAATTAATAAATGACAAAATTATAATTTTTAATTCAAGTGCTAATTCAAGTGCTAATTCATTAACTTTATTAAGAAGGGCAGACTAAATCAATTTAATTCTACCAATCCATTAATTACAATTAATTCAATTGCAATTGATCCACTGCCTAAAGTGCATGAGTGTTAAATTAATTGAAATACTTAGGGGCCGATTCACTAACTTCGAGTGAAGGATTCGAAGTAAAAAAACTTCGAATTTCGAGTGTTTTTTTGTGCTCCTCGGCTATCGAATTGGCGTAAATTCGCCTGAGTAGAAGGATTCGAATAGATTGAGCGCAAAAACGCTGCGACTATTCGCCATTCGATAGTCAAAGTACTGGATCGAGCGCAAAAACGCTGCGACTATTCGCCCGTTCGATAGTCAAAGTACTGTCTCTTTTAAAAATACTTTGACTGCCTACTTCGCCACCTAAAACCTACCGAATTGCTTTAAAAGCCTATGGGAAAGTCCCATAGGCTTGTTTTTCAAGTTTTTGATCGAATAAAAAGGCATTAGATCGAATGAAAATCCTTCGAGCGAAAATTCGATCAAGCGCCTATTCGCCTGGCGAATATTCGCCAATTCGACTATTTGCCAGCGCATAAATTCACCCAAATTGCCTATTCGATTCTATTCTATTCCCTAGTCGAATTTCGAGGGATTTAACCCCTCGAAATTCAACCCTTGATGAATTTGCCCCTTAAAGTGCAAGTGCATTAGTCCAACATAGGACTTAGAAAAATGTGAAGAAAATTAATTAACGATAAATCAATTACCCAGCAACTCAACCCAATATAAAAGTAGAAAAATTGATATAAAAGAAGGTGGAGTTGTCCCAAAGCTTTCTACCTATTCAGATTACTATCCCTGGGACACCACAAAGCAAAGAAAGGCAGGAAAACCAGGACTGTGGTCTCGATTATTTAAATCTGGCCCTGTCTACTGAAGAGCTGTTTAGACCTCACAAAACCACAAATCCTGGCCCCCTTGAGAATCCCAGTGCGGGATACAATAGAAAGGGAATAGATATATATAGTGGGGTTTGAGTGCCGATTTCCACCAAACAACCTCCCCCCCCCAATTCTAATAATTAGATAAAAAGGATTAAAGCTTAAGTTTTAAAAAAAAAAGTATTTTTTAAAAAGCTTTTAAAGAGCAGAGTTCGCCAACTCGCGTTTCACATGTAAGGCTTTCTCAAGGTGAATTCGCCTTGAGAAAGCCTTACTTGCGAAACGCGCGAACTCTGCTCTTTAAAAAGCTTTTTCAAAAATACTTTTTTTGCAGATTTACAGTATGGAGATCAAAATTAAAGAAAGACCCTTTATCTGGAAAACCCCAGGTCCCAAGCATTCTTAAATCTAAGGGGCAGATTTACTAAATTCGAGTGAAGGATTCAAATTAAAAAAACTTCGAATTTCTAGGTGTTTTTTGGGCTACTTCGACCATCGAATGGGCTACTTAGACCGTCGACTACGACTATCGAACGATTCGAACTAAAAATCGTTTGACTATTCGACCATTCGATAGTCGAAGTACTGTCTCTTTTAAAAAAAACTTCGACCCCCTAGTTCGGCAGATAAAAGCTTCCGAACACAATGTTAGCCTATGGGGAAGGTCCCCATAGGCTTGCCCAAGTTTTTTTGATTGAAGGATATTCATTTGTTCAACTTTAAATTAATTTTTAGTATCATGTAGAGAGTGATATTTGCTTTTATTTTTATTATTTGTGTTTTTTGAGTTACTTAGCTTTTTATTCAGCAGTTCAATAGTTTTCAATTTCAGCAGTCTGGTTGCTAGGGTCCAAATTACCCTAGAAACCATGTATTGATTTGAACAAGAAACTGGAATATGAATAGGAGAGACCTGAATAGAAAGTTGAGGAATATAAAGTAGCAATAACGCCTTACAGAGCATTTGTTTTTGTTAGATGGGTCAATGACCCCCATTTGAAAGCAGGAAAGAAGCAGACGAAGTAGGCAAATCATTTGGAAACTATAAAAATAAATAATGAAGGCCAATTCAAAAGTTGCTTAGAATTAGCCATTGTATAACATACTAAAAGTTAACTTAAAGGGGAACTATCACAAAAAAATAGTAAAAATTTAATAAAAGCTTCATCATACTGAAATAAGAAACTTTCTAAATACAATCAATTAACTATTCTGCATTGTTTCTGAAATAATCAAGTTTATGTTCACTATTCCTCTCTCAGCATCTGTTTTTCTTCATTCTCTCTTCATTCAGCAGTTGGGTGTCACTGACAGTTAGATCCAATATATATTATAGGGGGGCTCTCTCTATTAAACTCTATTAAACTCACCAGACATCATGTCTCTCTACATGCAGAATTTGTGCAAAAGGCAGTTATTATGTTACATTTTGTTTGTGCTGGAATCAGTTATTTGAGTGAGCTCTTATACATCTGTTAGGAAAGGAGCCCCCCTATAAGATATATTGGGTCTAACTGTCAGTGAATATCTGACACCCAACTGCTGAATGAAGACAGAATGAAGAGAAACAGATGCTGAGAGAGGGATAGTGAACATAAACTTGATTATTTCAGAAACAGTAAAGAATATTTAATTGATTTTATTGAGAAAGCTTATTTCTTCAGTATGATGAAACTTGTATTAAATTTTCATTTTTGCTATAGTTTCCATTTAAATGTGAATCACCCCTTTAACAGAGAGCCACAGCGAGGGACAAGGAGAATTTATGATTTTTCAACTATAATAAAGAAAAAAAATGAAGAGCGATTGAAAAGTTGCTTAGAATTAGCCATTTTATAACATACTAAAAGTTAATATAAAGGTGAACCACCCCTTTAATGCAACTGTCATGCAGTGGTCTGGTTGCTAGGCTAAGTCTGATCCTAGTTACCAGAAGGCCCATATAGCGTTAAAACAAAATGTTACATAATTAAAAAATGAATAAAAATTAAATTGTTGTAGGGATTGTAGGGCATTGTTTGCTTCAAAAGTACATTTAACTAGATTGTAAGCTCCACTGGGGCAGGGATAGGAATGATGTACAGTCTCTATATTGATTGATAATAATAATAATGATATATAGTGAATTCATATGTAAGATGGTTTTATTCTGGGTCCCTGTGCCCTGGTGTCATTAGGGGGGACGTTAGTGAGAACTGGGAGTATTTGGGTCAGGCAGATAAAGGGGAATGTGGGGAGCTGAGGAGACACTGAGAGATGGGCAATTAGAGGGAAATACAGTGAGAGATAAGTTATACGGAGATGTGTAAAGCAGGGCTGGATCTGATGAGAAAGAAATAGATACATTTAGAAATAAGGGTAGAGAGGGGGGAGAGTGCAGGGGAATGAAGAGGAAAATGGAAATCCAAAGTGACAGACAGAGAAAGAAAGAGACAAAGAGACAGAGGGACATAAGCAGGGGGTGGGCACAGGAGGAAGGCAGCTTATTCTAGTTATTACCAACCTCTAATGGAGCCATACCCAGTCCAAAGTTTATCAACTGGCACTGTGAATTTGGGGGGTTGGAGGAGGGGCCAAGATCCCCCCCACAGACAGGGAGGAGCCTGCCCCCAATTCATCTCTAGTTTCAACAAGTGCTTCTTCCCACAGAAGGACAAACACACATGGGAAGCTATTTAAGGAAAGAATTCTTACATTTCATTTTATTTGGAGGATATTTTTTTTTTATTTGTCGTTTTTTTCCCCCCACCCCTTGATCGGATTCCGCCGAGAGTGAGAAGAAGATGGGGAGAGGGGTAAGTCTATATACTGTACTTACATAGCCATTCCAGGGACACCAGTATCAGATCATGTATTATATATATATCTATATATATATAGATATATATATATATATATATATATATATATATATATATATATATATATATATATATATATATAAATATATATGGAGGCAAAACCAGCCTATTGGGTTTATTTATATGTTTAGATATGGGACCTGTTATCCATAATGCTCGGGACCTGGGGGTTTCCAAATAAGGGATCTTTCCGTAATTTGGATCTTTGTATCTTAAGTCTACTAAAAAATCATGTAAATAAACCCAATAGGCTCCAGACTTACTATAGTTGTTTCAGGAGTCAGAACCAGAGACCCAAATGGAATATACAAACACTGCTGTCAGTAGCAATTTACATTTACACCGGAGTTTAAACCCACTGAAAGATTATATTGAAAGGTTGCTTAGAATTACATTTTCTTTTTTTTGGGTGGAGTTCCCCTTTAAAACATACTCCATCCTGATGATGCTTTGAATTGTCTATAGTCTGACCTATTCCTGCTGTAAGGTGTTAAACATACATGTATTGCCTGTACAGGTATGGGACCTGTTATCCAGAATGCTCGGGACCTGGGGTTTTCTGGATAATGGATCTTTCTGTAATTTGGATCTTCGTACCTTAAGTCTACTAGAAAATCATGTGAACATTAAATAAACCCAATAGGCTCGTTTTGCCTCCAATAAGGATTAATTCAACTTAGCTGGGATCAAGTAACAGGTTCTGTTTATTATTTCAGAGAAAAGGGAAATAATTTTTACAAATTTGATTGAATTCATTAAAATGGAATTTAAGAGAAATGGCTGTGCGGTAATTTGGAGCTTTCTGGATAATGGGTTTCCAGTTAACGGATAACCTACCTATAAAGGAGCAATGGGCTGAGTCTGGCAAAATATGCTGCTAAAAAGGGGGGGGGGACTGAAAATTTGGGCAAAATCAATATTTTTAAGTAGAGTAATCCCTGTTTTAAATGAGAACTAATCCGAATAAAAGCAAATGTCATTCCAATATACCTCAATTCATGTAAATCTAATTGCTATTGAAATTGGTACATGTCTGACTCTGCACTGCTGTGTTTGACTCCTGAAAACATTCAGCAGTCTCCAGACCTCCTATAGTTGTTTCAGGAGTCAGAACCAGAGACCCTGATTGGGAAATACAAACACTGCTGTCAGTTGCGATTTACATTTACACCCGGTTTTAAAACCACTGGGAAACGTGCAATTAATGTGTTTCTCCATCCTGATCATGTTTTACATTGTCTATCGTCTGACTTATTCCTGCTGTAAGGTGTTACACATACATGTATTGCCTTTACTGGTATTGGACCTGTTATCCAGAATGCTCGGGACCTGGGGTCTTCCGGATAATGGATCTTTCCATAATATGGATCTTCATACCTTAAGGGGCCGATTCACTATGGGTCGAATATCGAGGGTTAATTAACCCTCGATATTCGACTAGGAACTAAAATTGTTCGACTTCGAATATCGAAGTCGAACGATTTAGCGCAAATCCTGCGATCGATCGATCAAAGGATTTTTCATTCGATCGAACAATTAAATCCTTCGAATCGAACGATTCGAAGGATTTTAATCCAACGATCGAAGGAAAATCCTTCGATCAAAAAATCCCAGGCAAGCCTATGGGGACCTTCCTCATAGGCTAACATTGACTTCGGTAGCTTTTAGCTGCCGAAGTAGGGGGTCGAAGTTTTTCTTAAAGAGACAGTACTTCGACTATCGAATGGTCGAATAGTCGAACGATTTTTAGTTCGAATCGTTCGATTTCCATAGTCGAAGGTCGAAGTAGCCCATTCGATGGTCGAAGTAGCCCAAAAAAACTTCGAAATTCGAAGTTTTTTTAATTCGAACCCTGTTTATATAATATAAAAATATCTGGAACGGTCCAATTCCTATGACGGACGAATGGCTAGTGTCAGAGGGTTGATATTTGTCACCCCCGCCCTCTATGACGCTATAACGCTATAAGGCCCAAGGCAGGATGGACTAAGGGTCTACTGTGGACAATGGTCAATAATATAGCTTATACTAGGCCATACAAACAAAAGATCATCACTCTGTTACTTAAATTCCAGAGTGTCTGTTGGGGCCCCTTACTGCTGAAGTGCGGCTCAGATTACTGGAAATACCACAATGGCCTTGGTTAGCCGATAGCTGATTGCGAGGCTGTGGACCGTTGGAGCTAGACACAGTATGTTACAACATTCCTTTGATAACATGTAAGACTAAGTAAATCATTTAGACATTAATTGTATAAGGAGGAGACAGACTATGTATGGTATTTCCGTGAAACCCTTGTCACAATTATTGTAAAAGCCTTCTGAAAGCTATATAATGCCTGGACCAAGAGGTGGGTCTTTGGTAAGTCCTTGGCTGACATTCTGTGTGTTACTCCAACAGCTTACCCAGACAAAACTGTTATGTTGTATTATGTAAGAATAAATTGCCTGACTATTACTAAAGGTTTTCCTTTACTGAGTTTTGTCTTACACGAGGTCAAAATGGTACTACTAAAAATACCATCAACCCTTCACTCGAATTTAGTGAATCGGCCCCTAAGTCTACTAGAAAATCAACCCAATAGGCTGGTTTTGCTTCCGATAAGTACAAGCTACTGTTTTATTATTACACAGAGAAATTGAATCATTTTTAAAAATTTGGATATAATATAGAGTTTTCTGGATAACGGGTTTCTAGATAAAAGATCCTATACCTGTATTTTGAACTGCATTGTGTCTGCGGCCGCCTTCCAGCAGACACGTTATCCTGTGTACGATGAATTCAACTGAATTACTTGGGTAACAGTGTCAGTACCTGCATCTCTGGGTCCATCAGTATCTTTCACTAATAAAACCCTGATGTGTTTCACAGTGAAAGGAAGTTACAGTAAAGGAACCCTTCCTATACTCATGTTAAAACTCCCTTTCCACCTGTATCCTCTTCCCTGGTTACCTGCTCAGTCCTATGTATAAAATCTTAGTATGTTACTCCCAGTATACATTCTTCTATCCATAGAGTTACTGGGACTTGTAGTTCAGTACAACATCTTCTATGCCTGATAACATATCTGATTAAAGGGGAAGTATGCCTGCTATTGAGAAATCGCTGTATGACTTGCAGTACCACAATTCAACAAACCCATTCCATAGGGATCAATGGGGTGATGTTGTGGCATTTAAGACCCAGACACTGTTAGCCAATCAGAACTGCAGGCTTGTTGATTCCATGCTACAAACACAGAAAGATTAGTGAAGTTGTGTTTTATTCGGTAATCCGAAATAAAAATCCGAATAAAAATATCCGTTAATCCTTTTTTGAGTGGGTTAAAATTTCTTAAATTTGTGTCTGCAGGTGATGTCATGCCAGCATGATGACATAGTGATGTAAGAATTGTGCAGTGGGGTAAACCAAGATCTGGGGGTCTCCAGTATTTGAGGATACAATTCTACACTGTAGACTGGGACTGGGGTGGCAAATTAGCAAACACAATGTTGTATTTTCCTGTTCATATGTACATGGGGGCCAAAGCCCAGAGGATATTGGCTGAGTAATGGGATTGTGGTTTGTTTGGTGGAGCTGCGTGTTTATCTGTTCCGTAATGGAAAAATCATGGAATTCTATTCCCGGCCAATACGCGGATCTCATACATTGTTAGGCAGGTGCTCCCAAGAGCAGCCACAAAATCTCTCTCTCATGGAACACACGGGCCAGGGTGGCCTCCTGATGGAATTAGGGGTCAAAGGGGAGAGGGAAAGTGCTGACCTCAAGGCGCAGCTGTGCACAGTGGTTGGACTGTAATTGATGGAAGTTTGTTGTTCCAGGGTGAACTGGAGGCGGAGTTGGGTGGGGGGGTGTCCCAGGCACTGAAGGAAGGCCGAGGCCCCACTCTAAGAGGAAGAATTACATTGTTCTGATATCTACAACCCTCTAGCCGGTGTAGAACTACAGCACCCACATCCCGTCCTGAAAAGCTCCACTAGTCTCCCTGTATGGGCAATTACCACTTGAAAAAGCAACTGCTAAAAAAATGGTTTGTATTGTAACACCATTTACCCTCAAATACATGGGTAAACATCAGACCCCTTTATTCCCCTGAGAAGGACCCTCTCAACCTGGAGAGTCCTGGAGCAGTGTCAATTGGTTCAACCTGAGATTTAGGGATAGGTGTATTTGATCTTCTAGTTACCCCTAAATGTTCAGGTAGGAGATCAATTGCAGTAAGAATTGGGGTGAACACTCATTGTCTTTCCTAATTCTTGTAACTATTGCTGTCATTGCTGTTTCTCTATAACCTTGTTATGAAATAAGGGGTCCCTGATCAAATCATGGCCAAAAATCCCTACAACCTCGGGAATAGAGCAAGACAGAGGCAGGGCAGGTTGGTCACAATGATATGTGAAGGTGCAATATGTACTCTCTGCTCTGCCTTCATATCTTTTGTTAAGCTATGAGAGATTTACATTGAAAATATCACTTGAGTTCGATCCTGGTGGAGCTTAGGTTGGTCAGTGAAAATTGCTATGAAAGCACTTTGGCTTAAGAAGACTTGCCCTAGCATTGGCTTATCTTCATCACATGGTCTCCTAAACCAGCTCAGGTTTCTCTGCAGCCCTTATACTTTCAGGTCTGGCACCTACATTCTTCTCTCCTTGTTTATATACACCCAGGGTGGTTGGGGGTCATCTGACATCCCAGTTCAAGAAGAAGGTTCATTTTTTCATACTCTAGGGCAGTATTTTTTCTATTTGGGTTCAATCCCTATTTTAAGTCAAATATTTGGTCAAGGCCTTCTTACCTCATAAGAAGTATATAGTCTCCATGGTATCATTACAAAAATTACTGGAGCAGCAGCTAAGAGTTCTCCTCAAATCTTTCCTTATTTGGAACATAAGCTGGACTTCCAAGAACACCAAATAAGCTTTCGGATAAAATATCACAATATCTAAGTGGTCTTCACATTGGGACCCCATCCAAAAATGTGGGACTATCTAAGAGGGGAAGACTACCAGTTTGGGAACCTCTACTTTAGGGTATCACAGGTTAGGTCAGTGGCACTGTACTCCTACATTAGGCAGGACTTCTTGGCCATTAAAGATTCATTATTAGTGATGGGTGAATCTGAACAGTTAGTAGCAGTTAGTAGAAAGTAGAAAATTTTCTGAAATGCATTGAAGTCTGTGGGTGACAATTTTTTTCACCCTTTGGAGTCTATGGGTGTCATTTTCACAATGAAACTTGGCAAAAAATTTCTCTCATCACTATTCCTTATATAATGTATATTTTCATAGGAGAGCTAGTGGAAATATATCTGGTTAAGGTGTAATTACATAGACAGATAACTTATATATCCTTCTAATAATATGGCCAATTGCCAATTACTGGTCTAAGTATCATGGGCCATTACCAATCTTAATGTTTAGATTCTTTATACATCTTTCATGATAAATATGTTTTAATAATAACAGCGTCTCCAAACATGGAAGTCATCATTCTTCTCTCAACCTTAACATGTAGGAAGGACGGGAGTATTCTCCTGCAGCAACCAACACGGACAATGGAGGGGGCAAGAAGAAACAGAAAGAGAAGGAGATGGATGAGCTGAAGAAGGAAGTGGACATGGTGAGATATATCTTGACATTATGAAATGTACAAATGTCTTCCAAAGTATATCACACATCTGTATAGTATAGAGTAGATTAACTTAAGGTATCCACTGCTCTAAAGGTCAACACCTTTTTATATAACTAAGCCAACTATGATGGTGTAAAAAGGTCAGCAGTGTCAGATTCATTATAACTGGTTCATGTCTTGTAATTGACCTATCTTTAATTTATACAGGAAGATCACAAGCTCTCCATGGAAGAGATTGGCCGAAAATATGGGACGGACCTTGCTAAGGTATGACATTGGTGTAAAGCACCTACTGAGTTAAATCAGGCCTGTGTGGAGAGATACACTTAGTAGGGCTCCACAGATCAACAGTTGTAGGCAGAAAGAGTGGGGAGCAGGACAAGGTAGTACAGGAGAAGGGCAAGATTGCTACAGGAGAGCAAGGGGGAGTCAGTAAGGCAAGAGGGACCATATTCTCTTTGACATTTTGTCTCATTTCAACCAACAGGGTTTGACAAATGCTAGTGCAGCAGAGATTCTGGCCCAAGATGGACCCAATGCTCTCACACCACCACCAACCACCCCGGAATGGGTGAAGTTTTGCAGGCAGCTCTTTGGCGGATTCTCCATTCTCTTATGGATTGGAGCCATTCTGTGCTTTCTGGCCTATGGCATTCAGATCGCCATGGAGGATGAGCCAATCAATGATAATGTAAGTCCAAGAAGATGTTTTAGAAGCTGCCAGCTGTCTCCTGGTAATTCCAAGCTTGTTTGAAGGCCTTATTGATCATCTAACCTAATGTCCAACTGTACACCCTGCCTGTCCCTTATATCTGTACAATAATGTGTCTCTTCTCAGCTGTACCTCGGAGTTGTCTTAGCTGCTGTTGTCATTGTCACTGGCTGCTTCTCTTATTACCAAGAGGCAAAAAGTTCCAAGATTATGGATTCCTTCAAGAACATGGTGCCACAGGTGAGAACCACCCATAGATTATCAAGCATCTCTACCACTTGGACAACAAAGTGTGTTAAGGCATATTCAATATAAGTTATATAAGCCCTAGTTATAAAATGAGTAAATCTCGCTTATTTTATGCAGCAAGCCTTGGTTATACGTGAAGGAGAGAAGCTCCAGATAAATGCAGAGCAGGTAGTGGTTGGGGATCTGGTGGAAATTAAAGGAGGAGATCGAATACCTGCAGACCTAAGAATAATTACAGCTCATGGGTGCAAGGTGAGTACTTTTAGCAAACTCTAGGTGTCTCCTAAATATAGGGCCACAGCCGGACTCCTTCTGTCCGAAACAGTTCTTAACAGGCCAGTGGGTTTCCATGGTTACACCACTCTCATAACGTGTTTCTTTGGCAGGTGGATAATTCCTCTCTCACAGGAGAGTCTGAACCCCAAACTCGCTCTCCTGAATTCACCCATGAAAACCCACTGGAGACCAGGAACATTTGCTTCTTCTCTACCAACTGTGTTGAAGGTGAGCATAAACAGAAGTCCCTTAGTAAAGGGAAAGTTGTATTAACATTAAATGGAAAGTTAAGATTGCCCTTAAATCCCTTTCATGATAGCCCAGCTTTACAATTGGGTTCAAAGCAAGCCTGTTGGGGGCTGGTGAGATTCTCATACACTTCTAAGACAAATAAGGAGGTCAGAGTTCTCCTCTGTGCAGAGAAGGGGATGTTATTTTGGCCCTGGGAGCTGTCACATAAGAATGTGAAATGTGGGAGCCTTTGTACTTGTGCTGATCAGAACGATGGGGGGTTTCAGATGTGGAGTAATTCATAGCCAGATAGGCATACATTCAGACCCTTGGGGGGAGGCAATGAAAGAACAAAGCCAATGTGTTAGAAGTGGCTGAATATTATTGTGGATTAACAGAAGCAGCAGTTGCCGGGAGTAATAAATTCACTATAGAATGCTGAGTTGGCTTAGTCCTTATCCTGCAGTCTGTACAGGGGGTCCCTGAAGTGGCAGCCAGGTGTCAGGGAGGCATAACCAACAGGCTTTTCTTTAAGGATTACTCAGGCTAAAATTAAAAAGTCCTGCCTTATGGACATGGGCTTTTCAGGCAGAACAGATATTGCCAAGAACTATAATTTATATAAAGTAATAATGTTCAATCTGCAGTATGGCAATGGGACTTTAATTGCTGCTATAGACACCATCTCTCCCTACTATACCTGCTATCCCACAGTCACACTCCCTTCCCAGAGACTATTATCCACTGTTACTATAGGCACCATCTCTCCCTACTATACCTGCTATACCACAGTCACACTCCCTTCCCAGAGACTATTATCCCACTGTTACTATAGGCAACATCTCTCCCTACTATACCTGCTATCCCACAGTCACACTCCCTTCCCAGAGACTATTATCCACTGTTACTATAAGCACCATCTCTCCCTACTATACCTGCTATCCCACAGTCACACTCCCTTCCCAGAGACTATTATCCCACTGTTACTATAGACACCATCTCTCCCTACTATACCTGCTATCCCACAGTCACACTCCCTTCCCAGAGACTATTATCCCACTGTTACTATAGGCACCATCTCTCCCTACTATACCTGCTATCCCACAGTCACACTCCCTTCCCAGAGACTATTATCCACTGTTACTATAGGCACCATCTCTCCCTACTATACCTGCTATACCACAGTCACACTCCCTTCCCAGAGACTATTATCCCACTGTTACTATAGGCAACATCTCTCCCTACTATACCTGCTATCCCACAGTCACACTCCCTTCCCAGAGACTATTATCCCACTGTTACTATAGACACCATCTCTCCCTACTATACCTGCTATCCCACAGTCACACTCCCTTCCCAGAGACTATTATCCACTGTTACTATAGGCACCATCTCTCCCTACTATACCTGCTATCCCACAGTCACACTCCCTTCCCAGAGACTATTATCCCACTGTTACTATAGACACCATCTCTCCCTACTATACCTGCTATCCCACAGTCACACTCCCTTCCCAGAGACTATTATCCCACTGTTACTATAGGCACCATCTCTCCCTACTATACCTGCTATCCCACAGTCACACTCCCTTCCCAGAGACTATTATCCCACTGTTACTATAGGCACCATCTCTCCCTACTATACCTGCTATCCCACAGTCACACTCCCTTCCCAGAGACTATTATCCCACTGTTACTATAGGCACCATCTCTCCCTACTATACCTGCTATCCCACAGTCACACTCCCTTCCCAGAGACTATTATCCACTGTTACTATAGGCACCATCTCTCCCTACTATACCTGCTATCCCACAGTCACACTCCCTTCCCAGAGACTATTATCCACTGTTACTATAAGCACCATCTCTCCCTACTATACCTGCTATCCCACAGTCACACTCCCTTCCCAGAGACTATTATCCACTGTTACTATAGGCACCATCTCTCCCTACTATACCTGCTATCCCACAGTCACACTCCCTTCCCAGAGACTATTATCCACTGTTACTATAAGCACCATCTCTCCCTACTATACCTGCTATCCCACAGTCACACTCCCTTCCCAGAGACTATTATCCACTGTTACTATAAGCACCATCTCTCCCTACTATACCTGCTATCACACAGTCACACTCCCTTCCCAGAGACTATTATCCCACTGTTACTATAGGCACCATCTCTCCCTACTATACCTGCTCCCACAGTCACACTCCCTTCCCAGAGACTATTATCCACTGTTACTATAGACACCATCTCTCCCTACTATACCTGCTATCCCACAGTCACACTCCCTTCCCAGAGACTATTATCCACTGTTACTATAGGCACCATCTCTCCCTACTATACCTGCTATCCCACAGTCACACTCCCTTCCCAGAGACTATTATCCACTGTTACTATAAGCACCATCTCTCCCTACTATACCTGCTATCCCACAGTCACACTCCCTTCCCAGAGACTATTATCCCACTGTTACTATAGGCACCATCTCTCCCTACTATACCTGCTATCCCACAGTCACACTCCCTTCCCAGAGACTATTATCCACTGTTACTATAGGCACCATCTCTCCCTACTATACCTGCTATACCACAGTCACACTCCCTTCCCAGAGACTATTATCCCACTGTTACTATAAGCACCATCTCTCCCTACTATACCTGCTATCCCACAGTCACACTCCCTTCCCAGAGACTATTATCCACTGTTACTATAGACACCATCTCTCCCTACTATACCTGCTATCCCACAGCCACACTCCCTTCCCAGAGACTATTATCTACTGTTACTATAGGCACCATCTCTCCCTACTATACCTGCTATCCCACAGTCACACTCCCTTCCCAGAGACTATTATCCACTGTTACTATAGACACCATCTCTCCCTACTATACCTGCTATCCCACAGTCACACTCCCAGAGACTATTACCCCACTGTTACTATAGGCACCATCTCTCCCTACTATACCTGCTATCCCACAGTCACACTCCCTTCCCAGAGACTATTATCCACTGTTACTATAGACACCATCTCTCCCTACTATACCTGCTATCCCACAGCCACACTCCCTTCCCAGAGACTATTATCTACTGTTACTATAGGCACCATCTCTCCCTACTATACCTGCTATCCCACAGTCACACTCCCTTCCCAGAGACTATTATCCACTGTTACTATAGACACCATCTCTCCCTACTATACCTGCTATCCCACAGTCACACTCCCAGAGACTATTACCCCACTGTTACTATAGGCACCATCTCTCCCTACTATACCTGCTATCCCAGTCACTCTCCCTTCCCAGAGACTATTATCCACTGTTACTATAGGCACCATCTCTCCCTACTATACCTGCTATCCCACAGTCACACTCCCTTCCCAGAGACTATTATCCCATTGTTACTATAGGCACCATCTCTCCCTACTATACCTGCTATCCCACAGTCACACTCCCTTCCCAGAGACTATTATCTCACTGTTACTATAGACAACATTTCTCCCTTCTTTTGATTGGTTTACAGGTACCGGCAGAGGAATTGTTATCGCTACAGGAGATCGTACTGTCATGGGGCGTATTGCCACTCTAGCTTCAGGCCTCGAAGTAGGCCGCACTCCTATTGCCATGGAGATTGAGCACTTCATCCACATTATAACTGGTGTGGCCGTGTTCCTTGGAGTCAGTTTTTTTATCCTTTCCCTTATTCTTGGCTACAGTTGGCTAGAAGCTGTGATCTTTCTCATTGGCATCATTGTGGCCAACGTGCCAGAGGGTCTTCTGGCAACAGTTACGGTATGGTTACATCAGCAATATATTCATTTCTGGGGGGACCAGGGTTGTCTTTACTTGTAATGGTGCCTGGAGAAAAACAGATTTAGTATGGGCCAGAGGACTTTCCAGCTTAAGGCCATTCAGTTGTAATTAAAATACCATTCCTAGCTCTTTCCATTCAACAACACCTGAATGGCTCCTGGATGAAAAACTATGAAATTAAGTGTTTCTGGGTCAATCTTGTCTATAGTTGTTATACATTACTGTATTGTCACATTTTTCCTGCCTATAACTGCAATTCTGTAATTCTTCACTTTGTGAGGAACCCAAGGTATCCATAGAGACATCTTTGGAGTATAGTTACTTGTTCTGAATTGATAGAACATATTGAATCATTTACAACAGTGCAATCCTACTTCTGTGGTACAGAGGCCCAGAATTTTTCTGGGCCTCTGCAGGCAGAGTATGACACACAGGGAGCATAGGGCAGGCAGAGTATGATACACACAGAGAGCATAGGGGAGGCAGAGTATGATACACACAGAGAGCATAGGGGAGGCAGAGTATGATACACACAGGGAGCATAGGGCAGGCAGAGTATGACACACACAGGGAGCATAGGGCAGGCAGAGTATGATACACACAGGGAGCATAGGGCAGGCAGAGTATGGCACACACAGAGAGCATAGGGCAGGCAGAGTATGATACACACAGGGAGCATAGGGCAGGCAGAGTATGACACACACAGGGAGCATAGCGCAGGCAGAGTATGATACACACAAGGAACATAGGGCAGGCAGAGTATGACACACACAGAGAGCATAGGACAGGCAGAGTATGGCAAAAACAGGGAGCATAGGGCAGGCAGAGTATGGCACACACAGGGAGCATAGGGCAGGCAGAGTATGGCACACACAGGGAGCATAGGGCAGGCAGAGTATGATACATACAGGGAGCATAGGGCAGGCAGAGTATGACACATACAGGGAGTATAGGGCAGGCCGAGTATGGCACACACAGGGAACATAGGGCAAGCAACGTAGAGCAGGAGACAGGAAAGCTATCAGGACAACTCCTCAGATGAACAGTTTATACTGTCGTACATACAGTGACACAGTGCTGGTGACCTTTGAGCAGTTTTATGAGGTGTGAACAGGTGAACAATGTGGGCAGTTTCAGTCCGAGTTGTGAACGGTACAGGGATTTAGGGTGTAAACAATAGAGGTGTTACAGGTCGGATGGAGCACTGCTCTACAACTTAACACTCTACTTTTCCTCATCCTTCTTCAAGGTGTGTCTAACTCTCACTGCCAAAAGAATGGCTCGCAAGAACTGCCTGGTGAAGAACCTGGAAGCCGTGGAGACACTTGGTTCCACCTCGACCATCTGCTCAGATAAGACCGGAACTCTAACACAGAATCGAATGACTGTAGCTCACATGTGGTTCGACAACCAGATCCATGAGGCTGACACCACCGAGGATCAGTCAGGTATGATGCTTCAAGGGTTTAATAAGATGGATGTGTGGGAGTTTCTATAGGGTGCTGCTTAAAATGTACCAAGGTCCACTGGCAAAATCATGTCCCACTAACAGGGTATCACTGAGAAGTCATGTTTGTAAGGTTCCAGTAGGCATCCTTGTAGCTCTCTATATATAACAAATGTGTCTTGATAAACTGTAACTGCAGTTAAAGGAACGTGGGTTGAACTAGAAAAGACACCATAAAGGTGAAGAGAGAAATTGGGATTTGTTATGGATCCCATAGCCTTTCATTTGTCTTATAACCCTTTTTAGCGTCAAGTCTTCTAGGTTTGGGCATTTTGCCCACTTAGACTCTTTTTGGTGTTTTAAAAAATATCTCTTATCATGAACAAGTAATAACTGCTACAACCTACTTTTTTATAGGTGCAACGTTTGACAAACGCTCCCCTACCTGGACTGCTTTGTCTCAGATCGCCGGCCTTTGTAACCGCGCAGTCTTCAAAGTGGGACAAGAAAAAGTGTCTGTGTCAAAGGTGAGCCACAGCTATGGCTACTTCTGGGACATTACAGACCATGTCTAATTGGGTCCACCAGACGTTTAAAGGAGAACTAAATCCTACAAATGCATATGTCTAAAAATACAATATTATTTTTACTGAACTCATGGCACCAGCCTAAAGTTTCAGCTTGTCAATAGCACCAATGATCCAGGACTTCGAACCTGTCACAGGGGGTCACCATCTTGGAAAGTGTCTGTGACACTCACATGCTCAGTGGGCTCTGATTGGCTGTTGAGAAGCTAAGCTTAGGGCTCGTCACTAATTATCCATCAGAAAATGAGGTTGGCTGTAATATAAGCTGATGCTACAGGTTTGCTGATTATTAAATTCTGATGCTAATTGCACTGGTTTCTGTGCTGCCATGTAGTAATTATGTGTATTAATTGCTAATCAGCCTTATATTGTGACATTTCTATTCTATGTATACTGTATATTGTGAGTGGGTCCCTAAGCTCAGTAAGTGACAGCAGCACAGAGCATGTGCAGTGAATCAGCAGAAAAGAAAATGGGGAGCTACTGGGGCATCTTTGGAGACACAGATCTTTACTGGTAAAGGGCTTTGGTTGCCTTGGGCTGGTACAGAAGCACAAAATATAATGTACAACATTTCTAGCTACTTCTTAAATTAAGCTTTACTTCTCCTTTAACTGTTGCAAATTTCCAGTTATATCTCCAAGAGTGGAAGCCACCATATTACTTTCCTCATCACCACAATGACGGTTAGAACTAGTGGTCAATACATTTCAGCAAGTGTAATAAATTTGATATTTTGGCAACTCTGGGGAATTTACAACTGCAAGTTGGCCTCAAAAACTAAGGTGGCCTCAAAATTAAATTGACCTCAAAAACTTAAGTTAAGGGTCTCGTGCTTCTTAAAATTCCATATAGTTGTGCTCAGTGCTGTTCAGTCCTTCCTGTCTCCTGTTCCTTTTGGGTGCAGGTGTGACCACCACCTCCCTGATAGCTCCAGGGCTCTCTCAATTGGTGTAGTCAACATCACCTTCAATTACAGGAATCTATGGAGTCTGAAATAAACTCACATGAAGTGCAGGTCTAACACCCTTAATTATGCACCAAACAGAGAGACACAGCTGGTGACGCCTCCGAATCGGCTCTTCTGAAATGCATTGAGTTGTCCTGTGGCTCGGTGAGGAAATTACGGGAGCGGAACCCCAAAGTGGCTGAAATCCCATTTAATTCTACAAACAAGTTCCAGGTAAGGTATCGTTGTTGAACTACCGCTCACCAGCGTGAGGTATACAACTATTCAGGCTAATCTGCAAGGGGGTTATCTAGTAAGAAGGCACAAAGTTATGGGGCTCCACCTTTTACTGCACCATATAAATTAATGACACGTTTTGCAATTCATTTGTTATTAAATGTAACAAAGATAGTGTCTGTCTTTCCTTTGCTATTTCTGAACTGCTGGTCATGACTGCATATCCACTGAAGTTATTGGCTCTACTTCAATCTATCATTTAATTCGTACAAGGCAATCATTTACAAATGAAGATGAGGTTTATTTGGAGATGAAGGCATTAATAGTAGGATGGCCAGTAGGAATATTCTCTTGTTCCTCTTCGCAGTTGTCTATTCACGAGCGGGAAGACAGCCCAGAGGGCCACCTCCTGGTGATGAAGGGGGCCCCAGAGAGAATCCTGGATCGCTGTTCCACCATTATGCTACACGGCCAAGAGCAGCCCTTGGATGAGGAGATGAAGGATGCCTTCCAGAATGCCTACTTCGAATTGGGGGGCCTGGGAGAGAGAGTTCTAGGTGGGTCAGAACAACGGGCACGTTAGGCCATCCAGGAGAATCCCTAGATCTCAGTTATACGTTACACCAGATCCTATTAATTACTAACTAACCATTACAGTCCATAGACACTTACCCATTATTCTGTGTTGCATGGTATCACTGAAAACACTTCTAGAAATAAGGAACAACATTAAATCTGAACCTAAATGTTGCAAAGTACCATGGTATATTGTCTGCCATATTGATTCGGGCTCTTGGTCCAAAGCAGCTTCCATTGTCACTAGGGTTTTCCTACTTGTACCCAGGGTTCTGCCATGTGTACCTACCGGCTGATAAGTTCCAACGTGGGTTCAAGTTTGACACGGACGAACCCAACTTCCCTATCACCAGCCTTTGCTTCATTGGCCTCATCTCCATGATCGATCCCCCCAGAGCAGCGGTGCCTGATGCCGTGGGAAAATGTCGCAGCGCAGGGATCAAGGTAAGTGGTTGTGGCTATTTGGCTGGCAGGAAGATAAGATCCACAAGTACTTATACCAATCACTTACTCAGATACAAAGATATGATTCTCTGTACTTTCTGCTCCAGGGCTGCTTTCCTTCCCATAGTCAAACAGGAACCTCCCCCAGATAAGTGAAAAACAAAATGTTCCCTCAGTACTTTCTCGGGTATAGACCAATGATTGATAGTGATTTTGCTCCTGGGCTGTTCTTTCTCTGTAGTCAAAAATGGGATGGGAATCCATTCTTCTCCAGTACTTTTCCATAGCAGAGATCTTATACATTATTTACCCTGCCCTATTGGGGACACTTAAGGAGAAGGAAAGGTTAAACTAAGTAAGCTTTATCAGAAAGGTCTATATAAATTCACCAGTAACCCCTCAAAGTAATGCTGCTCTGAGTCCTCTATTATAAGAAACACCACATTTCTTGTGTACTCATGGGCTTCTGTATCAGACTTCCTGTTTTCAGCTTAAACCTCCAGGGCTAGGGCTTGAGCATGCTCAGTTTGCTCCTCTCTCCCTCCTCCCCTCCCTGCTGTAATCTGAGCCCAGAGCTATGAGTGAGCAGGGAGAGACTCAGGCAGGAAGTGATGTCACACCAAAATAATATGGCAGCTACTATTACTTAACAAACAGAGAGCTTCTAGAGCTGTTTACTCAGGTATGATAAAGCATTCTGCAGAATAAATATAGTGTTATAGCTACTACTATTGTGGCTAATCTTTTGCCAATAAACTGCTTCTGGAGCTTTCCTTCTCCTTTAAATACTATTTACCAACATGGATACTTATTTGGGTGCAAGTTATAACTATTCATTCATTTTTGCACATAGTTCATTGCATATGTTTGTAAACTCTTCTCTGTAGACTTCGCAATGCTCTGTAGTGGTTTTTTTTTTGGAGCTGGCTCCCTCTAGTGGCTGACATGATAAAATTGCAAGTTGGCTTTTTAGAAGCCATTTATTTTCCTAAAATAGAAAGGGAGACTAAGTTATTATGGCCCTGTAAGTGAAACCATTTTACCAAATTCTTCTGAATTTCCATTCATTTATGGACAGAATAAAAATGTCAAAGCTCCATCTCCTGTACTACAGTTTATGTTGGCTGGAGGGTTAAAGACAATGCTCAAAGTTTTTCATTTAATTTTTGTTCAGAGTAACATTTTCTGTACTATATTTTAGCTGGGGGTTAAAGTAAATGTGCATTCTCTAATATATAATTGTTAAACTATTCTTTAACAGTTTAGCAATTATATATTAGTGAACAATGAGTAAAAAGTCGGTCAGGGGTTGTACATGTTGACTAATGGACCAATTAATTATTTTTTGTTCTCGTCCAGGTGATCATGGTTACTGGTGACCATCCAATCACTGCTAAGGCCATAGCCAAAGGTGTGGGTATCATCTCTGAAGGAAACGAGACGGTGGAGGATATAGCGGATCGGCTGAATATACCAGTCAACCAGGTGAACCCAGGGTAAGCAAGGATCTGTCTTGCCCAAGTATTAATGTTTGTGTGATGTCCTTAGATGAAAAGCTTCTTTTTCTGGTGCAACCAAATGTTGCTTGTGCTGTCTGTCTCCATAGCATTAGGCAGCTGGTAGCACCAAAAGAAGGTTGTTAGGGCAAAGAAGCATGCCCATAAAGCAACCAACTGAATACACTGGCATAAATGGACTCCTGTGTGTCTGTTTTAGGGAGGCAAAGGCTTGTGTGGTCCATGGTTCTGATCTGAAGGACATGACCTCTGAACAACTGGACAACCTCCTCAAGAACCACACGGAAATTGTTTTTGCTCGGACCTCCCCCCAGCAGAAGCTGATTATTGTTGAGGGCTGCCAGAGACAGGTAATGGCCAGTATCCAAACATGCCCCAATGCCCAATATAATGATTAGGTTTCTGCAGGAACATGTCCCTTAGAGAGGAATATATTGATACCATGTACAAGGATCTTGCTATACTATAATTCCTTAGGCACAGTCTACTTGGGTGGAATACTGGGCTCAATGGGCGATCTATAGCAGCAGTTACATATGGGGCTGCATTGCACAGTTACTATGTATCTATTACATTGCACTTTGTATTCCACATACTAAACCTTTGAGGATCAGCAACAGTGCTTAATACCTGTGCCCCCTTTTTGCATCTTGAGCCTATTGGAGGCTTGATAAGTGAGCCCAAAAGCCTTGACAAAGCTTTATTATTTATAAAGGCTATGAACTTTCTTCTCTCCTGCAGGGGGCAATTGTAGCAGTGACAGGAGATGGTGTCAATGACTCCCCAGCTCTAAAGAAAGCTGATATCGGGGTGGCTATGGGAATTGCAGGATCTGATGTATCCAAACAAGCAGCCGACATGATCCTATTGGACGATAACTTTGCTTCCATCGTGACGGGGGTAGAAGAAGGTCAGTAAATTCTAGATATTCCCCAGTATCACCATCTCTTCAGTCGGTGTCCAAATGTTAATTATTGATCTTTCTAACAGGCCGGCTTATATTCGACAACCTTAAGAAGTCCATAGCTTACACCCTGACCAGCAACATCCCTGAAATAACTCCATTTCTACTCTTCATAATTGCCAACATTCCGCTGCCACTGGGGACAGTTACCATCCTCTGTATTGATCTTGGAACTGACATGGTGAGCACTTCTGGGGACCACAATTTGCTAAGATTAGTAGGGGCTTATGGAAGATCTGTTTATCAATTTGTTTCAGTAGTTGTAGAATTGGGCCAACCATATCATTGTATCACAACCATATATTGCACAGTTCTGGGTTCTGTGGTATTTATCCATTAATTTCATCCATACTGACCTTTATAGAAGTCTTTGACTAGGTTTTTACCACCCTTTGACTATTTAAGTCGGGAGCAGCTGCACCCTACTCAGTTGCCAAATAAGCCCCTATCCACCCAACACCTTAAAGAACAGCCATCCCAGTAGTGGTTAATCACAAATAACAATGAGTCTTTTTTCCCCCCCAAACTAGGTGCCTGCCATCTCTCTAGCATACGAGGCAGCCGAGAGTGACATTATGAAAAGGCAGCCAAGGAACCCACGGACAGACAAGCTGGTCAACGAGCGTCTAATCAGCATGGCCTATGGGCAGATTGGTTAGTGCGGACACAGTCAGGCCCTTATCTACCTTATAGGCATCCAGTGACCAGAGACTGTCACCTCTTCAGTCTATAACGAACACTGCCGCAATGCTCATACACCTCAGCAACCGCTCCTCCTCTGCCTCGCCATTCTGCCAATCCCTACACTGGCTTCCGTTACCTTTCAGAATAAAATTCAAATTAATGACCCTGACATTCAAAGCACTTCATAACTCTGCCCCACCCTCCATCTCTGAATTCATCTCTAGATACTTACCCGACCACTTACTACGCTGCTCTACTGATCTGCTCCTCAACTTTTCTCTCATTACCTCCTCACATGCTCCCATACAAGACTTTGCAAGGGCTGCACCCTCCATGGGATTCTCTCCCACAGCCTGTCCAACTTTCTCCCAACCTTTCTGCTTTCAAAAGATCTTATAACGCACTTATTTAGAGAAGCCTACTCTCACTCTGCTTAAATACCAAATGCAATACCACATACGAACTACATCTCTCACCCACTTAATTCTGATCTTGCCCACTCCCACACCTTGTGTCTTATTCCCTTCCCTTTAGATTGTAAGCTCTTTTTGCACAGGGCCTTCCTTTTGTACCGGTATTGGTTATGAATACATTTACTTTACATTGCTGCAAAATATGTTGGCGCTATATAAATAAATGTTAATAATAATAATGGCCCATTGCCAGGGTGGCAGCTTAGGGAGGGCAGCCCTTGGGTGTCTATATGGTAAATTAAAATAAATCCCCCAGCCAGCCCATGCCAGCCAATCACAGGAGGATGCCCAAGTCAATCCCCTGGCTTCTTCTACACCCAGTCTGACAACCCTCCAATTGCTTTCTCAATCCACACTCCTATTTCCACTTAACTTTGACACTCGCCACTTCTGCAAGGCCTCAAGTTAGAAGAGGCTGCAGAGATATCTAGGGTTCTAGCTCCACCTCAAAAGATACTTGCCTCTTCTGCCTACCCCAAGTTCAGGCCCTGCCTCCAGCCCATCACCAGATACCTACAATATGGCAAAGTCCTGTTGCAAGGGAGGTGTACCTGCCCTGGATCTTCTACAACTGGTGCATGCACTATACTGGAGGACCGGCAAAGGAAGAGGGTGAACCAAAGTCTGGTACCATGGCTTTTGGTTCAGTCATGCTCATACATATGGCCAGTTTGTATGAGAAAAGTGCAACAAGCACCTGGAATAGCCTGGGCTGTTGGGACAACCTAGTAACTAAAAAACCTCACTTGCTCCAATTCTAGTAACACATGGCAACCAATCAGATATGCAATTGTACAAGACTAATCAACTACTTTTGTAATGTCACCATTGAGCATCAATGACGATACTAAGTGCGAGCATTTAAATGAAATTTTTTCACTGCATGTGATCTCATGTTTGGGGAAAGCAAAGCGACTGACTCCCATAATAGAATAAGCAGGCTCCTGAAATAGAAAACAAACAGGCCAATTTATTTTCAGGGTCTGCGTTACAAAGATGAATCGCTCTGCTTAGAAAGTCGAATGATTACTTTGCACAGCCGGATCAGGAGATATGGGCCGTACTCGGTTTTATGACTCCAGAAATACCCAGCTAGAGATCCGATTGTTCATTCCGATGGAAATGTACTGGGAAATAATGAAATGCAATTTATCTTCCTGCGAAGGGAATGATTAATAGAAACCTGGGAGTTAATTACACAGCCAATGTTCCATGCCTTACTTACTGTAAATATGGCATTAAGCTCACACAGGCAGGCATTGCCATGTCAGGTTGGATGATAATGGGCTAGAGGAGTAATGGAAATTACTGAATCCGACAATATTTACATCTCATAACAGAAACAAAAGCTGTGATGATTGTATAGCAAGGAACGGCAAGTTGGTTGAAAGAATTTCAGTGCATATAGAACCTTTATCTCAGCTGGCAGGGGGGCACTGTTGGCTGTGATTAGCTACAGGTTGGTTCTAGTCCTGCCCATGTAACAGTTGGCCATACATGAACACATATTCTAATTTTCCTCTTTCCTTATATCATCATCATCATCATCTCTGTTCTTCAGGTATGATCCAAGCCTTGGGTGGGTTCTTCACCTATTTTGTAATCCTGGCGGAGAATGGATTCCTGCCCTACAGCTTGCTGGGAATCCGCTTGGACTGGGATGATCGGTCCAATAATGATGTGGAAGACAGTTATGGGCAGGAGTGGGTAAGCTAGGCATATCCAATTGGGGGGGGGGGGGAGAGATTACTCTTGTTAAGTGTAACTATCAGAAGGCTAGGTATTCTAGTGGGTTTTGCCTATTGAAATGCATAGGACAAGAATAATGAAGATGTAGGAAGGCTTAGCCTCCCAAAAATAGGCCAACAGCTATAGATTCATTAATAAATATTAATAAGTTCTCTCTTTTATTATTAGTCTCCTCAAACAAAAATGTCTCCCTCCTTCCCTGAGAAACACTATGCTATCTCTTCTACAGGACTAACTAAGCTACTATATAGCCGAGGCAGAAGATAGGTCACACCTTGGATATTATGAACAGTTGGTTACCTGTTTTGGTTTTTTTTTTTTTGCCTAGACCTATGAACAGCGCAAAGTGGTGGAGTTCACATGCCATACTGCATTCTTTGCTAGTATTGTGGTGGTGCAATGGGCTGATCTAATCATCTGTAAAACCCGAAGAAACTCTGTGTTCCAGCAGGGAATGAAGTAAGCAACTAAGAAACAAACAATGACAGGTTCAATGCATTACGTGTCCTGCAGTGTTTTTACTCTGATTCTATCATTATGTTTCCATCAGGAATAAGATTCTCATCTTTGGTCTCCTTGAAGAGACGGCTCTGGCTGCCTTCTTGTCATACTGCCCTGGAATGGATGTGGCTCTGAGAATGTATCCTCTCAAGTGAGTAATTGATAGACCTAGAACTTTCACTCTAAAATGGATTTTTAACAGACCTTAAACTTTTATTTTGTTCTGGACTTGACACTGGGCTTAGAATGTTCTCTTTCAAAAGAGTTATTCATAGACCTATAACTTCCTATTTTACTGTCCTGGATTGGATGTGGCTTTAAAACGTATCATCCCAAGTGGTGTACTCATAATCCTATAACTTCTTGGCATACTGTTTTGAAATGGATGTGGATCTGAGAATATATCATTTCAAGTGATGTACTCATAGATCTGGAACACTGTCCTAGAATAGATGTGGATATGAGAAATTTCCCTTAAATGATTTATTGAAAGACCTAAAACGTCCTCTTCTTCTCAAATGGAGGAGGCTCTGAGAATGTATCCACTACCAAACTTTCCTGGAATGAATGCGGCTTTAAGGATATATCCACTTTAGTGAAATATTGGTAGACCTAGAGCTTCCTATCATTCTGTCCTGGAATGGGTGTGTTTTATCTAAAATAAGTTATTGATATACCTAGAATCCCCTATGACATTGTCCTGGAATAGATGTAGCTCTGAGGATTCTTTCTCTCAAGTGAGTCAATGACAGACCTAGGACTTTCTAAATGGGTAATATGAACAGAGACATACAGTAGGATATCATCTTTGTGTATGTGGAAGCACCATTTTTTATCATAATCCTGAGTTTGGTGTTAGGACTCATGGAGAACTCTCCATTGTACCAAGCCTCACACAAGCCAACACTGGGGAAAACTATATACACTGAAAGTTAACCAGCTATAAAAGCAGTCAAAAAATATGTTAGACAATCTCATTATTAAAGAATGTGAAAAATATACCAGCAGTTCTTGAGTTCGATTTCACAGCATTTCACACATAGACCACCGGCCTCCAGACGAAACATTTCGGAGATTGCTTTTATCTCTGCAGGTTATATAGCAGCTATTTTACTCCATTACACCAGATGGAGCCCAAACCATAATAAGTGAATGATCTTTAACCGTCAGCTGCTTTAGCCGGCAGCTGTGGCATAAACCTGTTGAATATAAGCGAGTTTGCAATTTAAGTTCTCTGAATTAAAGTAAATAGTGTTTTTCTAGAAATACTCTTCTAAACAATAATCTTTTGATGATAGTCTTCTATTATTGGGCTTGAAGACATCCAGTGTCTCGCTTGTTTGTATTTTTGAGAAGGGGATGAAAGGCTGGGAATGATACAGCGCAAGCAAAATACAAGCAGGATAGTTACATAGTTACATAGTTACATAGTTAAATCCAGGTTGAAAAAGTCCATCAAGTTCAACACCTCCAAATGAAAACCCAGCATCCATACACACACCCCTCCCTACTTTCACATAAATGATATATACCCATATCTATACTAACTATAGCATTTAGTATCACAGTAGCCTTTGATATTATGTCTGTCCAATAAATCATCCAAGCCATTCTTATAGTCATTAACTGAATCAGCATCACAACATCACCCAGCAGTGCATTCCACAGCCTCACTGTAAAGAACCACCTATGTTGCTTCAAACGCATCTGATGGCGCATCAGTTGTCTTATCTTCCTTAGGCAGTCATGAAATGGGTAACCCAAATGGGCCAGAACCTGTAAAATATACAAACTAGAAATGGAAGATAGACATGAGATAGACATAGGGCTCCCCTGAGCATAAAGGAAGATGAGCATAATTAAAAGTTAAATCTCAGGTAGTTTGGGTATTTGGGCCAAGAACAGTTAAAACTTTGAAGCCAGTGGATAAGACAGCCTGAGATAGACATGGAGCATTCATACTGTATTCACAGTCAGCTAGAGAATGGGTAGCCAAGATGGGACAGAAACCTCTAAGCCCTCTAAACCTCTGAACAACCAAAAAATGACTGCTTCTTCATTTTGTTTTGATCAGCTAAGGATCCTGTTTTTACCCCCTACAGGGTGACCTGGTGGTTCTGTGCGTTCCCCTACAGTCTGCTGATATTTTTGTATGATGAAGTGAGGAAGCTGATCTTGAGACGTGATCCAGGCGGTAAGATATTAAAAACAACACTACAAACAGGACATACCTTCTCAGGAGGCCATACTAATTCCATAGGTCAATTTTCCCCCATCGTCAGGGCTCTGTCTGGAACAATGATCAATGCTGATGTTCTCCATTGACTTCATGTGCTGCTTGCAGTGTTCAGGAGCAAGTTTCTCTGATGAAACTTTATCTTGAACTCTGTAGGATGTGCCTATGAGATAGATAAGTATTACCATGCCCTTCTAAACATGCCCAACCACTACCATTCTAATGCTTATCATCTAGATTGCTCCTTTACCAGAGCAAGCTTCATTCAGTAGGAAGACAGAAATTATTTTAGTCACCCACCATTCACAGACACTGGATTATAATGAACTATAATGAACAAACCATTAACCTAATCATTATCCTTAATTCACAGGCTGGGTGGAGAAGGAGACCTACTACTGAGGAGCCTGTGCCGAATGAAGTTGGCTTGGGGAAGCGAACATGTTTTGTCGATAATTCTGCTTTGGGGTACTCACATAGGGTTGAATTTTAAAGGAGGGTTAATGGGAGGGCAAGAAAACCTGTCCCAGTGAGTTGAGGAACCTTCTCTATCAATTCTTTCATTATTCGGAGCAGGACGAGTTATTCAACATAACGATTTTCATGTTGATCTGCCAAGCCAAGAATTATGGAAGCCCCTCCTGAACTAACCATAGCATGGGTTGAAATGAAGATGTTCTTCCAGTGACCATAATGTCTTCTAACATATCCATGAATAATCTACTACGCCAGCCTTTATTCTCACCACTCCTTGCCATGCGTCCTTCTTGTACAGTGACTCTTGCCTCGCTGTTTTTATCAAGCCACAGAGTTATATATACAACAAACAATAAACATATACGCATTAAATTTTAAAGATACGCTTGCCTTCTTTGCTTTTTTTCCTTATGGGGATATTGGAAAAGGAACCCAAAATAATACATATCATATTAAACTTTAACATTAAGTAGAAAAGAAGAAATTGTGGTAAAAAAGAGAAGTGGAAAGGCAACACAGAGGAAACCAAAAGGGAGAGCATGAGAGAGAAGAAGAGAAAAGAGGTTAGAGAGCAGATAATCAAATGGGGATCAGATACACAGAAGAGGGACATGTAATGTAAAGCTAAACAGAACTTAAGGTGACCCATCTGCAACTCTATGGAGCTCTATTGAATGGAATGTGCTTTCACTGTTGGTTACAGTGATCTAGTAGGTATAGAACATTGTTAATATAGGAGAGAACACTGTAATCCTGGGTGGGTATGTTGTTGAAACAAGTTAATATTTTGTATTGGTCTAGTAACCCATAGCAAGCCTTCTAACTTGCTCATTTCAGCAGAACGGAATGGCTGGGTGGTCTTCTGTAGACCAAAGCAAACTCAGTCCTGTCTAATTTTGGCCAGTTTCCAGACATATAAATTGAGAATATTCTACATTTTATATATTTGTTTCTAACATATGTACAATAGGGCCATTTGGTTTTAAGGTTAAGGAGCTTAGAATGTTTTTCAGGGTCCTGGGCTTATATATCCACACCTCTCTCTCTCTGTGAACTTCATCTCCCCACCTCTGCAGCTATTAATACCCAGAACTGGGTGCCAGATGAAGAATCTATCTCTCGATGTAATGAAGTATCAAAGCTGCTGGCTGTGGATAAAGTGTGCTCCATACCAAGAGCGTATCACTCACCCACATGTAGATGGCTCCTCATATTCTTGCAAAACTGTGGCCTTCAGTGAACCTAACCTGGCTTATGCCAACTGTACTGTATCTGCCCAGAGCCAAAACCTGAGTGAATCTCTTATAAACTTGCTCAGGGACAGCAAGGGACTCAGGCTTGACCCCCATCATGGAAAATGAAAGTAAATGTCACTAATATGTCAACTTCCACCTGCATGTGTGGATGGGTCTAGTCCAGAGATTCAAACATGCATTGGATAGATGGATAGATAAATTTTATATGGACCTCAATACTATAGTGCTGCAAATGGAAAAGAATGGTTTGAATCAGTGAGAAGTGTTCCAAAAGGTGCTACTATGGTAAATAACAGAGTGGCTGCATTTAAGTCTGTACTCTAAAAGGTAATTATGAACTATAACATACCAGAAGTATTAATATAGGTACTTGAACTGTGACTATGTGAAGCCCACACTGATCAGGTCCTACTCTTTAAGTGTTGCAGGCCCTACCATAAAATGGTGATCTCATGAACCCTTGGCATGGTCCCCCACTGGTGCCCAATTCTGGCCATATGCCTTGCTTCACTGATGACCAAGCTGCACAGCTGTAGTCCATACCACTTGTGATTACTGGCCAAGTATTGCACTGTTCATTTCCTTGCAACCTGCTGGATGATGTAAGGGTTAGCAGAGAGAGAGAGAGAGATCTTATGATGGCCATAAATGAGCGTACTTGGTGAGACTTTTCTCAGAGGTTGAATCAGCAGATAAGATAGGAAAGAGCATTTTCAACGACATTCTAATTCCTACAGTTCCAGTCATTGAGGCTGTTGGTCCAACCTAACAGAACAATAGAATGTGGTCAAGTACATGTATGAGCAGTCATGTGGTATCACTGGAAGGTCCATCAATGTCCTTCAAAGCAACTTTTAGTTTACTCCTCCCCTATGCCTCCCATGCTATTTAAGCCCCCCAAATGACACTATTGTACTGAGGGGAAGGACATGAGGTGCTGCATGTACTATTATGCTCACTGATTGCCTCCTACTCCTGTTCCTCAATTGGCTTCAATGCACCATCCACCACAGGCTTTGCACCTACCTGATCGCTCAGGTCACAGTCAGACTTACATACACCACGTGTATACAAACCAAAGGGGGCACTGCCAACATGGAAAAAGCAGACTCCCTAGCAGAATTAAGAGCAGTTATTCAGGCAGTTAAGAAGGCTAAGAATCCGGATAAATTACCCAAATGCAGGAGCTGTAGACACTCCCTGAGAAAGTCTGAAAGTACATACTGCTCCGACTGTAAACCTAATGCAAAGAAATCAGAGACACTGGGAACACCCATAATGTGCGCTCAGCCTATGCCATCACAAACAGCAGAGGGCTCTAATGCTACACCCAGTGCTGAAGAGAGGAGAAATTCACCTGGGCCAAATTTGCCAGCACCGACCACACCAACCACACCTCAGATACAGCAGAACCTTCTACCTATACACCATGGCATCAGCCAGCACCAAATCCCCCAGCTCCAGTACCACCTCAATTTGGGGAATTCCTGCAATGGATCATGAATACGATCCAACCACAACCCTCAACATCCACAGCAACTACGCTAATGGGCAAAAGAACAAAAAATGTAAAGCCCCAGCAACACTAGACTCTTTGCCAGAGTCTGAAGACAGGTTGGTGTCAGACTCAGAGAAAGAGGAGACCCCTCCTCGTGAGAAGGAACACTCAGATCACAATTCCTCAGATATGGAGTCAGAGGAGGAACAGTCAGCTACCTCTAACCCTGAGACTTCTAATAGACAGCCAGATACTGGGCACAGGAACTGACTCAAAACCCTCCTTTCTCAAGACAAGAGTTAGAGGATGAGGTAGACAAACTGATGTCGGCATTTACCTTTCTAGCGGACACTGCTATGGAAATTACCAAGATGGCAGCCAAGGCCACAGCAAACGCAGTAGTCACAAGACACTCCTGCAACACCAATCGGTCAGAGTACAGTCCAACAATGCCACAGCAGTTGCATATGTCAACAAACAGGGAGGCACATGCAGCAAGCTAGCCATGCAAGAGGTTACCAGAATCCTAACATGGGCAGAATAGACGGTAATCAATCTTTCAGCGGTGTCATACCATGGGTACAGAACTGGGAGGCAGACTATCTGAGCAGAACAACGATCGATCAGGGGGAATGGTCACTAAACGACGAGGTGTTCCAACAGTTAGTACTCAGATGGGGAACCCCAGAGGTCGACATGCTAGCCTCAAGACACAATACCAAACTTCCAGTTTACTGTGCCAGGACAAGGGACCCAGGAGCAGCATACCTGGACGCCCTAGTCATCCCATGGGACTTCACATTCGTGTACGCCTTTCCACCTCTACCAATCCTACCCAGGATAATCAGAAAAATAAAGCACAGCAGCACCACAACAATACTCATAGCACCCAACTGGACAAACTGAGTATGGTACACGGATTTGATTCAGCTATCTGTATCCAAACCTTGGTGATTACCTCTCCGACCAGACCTGCTCACTCAGGGACCTCTCAAGCTCCCCAACTTACCACTCCTGTCTTTAACGGCATGACTTTTGAGACCAGGGGTGGTCCCAGCAGGGGTACTCTCAGAAGACCATAGATATACTTCTACAAGCAAGAAAACAGTCCATATCGAAAGTGTACTACAAGGTGTTGAGAACATTCTTGGTGTGATGCCAACAACACGATCTTTATTGGGAGGGGGAATCCCTCTATGCCATAATCGAATTCCTCGCAGACAGATACCATAAAGGTCTAGCCTTACGTACACTCAAGACACAAGTGTCAGCACTTTCTGCCTTAACACACACACTTTATGCAGAGAGAACAGAAGTGCAACAATTTTTTAAAGGTGTGGCGGGGGCACATCCATCAATAAAACAACCTCTTCCAACCTGGGACCTACCGCTAGTCCTCAATGCCCTACAAAAAGCCCCATTCGAGCCCTTGGAGTCATGTGATCTTAAGTGGTTATCACTGAAAGTTAAATTTTTTAGCCATCACATTGGCTAAGAGAGTATCTGAGTTAGAAGCGTTCTCCTGCAAGGAACCATGGACTTCTATTCATGCAGACAAGGCAGTCCTGAGAACTATACCAGGTTTTTTGCCTAAAGTAGTATCCGAGTTCCACATTAACCAGGACATTATTCTTCCATCTTTTTGTCCACAACCAACACATGAACGAGAAAAAACACTTCACACATTAAATGCAGTAAGAGCATTGCGCATTTATTTGAAAAGATCCTTGGCATACAGAAGATCTGACAGCTTGTTTATTTCTTATGCTAGGACACACAAGGGACTAGCTGTCTCAAAGAGAACAATTACTCATTGGTTAGTAGAGACAATTAACGTAGCACATGATTTTCAGCAAAAACTCAGACCTTTTGCAGTTAAAGCCCATTCCTCAAGAGCACAGAATATATCATGGGCACTTCAGAATATGGCAACAGCAGAACAGATCTGCAAAGAAGCCACCTGGGCTTCACCAAACACTTTTATAAAGTTTTATAAGTTAGATCTTTTTGCTTCACAACTAGCCGCGTTTGGCAGAAAAGTTTTACAGGCTGCAGTAGCACAGTGAATAGGCAAATTAAGCTATGCAGTCTACAGTTATACCCACCCTAATAGAGGGGCAGCTTTTGGACGTCCCACAACGTCTGCAGTGACAGAAGGGCCGACTAGAGAAAATGGGGTTTTATACTTACCGTAAAAACCTTTTCTAGTAGACCCAAACTGATTTTGGTATGGGTAACGGACTTCTTTCTCGCTATCTACTCTATCTGTTGTCTCTTGGTCTTCTTTCTGACTATACTGTCTCCACTGACTGAGCTTTACAAAAGAACTGAGGAGGAATGGTGGAGCCAGCCTATATATAAGAGAGGAGGGGCCAGGAGTCAACAAGTTTATTCTGTCTATGTTACTATGTATACTTATAAGCAGCTATCCTTCATGTATAAAACCATTTCAATAAAGTTGATAATATCTCTACAACTCCATCATTTGCACTCCTTTAGTACTACAGCACATTTTTAAGTTGCACCAGTGAGTTGGTAATTTTAGATGTTTCTCCTGAGATAAGATGCTTCATGGTCACCCAAAGCTTAAGAGCAAAATCTAGGCCTGGGTGTCTTTGGAGTAGCAGGCTTGGCATCAGATTCTGCAGGGTCAGTGAACCAAGGCAGCTTACCTCATGTTACCCTTGTTACGCCTGCCAAGTGTTGGTTTTAAATATGTCATCGGGAACGGGTTTAGGAAAGAGGCCACATCCATGAAAACAGGCCGACTTTCATTCTTTTTCTTCGTGTCTCATATCAATGACCCAGACCCTCCCATCCTATTTCTTTGGCACCAATAAAATCTTCCAGGTCAGAAGAAGCCAAAGTTATTCATGAAGTCAAATAATTAGCACGTTGCACGGCTCTGAGCGTAGAAAGAAATCAGCGGCAGGCATTAAAGCAAACTACTCTCTTGCATAAATTTGCAAATATGGGCTGTTGGGCCTACATGATTTTTTTTTCTTTCTAATTGTGTTGAAGTGCTAAGCAGGGTAAGAAGATACAATTTGTATCTTATAAATAAAGACTCTAGGATCAGCAGAAAGAGCTGGAATTCTGTCAGGAGCTGTCATCCAGAAAACATTTCACACTTTTTAAAATAACAGCAGCTGTTGCAGCCAAAACTGCATATATGCTCATAATTATACTGTAATACAGGGCCCGGGATGATGTATTGGTGTGCTAAGAGACACTTGCAGACAGGTCTTACATTGAGGGTTTTTCGAAATTTTCAATACACGGCTAGAACTAGATTCCTTCCTTGGGGAATGTCTGTTGCTGCTGCTACACATGAATAATGCTGATTGTACCAGAAGACACAAGCCATGTTAGGCTTAGCTGATCCATTTGGGCAACACTGCATAAGAAAAAGTTAAATGATTTTTATGGTGTACAACCTACAAGTATTCTTGGGTGGTCTACAGAATTCACTAAAGCATCTGAGATACATTATATTCAGCAGATGCTTCAGCAAAGACAGTTTCAGCTACACTTCTCAACCTATTAAGATAAATATGTCTGCTCAAGCTAATGAGTAGTGTTCTTACTTTTGCCCTGATTTTCACTCAATGGTAGTTGGGACATTCTGGGCATTACAACTGTCTAATGGCCATAGGTTGGATACCATAATGTCTTAGGCCCTACTTCCACTATAGTCAAACTATTCTGAGGCATTCAGGGAGCTGCAACAGCTTAATGGCCATAGGCTGAGGGCACCACAAAGTCTTGACGTAGGCCCTACCACCACTAACGGTTCAAACTATTCTATTTATCCAAATATTGTCTAATCGCACAGGGGATTTTCAACTACTGTTGCTGTCCAATGGGAAACTGGAGATCATTATGCCCAACTTGTAATGTCAACCAACGAAGAGCAACCATTCAGGAGCACACGCTAAACCTACTCTCCTTACAAACTTGTAAAAAAGGAAAGGATATAGGGGAAAGGGAAAATAGCAAATTTTCCAATTTGGAGGGACAGCCACTTGCAAAGTATCAGAGTGCACAAGTCTAGCAGGACATTGACCAGATTGATTCATACTTTAATTGATCAATCTGCCAGTGTAAGATGATATTTAGTGCTCTTTTTTTCCCTAGACCAACATATCCTTTGAAGGGCCATCTCCTATATTCTTCAAGTCATCAAATGGACCCAGAGAAGGCAGGTGTCTAACAGCCCTATATACATTATATATTAATAATAGTAATATTAATAGTAAATATTAACTGATATTATGTAATTAACCAACAAAAGTAAAGGGCTTCTAATGGAGAGGTTGCATGCACAATCTCAAAGCACAAGTATTCTTTAGTCATGTTGTACAAGTAAATGAAAATCATTTTTATGAAAATTCCCCATGATCAGCTCCTTCTAGTCTACTGGGGCCAAAAGAGTGAATCCTTTCCTGCTGGTCATCTTTTTGGCCCACAAAAAAAACACTATCAAATATATATTTTGTCAGTTTGATGCGGAGAAGAGGAATTTGGAAATATTTATGTTTATAACTAAATGTAGAATGTATGGGATGATGTGGTTGGTGTGGCCGAAACATGGCTGAATGAGTCGCATGACTGGGCAGTAAATATCAGTGGCTATACTTTGATTCGGAGGGACAGAGGCAATAGAAAAGGAGGAGGGGTATGAATGTTTGTTAGGCAGGATTTAAAAGCTTTTATAAAGGAGGAGGTTATGTTAGAAAATCAAGGGGCAGGAGTCGTATGGGTGGAGTTCTTCACCAATTGTAAAGAGTCCAGCAAATGAATTGTAGGAGCCGCTATATACTCCCTAATGTAAGTGACGAGGAGGAGGCGAAGCTCCTGATACAAATAGAAAAGACTGCTAGTTTAGGTAAAGTAATGATAATGGGGGATTTCGATTACCCAGATATTGACTGGAGCAACAGTACTGCTAGATCAGTTAATGGGAACAAGTTTATAAATCTGTTACATGACAATTTTATGGCACAGGTTGTTGAGGAGCCAACCAGAAAAAATGCTATTCAGGATCTAGTGATCTCTAATGACCCAATACTTATAGCAAATGTGCAAGTCATTTAATGTCTGGTGCAAAACACAAATATACACTGGGGCAACAAAAACTATGAATTTCAGAAAAGCTAATTTTAGTGTCTTGAGGGCTGCCCTACAGAGTATTGATTGGGGCATTAAGTTTTCAGCTTAAACACAGAACAGAAATGTTGTCATTTAAAATGATATAAAATAATTTCTGTTCTCAATTTATTCCCTTAATTTATACTTAAGGAGTAAATGTAGAAGCTCTAGGAATCACCCTATGTGGCTTAATATAGAAATAAAGAAGTTAATAGGAAGGAAGAGAAAGGCATTTAAAAACTACAAGTCTGTTGGGACAGAAGCTGCATTTAATGAATATAAACAAAATAATAAATGTAAATCAGCAATCCGGAAGGCAAAGAAAGGAAATGAAGAGTTAAATGCCGCAGAGGCTAAGACTAACCCCAAAAAGTTTTTTAAGTACAGTATATTAATAGCAAAAAGATGCGGGTTGAGAGTGTTGCTCCATTAAATAATGGTACCAGTATGGTTGTAACAGAAAAGGCAAATGTGCTAAATCAGTTATTTTCTTTAGTGTATACAATAGAGGAGTCCCAGGCTCACTTTATAGCTGCACTGATGGCTCAGCTCATTCTAGTCAGTTGATGACTCAGGATATGATTTATAAAGCTTTATGAATGTAAACAAGGCTCCAGGGCCTGATGGCATACACCCCTGGGTTCTAAGAGAGCTTAGTTCAGTTTTAGACCTGCCCCTATTTCTGATTTTCTCAGATTCACTTTCATCTGGTATGGTTATGGCTATGGATTGGAAAAAAGCTGATGTCATTCCAATGTTTAAAAAGGGATTACAATCTCAGCCTGGCAATTATAGGCCAGTAAATTTGACATCTGTGTTGGACAAATTATTTGAAGGCTTGTTAAGGGATCACATTCAAAATATTGTCCTAGTGAATGGCATTATGAGCAACAATCAGCATGGCTTTATGAAGGATAGGTCATGTCAGACAAATTTGATTGCTTTTTATGATGTGGTAAGTAAGATGCTGGACAGTGGGGGAGGCAGTAGATGTGATCTATTTGGATTTTGCCAAAGCGTTTGATACTGTGCCCCACAAACGACTGCTTTCTAAACTAAGGTCTGTTGGGCTTAATGAAGTCGTTTGCACGTGGATAGGAAACTGGCTACAGGATCAGGTACAGAGGGTGGTTGTTAATGGGACATTCTCTACTTGGAGTAAGGTTCTTAGTGGGGTCCCCCAGGGCTTAGTATTGGGTCCACTTTTATTTAACTTGTTCATTAATGACTTAGGGGAGGGTATTTTAAGTAATGTATCAGTGTTTGCAGATGACACAAAACTATCAGCCCAATTAATTCCATCCAGGATGTGGCACTTGCAACAGGATCTTGACAAACTGCCAATCTGGGCAGCTAAGTGGCAAATGAGATTCAATGTTGATAAATGTAAAGGGCAAATAAGGTCTTGAGCTGTATTAAAAAGGACATTGGAAGCGGTCATTCTTCCACTGTATAGAGCACTGATAAGGCCCCATCTACAATATACCGTACAGTTTTGGTCTCCATCACTCAAACAAGACATTATTGTATTAGAGAGGGTACAGAGAAGGGCAACTAAGCTGGTAAAAGCTACGGAAAATCTTAGCTATGAGGAAAGACTGGCCAAATTGGCCAACACGCTGGAGAAGAGGCACTTAAGGGGTGATATGATAACTATGTATAAATATATAAGGGGATCATATAATAATCTCTCTAATGCTTTATTTACCAGTAGGCCTTTCCATCTTAGATTTCCATCTTTCCAGCTTTCCATCTTAGATTAGAAGAAAAGAGGTTCTGCTTAAATATTCGGAAGGGTTTTTATTACAGTGAGAGCTGTGAAGATGTGGAATTGTCTCCCTGAATCAGTGGTACAGGCTGATACATTAGATAGGTATAAGAAGGGGTTGGATGGTGTTTAGCAAGTGAGGGAATACAGGGATATGGGAGATAGCTCATAGTACAAGTTGATCCAGGGACTGGTCCTATTGCCACGTTGGAGTCAGGAAGGAATTTTTTCCCTCTCTGAGGCAAATTGGAGAGGCTTCAGATGGGGTTTTTTGCCTTCCTCTGGATCAACTGGCAGTTAGGCAGGTTAAAAAACAGTTAAAAGGTTGAACTTGATGGACGTGTGTCTTTTTTCAGCCTAACTTACTATGTAAACTACTATGTAGAATTAGCTGAGATCGGGTTTTTGGAGCAATATAGGCAATATGGCTGGAACTAGAGGTAGGCAACAGAAGCATATGCCTAAAGGGACAGGATATATGCAAAGAATAATATTGTTGTGCATTTCCACTTCTACTGCGTTCAACTCACCCTCATCTATCCAGACTGGTTAGCTTACTCAATGTTAATGAAAGAACCAGTAGAAGCAGGTGGCCGGGAAACCACCTTGCCCTGGGCACCAGTATTAATTGGTCTCTGATACTGACAGTAGAGCAAGATGGTGACAGAAAGGCAACATGAGGATTGTAGAGCAAGAAGATGACAGTAGGGCAAGAGTCCAAATACAATTTTTCTTCGGCAAACCACTTACTTCTTTCTGGGTGCATCCACTCCCAAGCTGCCTCCAAGTCAGCCAAATTCCTTATCTTGAATAACAGGATATGAAGCATACCATCCTCAGGCATTGCCTTTAAAACATTTTATTTCAGCGGAAAATTCACACACAAGCTTTCGGGGGAAAACCCCTTCCTCAGGTGCATTACACACAAAGTGAACCTCATGCTTTAAGTGTCCCTTACATCATGTGACCGTTCACCAATTTCATTAACCCCTTAACATCATAGTACAAAAAAGTCCTCATTCCATAGTCATGCATTCTCAATTAATTTTAGGTGCATAATTCAATACCTGTAATACTTAAATAAATAATTCATCTTAATAAAAAAAAAAAACAGTTAATACATCATACGAATTAATCCAATCTCAGAGTCGTTATATTATTTGGTTATAAAAAAACATTGCAAACTAAAATTTCCATTTAAACCCATCGGCATAAGAGAATCTAGTCGTTTTATCTACACTGCCTCTTTTCTTAGTAACTGTTTCCGTATGTTACCTCCTCTGACAGAACTTACTTGCTCTAATATTGTCCATCTTAACTACGACACTGTGGGGCACATTTACCTAGGGTCGAATATCGAGGGTTAATTAACCCTCGATATTCGTCCGTCGAAGTAAAATCCTTTTACTTCGAATATCGAAGTCAAAGGATTTTGCGCTATTCCTACGATCGAACGATCAAAGGATTTTAATCCATCGATCGAAGGATATTCCTTCGATCAGGAAATTGTTAGGCTAACATTGGCCTCGGTAGGTTTTAGGTGGCGAACTAGGTGGTTGAAGAATTTTTTAAAGAGACAGTACTTCGACTATCGAATGGTCGAATAGTCGAACGATTTTTTGTTCGAATCGTTCGATTTGAAGTCGAAGGTCGTAGGCGAAGGTCAAAGTAGCCCATTCGATGGTCGAAGTAGCCATATTTGACCATTCGAAATTATTTTTCCTCTATTCCTTCACTCGAACTTAGTAAATGGGCCCCTGTCTGTTTACTGTGAAAAAAAAATGTTTGGCTACTGATAATTCAGAGATTCTGTATTTCTTTTCTTCCTGTTTATTTCTTTCTTCCAGCTCTGCTGTATAATTTCTTATTTTGCTTTTATGTTCATTTAACCGAGTCTTAATGGATCTACTCGTCTGTCCTATATATGTTAATCCACATGGGCATTTTAACATATATATTACTTCCTTACTATTACATGTAAAGTGCCCATTAATCCTAATGGGAAAACCTTTTGTTGGGTGTGCTATTGTCTCCCCGCATATGATTCCATTACAGTGCGCACAATCTCCACATCCAAATGTGCCATTTTTAGGGGTGCCAATAATCCCATATACCTATATTTTATTAGGACTTTTTTGGATACCATTTCTCCTATTGTTCTCCCTGTAATAAAGGAGTAGGGCAAGAGGGCAACAGCAGAACAAGATGGTGACATTGCAAATTGTCACCAATTGTAAACATTTTGTTATTTTCTCTTAATTTCTTACCCTTCCATCGTATATCAACCAGTTCTCCGACCTCACTGTCTCTTTCCCCGGCTTTTGCCTTTTTAGATTATGCTTCTTTTTATATATAAGAATGGATTTTCCTACTGTGTGTGTCACATATGGCGAACCAAAACCCAAGGGGAATCACTGAATTCTGGTCTAGGAGTGCTCGTCTGCCTATAATAGCCACCTTTGTCCTCGACCTAGCCCTCAGCAACTCAGGTAACACCAGGTCTTACCCCACGAGAATCGTTAAACGTTACAGCAGGGAAGGAGCCAGTACAGAATAACCGTAGTCAGGATGGCCGGGTCAGTACCACAAACAACAACTAAGACGTGAGACAAATGCTAGGTCTGGAACAGGCCGGGGTCAGAACCACAAAATACCACAATAAACAGGAATAAGGTACAGGAACCCGGAATCCGGAACTCAGCCCCAAGGAAGAAGTGCACGTGACCTACAACAGGCAATGTCTGAGTACAAAACAGGGGTTTTTATAGCTACGCTGATGGCAAACTCTGTGACCAAATTGACAGGTGAATTCACTATGCCTACCTGGAAACTAAAAGTGTCCAAAGGATAAACTATGAGCTTTTTTCCCAAAAAAAGTAAGTAAGAAAAGTGCATTGTGGGGGAAAAACATGGTAGTTTGGTTTTATTTTATTTATTTTTTTGCATTTTGCCTCGTGCCCCCTTTCGTCAGTGAGCCCTATAATATTTCATAGTGTTAAACTTAAAAAACTCACAGCAGATCATTGCTGACCTTTTGGGGGAAATATTTGGGGGGGAGTCAGAAAGTTGTTTGCTAACAGTGTTTAGCACTAAAAAAACATTATGCCACGCATCAGTTTCCCTAGGCCTGGATAAGGTTAGCTCCAATTAATCAGAACACTGAGACATAAATCCTGGAGATTATGTCCCTTTCTGCAGCCCTCAGCCATTTTTGAACTGACATCTTAGCCCAGAGACAGGAGGATGCAGCTGTGCAAATTCCTCCCCTCGCATTTTGTGCTCTGTAGGGGTCTGACCGAGGGACTGATGCAACATGTCCTGTGAGTGTGTAGTTGTGTGAGCACACTGTGTGATTGACCACAGGGGATTCATGCTTGACCTTTGCCTTGTCAGCCTTCAATGTGTGAAATTGCTGGGAGCAACTTAATGGCTCGGGTATGGCAAGTATCGTTGAAAGCAGCCGGGCAAATTTGTTACAGGGTTTCAGATGCTAAAATAAAACATAAAATACACCAGTGTAGGGTCTTCTTGATAATGAGTAGAATGGTCAAACCCCTGCTCCTCCTTGGCCATGCCCCATTATGGCAAAACCGTGCCATAATCTGCCCAAACACCACATACTGCCTGTTAAACCCTGCCCTGTATGGAAACACACCTACATACCTCTAGGGGCATCCCCTCTGTCTCTATTTTTATAAAAATATTTTTTTACTGGGGTGCACCCAGGCCCACATCCCCTTGGGGCCAGTCAGAGCTGTGATAAATCTTAGTGGCGGTAGATAAATACAGTGCCAATTCCATGTATAATACCCCAGAACACAAAGCAGGTTAATCCAGTGCCAATTCCATGTATAATACCCCAGAACACACAGCAGGATAAATACAGTGCCAATTCCATGTATAATACCCCAGAACACACAGCAGGATAAATACAGTGCCAATTCCATGTATAATACCCCAGAACACACAGCAGGATAAATCCAGTGCCAATTCCATATATAATACCCCAGAACACACAGGAGGATAAATACAGTGCCAATCCCATGTATAATACCCAGAACACAAAGCAGGTTAATCCAGTGCCAATTCCATGTATAATACCCCAGAACACACAGGAGGATAAATACAGTGCCAATCCCATGTATAATACCCAGAACACAAAGCAGGTTAATCCAGTGCCAATTCAATACTGTATATAATACCCCAGAATACACAGCAGGATAAAAACAGTGCCAATTCCATGTATAATACCCCAGAACACATGACAGGATAAAAACAGCACCAATTCCATGTATAATACCCCAGAACACACAGCAGGATAAATACAGTGCCAATTCCATGTATAATACCCAAGAACACACAGCAGGATAAAAAAGTACCAGTTCCGTGTATAATACCCCAGAACACACAGGTTAAAATCAAACCAGCCCAATCGATATGTTTGGCCAGATATTGGACGGGGAGGCCCTTCCGAACACCACATACACAGGTAGATTGGTCTAGACCGAATTGTTCTAAAGGACCCAAATTTGCAGTTTAAATCTACCCGTGTATGGCCACTTTAACCTGTGATTGAGGACTGCAATGGCTAGTTGATGTGGTCCTTGTCCTGTCGGTGCATATTCCCTAAGGCCAAACAATCGGATTAGTCCAATATTACCCTGCCTTTGGTGGGCATATCAGGGAAAGATCTGCTTGTTTGATGATCTCGCCAAACAATCAGATCTTATAGTGCATGGCCACCTTTAAGCATTCCACTGATTTTTGATGATTTTCCACGCCTTTGTTTGATTTGCGGGCAAATTTGTGATGTACACAAGGAATAATATTTCAGTGAAGTCATCAGAGCGATGTGTGGACGCAATTGATCTATGTCCCCCTATAACCAGATTTTAAAAGTTGACAGCTCTGATACACCTGATCGTCATGCTTTAATAAACTGAATTGAATTGCTGGCAATGTGAGAAGTGCGGGGCCCACAGATGCAAGGGACCCCTGTGTGTTGCACCTGCACATGCAGCAGACTCACAGGCTAATTCTATTTAATGCACAACACATATTAGCGACATAACTTGCACTTCATGAAAAAACGTGAAATTTTGAGGGGAAAAAAAGTGATTTGGCTGCATTTTTGTACATTGCACTAGTGTTAGTAAAGGAGCCATTGGAACTGTTGCAGATTCACTGGATTTTCATCATTTTATCCTGATTCCTAGGAATCTTGGTAGGCCCGGTGGGACACCATTTTAGAGATATTCCCACGCAGAGCTGACGGCTGCCATTCATTCTCAATCTGATCCGCAGCCGGGCTGAGAGCGGGCACAGAAAGAGAGGGATGGGTGAGGGCTCATAACGCTGACTAGGAGAAAGTCTAAAATAATCACTTGGAAGAGGAAGGGGACCTGTCTCAGCCAGGGAGAGATTGTGTTACAGCCCAAATACTTAAATCACCCTGCATTTAAATATAGCTCCTCAGTCTCTCTGCCCTACCCAGGCTGATTATAGGGCAGCCCCCCATATTACAACTCAACGCACAGGAAGGGGATGGGGAAACAATCAGACTTATCTCCGATGGTATTTATAGAAAAAGTAAAAAAGAAATAGGAAGGCCAATATTTTTACTTTCACAGAAAAGGCCCTATTTCTGCACAGTCTGTTGCCACAAATAAAAATGCTGTTTATAGGAGGTATTCCACATATCTAGGTGAGTTTTTCCCTCACTGATTCACTGATACCATGTGACACACACATAGAATGATGGGTAAGTGGGAGGGGCCTGTAACAAGTAGTTTATGTGAGGGGTTCCTCATATCTAGGTGAGTTTTTCCCTCACTGATTCACTGATACCATGTGACACACACATAGAATGATGGGTAAGTGGGAGGGGCCTGTAACAAGTAGATTATATGAGGGGTTCCTCATATCTAAGTGTGTTTTTCCCTCACTGATACCATGTGACACACACACATAGAATGATGGGTAAGTGGGAGGGGCCTGTAACAAGTAGTTTATGTGAGGGGTTCCTCATATCTAGGAGTGTTTTTCCCTCACTGATTCACTGATACCATGTGACACACACGCATAGAATGATGGGTAAGTGGGAGGGGCCTGTAACAGGTAGTTTATGTGAGGGGTTCCTCATATCTAGGTGTGTTTTTCCCTCACTGATTCACTGATACCATGTGACACACACATAGAATGATGGGTAAGTGGGGGGGGCCTGTAACAAGTAGTTTATGTGAGGGGTTCCTCATATCTAGGTGTGTTTTTCCCTCACTGATTCACTGATACCATGTGACACACACACATAGAATGATGGGTAAGTGGGAGGGGCCTGTAACAAGTAGTTTATGTGAGGGGTTCCTCATATCTAGGTGTGTTTTTCCCTCACTGATTCACTGATACCATGTGACACACACACATAGAATGATGGGTAAGTGGGAGGAGCCTGTAACAAGTAGTTTATGTGAGGGGTTCCTCATATCTAGGTGAGTTTTTCCCTCACTGATTCACTGATACCATGTGACACACACACATAGAATGATGGGTAAGTGGGAGGGGCCTGTAACAAGTAATTTATGTGAGGGGTTCCTCATATCTAAGGGTGTTTTTCCCTCACTGATTCACTGATACCATGTGACACACACATAGAATGGGCAAGTGGGTGTGGCCTCAAAAAGTAGTTTATATAAGGTGTCCCTCATATATACCTGTTTTTTGCTTCTCCCCTTCTCCGGTGAAACCACCACACAAGCAATACAATGAGGCCTCATGTTGGTTTCCCTTACGAGAGATTTTTAATTTCTGTCATGTACCTTTCTCATCCCCTTTATTTGCTAGGGGGGGTTATATAGAAGGGGCACACTATGTACAGGCATGTAATATTATTATGCATTGGTTTAGCTTGTGTGGTCCTGCTCTGTGGAATACACCGGTGCTTTATTAATAATTGATAACAATTCTTGCCATAAGTAAAAAATGGAGCAATTTTGCAGCAAGGCTGAGACTATCCTCTGGAAGGCCCTGTGCCTGCCAGCTGAATCCTTGCATTCTATGCCTACCTCTAAATTATTCAGCCATCTGTGAATGCTCACTTTAATAATAAAAATAATTATTTGGCAATGTTCTGGTTGCCCTATTTGCAGTTATTGTCTACAATGATCTTTTACTACTTCTTACGCTTCTGAGAAGCAATTTTAGACATAGGCAGAATAAAGCCCAAGAAGCAAACTTTAACATTAGTCAGGAGCAGGAAGAAGAGGCTCGTGAGAGAGCTATTAGCAATGCTCAGACAGATCAAGATGAGAGCTCAGCAGCAACCTTAGCAATTGTAATGGAAGGGGATCTTCTGAGGAATGGATGAGCAGCCCTCAGGTCTTCAACAGCTGCTCTGTGACTGTCAGCACAGCAAAACCTTTCTCAGGAAGCCTTAATAACCACAGGAGAGACAGGCAATAAAGAAAAGCAGAATCATAATGGAACTGTATAAATGGCATGGAAATTTAAAGGACCAGAAACACAAAAATCTACTACCGGTTATATTAAACCAAATATTCAGAACATTTATTTGGAATAAAAATGCCCACAAATCAGTCTTTTTAAATTGCAACAACCCAAAAATCTAGGTGGACTTAATTTTCCTAATATTATGGCATACAATGAAGCAGCACTTCTTAGATACACAGGAGACTGGTTTCTGAATAGAGATTTATACACAACACTATCCTTAGATCAATATCAAACCGATAACTACTCTCTAAACTATCATACAAAATATTCCAGCATACTTAAGAAACAACCCCATTTTCTTAGATACATATAAAGCGTGGCATTCAGTCAGAAAAAAACAAAATATATCACAACACACGTCTCCATATTTATCATGGATAGACAACAAAAACTTCACAACCGGTATACGAAATCCTATTCTTTATCAATGGAGTAGAAATGGATTACAAAAGATACATGATATACTAGATGACAAATACTCAGTTCTTTCCCAAAATAAACTGGAAGAAAAATTTCCATTCTCAAAAACCCATATATATTTAAGCCTACAAATCATTCACTTTGCAAACACCACAATAAAACAACTAACAAACAGAGACAAAAATAACCCATTAAATCAACTCTGGAAAAACAGGACAGGAAAGGAAAGGACAGGAAACCTACGACCTCACACATATATCAATCTATCAAACCATTAATAGAAATAGATAACGAAGATAACAGAAATAAACTGAATTTTAAATGGATAACTGAAATACCTAATGCCACAGCACACTTAAATCATAACATTACTTCCATCAAGCAGATATTAGGAAATGTCATTACAAATTCTCCATAACTCGTATCTAACCCCGATTCTGTACTTTCTTGGGGGAAGGGGTGTTAAATGAGCATTTTAACATGATTTGAAACCAGTTACATACATTTTAGTTTTAATTACTATTTTCTTTTGTAGGGAGAAATTGACCAGTATAAAAGAAGAGCATGTAAACCCACCATAAACATCAGGAGGACCCATTTTTTGGCACTAAGGTCACAGGTTAGTATTATTGTTTTCTTTTATTCAGCACTGGAAGGTTTATGCAGCACAAGACAGAGTTCATGATTCACAACAGTGTCTACACAATGGAGCTTACAATCTAATTTCTCATATATCTCAAATACACAAACTAGTGTCAATTTCATCACAAGCGTGAGAGTAATTCGGAACAACCTAGAATTTCTGGTTTGAATCAGAACCAGCATTACTATATGACTAAATACAATATACTTTGTATTTGAATTGTCAGTAGATGTGTTTGTGAAGATTCTCATTCATCCAGATCATGGTATATCTATAGAAATAAGTCAAATCAACTGGACTTGCTGTGGTTTTCTTTTCCTTGAAGACCTTTCACCAGTCATCCAACAGGCTGGATGGCCATGAGGAAGGTCCCTGTGTGGACTGAAATGTCACGTCGGCTATTCATGCAATAATTGAATACACTTTGCTTTGATATACAGAAATCCTGGTGTTGCTGGTCTTTTTTGGTTGTTGGGAGTCAAAATAGGCCCTGCCATTCCAAGTACACAGAGGCCCAAACAGCCCCCTACCAGCCCACTCTATGGTAACTTTCTATGGAACCATACAGCAGCCCTTCTGGCATTTGCCAGAACCCACAGATTGCCAGTCCGGGCCTGTAATATATATATATATATTTTTCTAATAAATTATTCTCTATTTTACTTGTTTAAGCCCTGTGCTAGATATAACTCTGGGGCCCAAATTAATGTTGTTTCAGAAAAATTCTTGAAGTGGACATAATACATTTTTGATGTGGATATGGTTTATTGAGAACGTTTAACAAAAATCATATATTTATATTCATAATATCAGATTATACACTGATTCGGATATTGTTTCTTATTTTTGTTTAAAATTGACTCCATATATTTGGGCGTCTCCATTTGACCGATATACGAGCCGCCTGAGAGTTCCAAGATGGCCTCTGACTAATGCCAAAAAACCCAACATTGTTGCTTCCGGGTGTAATAACATGGCGCTGACATGAGTGAAAGAAGAACTTGCACAATCACTACCTCACACCATCTCTTCCAGCTGCTCGCAGTTATAACTGCATACCAGAAGAAAATATATTGAGAGGCACCCTGGGAACAAGACACACCCTGTGACAAGCAGTGCCCAAAACCATCCATCTACCCCATCGGCTAAGACGCCCACACAAGAGCACACTGAGATATCTCTGCCCCCTAAGCTACGGTGAGCATATAAGGCTGCTTGGATGACGTCCCTGTAAAACATATTGCTTTTTTCTGGCCCGATATTGAAATTTTACCAGGCCACTCCAAAAAAATTAACGACCTGGGACTTAGTACCCGGGTCCTAAACTACTGGGGTCAGTTTCTTTCAATAGAAATTCCCTTTTTTTCTCTTCTTTTTTTTACCACTCACGGGAGACCTATTAATTAACCCTTGATTAAATCGCATATGAATTAAACTCTCACTTGATCACAATAACTAAATTATATTTATTTCACTTAATTAATTAATTAATTTCGTATAGATATTTGATTTTATTAATTTAACTCTTTATGCCTATTCAATTAATTACATTTGTTTATTCACTCTAATTAATTTCCCCCCAATTAATTAATTAACTGTAGATAGATATTCGATTTAATTAATATAATTATTTTTGCCTATTTAATTCATTACATGTATTTATTCACTTCAATCAATTTTCATAATTGAATTGAAATATTTATATATTTATATATTTAATATTACAATATCTTCCTAATAAACTATATCCCATTAACTTATTATACTTACTATTATATATTCTAACACTTAACTTAAGGACCATTGACTTTGATTTGACTAAGTAATTTAAGAATCAATTTGCATAAATCCAAAACTTGCATATTTTAGTATTTATTTAAAAACTCCTATTATAAATTCATGAATTGAACAAGATTTTTTCTACATACCGTATATACTCGAGTATAAGCCGATTTTTTCAGCATCCAAAATGTGCTGAAAAAGTCTACCTCGGCTTATACTCGGGTCAGCTGGCAGTAGCTGAGATTGCAGTCACTTTTTATCATTCCTATACCAACAGTTCACTTGGGGAGAGACTGCAATATCACACAGCGTCCTCTGTTGGTTATATGAAAGAATAACAGTGACTGCAATATCACACAGCGCCCTCTGTTGGTTATATGAAAGAATAACAGTGACTGCAATATCACATAGCACCCTCTGTTGGTTATATCAAAGAATAACAGTGCGTCCTCTGTTGGTTATATGAAAGAATAACAGTGACTGCAATATCACACAGCACCCTCTGTTGGTTATATCAAAGAATAACAGTGCGCCCTCTGTTGGTTATATGAAAGAATAACAGTGACTGCAATATCACACAGCGCCATCTGTTGGTTATATCAAAGAATAACAGTGACTGCAATATCACACATCGCCCTCTATTGGTTATATGAAAGATTAACAGTGACTGCAATATCACACAGTGCCCTCTGCTGGTTATATGAAAGAATAACAGTGACTGCAATATCACATAGCACCCTCTGCTGGTTGTATGAAGGATTAACAGTGATGGCAATATCACGCAGCACCCTCTGTTGGTTATAAGAAAGATTAACAGTGATGGCAATATCACAGAGCACCCTCTGTTGGTTATATCAAAGAATAACAGTGTGCCCTCTGTTGGTTATATGAAAGAATAACAGTGACTGCAATATCACACATCGCCCTCTGTTGGTTATATGAAAGATTAACAGTGACTGCAATATCATACAGTGCCCTCTGTTGGTTATATGAAAGAATAACAGTGACTGCAATATCACACAGCGCCCTCTGTTGGTTGTATGAAGGATTAACAGTGATGGCAATATCACACAGCACCCTCTGTTGGTTATACGAAAGATTAACAGTGATGGCAATATCACACAGCACCCTCTGCACATGGTAGTGGGACAGTGGGACAATGCACACAGTAATCCATTTGGCAATTCTTTGTCACCATCAACTTTGCAAAGAAGTCCGGTTGATCGCTGGGGGGGTCTCTTTGGCGGAATGTGCGCTGCTGGGAGAAAGGGCTGTAGTTGTGTCTAGGCTTATAGTAGAGTCAATAAGTTTTCCAGTTTTCGCAGGTAAAATTAGGTACCTCAGCTTATACTCGGATCGGCTTATACTCGAGTATATATGGTATATTTAATATTTATTCTACCACCTTAAAAGCATTCCTTTGATGAATTCATAAATATTTATTTACTTATTAATTTGCTACAAACCAATCAACTATAATTATTTATCTCTACTTTTATACATTTATCTACTTTTGCATTAGCACTTTACGGGGCAAATTTACTTATGGTCGAAGTTAAATCCTTCGACTTCGAATATCGAATTCAAAGGATTTACCACAATTAAATCCTTCGAATTGTTCGATTCTAAGGATTTTAATCTATCAATCGAAAAATTTTTCTTCGACCAAAAAAAGATAGCAAAGCCTATGGGGACCTAATTTTTCTAACCCTAATCTGGGCTTCAGTCCAGACCTAAAGTCCTCCTTCCACAAATTTGAAACACTCACATTTAAAGAACTACGTACATGGTGGGAGATATCAAGCTTTGAGAAATATATTTACATGAAAATGATCCTTAGGGGTTTACGCATTAAAAAATTCTTTGAATGATAATAGTTCCTTTATGACACGATGGTATCAAACCCTAACTGACTGCTCATTAAAACTAATGGAATTGATAGTTGAAGAAAAACGCCTTATATATGGAGCCATGAAAGAAGACTTAACCTCCATAAAAGAAAGTATTCTTGATATTAGCAGTCAGATTTTGAACAATTCCATAAATCCTTATCTAGCAGGTAAAAAAATTGGAGTCAGAGATCATAGACAGTAAAGTGAGAAAATTTGATCGAGATAAAAAAGACTATGAAGCAGACAGAATATACAATGTATCCAGTTTTCAAGACAGAATAACTACACAAATTCAATGTTTAAGTCGAGTACACCCAACTGTTCTATTTTAATAATTAAAAATAAATCCAAACATGTGAGTTTTCTCAAGTGGAGATTATGACTCCACCGTTGATTTTCGTTTTGCTGCTGGCTCGCCGTCTTCTCCTCTCTCTTCACAGAATATGAGAGAATCTAGAGCTATGGAAGTCTTTTCTCGTGGAGCTGAAGGCTGCAATACTTACCATCAACCATCAAAAAACTTCAAAACACCTATGAAAAACAATAGATGGACTTTTCAATCGCCAAGACAAATTCCAGAAGAGAGACCACCAGAAGAGAACAAAGAGCGAGACACAATACTAAATTTATCTACAAGGACTTTGAATAGAACGGAACTGGACTTACTTGAAAAGGGACTATTATTTGACATGTTTGACACAATAGTTGATGTTAACAGATTTGTTCATAATATTCTCATTAAGAAACATTTTTACAAAGATAACAAGCAGGACGAGCTCCCTCAGCCAATAAAAATAAGCCCCCCCCCAAAAGAAAGATTTTCCAAAATTGACAATAAGGTTTTAGATTTTGAAGATGTATGTTCCATACTAACTTTGGAAGATTTACAACATGAAAATAATATGACAGAAACTAAGGTAGGGGTTGAAGCTGATAATGAGGGTCATAATTTCCGTAATAAGTCTAACTTCTTTTTTGTAACTTAAATTTTATTTGGTTTTAGCATTTAAGTTTCCAAGCATAATAAAATTACACGATACATATATAAAAGAGAAAAAAGGTCATGGTTATTGTTTTCACAAAGTTCTCTGTTGGTAAAGTAAGAGAATGGAAGCTAGCACGGGTGCCACAATAAGCTCACAGTAACACAGAAGTGGATAGAAAACATTGATCAACAATGAGGTGTTATGCAAGTATCATTATATCAACAGGCGTTATTCCCATTATCCCTGTATAGGTGTCTGAGACATATAATAATCCCATTTCGACCAGACTTTCTCATGCTTAGGCAAGGACCCGCGATGCTTAGCTGTCATTTCTTCCATTAATTTCATATCGCGAATGCATGAGATAGTTTCGCCTATCGTCGGGGCACTGGATGTTTTCCTATTGGAGGTAATAGACAGTCTGGCTGCTGTGTAGATGAAATTCAGGAGTTTTTGTTCTGGGGGGGAGATATCTGTATGGGGTAGGCCTAATAGTGCATTGGATGCATGTATTGGTATTTCAAAAAAAAAGAGCTTTGTCACCATGGCCCCAATAGCTTTCCAAAATTCAGATAGTTTTGGGCAGAACCACATAATAAGGGAGAGAGAGCCCTCTTGTCCACATGCCCTCCAGCACATTGCTGTGGGGGTTGGGTACATTTTACTTAGCTTCACTGGGGTATGGTACCACTGAAATATAGCTTTTTAAATACTTTCTTTCTGTCTCACACAGGTAACACAACATGTACTTATGCTTAGAGAATGGTTCCTCTAGTTCTGTATTCAGGATGGAATAAATAGTTGAGATTAATGCCTTCTGTGGCAGGCCACCAAGGCATTTCTTTTCAAAAAATGTCAGTTAACTGGACGGAGGGCGCCCCCTGAATACTCCTTTAATAAAATGCATGATTTGCAAAAAGTCATAACACCAGCTTTGGGGAATTTGATACGTCTCCCGAAGTTCTGCGAATGAGTATAGTCTGTTCTCCAATGGTCTGATAAAATCATGTATTCTAAATAGGCCTTTTGAACCCCAACGTTTTTGGAAGGAGGGAGACATTCCTGGTATAAATTGAGGGTTAGCTAGAATGGACTGCATTCCGGACTGAACATTGACCAAAGGCGTTGTTTTGGAGCAATGTTCCCAAATTCTAAGATTGAATTTAGTTGCCTGCAAAATATTGAGTGGTAGCTTCACCGGTTTGGGGGTCTGCCACAGAAGAGCGTTTGGGTGTGTTGGTGCTAGATAAAGTGATTCAATGAGTGCCCACCTAGTTGTAGGGTTATAGGTGGTCCAGCCTAACACCTGGCGTAGTTGTGCCGCTTCATAATATCTGCGGATATTGGGAACTGCCAGACCCCCCTGAGATCTGCTCACAGTCATTATTTTTTTAGAAACTCTGTGCCTCGACTTTGCCCAGATAAACTTAAAAAACATTCTTTGGATATTCTGTAAGACTGCAGGCGGCACCGTTACAGGGAGAGTCTCAAAGAGGTACAGTAGTTTAGGGAGCTGTTATCCTACCCAGCCAAGATATGGTATAAGCACCCCATTTCTCTAAGAGCGAAGAGATGGATTTCAGTAGTGGGATGTAGTTGAATTTATAAAGTTGAAAGTAGGATTTCATCAGCTGTACCCCAAGATATCAAAGGGAATGGTCTCTCCATTTGTAGTTAAAATTCGTTTTCAACAATTCCCTTGTGTGGTAGGGAGTATTTAAGGCTAAGGCCTCCGATTTCTGGAGATTCATCTTATATACTGAATGATGGCCGTATTGAGTGAGCAGTCTGTGCAGATTTGGAAGGGAGGCTATGGGGTTAGTGATGGTTAGAATGACATCATCTGTGAACAGGGCTACCCGAAACTCACTATCCCTAGCCTGGGTCCTGTGATGTCTTTGTGTTCCCGTATAGCTGTGGCTAGTGGCTCAATGCTAAGGGCATATAGAAGGGGAGAGAGCGGGCAACCCTGCCTGGTGCCATTTGATATTGGAATGGATTGGCTAGAAGCCCCAGGTAATTTAAGGGTTGCTGTGGGTGTAGAAATAAGTCTAACTTCTATCCCACTTATCTTAGAACTTCTACTATTAATCTGTTTCAAAAACAAGTAGAAAAAGAACTAGTCCAATTATATAATACTGCTCCCTCCTACGGCCATAATCTTACATCTGCTGAGACAAAGGCACTTAAAGATTTAAAAGAAGATACCTCTATAGTTATTAGACAAACTGATAAAGGGGGCTCAATTGTAGTGATGGATCAGGCTATGTATGTGTCAGAGTCAATCAGACAGTTAACGGATTCTGACACCTACACAGTATTAAATTCCAATCCAGTCAAAACATACCAATCTGTACTTTTTGAATTAGTGGATAAATACCGTGATTTAGGTATCATAAATAGAAATACTAGCGAATTTCTTAAAGTTGAGAACCCAACGGTAGCTATTTTTCATCACCTCCCTAAAATTCACATACCGGAAAGACCCCCAAAAGGCAGACCAATAGTAGCTGGAATAGGATCTTTAGGTGAACCTCTTTCTGAACTCATCAATCACTATCTTCAACCCCTTGTACTTCACTTGCCAGGCTACATAAAAGACAGTGGACAAGTACATTCCGCTATGAGCAAAATAACTTGGTGTCAAGGTTTCATCAAATGATGTATGCTCCCACACACTCAAGGATTAAAAGCTATATCCTTTCATTTAGATCGATATAGTAACTATGAAACATCTTTAAAAGATTTCATACTGGAAGCAACTGAATTTCTGTTAACTCATAACTTTTTACTTTTTGACAAGCAATACTACCTACAGAAACAAGGCACGGCCATGGGAGCAAAATGTGCCCCATCCTATGCTAATTTATCCATGGGATGGTGGGAATATATGTATATATACGGTGATTACAATCCATTCAAAAAATCCATTCATTTTTACGGACGCTATATTGACGATGTGCTCATATGGAAAAATGATATAACAACCTTTAAAGAATTCATCGATTACATCAATTCCAATGACTTAAATCTAAGCTTTACACATGAATACCAAGACATTAAGATTACTCTTTTAGATATAAGCCTGGCAAGTGAAAGAAATAATGTCACAACCTCTTTATATCAAAAAGAATGCGCAGCTGACACTTTGTTACGAGCTATCTCCTCACACCCTAAACATCTAATAAGAAATATACCAATAGGCCAATTCCTGCATCTTAGAAGACTATGCTCCAATTTTGACATCTTTATGAAGGAAGCATGTCAACTAAGAGACAGACTATTACAAAGGGGGTACCATCTTAGTCTGCTGATAGAAGCCTTCAAGAAAGCACTCATGACTCCAAGAAATTCTCTTCTTTATAAAGAAACATCTAGATTTCGAAAGGACTCAAAAACACCTTTAAATTTGGATAGACCTTTATGCATATTTACATATAGCCCACAATATCCTATGATAAAACTCATAATTGAAAAAAACATCCTCATCTTGAAGACAGATGACAAGCTTAATAATATTCTAAATTCTGTCTTTAAGTTCATAACCAGAAAAAAACCTTACTTTAAGTAATATGCTAGCCCCAAGTATGATTAATACTGAAAAAGAATCACACCCCCTCCGGCTAATGATAAATGGTAACTTCATATGTGGTGAAAAGAGGTGTGTAGTGATACCTTCTCTGATAATTTAAATAGTAAAGTATACAAAATCAAACATTAAGGGGCCGATTCACTAACTTCGAGTGAAGGATTCGAAGTAAAAAAACTTCGAATTTCGAAGTTTTTTTTGGGCTACTTCGACCATTGAATGGGCTACTTCGACCTTCGACTACGACTACGACTTCGAATTGAAGGATTCATAGTAAAAATCGTTCGACCATTCGATAGTCGAAGTACTGTCTCTTTAAAAAAAACTTCGACCCCCTAGTTCGCCATCTAAAAGCTACCGAAGTCAATGCCTAACTTTTTTTGATCGAAGGATATTCCTTCGATCGTTGGATTAAACTCCTTCGAATCGTTCGATTCGAAGGATTTTATCGTTCGATCAAAGGAATTATCCTTCGATCGAACTATCTGCGCTAAATCCTTCTACTTCGATATTCGAAGGTGAAGGATTTTAATTCCTAGTCGAATATCGAGGGTTAATTAACCCTCGATATTCGACCCTTAGTGAATCGGCCCCTAGATGAATTGTAACACAAGAAATGTGATTTATTTGATTACATATACGAAATGTCAAAGTCAATACGTAGGAAAAACTTCACGTAAACTGAAAGAAAGAATTCGAGAATGCATGTCTGACATTAGAACTAAAAAAGAAACCAATGTCTCTAAACATTTTCATTCCGGAGATCTGAACTTCTTCAGTATCCAAGGTATAGAAAAGGTACATCTTAATTGTCGGGGAGGTGATCTATCCAAAATTCTGTCTAGAAGAGAAGTATACTGGATCTTTTATTTAAAAACCAGAATACCTTTTGGTATTAATTCTGAATTTGATGTAACATGTTACTACTCATGAGAAACTGTCTATGAAGTCTCCATTTAACATAAGAAATATATGTATATATATATATATATATATACATATATACATAGACACACTATATATATTTTTCTGTCTGGCAAATCCTTTGAGAATTTAATGTAAAAGTCTAAAAGTATAAGAATATAAAAGTGAACAGTATATTGACATATACTGTTCACTTTTATATTCTTATACTTTTAGACTTTTTCTACTATTCCTATATATATATAATTTTTCAAACCATTTTCTCTACCACCCATAACTATTTTCTATATAATCTTTACATAAACAAAAATGATTTTAAACACTTTGCTCTATTATTTAACCTCTGGAATAAACATAGACTGTCTCTTTAATGATTTTTGTTCTGTTTTTTTCTCTCAATTTTCTGATTGGTTGTGATGTGTATAAATGCTCATATCCTGTTATTGTCATTTGAGCCCATGACTAAGCACCCTGAGGGGTGCGAAACGCGTAGGGTGGATGGAGATGCAGCTATATTTTTAACTTTTCTACTAATAAAATAATTTTTTAACTGAATATCTCTGGTCCTGTGGATCCGTTTGAGTGCCGGTCAGCTTTGCTTTCCAATGTTCTGCTATACCGCTCCCTAAAGCTGGGGGTCTGGGGCTGGTGCACCCGGACCACTTTTACTGTTCGGTGAGTGACTATACATTTAATTCTGGAGCACCTTGTCCCTTTCTTAACCATAAAAACTGGAAAACCATGTCTGAATAGAGGCGGGGGGTGCTACATCTATTGTCTGCCACATACAATGCTGTTTTGGCACCTCTGCCTGGAAAGTTTAATAACACATCAAAGCTCCAAGATAATACAAGATCATCACCTAATTTAATGTCATCATTGTGGATTATAATCAGGGCCGGAACTAGGGGTAGGCAGAGTAGGCACTTGCCTAGGGCGCAAAGGTGGAGGGGCGCCAGGCACGTACTTACTCTTACCCCTAGTCCGGTCCCTTTTCTGCCTACCGCCCACTCGTTTTCATTTGAGCGTATTTGCGCATGCGCTGAAGCTTCTTTTCGCGCATGCGCTGAAGCTTCTTTTCGCACATGCGCACAATCGCCTATTTGGACGCATATAAACATCTAGTTTGCGCGCATGCGTGCAACCAGACGGCTCCTAGGGCGCCTGCCTGACTTGGCCTGGCTCTGATTATAATAAACAGATTATGCTGATTGTAGCAACATTCCAGGGGATATAGATTCTTAAAGGAAGATTTACAAGTTATTCTGAATTAAGAAAGCTAGTTGGATGACTAGTGAAACATCTTCAAGGAAAAAAAACACAGAGAGTTCAGTTGATTTGAGTTATTTCTATAGATATGTCAGTAGATGTATTCATTTTGTTTAGTGTCCCTTCCCCTCCATTTTTGCCTTCTGTATCCCCAATCCTTATGTAGTAGAACTGTTTCTCTGTACCCTTGGGCATTAGCCATGCTATCTACACAAACCATAAACCCCTAGCCATAGAGCTAAGGCACTTATGAGTAATTATATAATAATAATATATAATTAAATTATAATAATGTCCTCCTGCTTCAGAAGATGAAAATTGCAAAGGAGTGACATTTGGGTTATCCCCAAAAGACTACCATTCAGCTTAAATAAAGCTCCCCTGATGATTAGGTCAAGACAGGTCCACGTCTGTGTTATGCCCCTACCTGGAGAGAAGGTTCTAATCCATGTATGAAGATAGTTCCGAATTGAACTGTTTAGAAAGATTTTTTACATCTGATATCATTTCTTGGTCCTATCAAATGGCCTTCTGATATGGCTCTCACTACATGGTGTGCTGAATGTATTTATGTGTGTATGGTCTATAATGCCCATGGTAAACTTCGGTATACATTGGGATCCTTTCAGGGTTATCTAAGCTAAAAGCCCCCATGAAATTACACAAGTTTCTTGGAGGTGAACCAAACGATATGTGCCATTTTCCTTAGATGTATGGGGACACATGATGATGTTCTGGGTAAATTACTAAGATGCTAGAACCAAAAGACAAATTTCATCATGCATGATACCTTCTTAAAATATGGTCACACTCTAATGTTTGTGATTTCCTACTGTTTCTTAGAGATAGTGCAAAATGGGGACATGTTATTTATTGATAAGGACCTCCATTACTGCACTGTCAGTGTAATGTCTATTGTAAGAAAAGATACAGAGCAGTGATTAGGAGGACAGAATAAGTGAAAGTGACCTATTGCAGTTTTATGTTGGAAAAGCCAAACAGCTGATATTGAAGGGTAAGGTGGTGACAGCAAGATAGAATGGAGACAATAGAAAAAGATTGAGACAGCAGGGCAAGCTGGCAACAGTAGTAGAATAACATGCAGGACAACATGGCAACTATAGAACAAAATGGAAAATATAGGAAAAAGTGGTGAAAATAGACAAGATGGTGACAAAGACAAGACAGAACCAGTAGAAGAACATGACAATAGTATGGCAAGATGTAAAGAGTAGGACAGGATGGTACTGGGACTACTTGGAAAACAGCCATAGAGGTATAGGTCAGATTCTGTTTTTGTCTTGGCTTACCATTTAATAAAGTTGTGTATTTATGCTGCTGTCTCCAAGCCCTCCACAACTAACTGAGAGAAACATAGGGAAAATCCACCTCTAGTATAGTAAGGAAAGATGGTGACAGTATGACAGGATGGAGGCTGTAGAGCAAGATATAGACAGTAGAAGTAGGCAATAGGGCAAAAGCAAGAGAAGATTAAAATAACATTACAATTTGGCAACAGTAAAATAAGATGGAAACAGTAGAGCATGATGGTAACAAACAAAGAAATGGTGATGGTAGGACAAGATAGCAACAACAGAAAAAGTTGATAACAGTAGGGCAACATTGCAACAGCAGGACAGTATAGAGACTGTAGAGCAAGATGGCAACAGTAGGAGAATATGAAAACAATTAGACAATTTGGTGACAGTAGAACAAGATGGTAATGGTTGGACAAAATGGCAACAGTAGGAGAATATGACAACAGTAGGACAAGTTGGTGACAGTAGAACAAGATGTGATGATAGGACAAGATGGCAACAGTAGGGGAAGAAAACAATTAGACAATTTGGTGACAACAGAACAAGATGGTGATGGTAGGACAAGACGGCAACAGTAATAGAAGGTGAAAACAATAGGACTATTTGGTGACAGTAGAACAAGATGGTGATGGTAGGACAAGATGGCAAGAGTATGAGAAGATGAAACCACTTAGACAATTTGGTGACAGTAGAAAAAGATGGTAATGGTTAGACAAGATGGCAAGAGTATGAGAAGATGAAAACACTTAGACAATTTAGGGACAGTAGAACAAGATGGTGATGGTAGGACAAGATGACAACAGTAGTAGAAGGTGAAAACAATAGGACTATTTGGTGACAGTAGAACAAGATGGTGATGGTAGGACAAGATGGTAAGAGTATGAGAAGATGAAAACACTTAGACTATTTAGTGACAGTAGAACAAGATGGTGATGGTAGGACAAGATGACAACAGTAGTAGAAGGTGAAAACAATAGGACTATTTGGTGACAGTAGAACAAGATGGTGATGGTAGGACAAGATGGCAACAGTAGGAGAAGATGAAAACAATTAGACTATTTAGTGACAGTAGAACAAGATGGTGATGGTAGGACAAGATGACAACAGTAGGAGAAGATGAAAACAAAAGGACAATTTATTGACAGTAGAACAAGATGGTGATGGTAGGACAAGATGGCAGCAGTAGGAGCAGATGAAAACAAAAGGACAATTTGGTGACAGTAAAACAAGATGGTAATGGTAGGACAAGATGGCAACAGTAGAATAATTTGACAACAATAGGGCAAGCAAACAGTAGAACAGGGTAATGACATTTCTCTATTGGCCCACCACTTGATACAGCCTTGTCTTTATGCTGTAGTGAACTGAGTGTCCTAGCCATGGCATTGCCCTCTTCTGAATCCTAAGCAGAAACATAGGGAGCCTTGTGCATAATCCACCGCTGAAGAAAAGCTGAATGTGATGGACTCTTCAACTTCATGGACATGAGTCTTTTTTAAGCCTCATCTACTATGTAAATGTTTTTATCCTTAACAAAATAAAGTCCTGAGGGGAACATCTTGCATGAGCCGAAGCGCAGTACAAAAAGTGCAAGAAATAATTGCTCTCACAGGGTATGGTGCTCTCTCGTGGGGCAGTGAAAGCTTCTTGTGTCTGCTGGCGATGGAAGCAGATATACTGGCTTCTTTTTTGATAGCGTAACTCAATAGGAAGCCTTGGAGGGGGGGGGGGTGCAGGATTGAGACTCTCCCACACAGCACTTTCTCCTGATCTCCTCTCTCCTCCTCAAATCACTTCCCCACTCCCTGCATTAATCTCTAATTACCTACCATCCGCACAAGCCCGGCTTAATTTTCTCCAGACTCATCTTCTCTTATTTTTAGCTTCCCTGCACCGTCTCCCTTCTTAATATGGCGATTGTAAAAAAAATATATATATGTGTGTGTGTCTTTATTTTACTGGGACCCTCTCGGGGGGGGGCTGGAAAGATAAGGATCACATGAGGGAGACAAATATCTAAAATGTAGCTGTTTACAGTTTTTTGTCAACTTTAAAAATGCAACATATTCAGCATATTTTGGGAAACACAAGGCATATTTTTAAAAATTAGAACAATTCAAACTATTTGAATTTATATTGTGCCACTTAATTTCCCATCCCATGAATTATCCCGATCGACCCTGCAAAGCTTACCATCTAATTTCCCTATACAGGTATGGGATCTATTATCTGGAAACCCATTACCCAGAAAGTTCAGAATTTTTGGAAGGCCCTCTCCCATAAAATCCTTTAAAAAGAAACTGTAAAAACGATTGCCTTTTTCTCTGTAATAATAATAACAATGCAATACCCTGTACTTGATCCTAATTAATCTTTATTGGAGGCAAAACAATCTTATTGGGTTTAATTTGTAAATGATTTTTAAGACAGTGTGACTATTCATATTATGGAAAGACCCCTTTACCAGAAAGCCAGCACAGTAAAGTCTCAGGCAGGGAGAGCAGAAGGAAGATCAGAGCCTAAACCTGCCCGATCCTATCTGATAGGTCAGCACAGATCCTATCTTTTTCAGCAGTCCTGCCCTGCTTTATGGCTGAGATTCTAGCTATCTGTATAACAGAGCATTCTGTCCCAGTGGCTGCACAGATCCTATCTGATCCCTATTGTAAGCAGCAGTCCTGTCCTGCTTTATGGCAGCTGAGATTCTAGCTATCTGTATAACAGAACATTCTGTCCCAGTGGCTGCACAGATCCTATCTGATCCCCATTGTAAGCAGCAGTCCTGTCCTGCTTTATGGCAGCTGAGATTCTAGCTATCTGTATAACAGAGTATTCTGTCCCAGTGGCTGCACGGATCCCATCTGATCTCTATTGTAAGCAGCAGTCCTGTCCTGCTTTATGGCAGCTGAGATTCTAGCTATCTGTATAACAGAACATTCTGTCCCAGTGACTGCACAGATCCTATCTGATCCCCATTGTAAGCAGCAGTCCTGTCCTGCTTTATGGCAGCTGAGATTCTAGCTATCTGTATAACAGAGTATTCTGTCCCAGTGGCTGCACGGATCCCATCTGATCTCTATTGTAAGCAGCAGTCCTGTCCTGCTTTATGGCAGCTGAGATTCTAGCTATCTGTATAACAGAACATTCTGTCCCAGTGACTGCACAGATCCTATCTGATCCCCATTGTAAGCTGCAGTCCTGCCCTGCTTTATGGCTGAAATCACAGCCACCCACCTCCTGGCAATTTTACAGCTTCAGCCAATAACAAGTTAAAGAAGTATATTGATTTGAGGAGACATTTAATAACAATCTCCTGCCTACTGACAGTGTCTCATAATGGGATTTGTTTTAAAATCTGAAAATAAAGAAGCCATTAAAAATGCATGAGAATTCAGCTGCCGAGACGAGGAGATAGAACAAAGCAGGCATTATCTGCTCAGCGAGTAAAAATTGCTTCATCTTTCTTCCTTTTATTGCGAAAACAATTCTGTCTGCTGTGTTACAGCCCGCATGGAATATTCTGGGATGTTATGGAACAAAGTAACAGCAGGTGTTCCGGATATTTATCATTTTATGGTAAATTCAGCACCATGTGAAAGAGTGGTCACATTTTTTAATTGCATTTGTGGCACCAGTAAAGTTATGTACCACTGAACACCCTATCTGAGGGCAGTTTCGGTTCTAATTATTATTATACGTTAGTTTCTTTCTTTTTTTACACAATATCTCTGTATCATTGACAACTTACATGTTACACATAGTACATTGAAAAAAATAATGTAAAATAAACAACTAAATAACAGCTTTACAGTGTCATTATTTCCAGGATCTCCATGCATTCATTTAATAAAACATTTCCAGTGTACCATTTCCGTATTATATCTTGGGAGGTTTCTGGGTCCGTCCATAGTGCCCATGTTTGGTAACATTTTTGAGGGCAGCCCCTCTTCATGTATGTTAATTTATAGTAAGAGATAGCTTTATCAATCCTGTTTTCCCAAGTTGCAAGCTGTGGGCTGATTTCCAGTGTACTGCTATAGTAATAGTTATAGCTAAGTAATTAGAGTTCTCTGACCTCTCCTAAGCGACACATCTTCAACCTGGTTAAAGGAACAGTAACACCAAAAAATTAAAGTGTTTTAAGGTAATGAAAATATCATGTTATGTTGCCCTGCACTGGTACAACTGATGTGTTTGCTTCAGAAACACTACTATAGTTCATATAAACAAGCTGCTGTGGAGCAATGGGGGAAATTGAAAAATGGCTATATGCACAGGTTAACTAATGGATAACAGATAACACCATTAGACAGACAGAGCTTATTTGCTATCTGCTGTGTAACCTGAGCCTTTTCTACTTTGAATGGCTGCCCCCATTGCTACACAGCAGCTTATTTATATAAACTATAGTAGTGTTTCTTAAAGGGATACTGTCATGGGAAAAAAAGATTTTTTTCAAAATGAATCAGTTAATAGTGCTGCAGAATTCTGCACTGAAATCAATTTCTCAAAAGAGCAAACTGATTTTTTTATATTCAATTTGGAAATCTGACATGGGGCTAGACATATTGTCAATTTCCCAGCTGCCCCTGGTCATGTGACTTGTGCTCTGATAAACTTCAATCACTCTTTACTGCTGTACTGCAAGTTGGAGTGATATCACCCCCTCCCTTTTCCCCCCAGCAGCCAAACAAAATAACAATGGGAAGGTAACCAGATAACAGCTCCCTAACACAAGATAACAGCTGCCTGGTAGATCTAAGAACAACACTCAATAGTAAAAACCCATGTCCCACTGAGACACATTCAGTTACATTGAGAAGGAAAAACAGTAGCCTGCCAGAAAGCATTTCTCTCCTAAAGTGCAGGCACAAGTCACATGACCAGGGGCAGCTGGGAAATTGACAAAATATCTAGCCCCATGTCAGATTTCAAAATTGAATATAAAAAAATCTGTTTGCTCTTTTGAGAAATGGATTTCAGTACAGAATTCTGCTGGAGCAGCACTACTAACTGATTCATTTTGAAAAAATGTTTTTTTCCCATGACAGTATCCCTTTAAGCTAACACAGCAGTTATAACAGTGCAGGGTAATACTGCATTATATTTTCATTACTTTAAAACACTTTTAATTTTTGACGTTACTGTTCCTTTAAGTAACGTTACCATAGGGTCTAACGGGAGAGTCATTCTTGTTTTTTATTTCATGCTTTCTGGTTCCTTTCCCCAAAAGCGTTGTGACCGTAGGCAACTCCATACTAACTGCAGGAAGTCTTCTGAAGAGTGTTGACACCCAAGGCATTCCTGACCTATTTCAGGGTTCATTTTATGCAACCTCTGAGGGGTCAAATATATACGGTGCAAGTATTTGAGTTGGGTTCATCTGTCTCAGCTGCTAATGACCCCCTCAAGGGTGGCTTCTAGAACATCTTCCAATTGTTCATTGGTAAGTTGTAGGAGGTCCTGCTTACCAGGCCCGGATTTGTTGAAAGGCCACCAAGGCCCAGGCCTAGGGCGGCAGGATTTTGGGGGGAGGTATGTTGCCCAAACACAACCACATTTGTTCAAAAACACTGGGGACCTGCAGGAGATAAAATATTTTTTTAAATTTCCCGTGCGCCAATCCCCATTGCTCCAGTCCCAATATATACGAATAAAAGGGAGGGGACGGGGGTGACCAATGTCAGCGGGCCTAGGGGTGCCCGCTATATGAATCCGGCCCTGGTGCTTACGTTAGTTTCTTACTAATTATCATATCAAGTGCCACTCAATAAATGAAATTCCCCCAAACTTCCAACACTTCTAACTTATCCCTGTAGCTACAAGTGAGGGGTCAGAACGTTTTTCTCAAGCACTCAAAATAGGCATTTTTGCCCTACCGTTTTATCATTCTGATTTATTTATATAGCACCGACATATTCCACAGCACTTATCAGTTCTTCTATCCAGTGGCATAACATGAGGGTGCCAGGCCCCCCCGTAAAAAAATCTTTGAAGGGGCCCGGCACACAATGATTCCTACACTGCCAGCCTGACACACTCCCTGCCCCCCATCATCGACCCGAGTCCGCCTGCTTCTCCCACTCCCCGGCCTCAGGTAGGAGAGCGGCTGTAGAGGTGGAACTTCTATCTCCTTACACAGCTATAGAGGAAGCAGAACCCCCCCTCGTTCCCAAGCCCCCCGCAGGTCTTCTTCCTCTATTCTGTATTTACATCAGTGCTTGTATCCATGGTTCCCCTTGATCCCATTACTATCTACTAGGCAGAAAGACAATTTGTCACTGACCTTGGGCAGTCAGAATAATGAGAGCGCTCATCAAATGTTTGCACCTGGGTATATTTATTTCTTGCCAGCGGCTATTGATTTGTACCTGTGTATATTTATATTTATTGCCGGGGGCTGCCGAGAATAGAGAAAGCAAACACAGACGGACTGTACATACATCTCCTCTGAAAATAACTGATTAGGCAACAGGGCCAAGGAATGTGCCCCGAAGCTTTCCCCTGGCATTGGAGGAATGGCTTGCACGCTGGAATGCAATGTTAGGTACTCACTAACACCATATTATACTCACATATATAATGTCTTACCTAATATACACCCGCTCTGCGCTGGGAATCTTTAAATGTTCGTGCGTTTGTATAAAGCCTCTGTCATCTCACAAGTAATGCAGGTGAGCGGTGATTATTATCTGTCTAAAGGTGGCCATACACAGGGGTATATTTATCAAAGAGTGAAGTTAATAGTGAAGTTCCGCCACTAGAGTGAAATTCCGCCACTCTCCATCCATTTCTATGGGATTTTTATAGGCGTATTTATCAAAGGGTGAACTTTCACTTCACCCATAGATAAATACGTCTTCAAAATCCCATAGAAATGAATTGAGAGCTGCGGAATTTCACTCTAGTGGCAGAACTTAACTCTTTGATAAATTTACCCTATAGAGAGATCCATCATTTGGCGATGTTGCCAAACAAGCGGATCTCTCCCCGATGTGCCTACCTCGAGGTACGGGCGGTTGGATCGCGGGACTGCATCAACGAACAGATGCGGTCGGCAATCCGACGGGATTTCGGCCAGATATTGATCGGGGAAGCCTGTCAGAGGGCCCCATACACAGGCCAATAAGCTGCCGACCCAGTCTGCCGGTGTATATGGCCACCTTTAGCCCAAGACTTTGGTAACATCTGTATGCTACTGGAAATTGCGTTCTACTCCATGACTACCTATTCTTTCTTTTGTTAGTCTTGGCACTTATATTTTGTACAGTGTGAATGTAACACAGTTAACTTAAATGAATATTCGCCAAATATCTCAGATCTGCAAGAGGTTTAGGGGCATGTTTACTAACATTGGAGATAAATATCTGGAGAGATTTTTGGAGATGTTGCCCATGGCAACCAATCAGCAATTAGATTTAAACATCCACAGCCAAGTTAGAAAACAAAAGCAAAGATCTGATTGGTTGCTATGGGCAACATCTCCAGAAATCTCTCCAGATATTTATCTCCAATGTTAGTAAACATGCCCCTAAATCCTTGACAGGAAGAATCACTTGGACTGCACCAAAATACTGATTAGGAGTGGAGAATATAAGTTTGAATGTTTTACTGTTCTAATGAGGAAATAAATCGTTTCTAACTGAGCAGCTAACTTCTGTGGAAAAAAAATCATAGCCACACACTGAGCCGAATCTTTGCCAGACTTAATGGACTTTCCCTTACCCCCTATCTATATCCTATCATTTGGTCTGGTCCATCCTCATTGCTTTAGCTCCACAGAAGAGGTAAGATGTCTGTTACTGCTCTAATCACCTCAAAAGTTTTTACAGTTGACGTTAAGGGTTATTTCTTTGCTGAAGCAACTTGTTTTACCTCCAGCTATAGCATTTAACAGTTTAGTAGTGTGTAACATGTTCTAAAAAGTTTGTAATGGAGACAGGCAGAGCACATGGGATCTAAAATGTCTGCCATGGGAAAAACCTGTATGCCGTAATCCTCACACTGTCACCAGGTATGTTTATACTTATGTTAAAATGTCTCTGTTATGTAAAACCCACTGTACTATCACTGTTCTGTTACTCAGTGCTACAGTGTGATGTACCTGAAAGTGGCAGTGTTCTCCTTACTGTTTTACAGGTCCCCAGACAGGTGCACACCAATAAAACATGATAAAGTTCTGGTATCTCTGCCTGTGTTCAAGTCCTTATACCTGCTGAAGTGACAATCCCTACACTGGTGGATCACATGGGTCGGTGCGACAGAAACAGAGGGTTACATGGGCACAGTGGTGCCTTTGATTCTATAACATGGGGCACTTAAAGGGTTATGGAGTGGAAATGTAAGCAGTATGTGTAGGGTAGGGTTTCATGGCTGAAGGTATCTTACAGCTGCCATCGTCACTTTACAACTAGACACCCATAAATCCACAATTCTACACCAAGGCCTGTGGCAGTCAATGTGTCATGCCTTCCTTCCTTCTCTCTGATATTTATATTTTACAGCACTAACACACAGCATTAGTTCCCTACACTGTAACATTAGGTAGAACCACCGTCCGCAGCGATTTCTTCTTCAAGGCTTTCTGGGCAAGTAGGTAACAGCTGTTTGGGAGAGATTTTCTCCCATTCTTCAAGGTAGATACTTGTATGCCTCAGTTTTTAAATATGGTCACAGATTCTCAGTTGGATTGAGATCAGGGCATGACTGGGCCATTGCAGGACATTCACCTTTATGTTCCTGAGCCTCCGGTGTTCCTTTGCCTTGTGTTTAGAATCCTCGCCCTACTGAGAGATCAACTTTCATTCAAACCTTCTGATTTGTAGCAGTCTGACACAGGTTCCCTTGCAGTGTTCTATTTTTTATTTAATTTTAGAATAAGATGCCCAGTCCCTGATGAGGTACCTACTTACCCCATCCCTTTTTGACATGAGCTCATTCAGTTGTGGCTATACAGAAATACTGTTTGAACTTCAAGAAATAAATATTTTATTGTTTATACAGAAATACAAGATTTCACTGATTGAAAGGAAACCATCATAGATTGCCTGTGTGCTCACTGGGATCAATACCCCAACCCCCTTAGGCTCACAGGGTAATCCCATTATGAACAGATTGTGGGACATGAAGTCACTCTGCTTTGCAGAGAACCTGTGCAGTACTCACTATGGAGAGCAAAAAGTCCCAGAATCTTTCACTTCCTAATGGAATAAGGTGAAAGGGAGGGTTGCATGACTCTCTGAGCTGAGGGTTGGGAAATGCTTCATCAGAGTAACATGGTTTCCTTTCAATGTGCCAAATAAGTTATATCTGTGTAAAATATATTTTTTTCCTTTTTGAATTGCAAAATAAGGGTTTTATGTAACATGAGAGTGTGGGGATATAATACTTATAAAGTATATTTTAATCAATTAAACATTTTTCTAATAAAAAAGAATATTTTAAATATTAATATTAAAAAGGAAAATTTTTTCAATGACTCCAATATCCCCTAATTTAAATGGCGTATGCTTCTCAAGTTAAAAAATACTATTTTTTTAGGCCTTAAAGTTACTTTCCTATAGTCATTTACCATATATACTCGAGTATAAGCTGACCCGAGTATAAGCCAAGGTACCTAATTTTACCTATGAAAACTGGGAAAACTTATTGACTCGAGTATAAGCCTAGACACAACTACAGCCCTGTCTCCCAGCAGCGCACATTTTGTTATTTTGATATTGCAGTCACTGTTATTCTTTCATATAACCAACAGAGGGCGCACTGTTATTCTTTCATATAACCAACAGAGGGCGCTGTGTGATATTGCAGTCTCTCGCCAAGCAAACTGTTGCTATAAGAATGATTAAAAGTGACTGCAATCTCACTCGAGTATAAGCCGAGGTAGTCAAGGTAGCCTCGAGTATAAGCCGAGGTAGACTTTTTCAGCACATTTTGGATGCTGAAAAACTCGGCTTATACTCGAGTATATACGGTATTAGAAACAACAGACTTTTAGTTATTTCAATAATGTGGTATAAGAATGGCAGAAACAAGAGGGATTCACCTCGCACACCCTGGCCTTCAGGAACTCTGCCAGGTGCTCAAATACCAGGAGGGATCGGCACCCCCCCAAACCAATGGCATAAGAAAAAAGGCAATGGCACACTGGGCACGATCAAGCAGGGTAAACCCTTGCAAAGATTTATTTGCACACGATGCAACGTTTCGGGGTGGTCCCCTTTGTCAAGCATGTCGAAGTGAGACAGTGAGCGACAATTTAACACCATACATTCAAAGTGATTGGTCATTTACAAAATTTGCATAATTAATTACACATGTGACATCGCACTTAAAACAAGCAACAAGAAAAAGAGAGGTTAAAAAACCAACAATTTCAGTAATCCTCTTCTAATACAAAATGTGATAAAATTTACTACAAAAAAGGTTTAAAAGTCATACGAAAAACTTCCCAGCCAATGTATATTACATTGATTAAATAGCATTAGCAGTGAATAATAATCTGTAAAAATGTATCAAAAAAGGTTTGTTTGCTCTAAAACAGCAGATTTTACTTGCTGTGGGAGACAGGTTGTTACAAAAATTAGCAACATAGTATACAATATCTTAACACAAATAACAATGTTGCTTATTTCTCTCTTACCCTACAGGAGGGGATTGCAAAAGGAAAGTCTGACCCTACAGAAGGTCCTGGGTACTGCAAGTCTTGGTTATCTGAAACAATAAAACACATATATAGGATCAAAGGTAACAGGACATACTGAACTCCTCATTTAACCCTTTAGGGTATTTTGTCTGCAGTAGCCATATCCAATAGCATTCGCGTTGTAATAAACATTTTTTCATATCCTGACCTTGCTTGTGTGTTACTTTTTCCAATATCTGCCATCGCACCTGCGAGATCTTATGGCTATGAGCAAAAAAATGTTTGGCTAATAAAGATTCTTTCTTAAATTTATCCATTGATCGATTTTTTGGTAACACATCAGTTTTAGCATCAGGAGGCGGGGGTTGGTAAGTCCGTATATTAGATTTATGCTCATTTAAACGTACCCTAACCGCTCTACTCGTTTGGCCAATATATAACAACCCACACGGGCATTTGATGGAATACACGACTTCCTTTGTGTTACATGAAAATGTACCCTTAATAGGGTGCTTAGTTCCGTGTAATGGGTGTAACACAGATGAACCTGGGATTATCCCATTACAGTGGCCACAGTTTCTGCAGGGATAGGTCCCTGTATTGGGGTTAGCCAATGCACCTACACCTGTAGTAATAACTTTCGGCTTAATTAAAGCCTGAATAGTTTTCCCTTTTCTATACGAGAAGACAGGGGTTTGTTTAAATAAATGCCCGATCTTGGGATCAGACTGTAGTATCCCCCAATGTTTTAAGATAGTGCGCCTAATAACCTTATTATTAGTGTCAAAAGAGGATACAAAAGGAATGCGTTGGCTATTATTTGTATTCCTCGGTTTTTTCGCCAAGGTATCCTCCCTCTGATAGGTTTTAACCTCATCCTTAATAGCAATAAGTTCGCTTTCTTTGTATCCTTTGTCAACAAACTTTCTCACCATCTTAGAGGCTTCTTGCTCATAGATGGCATCAGTAGATGCAATCCGCTTGGCACGTAACAATTGGCTCTTGGGCAAACCTTTTAACAAGCCCTGTGGGTGAAAGCTTGATGCCAAAAGCAAATTATTACGGTCAGTTGGCTTATTATATATCGAAGTAACCATAGAAGACCCACTCACACACAAATTTACATCAAGAAAGTGTAATTCCGTCTTACTTTTATCAAGGGTGAATTTAATGGTGGGGTGTGCACTATTCAAATGAAGGAGAAAGGCCTGTAGTTCATCTTCACCTCCATCCCAAATAAAGAAGGTATCGTCCACATACCTCATGTAGGAGTGTATGTGTGAGCAGTATGCGGTATTGGAAAAGATGTGGCTCTTTTCGAAATGGTCCATGAAGATGTTTGCGTACGCAGGAGCCATGTTGGCCCCCATCGCGCAGCCTTGAAGCTGAAGGAAAGATTCACCATCAAAAGAAAAATAATTTTTACTGAGGACCATATCCAGTAAGTCACAAAGAAAATTGATCTTATACGTGGGCAAATTGGTGGTACTCAGGTACAATCGCATACACTCAATACCCTCTTCATGAGGGATGGAGGTGAACAGGTCCTTAACATCCAAGGAACACAAATAAAATTCACCTGTTGGAAATTGGACAGTTTTAAGGCGATTTAGAAAATCTGTGGTATCCAAAAGACATGGTTTCAGTAACGGCACAATATCCTGAAGATACAAATCCACATAAATCGCAAGTGGTTGCCACAAGGACCCCACATTGGAAACTATGGGCCTACCTGGTGGATTCACTAAGCTTTTGTGAATTTTTGGAAGAAAATACACATAGGGAGTTTTTGGGAATTGTTGGAATAGAAGCTGATGGGTCTCGTCAGTTATAACACCTTCCATCACTGAAGCATTCAAAAAGGTATTCAATTCGTTCTTAAATTTAGCAGTTGGATCAATAGACAATTTTTTATATAACATGGTGTTATTTAACTGACGAAATGCCTCAGTCTCATAATCAACCTTGGATATGGTCCTCAGTAAAAATTATTTTTCTTTTGATGGTGAATTTTTCCTTCAGCTTCAAGGCTGCGCGATGGGGGCCAACATGGCTCCTGCGTACGCAAACATCTTCATGGACCATTTCGAAAAGAGCCACATCTTTTCCAATACCGCATACTGCTCACACATACACTCCTACATGAGGTATGTGGACGATACCTTCTTTATTTGGGATGGAGGTGAAGATGAACTACAGGCCTTTCTCCTTCATTTGAATAGTGCACACCCCACCATTAAATTCACCCTTGATAAAAGTAAGACGGAATTACACTTTCTTGATGTAAATTTGTGTGTGAGTGGGTCTTCTATGGTTACTTCGATATATAATAAGCCAACTGACCGTAATAATTTGCTTTTGGCATCAAGCTTTCACCCACAGGGCTTGTTAAAAGGTTTGCCCAAGAGCCAATTGTTACGTGCCAAGCGGATTGCATCTACTGATGCCATCTATGAGCAAGAAGCCTCTAAGATGGTGAGAAAGTTTGTTGACAAAGGATACAAAGAAAGCGAACTTATTGCTATTAAGGATGAGGTTAAAACCTATCAGAGGGAGGATACCTTGGCGAAAAAACCGAGGAATACAAATAATAGCCAACGCATTCCTTTTGTATCCTCTTTTGACACTAATAATAAGGTTATTAGGCGCACTATCTTAAAACATTGGGGGATACTACAGTCTGATCCCAAGATCGGGCATTTATTTAAACAAACCCCTGTCTTCTCGTATAGAAAAGGGAAAACTATTCAGGCTTTAATTAAGCCGAAAGTTATTACTACAGGTGTAGGTGCATTGGCTAACCCCAATACAGGGACCTATCCCTGCAGAAACTGTGGCCACTGTAATGGGATAATCCCAGGTTCATCTGTGTTACACCCATTACACGGAACTAAGCACCCTATTAAGGGTACATTTTCATGTAACACAAAGGAAGTCGTGTATTCCATCAAATGCCCGTGTGGGTTGTTATATATTGGCCAAACGAGTAGAGCGGTTAGGGTACGTTTAAATGAGCATAAATCTAATATACGGACTTACCAACCCCCGCCTCCTGATGCTAAAACTGATGTGTTACCAAAAAATCGATCAATGGATAAATTTAAGAAAGAATCTTTATTAGCCAAACATTTTTTTGCTCATAGCCATAAGATCTCGCAGGTGCGATGGCAGATATTGGAAAAAGTAACACACAAGCAAGGTCAGGATATGAAAAAATGTTTATTACAACGCGAATGCTATTGGATATGGCTACTGCAGACAAAATACCCTAAAGGGTTAAATGAGGAGTTCAGTATGTCCTGTTACCTTTGATCCTATATATGTGTTTTATTGTTTCAGATAACCAAGACTTGCAGTACCCAGGACCTTCTGTAGGGTCAGACTTTCCTTTTGCAATCCCCTCCTGTAGGGTAAGAGAGAAATAAGCAACATTGTTATTTGTGTTAAGATATTGTATACTATGTTGCTAATTTTTGTAACAACCTGTCTCCCACAGCAAGTAAAATCTGCTGTTTTAGAGCAAACAAACCTTTTTTGATACATTTTTACAGATTATTATTCACTGCTAATGCTATTTAATCAATGTAATATACATTGGCTGGGAAGTTTTTCGTATGACTTTTAAACCTTTTTTGTAGTAAATTTTATCACATTTTGTATTAGAAGAGGATTACTGAAATTGTTGGTTTTTTAACCTCTCTTTTTCTTGTTGCTTGTTTTAAGTGCGATGTCACATGTGTAATTGATTATGCAAATTTTGTAAATGACCAATCATTTTGAATGTATGGTGTTAAATTGTCGCTCACTGTCTCACTTCGACATGCTTGACAAAGGGGACCACCCCGAAACGTTGCATCGTGTGCAAATAAATCTTTGCAAGGGTTTACCCTGCTTGATCGTGCCCAGTGTGCCATTGCCTTTTTTCTTATGGTATAAGAATGGCAGCCATGTTCAGATAAAAAAGTAAACATTTACATTACATTTAGGTGTAAAAAGGCTCAAATATTGCAAAATGCTTTCGCAAATAGAGGAAAAATGAGAATAGTCTCGAAAAAAGCAGAGTACATTGTACAACTTTTTAAAAATAGGATATAAATAATCCCATTAGTGGAAAATTTTTAACAAATTGGCTGCTTAATAATGGGCTGAACTTGATCACTATATCTAATATACCATTTTCACACACAGTAAATTCTCGCAAAGTGCTCCAAAGCCAAGACTGCAAAAACACAGGGAAAGGCACCTAACCAATAATTTTTACGATTTGGTCAAATGCCCAAAGACTGAGCTGAATATTGAATCAATTCTGAACCCTAATGTGCATGTTAAAATTTAATAAGAAGAAAAAAATTGCATCATGAGCGAATTAAAAAAAAAGGTTCACATTCAGTTGTTACATAACAGTTTGAATTTGGTTCTGCTGAACACTTAGGGGCAAATGAATTAAAATTTGAGATCACACTTGTATCTGAGATTTGAAAAAATTGCAGAAAGGAAATGTGATCTTGAATTTTTTTTATTCAAGTTTTTGGAATTCGAAGATTAATCAATTAAAAAGATGTCAAAAATTTGAATAAAATAATTTGGCAAGCAAAACCTAGCAAGCTTCTACGGCAGTCATTGGGAGGTGTATTTTTGATATTCAATATATTTTTTGTGTTTTTCTTAAATTCATTTTATATTGTGATGGTTTCTTTTTTTACACACCTTACCACGATCACGTTTTTCTAGTTCTTAGAATATAAAATACTTTATTTACTATCTATTGGCACAGTGCTATTCAAATTTGCATATTTTGCAAAGGAAATACCCAAAGTGCATTTATACATAATATTCACCAAACCTGCATTTTCATAACGTTAGCACATGTTCTGGAAAGTGTTGGGGAGTAGTTCATGAACATGTATTATGTACGTTTTTAACGAACACAATAGAGTGGGTGGGACTTTGTTTAGATAACAAATACAAGAACATTGCAAAGTTGAGAGCAAACACCCTGCTATAAAAAAACAGGACTTCTTCCTGAAAAATAATATTTTTACACATACAGGATTGAAAGAAACAGTACGTCAAGCATTCTTTTTATTTTTATATTAATTATCCCTTAAAACTATTCAGGGAGGCCCATATAAATTTCTAGGGTGTAGCATATATTTCTTTTCTGCCCTAACCTGCTCCTATGGAATAGTTGACACTGGGGAGGCCAAAATCGGAATATTTAAATAACAAAACTATCTGACAAAACTAGAATCTTACACAAAAACTTCCAAATAGGATAGGGACCTCTCCCACTGACTTATATACAGCCTCAGCAGGTCTGAGATGGAGGAATTTCAGATTAAAGGGATACTGTCATGGGAAAACCATTTTTCTTCAAAATGAATAAATTAATAGTGCTGTTCCAGCAGAATTCTGCACTGAAATCCATTTCTCAAAAGAGCAAACAAATTTTTTTATATTCAATTTTGAAATCTGACATGGGGCTAGACATATTGTCAATTTCCCAGCTGCCCCTGGTCATGTGACTTGTGCCTGCACTTCAGGAGAGAAATGCTTTCTGGCAGGCTGCTGTTTTTCCTTCTCAATGTAACTGAATGTGTCTCAGTGGGACATGGGTTTTTACTATTGAGTGTTGTTCTTAGATCTACCAGGCAGCTGTTATCTTGTGTTAGGGAGCTGCTATCTGGTTACCTTCCCATTGTTCTTTTGTTTGGCTGCTGGGGGGAAAAGGGAGGGGGCGATATCACTCCAACTTGCAGTACAACAGTAAAGAGTGATTGAAGTTTATCAGAACACAAGTCACATGACTTGGGGCAGCTGGGAAATTGACAATATGTCTAGCCCCATGTCAGATTTCAAAATCGAATATAAAAAAAATCTGTTTGCTCTTTTGCGAAACGGATTTCAGTGCAGAATTCTGCTGGAGCAGCACTATTAACTGATTCATTTTGAAAAAATTTTTTTCCCATGACAGTATCTCTTTAAGACTTTTACCATTCTTGAGTTCTAATAAATTTAGAAAAAAATCGAGGTTTTTTTTCCCACTAAAAATTTGGATTTCATAGTAAAAAATAGCCATAGTGTCTGGGCTCATCGCCCAAAATTACAGACTGACATTGTTTGCTTTGGGAGATCATGTTGGAACTTTTTTGGCAGTTGATGAAACCCAACAGTTGCTATCAAATAAAAACCTTTGCAAGTCCTTTTCGTTAGGCAGAACATTGGTGACATTCTTAAAACTCCAGAGAAACCCTGAGGCAGCACGATTCCCTTTTCTCACTGTTGAAAAAAGAGGATAAGGAGTTTTACATAGGAACACAAAAAAACATGCCCACTCTCAAAATGGGGTCCACTATTGCTTGAAGTGTAAAAGAAGCCCAGTGAGACTCTGGGTTCACTTTGAGATCTCTCTGGGCTCAGTGACCCTCTAGGTGCCTGCAGGCTGCTGACAACGTTGTCACTGCCTATCTCTGAGCTGCTTTTGCTGTGTCTGCTGATAGGGGAAATGAAGAAGACTACTGTGTATATTAAGACAACGATCTCATATAGACATATATAGAGAGGAACCCAAGGGAGGGGGTGTGAGTGACGAATATTCAGAGTGCCAAGCCCGTCGGGATAGGGTAGACAGCTTCTGCTCCAACCCCCTCATCCTCTTTTATGGCCTTGGTTTCAGGTTCTGCCTTTGATTTTCAGTGCCTCAACACTGGGACTGTAACTACCACTATTCCCCAGACTCTCGCTCCCAACTCATCCAGCTCCGGCAGCTGCACCCCAAGTCCCCATTGAGAGAGGAGCTGACCCATCAAGAAAGCCAGGACACAGTTAACCAGACACACTTCCTCTACCTATACGGGGGCGGAGAAGGGATTTTTTTCTTTTATCTTCCCCCCACCCCCCCTTGACTTTGATTTAAATTGGACTTCTCAGGGGACCTGTTGACTTGGAACGTGCGAGAGGATGAAGGGGCCATGGCTGGTTCTGGCAGCTCTGTGCCTCGCCCTGGCAAACCTGGGTGCCTGGGCAGAGGACGGGCTAGATTTTCCCGAGTATGATGGAGAGGACAGAGTAATCCACATCAGCCTCAAAAACTACAAGGCCGCCCTGAAAAAGTATGACGTTTTAGCCTTGCTGTACCATGAACCAATTGAGGATGACAAGGCTTCACAAAGGCAATTTGAGATGGAGGAGCTGATCTTTGAGGTACAAAGCCATGCATGCAGGTGTTCAATAGGTTTCCTAGCCCATCGTCTTATTCTAAATATAGGAGAAAGCCCTATAAGGGAGCAAACTGGAAACCATGTCCTTAACCCCTTGGAAATAGGATTGGTGCACCTATCCTAGGTCTGGTCAATGCTCATGCAGACATCATAATATTAAAATATTGTATAACCCAATGCACCTTTTAGTCGGTGAGAATGGAACAAGGATCTCCTAGGAGAAGTCATGTTGGCAGATGCAATAGATAGCTTCAAGGAAGGGTTGGATGCCATTTTCAGCAAGTCAGAAATGACAGCACCACTTGGACGATTGTAACCAAATTGTAGGGGTTTGATCCAGGAATAAGGCCAATTTGGGGGCTGGACTACTTTGACTCTGTTTGTGGGATCTTTGTCTTCTTCTGGATCAACTAGAACCTAAATAGGAATGATATGGATGATGTGTTCATCCTAGGTATGTATGTAAGGATGTATGTGTGGATGTCACTTCTTACTCAGAGCAAGCACAGAGCTCCATTATACTTAACATTGGCCAGCTATTTCTGAACTACAACTCCCAGAATCCATTGGGCATCTGAGACTGCTGGGAGCTGTGGCTTAGGAATAGATAGCTAGGCACTCATAACAATATACCAGCCTAGTACAGTACGTATTTGGGGGGACTCTTAATAAAGGGAATATTTGATGAACATGGGTGCATGCTGCCTTGTTTACCATATTGTAACTAATACTATCAGCAGAGATTTGCTTTGTCAACATAATGTTGTATTGCCGAGGACAGTCATCAAAATCAAACTCCTACAGAAAGACTCCAATACTTCATAGGGGGATACACCATGTACTGTAGAATTAATACCCACCTGAGACCTTTTTCTAGAGCTAGTGGGAACGTATTCTGTCCCTTCTTTGTGTATACAAAATACTGTACTATGGATTTCACCACCATGGTTCTTCAGAGCTTCTGTGAGAGGCAAAGAAGATATTTAATGAGATTCTTCCTCCCGGTTAAACCTTATTCATAATCAACTCCTCCTTATCTGGAAGACTGGGACACAGGCAGCAGTGAGAGGACGGACTAAAGTAAACTTACTTGCATGAAATGACTCTCTAAAGGGAACATTTTGCCTATTTTTAAACTGGTTTAACGTCCATTTATTAGTTTATTGTATGCAAGTTTCCTTCTCTTTGAATTGGCACACATATATATGTGAGGAGGAGATGTTATTTTGCTTGGCTCCGTTTTCCATACACTTCAAAAGGCAGGCAAAATCTAGTAGTTAAAAATAAATTGTGCTGCTCTAATGCAGTTCATGGGAGTGAAGCAATGTGGCAGCTCCTATGTAAGTGAAAGATATGCAGGGGAAGATTGTTGCTGTGCACAGAGTAGCCAAGGCCATCACTATAATAAAGGGGTTGTATCACTCATCAGCAGTCTCATATATTCCAAATTTCCAAAATGAAAAAAAAAATTGGTATGTTGTAGGTCACACCCCTAACCTGCCTGAAACCCCACCTAGTTAAAGGTATGCCCTGACCCTCTTCAAATCAGCAAATCAGGGCTCTCCTGCCTAAATCAGGGCAGTTGATAAGTAAACAGATTCAGTCACAGGATCTTTCAAAGGGTATGAATGAGACAGCACCATCATCTGATTTCTGCTGCAGAATGTAGTATCCCCCCAAAATTGCTGTTGCTGTTATATATGCAGATATGCTCCATAATATAACCACTGAACTTAATTTAAACTTAATTAAATTGCTCCCCACCCAACTGTTTAGGAACAGCGCACTAAAGATGACAACTAAATTCATCACATTAGGGTCATATTGGTCCAGTCCAGGATTCCCCTTGTCAGATATGCCCGACTGGATCATTATCTCCTATAATGGCACGGGTTATTTTGCTGCCCTGTGGGGCCCTATAACAAGGGTCAGAATCAGAACACCAGGCAGGAGACAGTGCCATCCTCGTGGAAGGTGGTGTGTGTTTTTTTTTAACCAATCAGAACCCTCTGATGTTTTTTCATACTTTGGGTGCCAAGGAACTTGCTGAATCATTTCATCCGGTTGCCATTACATTCCTTGAATTAAAATTACCTCTGGCTGCGTTTGGTGCCTTGCCATCGCCTTACATTTAGCTATCATTCGATGCTTAATGACATTAATTCTCTATAAATAGTGCTCACACAGCTGCTCAAGGTTACTTGTTGTGCAAAACTTGCATGTATCATACAAGGACACATTTTAGTGCATTCAAGCATATCAATCCCATGTATAATACCTCATTCCATCACCAAGTCTATGTCAAAATCCATCACAAACATTACACAATCCCTTACACCTTTTGCTCCATCTACATTGCTGGGAAGATGAAGTAGTTAGTAACTACTAGCTGATGCCACCAGATGATGTTAACAGAGCCTTGTCATTTCAGCCTGGTTAGATGTTGTATAATTAATTTTGGGCTCTAGAACCCAATGTGCTACTTGACATGGACTGCTCTCATAGGCCATGCAAAAGTATGACCAGAGACCATGCCCCATTTACCTTCTGGAAATGTCCAGAGTGACTGTCTTTCTCCACCTGCTTGGTGGGTCAAGGTGAAGAGTATGTTTACCAAAACCCTATGCATATATACAGGTAAAGGATGTCCCATGACCCAAGTCATTTAGGCTCATTCAGCCTCACTTGCATCCTAAACATCGTAGGTTAGGAGGCAAGTGAGGGGGTACATCTAAGAGTTAGATGTGTGGCTCAATAATTGAATGTTTAAACATTAATCCACTCAACTGATTTTATAGGGCCATCTCCCTTCCTATTACAGCAGAGCACTGGGTAAATTTCAGGGTGACACTTAGACCCCTTCATCAGGTATCTTACCCTTTTTTCCTTACTTATAAATCCCATAGGATTCAGTTGAATGAATTTCTCTCTTGTTTGTTTGATCCTGAGCCTGATAACCAGTGAAATCATTGCTATAAATGTATGTTGGAGTGTCTTAAAGTCTTAAGTAGGTGAGATGCCACCTAGATCTAATGAAGGTCTTTAGTTTTCCATGGTAATAGTTTTCATGCACACCATCATCATTCCATGCCATTGGATCTTGTATAATTATATATCTGATTAAATGTGGCCCGGCAAGTTTTATAGAACCAACTGCCCACCCACATTTTACAGTGAAGTAACCATGACAGGTCCAACTGCATGGCTTATTTATATATTATATATATTTTGCATTTCCATTCACATGGATGAGCATAAGACAGGATCAGACTCTAAAGACATCAATAACTTGAGGATAGGGCAATGCCATTAGGATAGGATTTATTCCATTACTACCCCAGCAGAAGTCAATAACAGCCTGGCAGGTACAGTGTGAGGATTCCAACTGGAGATGTCAATCTTAAATCACTGTTTCAGATTCAGACCGTTGGCCCACAATGTAAACTGATACTTGAGGTGTCACTGTTTGTTGAATACTGGCACATCACAGTATGTGCCCTCTACTGCTATTGGTCTACTGACAGGAAAGGGAGGTCACCTTTCTGTCAAACAAATGGCCCCACCCATGCCACTATAACAAAAACGTTCTCCCCCTTTTCAATATCGTTTAGCAGAGATCAAGATTTTTCCCTCCCATTTCATAAAATATATTTAATCAACTGCCCCTAGTGGTTGACTCTACTATCTGCACTTTGCTACCTTTAACTGAGAAAGCATGTTTTTTAGAGTGAGTGCACAGCCACAGACATGTAACACAGCCATATCAAAATTTAAAGGGAATATAAACCTCACATTAAAAATGTTACCTTAAGAAAGAAAATGTGATTCTAAGCAACTTTCCAATATACATTTATTACAAACAATCAATGGTTTTAACGTTATTTGTAAATGAAAATGCTGTTGAAAGTGATGTGTGCGCAGCTATTTCTCTTGTCTTGATACAATGTAGCAGAAGTCAGCCTGGCATATGTTCTTCACAGTTCTGTTAATCAGCTGCTTCTGTTACATTGTTTCAAAATCCAAGGCAGAGAACATCACGGACAGACAGATACTGCTTTCAGTAGCAATTATATCTTGAATAAGAAAACTTGAAAACCCTTGAACATTTGTGATTAAAGTATATTGGAACATTGCTTAAATGTGCAATTTCTTTCATTGGGCACAATTTTATACTTGGGTTTACATCGCCCTTTAAGGGAAAGAAAAAAAGCACGATTTGTTCATGGTGCTTCCAGCTCTAAATTAAACATAGGGAAGAGCTCATACTTGGATTAAAACCCAGACTAAGTTTACCTCTTCTCCCTAATTCTGTCCCTGTACCTTTATAAGGTTACCCTCCCTTCTGCAGCTGTGGCCAACCAATTGGGGGAGGTCCAGATATTTGCAGCCAAGAAAGGGCTGAGACGTTGGGCTATGGCAAGTGAAGCAGAGGTGGAATAGGAGAAGTGTTGAGCTGGACCTCACATTAACACCCCCGTCCCATTCCTCTACTCCTTAAGTTACAGGCTGGAGTGCTGATTTAGAGACAAACTCCTGCCTGCTCCAGATGGCCTCCAAGTGGTATTAGGCTCTCTCCTCAGCCTGAACTTACAGTACCTTCCCAGAACATCAAAAATAGAGCCTTTATAGGGTTTCACAGTAATGTAGCCTCACCCTTTTAGGCAACACGTCCCGAGCTACCTGATATCATGAAGTCACCCAAGTTAATTTTCAGCTTCTAACTAACAGGGGGTGTATTTGCCTTCTCATAGGATCAATCAACAGCCTTTGCCAACAAATTCAGAAAAAAACAGAGAGGTGTGTTGTAACTAAACCAGAAGGGCAGGACCACTGAACATGCATAATTAATATATATACTGGAAATTCAATTTATTCAATTATGTTTTCAGTGTTAAAAAAAAAGTTTTTGGGTAGAGTTTCCCTTTAAATCGAAATAAGGGTTACATGCATAAATGCTTTGGTGGTTGTTCAGAAATTAGGTATCCCTTTTGTCTCACCATTGCTAACACATGATCACAGGGTAAAATTAGTAATGCAATGGAATCCAGAGTACAATATGGCGTATGACAACTTTCCTTTGGAATTCAGCTTGCTCAAGGGTTTATGAATTATATATAGTTAATAAAGTACCCCCTCTTGTAAATTATAAGGATATTATAAGTAACCGAGAAGTTTCATGACCATATAAAAACACGAGGCCGAAGGTCATGGAACTCCAAGGTAACTTCTAATATCCTCATATTTTGCAACTGGGAGTACTTTATTTATTATAATACACAAATTTCAGTGAGTCATGTGACAGAAATTACATCAGAACTCACCATTTATTATTGATGACATCAGAACTCACCATTTATAATCGATGACATCAGAACTCACCGTTTATAAGGATATAATTTACAAGATATTCATGGCTTTTGTGTATCATATATTATATAATCCACAAGTGCCATGAATATCCTGTAAATTATATCCTTCTAAACTGTGCTTCGTGATGTCATCAGTTATAATCAGAGCTTAGTGATGTCATTTCTGTCACGCGCTTCACTGAAACTTGTGTATTATATTAAATTAAGTACCCCCTATTGCAAAATATGAGGATATTAGAAGTCGGAGTTCCATGGTCCTGGAACTCCTCGATAACTTATAATATCCTCATATTTTACAAGAGGGGGTACTTTATTCACTATATATGAGTATAATACTTTGGAAAATAATTCAAACCCATGATCAGGTCTTTCATGTTCACTGAACATTCCTTCTCTGTATATTTGTATATATATTTGCTGGGAGCTGCCATATTTTTTCAGTGGCTCCCAAACTATGGGGCTGTCCTCCTGGGGGTAAACTTGGAGCAGTGGCAGGGAGAATATCCTCAAGGGAAGGAACTGGTTAGAATGGTCATTTGCTCTTCTAGATACACCTAAAAGTCCATCTTGAAAGGCAAATTAGGGTAAGATTGTGGGGTAAATATATATTTGCTGACATAGATATATTTGAAAATATGACTTAATGATGGATACACTGATAATTTCCTATATATGTACTTATTTTATAATCTAAGGGGGACCCTAACCAAAGGGTGGATGATCTAGTGATCTAGTAGCACCACAGCTCAAACTGAGCATACATGGTAAGATTAGGTAAGATTATCATTAGATGAGGGCATCACACAAATGAATCTTTACCCAATTCAGCCACCAACACAGTCGGCAAAATCGGATGATTTGATCATGTGGCCTTCCAAATGGTTGGAATTTAACAGGGAACTAAGTTGACCCGTTGAGAGAGGACAGTGTCAAGGTCGGAACTAGGGGTGGATGTTAGAACCCATCATTGAGTGGGAAATTCCGCTGGGTTTGGTGTCAAGAACAGACAAACTACCTTGCCTTGGGCACCCAATGTGCTTGGTCCTGCTCTAGACAGTATTAAAGGGGGTTGTTCACCTTTAAATTAACTTTTAGTATGGTGTAGGGAGCGATATTCTGAGACAATTTGCATTTGGTTTGCATTTTTTAATATTTAGTGTTTTTGAGTTATTTCGGTTTTTATTCAGCAGCTCTCCAGTTTGCAATTTCAGCCATCTGGTTGCTAGAGTCCAAATTACCCTAACAATACCTTGATTTGAATAAGAGACTGGAATATACTTAGCGGAGGGTCTTGATAGAGATCTGAGGCATAAGAAGTAACAACAACAATAAATGTATAGGCTTACAGAGCATTCATTTTTAGATGAGGCCAGTGACCCCCAAATTTGAAAGCTGTAAAGAGTCAGAAGACAAAACAGTCAAAAACTCTAAAAATTAAATAATAAAGACCAATTGAAAAGTTGCTTAGAATTAGCCATTATATAACATACTAAAAACTTAAAGGTGAATCACCTCTTTAACATGTTTATGTGGACCTTGGAGGTGTCAAGTTGGAGTCTTTTTTTATTTTGTCACAGCTTTATTGTGTTACTAGAATATTCTATTTGTTTTTGGGGGAATACTTTTGCTTTGCCTTGGCATGGACACTAATAATCACAAGAACATTAGCTATGTATCACCACTAGAGGTGCTGTTTAGTGTCACTATGCTGTGCTAACGAGCAGCTGCTGTTTCTCTATCACAGATTCCGACCAAATCTACAGCGCTGCCTGCGGGGGCTCTGGCACATTTGGGAAAGTGTCAGGGAAGTTCCGTGAGAGGCAGAAGGAAGATCAAAATGTTCCTTGTTTGTGTCACTGCTCATTTGCATACTATTCCTGTTATTTTTTTTTTTTTTTTACATTTTCATCGAAAACAACAGCAACTGTTCACTTTGCAGAAAATGAGGCTCCGGTTAACTCTTTCATGCCCCTGGAAGGCCTTTTTTTATAGGTATATAGGCTTTTAAACAGAAATACTGTTAAGTGTTTTCTGGTTGGAACCCTTCCAGCTCACTAATCTATTGTTGGAGACAATCGTCTCTGTGCTGTTATTTATCTAGAAGGGAGGATTGCTGAGAGGGCTGATTCATCGAGCTTTTGCAGCAGTGCCATTTTCCAAGGATGTTAGCGATACATTTCCTCTGCTGCTGAACGTCACTGCATGCTCCCCCTAGTGGCAGGATGTACAATCTATATCAATTCAAAGTTATGAGCTTCCCTATTATAAATCCAACATGGGGGTAACGGATCACACAGGGTTGCCACCTCACCCAATTAAACCCGAACACATATGGAATACACAGCCTTCATGGCTAATTAGCAAATGTATTTAGATGCATGCTGTAGACTGAACTGATTTATGTATCATGCTTCTAAATGAATTGCTAATTAGCCATGGATGCTGTGTTTTCCATATGTGTTTGGTTTTAAAGGGATGAGGTGGCAATCCTAGGATCACACGAGGCATAACGATATCAGGCGATTGGTTGCCTACAGCTACCCATAATTCCTTAATTGAGGCTAAGGGGCAAATTCACTAAGATGCGAAGTTGCGCCAGGCGCAACTTCGCCAGGCGTATTTTCACCAGCGCTCCGCAAATTCACTAAAATCCGAAGTTGCGCACAGGGGTAGTGTAAGTTTCCGAAGTTGCACTAGCATTAATTCGCCAAGCGAAGCAAAGTTTTGCTAGCGATGGTTCATTTGCATACGGCGCGAAATTCAAATGGAGGAACACGTATCACCACTACAAATGCCTAGAAAACCTTCAAATCAGCAAATAAAAATTTTATTTTGCCCTACACATGTGCCCACTGTATAGGTAAGTTGCCATGAGTCAGGAAATGTAGGGGGGAAGGAGGGGAGCCCCAAAAATATTTTTGATCTTTTTCAGCCTATCACCCATCATGTAGAAAACACGCCAGCATTTTTTGGGACTTAGAAAAAAATTTGACTTTTTTTGAAACAATCCCTATCTACTCTATTGCGCTTCGCCAGGTCTGAGGTGGCGAAGGAAGTCTAGCGTAAAAGGTAGCGCTCAGTACACTGCGCAAGTTAGTGAATTTGCGTAGTTACGTCGCTAGCGAAAATTCGCCTGGCGTAAGGGTGCGAAGTAACACTAGCAAAATTACGCCAGCGTTCGTTAGTGAATTTGCGCAGTAACGAAAAATGCCAAACGCTAGCGAATTAACGCTAGCGTTCGGCGCTTCGGCGCTTAGTGAATTTGCGCCTAAAACTCTGCATTTCTGTGATTTTAAGGGAAGTGATGCTGGTTTAGCGCTAGCTGTGACTGTTCCTCCTTTTACCCTCTCAGTGCCACCGCTCTACTGTGTGTGGCATAGGCAAAAGAGAACGCTAATGGTGGCCATACACGTGCGCCCGACGGGTCCTCCCGCTCGATATCAGGCAACAAATCAGGCATCGGCATTGTAATCCAATCGTTCGGCCCCAGGGCCCAGGATCTTATAGTGTATGGCCACCTTTAGTTACCATGGTACATTTATGTTGATGCCATCAATTCTACCCTCTAATCCTCAATTATTTAGGAGGAATAAAAATTCAATGTCAAATTTCATCCTTGTTGACCTTCAGGCTGCTCCTACCACTTTCCCTAGTTTTGGGGAGTATTCTCGGTTGAGGGCAAAGTTTCCCTTATAGCGGGGTGCTGTGAACCCAGGCGACTTACTTGGTACTTACCTAAAAGCTGCATTATTTGCCTTTTCATTCTTTGAACAGAATCATGGGAGCAATAGCTTGATGTGTGGGATGTTAGAATGGGGTGCAAAGGGAAATGCTGCTGTGTTCTTGCATGTCTCTATAGTCTTATTTGATCTTTCCCCCTTCTCTCTCTCTCTCCTTTTCTCGTCTTTTTTCCTAGTTAGCTGCCCAAGTCCTGGAAGATAAAGGTGTGGGATTTGGCTTAGTCGACTCTGAGAAAGATGCTGCTGTGGCCAAAAAATTAGGTGAGTGGCCCCTATAGCCTTAAGCTGCAGTTATATCCCAGGAAATGCTAAACCAGTTAATGTATATTGTTAAACTGTATTTTAAGTTAAAAGTTAATTTGCCAACACTAGGGGGCAGTCGGGTGTCATTGAATTTACTTATAAATGAGTCAACTGCTTGTCAGAGGAGCAAAGGCTCATAAAGATCTATCGGCCAATTTTCTGTTGTTTTCTTTCTCTGTTTGATCTCCCTTCCATGAACAATTTTTCACATCTCCAAAGTGCCATTAACTATAAACTCTGCCAGGTTTGAGAGATTGTTATAGAATGAACGCAGGGGACGTGGCAAATTCTTGCAACCGCAAGAAGCTTTATTTTTCTTTTTGTGTGTTTATTGGTTTGATTGGAGTAGCCCACAGCAGCAACAATGTTCAGCCTGGGATTTTACACTGCCCACAGCAGTAAACCATACAGGGTGGGTACATGGAATCTGAAACCAGCAGAGAGACTATGTATTGCCTTGGAGCTTTTCTGAGGCTGCAGTATGGTAACATATACATTCTTATATGTAAAGCCATAGAATAAGCAGCGTAAAGCACCATGTAATTTTTAACCAATTAAGTCTGAAACCCTCATTCTAGATGTTGCTAAACTAAAAAAATGCCATCATCCCCTGGCAGCAATTGTTTTTATATTCTCTCAAGCACCAACCTTCGAACTGGGATACATACTCTCTAATTTCTGCATTAATAGGCCCAGAATTTTAGCAGGTTGCAAATATTAGTTACTGGCCTGGGCCTCACATACATTGGGGACCTCAGGTGGCGATTGGGTATGGTGTTAAAAGTAAGGCAAGATGCTGATAGTAGGGGAAGGAGGAGACAGTAGGACAAGATGTCAAAAGCAGAACAAGGTGAAGACAGTTGAATAAGATGTCAACAGTAGGGCAATTTGGTGGGAGAAGACAGAGACCGCGGACAAAATGGAGACAAAAGGAACAATATGGAGAAAGTAGGACAACATGGAGGCAGTAGGACCAGATGGAGAAAGTAAGACAAGGTAGAATCTGTATGCAACAATAGAGACAGATGGTCAACAGTAGGGCAAGATTGCCACAGTAGAAGAAGACTAAGACAGTATAACAAGATGGAAAGTAGGACAAAGTAGAGACTTATAACAAGATGGAGGCAGCTGATTAAGATGTCAACAGTAGGTCAAAATGGCAACAGTAGAAGAAAACAGAGACAGTAGGACATGATGGAGACAGTAGACGAAGCAGAGATAGTAGAACCTGATGGAGAACATAGGACAAGGTGGAGACTGTAGGACAAAGCAGAGACAGTAGCACAAGAGGCAGAGGACAAGACAAGATGGAGACTGTAGGATAAGGTGCAGACTTATGACAAAATGGAGGCAGTTGGTTAACATGTCAACAGAAGGGCAAGATGGAAAGTAGGACAAAGTATAGACTTATAACCAGATGGAGGCAGCTGATTACGATGTCAACAATAGGTCAAAATGGCAACAGTAGAAGAAGACAGAGACAGTATGACATGATGGAGACAGTAGACGAAGCAGAGAAAGTAGAACCTGATGGAAAACCTAGGACAAGGTGGAGACTGTAGGACAAAGCAGAGAAAGTAGGACAAGAGGCAGAAGACAAGACGGAGACTGTAGGATAAGGTGCTGACTTATGACAAAATGGAGGCAGTTGGTCAACATGTCAACAGAAGGGCAAGTTGGCAACAATAGAAGAAGACAGAGACGGTTGGACATGATGGAGACATAACAGAGATAGTGGTACCAGATGGAGACAATGTGGAGACTGTAGGACAAGATGCAGAAGGCATCACAAGATGGCGAAAGTAGGAGTAGGAGAAAGTATGGTGAAGACTTATGACAATACGGAGGCAGTTGGTTAAGATGGCAACAGTAAGAGAAGACAGACAGAAGGACAAGATGGACATAGTAGAGAGGGAGACAGTAGAACAAGATGGAGACAACAAGGATAACTTTTCTGTCTATTTTCCGATTATATTGACCTCTGTGATATAATACAGTGTATCTTAAATAGCTGATTTCACCTTTAAAACTTATAAAGATTGGAGAAGGATTCACTTTGGGTGGCCAAGAATGGCTGAGATGGTTTATTTAGCCAACCTGTTGCCCCAGCAGACAAATTGCTTGAGAAGCAAAGAGGGAAGATAAATTATTATTAACTCCCAGAAAACTGTGTACTGTGAATTTTTTTAAATCAACTTCACCAACAAGCCAACTGAGCGAATAGGTTAAAGACATTAAGCGCTAAAAGCAATTAAAGTTAAAAGAGAAGCGGCCGGTTTCCATGACGACATCTATTCTACTAACAGGGGTGGGGGCTGCCAGGACTGAGTAATGTGCATGGAGAACACAGTGTTTAGTCAGACAGGAGGGAGGTAGAAGCCGAGGTATTAACAGTGCAGGTTGTGCTAACCCCAGCCACGCAAATATGGCTTCATTACTTCATTACTGTGGGTAATTCTTGCCAAAGAAACCACAGCACGAATCCTTAGAGCTTGCCATCAAAATAATACTTCTCTAGTGTTAATTAGACTCAGCACTGGTTATATGGATAGATTGAGAGATACTTTCACTTATTCATAAGGTGTCCATATGCAGACCTAGACAAGTTGCCGACTCTACAGACTCAGCAGCTTATTGGCCATGTGCAGGGAACGAATATCTGGAAAATAAAATCAGCAACATATCTACTGCCATGTTTGCAAATATCATCAGACAAGGACCGCATTAGATCATTGATGGCTTCCTCTTTGGATGAGTTGATAGGGGAAGAATAAAGAACCTATAGGTAGGCCTAGCCTCCCCAAAAAAAATTTTTCACTCTCCTCCCCTTAATGGGTCTCCATATGTCCCCATTCAGCCCATTTAAAAGGTCTGATCATCCTGGTTTTGGCTAAGTGTGTTGATGGTACCATTTGGTAAGGTTTTTGGTCTGATCATCCTGGTTTTGGCCATGTTTATTGATGATCCAATTTGGTAAGGTTTTTGGGCAACCTTGAGGATCCAAAGGTCCCACTGAATGCAATTTGGACGTTTTTGCTCAGTTTGGTTCTACTAAAGAGTTGTTCCCACTACAGACTTTAGGGTGAGCTGGACTCCACTCACCCTAAAGTCTGTGATATGCACCAGGGTGAGAATAATGAAACTATAGGTAGGCTTCGCTTCCCCAAAAGGAGACCTGCTGCTATATATTCTATAGGTAGCCTCCCAAACAACTGTTTCACACTCTTCCCCTTAATGGGCCTCCATAGTCCCCATTAAGAGCCATTTAAAAGGTCAGATCATCCTGGTTTAGGCCAAGCATGTTGATGGTCCAATTTGGTAAGGTTTATGGGCAACCTTAAAGGTCCAAAGGTCCCACTGAATGCAATTTGGACATTCTTGCTCAGTTTGGTTCTACTAAAGACTCATTCCCACTAAAGACTTTAGGGTGAGTGCAGCTGGACTGACTGGCTATGATATATATCAGATGTAGATGCCTGAATAAATACATTAGAACTCTAATGAAATCAAGTGATTATTGGATGGGTCAAGGGGACGTTACTCTATCCAGCTATAGTAGAATTATCCACAGTCCAGTGGTCACATATCTATGTGACGGTGGGAAAGAAAACAGGGGTAGAACATACTGTGAGAGGCGAAGGCTCCTTGTCACGCATCCCTTTGGGATTTCCAAGAATATGGAAGTGTCACGCACCAAAGCAGTGCTTACAGCGCAACATGTACAATATGTAAGGGTGTATGAAAGGGAAATGCAAATGCGTCTCTCACAGGTGCCGCTGAGGATGAATCACTTTTGATGCTATTTTGACACAGAAAGAAAAGCAGATTAGGAAATGATAGAGAGAGAGAGAGAAGAGAGGGAGCCAATGAGAATGGAAACAAACAAGTTCTTTTCTGTGTGGGATCATTTGTGGGCAGCTGTAGCGTGGGCAATGCAACTGGATGTGGCTGAACAATGTGTTCATGATCATGATGCCCAAGTATAATCATTGCTAGTGCACCCAGAGATTGCCTGCCACACACCAAGGGGCACCATCATAGCTACACATGCATTTTCCTCATCCATACTGAGTAGGCCCAAAGATGGCGTCATTTCCCGCTCCAAATGTTTACCAACATCTTTTCCCACTACTTTGCTAGTTTGAACCAGCATAACACTTTTATCATTTCCATACTTGGTGTGGCCCAAAGTTACCCACAAATGAATATTCTTGAGGCTGAACTTTGCTGCTTAATATATAATGTGCCCCAAGATGGCTGCTTTCCAACCACCTAATTTAACCACCATTGGGAGATATTCACGCCTAGTGTACCCCAAGATGACTTCCCTTCCTTCTACACTCGGGGAGGCACATTTATCAAGGGTCGAATTCCGGATTCATGAGTTTTTTATAAACTCCCAGAAATTCGACCAATCGAAATTTATTATCTGAATCAAATTTTTTAAACTCGATTTGAATTAGAAAAACTCAAATCGAATTTAAAAAACTCAATTCTAGTTTTTTCTCAGAAAAAAAACTCGAATGCCAGGAAGGTTGCGTTGATCCCTGGACCTCTACCATTGGCTTATACAGCAGTTCGACTGGTTTAAGGTGGCGAATAGTCATATTCGAGTTCTTAAAGGGCCAGAGCATGATAAATATTGAAATTCAAATTAAAACTCGAATCGAGTTTGGATAATTCACAATTCGAATTTGAAAGTTTTAACCAGAAAGTACAATTTAAAAATTCGAATTTTCACTTCGACCCTTAGTGTGTTCCAAATATGGGCGGGATCTCAAGTTGTTGGACACAGTAGTTGTTGCGATGCATGGCCTCTAAAGGGTAACAAACATCACTAAGCATTTCTGTGTCTGGGAAGTACAACCCCTGTATAAACGACACATTATTGGCCTTACCTTGTGTTTATTGAAGGGGACAGTTGCCTGTAGTATCGGGGTTCTTAAGTGCTATTTACTGACTGTGACTGATTAAGATGGAAGCCTGAGTGCTCTAGAGGCCTCTCATTGATGCCACATTATGCTGGGCCTATGGATAAGGACTTGCGGCCCATCACAAAGCTTTCATTATGAAACTCAGATCTGACTTAATGAGCCTGCAAGAGCCATAAATCTCTTTCACTTCAGCGGGCCACGTTCCATCCTTCCTACATAATGATGATAAATAGGACAGTTAGGTGTAGGATAAGGGCCGGAAAAAACCTCTCTGGAGCAATACGCACCTAAAGATCTGCTTGATTGCCGATGTGGCTAAATGAAGGGTCTGTGTCTGATTTGGTCAATCATGGGGACCTGTTGGGAGAGGACACAACATGCAGATGTGGCCCTTGTCTGGACCAGTTTTTCTAACCTGCCCATTGTATATCTGTCCAGGGGCCGTAGAATGTTTGTGTGTAAGTGTAATGGAAATGGAAGTCACTCACATCCAAGATAGCGACGGCGTCCAAAATGGCGACCCCTTGCCTCTCCATGTGGATCCTGTTGGTCGCAGCGATGTGATGTCAGCGTCTTCCCGCCTGCCGATTGGTCGCTGGCGACGGAATGGTCGCCGGCGTCAGAACGTGCGCCGGCGCATAAACGCCAACGTCAGAACGTGCGCCGGCGTCTAAACGCCAGCGTCTGGACACCAGCGTCAGCGGCATGACGCCATTGCGCCCAAACTTTGGCGCCAATCCTGCCCCAAATAAAGCCTTCTGGACACTGTAGACATTGCCCAAGTATAGGTTTAACTTCGTGTATTCCTGGGTGTGTTATTATTGATTGATTCCTGTGTACCAACCTTGCCTGTTATTTCGGATTGACCCTTCGCTGCCTGGATTGAACTTTTGCCTGGACTTTGACTATTCTCTTGCCTCATCCTTCTGATACCACGAATTTTGGTCACTACCTGCCTCCTCCTTGGTCCGCACTCCAACTGTGCCTTCGGGCCCTTACAGTAAGTCCTTATACTGCTACTCCCTGCTAGTGATGAGCAAATTTATTCTCCAGTCAAGGCTTGGTGGCGAAATTCCACATTTCGACACGTGCAAAGTTTTTTCACAAAACTGTAGCAAAAAATTTGCAGTGGAAAATTTGCAGAGAAAAAATGCCCATAAGAAAAAAAAAACGCCCATGGACGTTAATGCATTAGGACAAAAAAGTCACCATAATGAGCGAATTTGGAGTGAGAAAAATTGTTGCACGTCAAAACGCCAACTGACTTCTATGTGTTTTGCTAATTTTTCACTGTTTTGTAATTTTTTTCGCAGTTACACAAATTTTTGGGCGAAACGGGACAGATTTGCTTATTACTACTCCGTGCTAGTTACTCCACTACTTATAGAATAATAATGTATAATACTCCCTGCATCTGCAGTGTATATGACCCTCAGGCCTATTGTCTCACTCCCTCCCTGTTCCCGCCACACTTACATCCTCTTCATCCTCACAGCTTCAATGGCCGCTTCTCATTAGCATAATTAAGAGGCTGAGCAATTAGCACTGACAGTGACATAAATGGGATCCTGACAAGTCTGATATCCGTTCTATAAGGGTCATTATCATCAGTGGCTAACAGGGCTCCACCAGAGAGTGATTAGCACAGACAGCGGCAACAGACACTCCAACTGTCACTTGCCCTAAGTGGCCCAGAAATACCTGTCGGTCATAAATCTACTAAAGCAGGCTCATTAGTCAGAATAATAGCAATGGCAGCCACTTCATCTGACACTGATATTCCCAGAAAATATTCTGTCTCTTGTAAATTGCCTGTGCATAGCAGTCCTAACTTTCTAACAACTTCTCTTATTATATATCAGACCCTTTCCATCAATCTCTCCCCTTTAAGCTGTCCCTCTGTCTTTTACCTCTCTTGCAATCTCTCTCGTTCTAACAGCCTCCATCTCTCACCCTATCTGACCATTTCACTTCATCTGTCTCTTTCTGTCTATCTCTTTCTGGCATTGTCTCTTCTTCTATTAGCCACTCTCTCACCCTGCCTTTCTACAGCCTCATTATATATTAGCCCTTCTGTGATAACTCTCCCCCTCTGGTAAATTGTGACACTTCAGATAGTAACTAACAGGAGAAATGAGATGTCTTGGTCTAATAACCAACCTCTCTGAACTACCACAAGTTGGACAAAACTACTGTCATTATCTTACCCTACCGCCCCCTATCATGTCCTACTGTCATTTTTTTACTGTACTGCCCCCATCATGTCCTACTGTCATTATCTTACCCTACTGCCCCATCTTGTCATACTGTCATTATCTTACCCTACCACACCCATTTAGCCCTACTGTCATTATCTTACCCTACTGCCCCATCTTGTCCTACTGTCATTATATTAACCCACTGCCTCCATCTTGTCATACTGTCATTATCTTACTCTACCACACCCATTTAGCCCTACTGTCATTATCTTATACTACTGCCTCCATCATGTCCTTCTGTCATTATCTAACCCTATTGCCCTATCATGTCCTACTGTCATTATCTTACCCTACTGCCTCCATCTTGTCCTACTGTCATTATATTACCCTACTGCCCCATCTTGTCCTACTGTCATTATATTACCCTACTGCCTCCATCTTGTCCTACTGTCATTATCTTACCCTACTGCCTCCATCTTGTCCTATTGTCATTATTTTACCCTACTGCCTCCATCTTGTCATACTGTCATTATCTTACCCTATTGCCCTATCATATACTACTGTCATTATATTACCCTACTGCCTCCATCTTGTCCTACTGTCATTATCTTACCCTACTGCCTCCATTTTGTCCTACTGTCATTATCTTATACTACTGCCTCCATCTTGTCCAACTGTCATTATTTTACCCTACTGTCCACATCTTGTCCTACTGTCATTATCTTACCCTACTGCCTCTATTGTGTCCTATTGTCATTATCTTACCCTACCGCCCTATCTTGTCCTACTGTGATTATCTTACCCTACTGCCTCTATCTTCTCCTACTGTCATTATCTTACCCTACTTATATTACCCTACTTACTTACCCTATCTTACCCTTCTGTTTTCACCTTACTCTTCTGTCTTTTGCATTTGTTGCTATCTTGCCCTACTGACTCATCTTGCACTACTCAGCTTCAATTTTATGCCATAAAGTGAGGAAAATTAAGCCCAACTGTTATTACAAATGGAGGAGGCTTCACAACTAGGTCAAGTCATCATTATGGGTGACTTCAGTTATTCAGACATTGACTGTAATAATGGGGCAGCCAAGTCAGATAAAGCTAGCAGGTTTGTAGATATGCTAAATGACAACCTTTTATTTCAGGAAGTTCGGCAATCTACTAGGAATGATTCTCTTTTGGATCTGGTGAGAATTAGTAATGTCAAACTCATCTCTACCCATTTGTGTGGGTGAGGAGCATTTAGGAATAGCGATCATAACATGGTCTCCTTTGAGATTCTGTTGCACAGACACCTCTATAAAGGAGTAACTAAAACACTAAATGTTAGCCAGTATAAGGGCATCTCTGAACAATGTTCACTGGGAAGGGCTTTTTTCATTGTTCACTGAAGTATAATGGAATGTCTTTAAAATGTTGCTAAATAAATATAAGTCAGTATATTCCACTTGTAAGCAAGGAAAGACAACACAAAGCAGAACCTTTATGGTCTGATACAAGTGTTGGGGTTGAGGTTGGTAAGACAATTGTGCTTTTAAGGCACCTTATTAATTAACTTTTAGAATAACGTAAAGAGCGATATTCAGAGACAATTTGCAATTGGTTTTATTTTTTTATTATTTTTGTTTTTTGAGTTATTTAGCTTTTTATTCAGCAGCTCTTCAGTTTGCCGTTTCAGCCATCTGGTTACTAGGGTCCAAATTCCCCTAGCAACCATGCACTGACTCGAATATGAATAGGAGAGAGACTGAATAGAAAGACGAGTAATAAAAAGTAGCAATAACAATACATTTGTAGCCTTACAGAGTATTTGTTTTTAGATGGGGTAAGGATTCCTATTTGAAAGCTGGGAAGATTCAGAAGAAGAAGGCAAAACTATAAAAAATACAAAATTAAGACCGATTGAGAAGTTGCTTATAGAATTAGTCATTCTATAACATAGCAAAAAGGTAACTTAAAGGTGAACCACCCCTTTAAGTTAGCTGGGACACCTGACATTTTTATTGAGTACTAAAGGATGCAAAATAGGTATCAGACAAGCTAAAATAGAGGTGGAAATGTATTGCAGCAAGGAGTACAATGAATTAAAAAACATTTTTTAAATATATAAATAGTATTAAAATGAAGCAAAAAATTATGAAACCCAGTTGGTTGATGAGAGCAGGGAAAAAGAGATTCTGAACTATTTGTCATGGGACTGGATGGGTACTAAACAAGCTTAGCCGTTGCTTGATTTTTCAGGATTCATTCAGGTCTGGCATGGTGCAGAGAAACTGGCAAATTACTGAGGTAGCAGTATTCAAAAAGGGAACCCATTCTCAGCCTGAAAACTATAGGCCTGTTAGTCTGACATCAGTTGTAGGAAAATTGAAATCACAATACTAGTCTGCCACCATGGTTTTATGCATAACATCTTGCAAAACTAATTTAATTGCATTTTATGAGGAGGTGAGCAGGAGCCTCAACTCTGGGATGGCAGTGGATGTGATCTACTTAGACTTTGCTAAAGCATTTGATACAGTGCCACAAAGAAGGTTACTGGTTAAATGAAGGATTGTTGGCCTGGAACATAGTATTTGTACCTGGATAGAGAACTGGCTAAAAGATAGACTACAAAGAATGGTGGGAAATGGAACATTTTCTAATTGGACCAGTGTTGTTAGTGGAGTACCGCAGGGCTCTGTACTAGGTCCCTTGCTTTTCAACTTGTTTATTAATGACCTGGAGGTGGCCATTGAAAGTACTGTTTCTATTTTTGCAGATGATACTAAATTGTGCAGAACTATAGGTTCCATGCAGGATGCTGCCACTTTGCAGAGTGATTTGTCTAAACTGGAAAACTGGGCAGAAAACTGGAAAATGAGGTTCAATGTTGATAAATGCAGGTTATGCACTTTGGCAAAAATAATATAAATGCAAGTTCTACACTAAGGGACTAAGGGGCATATTTATGAAGGGTCGAATTTTGAATTGAAAGAACGTCGAAATTTGAATTTGAAAAGACCAGCCGAAATTAAGTTGAAGATTTATTTTGGTCGAATAGATCAGTTTTCGATCTCATAGGTCCATATTTGGACGAATTTGAATAGTTCAAATCGAAGGAATAGCACATTTGATCAAATTAGACTCAAAGATTTTCCCCAAAGTTTTTTCAAAGTCCACCAATTGACTCCAAATAGCTTCTAGGAGGTCCCCCATAGGCTAAAACAGCAATTCGGCAGGTTTCAGATGGCGAATGGTCGAAGTCGAATTTTTAAAGAGACAGTACATTTTGATATTTGAATTTTCAAATTTTTTTCAAATTCGAATTGAATCTGGACTATTCCGTAGGCTATGTACACAAAAAAGAGCTCAAAATTCGAAATTTTCATTCGGAAATTCACCTCGATCTTTGATAAATCTGCCCCTAAACGGCAGTCTGTTAGAAGAAAGAAGAAAAATGATGCGATGATTTTTTATTTGGAGCACAGTAAGGTACATTTTTGAACGATAAACACGATATAGTCATCGAAATACATTTTAGAATGTATACGGTATCGATCGTGACATATCTCGATGTAAAACAGTTCACATATATTGTGTTTTTGGATATTCATACATATGCAACTACAAATAGCGACTAAAATAGTTACTGAAAAATAAAAACCAGCGCCAAAAGGCACGGGAGACAAACACAGAGAGAAAGATATAGGGTAATATTGTTTTACAAAGTTGCCACCTCTTTGTAAAACAATATTACCCTATATCTTTCTCTCTGTGTTTGTCTCCCGTGCCTTTTGGCGCTGGTTTTTATTTTTCAGTAACTATTTTTTTCGGACTTGGAGGGATACAAGTAAAAAAGCCGGCTGGGAACAGTGGACTCAATTGGACATTGGTCATTCTTTCCTTTCTAGGATTTTTCTGTACAAATAGCGACTAAAATGTATACCAATTTAATGTGAAATAGTTTGAGTAGGAAAATAAGAAAGATAGAAAGGTAGTTGAATAGAGATAATTGAAAAAACTAAACAAAAAAGAGAAAGAAAAACTGGAGAAACAGTGACCTGGATCTAGTTTCCTCGTGCTGCTTGCCATCTTGTTTTAATCAGATGGAAAACAAATAATTACGACAGGTGTGGGATCCCTTATCCAGAAACCCATTATCCAGAAAGTTTCAAATTACGGAAAGTCTGTCTCCCATAGACTCCATTTTATTCAATAATGATTTTCTTTTTCTGTGTAATAATAAAACAGTAGCTTGTACTTGATCCCAACTAAGATATAATTAATCCTTATTGGAAGCAAAACCAGCCTATTGGGTTTATTTAATGTTTATATGATTTTTTAGTAGACTTAAGGGAGAAAGATCCAAATTACGGAAAGATCCATTATCTGGAAAACCCCAGGTCCCGAGCATTCTGGATAAAAGGTCCCATACCTGTACAAAATTCCTACTATAACAGAGCTTTGTGCAGTGCCCAGCATTGTGAGACTTCAGTCTCAGTTTATCTGTCGGAAGCTGCCCTATGTATTAGCATTTACACACTGACTTATTTCTCATCTATAGAATCAG